>JAPFRF010000010.1:19442487-20086140 GCA_029282475.1 Phrynocephalus forsythii | reverse complement strand
GGGATGCCTGCGCACGGAAATGCTTTAAAAATTGCACAAAAAGCAGGTAGAAACGACAAACGGAAAAACAAAAAACAGTAACAAATTTTTTCAAAAAATTCCCGACAAACGGAAACGAACCGAAACAGACCTCTCAACAACAAACGAAAAACCGAAATGCCATTTTTCTGTTTCGTGCCCATCTCTAGTTTCTACCTGGAATCAGTCCTTCTCAGTGGCTGCCCCGGCACTTTGGGATACTCTGCCAATGGAGACAAGGCTGGCGGGGTCTCTGCCAGCCTTTAGGAGAGCTCTAAAGCCCTGGCTCTTTAGGGAGAGCTTTGGTGATCACTGAGTGCACGATGGTATTTAGTTAGTTGGTTTATTGTTTGTCCCAGCCTCTTACTTGCCAGAATCAATGCCTGTCTGTATGGATGTTGTTGTTGTATTTTACCCTTTGTTTGATTTACTGTTCATGGGTTGGGGTTTTTTTTGGGGGGGGGACAGGTTGTTTTGTTTAATAATTTGTTGTACACCACCCAGAGATCCTGAGGGAAGTTGGGCGGTTAATAAGGGCAAATATAAATAAATATAAATAAACTGAAATTCAATTATTCCTTGACATTGGAAAAAATACAAAGGAAACTATGTTGGCCACTAAGCACATTTCAAAATGTATGCTGTGCTGCTATCGCCTTTATTATTGTTGTTCTCACGTACTATCATGTCATTTCTGACTTAGCGTCAGTTAGGAATTCCAAAATGCCCTGTCATAAACAGCCTCACTCAGGTCTTGCAAATTGCGACTATGATTTCCTTTATTTATTTGCTTTTGCTGCCTTCAACATTCTCTAGTTTTGTTGAAATTTTGACAAGTCTTGTCTTCTCATGGTGTGTCTACAGTGCTGCAGCCTCACATTAGCCATTGATGATTCTTTACCTTCAACATTGGAATCCTCTGGAAGTGCAATGTCAGTGATCCAGATTCCAGACAATTCTGTTCTGTTACTGCTGTGCCTGGTGTGTTATGATTAAGTTGTCAGTTTAGATGGTGGTTTGACTTAAAAATATCTATCACCACAACATGGATTTGAGGATTTGGCTTATGGTCAACATAGTTTCTCCTGCATTATGAAGAATCTGGACATCAAATTTGGCTCTTCCACTACTGGGACCCATTTGGTTTTCATGCCATCTAGACACGGACTTCCATTGCTGCATCTTCATCTCTCCAACACATAGTAAAGCTTTTTAGATTCCATATATTGACTAGCCTAGACAGTGCAGAAACTGCTTGCCATTCTCTGGTCTCTTTCTATACAAGGGCTGTAAGCCTCACATTGGTTAGAGGTAGTTTTGTAGGGCACATGACATATTTTCCACATGAAAAATCAAAGATTGTGGTTTTGGCCATTTTTTCTGAATTCCCACAACCATCAGCACATCAGAGCAGATGTTTGCTTTGGCCACACAGTCTGTAGGTCTTTGACTGCTCGCTTATTAGATTGATATAACTTGGTCAAATATTGACATAGGTTGATCAAGGACAGGCCTGTCATTTCTCAATCCAAAGGAAAGGCAAGAAGCTTTAACCCTTAAAATTCCTCAGCAGAATGCACAGAGTTACTTGAGCCAGCCCTCAAACCAAGCAAGGAATTTAAGCAGCTGCACATCAGGAAGGGACAGAGACTGGAATGACTTTGATTTCATGACTCCTTGATTCAAAAGTGGACTTGGCTATCTCAGGAGAGGCTGATGGCTGCTCATAAGATGGCCACTTTCTTTTCTCTTTGTGAAACAAAGCAAACTTGCACACAAACTCACCAATCAGAGAAAGTCTGGGTGATGTGGTAAGGTAAACAAACTGTTCAGTGCTTCTAATTTGAAATGGCCATGCAAAAAAATGGAAGTGCCTATTGCTCAATTCCCAGTGTAAGAACTCTCATCTTGGGTTCTTGCAAGGAAGGGGATTTTTTTTTTTTTGCAATTTTTCTTTCTTGCAAAAGAGAAGGGGGCAAGTGAGTATATTTTTATTTATTTATTTATTTATTTATTTATTTATTTATTTAGTTATTTTTATTTATTTAGTTATTTAGTTATTAGCCTCCCCACTACCAAATGGTCTCTGGGCGGCATACAACAATATATTAAAATTATAAAACAACATAGTTATTAAAAACCATCAAAAACAAAACAATTTAAAACAATCAATATACAGTGGTAAAATCCTGCTGCTCATGAGCCCAGCTAAAAAGGACACTATCAAAATAAAGTGCTGGCTGAACAGGAAGGTCTTTGCCTGGCGCTGAAAAGCCAAACACTTCGGCACCAGACAGATCTCTGTTGGGAGGGCATTCCAAAGTTGGGGGACAACTGTCAAGAATGCCCTGTTTTGGCATCTCACCCCCCCTCACCTTTTTAAGCAGGGCCTCCTGGTTTGATCTTAACGTATGGGCAGGCTCGTATGGAAGAAAACGGTCCTTAAGGTGACCAAGTCCTAAGCGGTTTAGGGCTTTATAAGCATAAGTAATTTGAATGGGGCCCAGAGCACAACTGTAGCCAGTGTAAATTTTTCAGAACTGGCGTGATATGAGTCTGAGGCAGCCCCACTCACCAGCTGCGTGGCCCCGTTCTGTACCGATTACAATTGCTAGACTGTCTTCAAAGGCAGTCTCTAAAGCACATTACAATAGTCTAGTACAGTTGTTACCAGTGCATGTGTGACTGTTGCCAGGCTCCACTCACCCAGGTTAGGGTGGAGTAGATATCTTCCCTGCAGCTGTAAGAAGTCACCCCTGGCCACTGAGTCCACATGGGCTTCCAGGGTAAGACCTGGGTCCAGAAGCACCCCCGATCTGTGGGTCCTGTCCCTTAGGGGCAGGGCAACTCCCTCCAAGCCCTGTAACCCAATGGTTCCCAACCTGGGGGGTCAGGACCCCTTTGGGGGGTTGAATGACCATTTCACAGGGGTCGCCATGAGCCAGTGAAGAAAAAAGCACAAACGGCTGAGGTCTGGAGGAGGGGGGGGAGGAATGGGAGGAAAGAGTAAGTTACAGCTTGATAAGTTAGAAGGGATGTCAGTCAATGGCACAGGAGGCTACGATTGACTGAAGGTGCCTGTAGAGGAAAATTCTCTATGGTCCCTGTTGCAGTGGCCTGCCAAAGGGGACTTGTGGCCTCTTCCAAGCAGGGCAAGGGGTCATCACAACATGAGGAACTGTATTAAAGGGTCGCAACATTAGGAAGGTTGGGAACCACTGCTCTAACCTATCAGGTGGAACACCTACCAACAGCGCTTCTGACTTGTCTAGATCGAGCTTCAGTTTACTGATCTATGCGACATTATTGAGGGCACTGGCTTAGCACAAAAGGGAAGGCACACAGGTATATCTCTGTACATCCTTGTCTTCTAGGAACCGTGCAGTTTCTGTTAGACCATCCCTTCTAGCATACACTAGTGGATGTTTATGTCATCCTCGTTTCTTATCAGCCCAACTTGCTTATGGTTGCTAGCCCACCCTTTCTTTTCCTCCTTTGCTAACATTTCCCCCCACTCCCTCCCAAATTAATGTCACTGCAGGTCATGCTGAAGTCCTTATGCACATTCTTTCTGTAGACTGTAAATATTTGCCCCAGTTTTTTACTGCTTCTCAGACTGGAGATTTATTTAGAGATTTTTTTTTGACCTGTCACAGAAGGATTAACATATATGTCTGAATAATCTGTTTATTCTTTTTCTGCCACCTCCTCCAGTTGGCAGAGGCATTTCCGCTATATGCATCCAAGCAGCACAAGATTATCCCATTCAGTTTTACATATGAATAGCTCTCTATCTATTCATATAGACTGAATGAGACCAGGTTTTAAACTATCTTCAAAGAATCTTGTCATGTGATAAAGGAAGGTGCTATGCACAACAGTAAGTCTCAGTGACAGGAAGGGATAATACAGAGCACACCAAATAAATGAACTCGACCCAGATAAATGCACTCAAATTGTAATCCTATACATATTTACCTGGGAGTAAGTCCACCCAAGTCAGTGGGACTTCACTGTGAATTAACAGGGTTTGGCCTGGGCCTTTCTTTATGGAATGGGTCCAGTTTTGAAACAAATCACGGCAACACAGGTGCTGTTCACAACTTGGACCCACTCTCCGAAATGAAACCACACATTGACTTACCTTGCCTTACTTTGCAGGGGGCAATACTCCAACTAGAAAGTAGCCTCTGGCGCATCATCATTTCTTCTCCCTGGCGCTGGCCAATCAGGAGCTGTGCAGGGAAATGCATCATCCCACCTTCCTGTTTGATCGGCCAGTGCCAGGGAGAAGGAATGATGATGTGTCAGAGGCTACTTTCTGGTTGGAGTATCACCCCATGCAAAGTAAGGCAAGGTCAGTCAATGCATGATTTCGTTTCAGAGGGTGAGTCCAAGTTCCAAACAGCACCTGCAAGGCCTTGATTCATTTCGGAACCAGACACATCCCGAAATGAAAGGCCTATGCCTAAACAAGTTTAAATGGGAACACTCCAATACATTTCCATTTATGCCAATTGGACTCTCCCCTACAAACCTATTGGTAGGAGCCACCATTCTGAATGCCTTTAAAAGGTTTCCAGTCCATTTATTTCAAGGGAATTTCCCGCCTTTCAGGTTCTAATCTGAGTTTCCCTTTTAGGGTTGGAAGGCACAACAGTGCTCAACTAGTCTAACCTGCTGCCAATGCAGGGGATTCATTCCTAAATAGGGATGGGCACCTTAAGAAACATGACACACAGTTTTGTCATTTTGTAAGCTTATGAAACATTACGGAATGAAACAAAACAGCAAATAGTGTGTTGTCAAGAAATGAAACAAAACACCATTTTTGTTTCAGAAATGAAATGATTTGTCCTAGTGGCAAGAAGCCTCTTGATCCAGCCATCTTGAGAACAGGACGTTTATTTTTGAACTGATTGATTTGTTTTCCTTCCTCCTCTCCCATGCCTCAGCTGTTACATATTTCCAATATTGATCTGCCTGCCTGCAGCTAGCCAGGAGCTGAGCTCTTCCCTTCCTTTCCCTTCTCTGCACTGGCTGTCCCTGTATCTGCAAGTTGATTTAATGTTTAAACTGATTGTTTTCCTTTCCTTATTAACTAGGACTCTGGAGGTTATTTTTATATATTTTCCATCCTCCCCACGCCGATCAGCTGTTGAGCTTCTCTCTCCAATCTCTCCCTGCAGCAGTTAGCCCTTAGGTTTCCTGCTTGTTTACAGAGGGTTCTTTGTTTGAAAGCAAATTGATTGGAACGTTTAAGGAGGGTCTTTGATTTAGGACAGTGGGCTCCCTGTTAAATAAAAAAAAGGAACACTTCCCATTATAGCCTCACAAAGTATTAATAAAACAAAATGAAATGAAGACTGAAACAGAAACTAGATTTCTGTTTTGTGCCATCTCTGTTCCTAAAGCATTCCCAACAGTTGGCCATCAAATATCTACTTAATAACTGCAACAGGATCTACCACCTATTGAGTTATCTCAACAGCATTGCAGTTCACAGGTTCTTCCTTCTCATAGATTTTCTTCCTGTCAGAGAAAATGCATGGCATTCAGGCTTGAAAATTATCTGCTGAGGATCTAGATTATCTCCCTTCAGACAACACATTCTGCATTGTTTTTGTCTCTTAATTATAAACGTTTCATTCAGCTTTCAAAGCTTTCTGTGTGACATTAATCTAAACTCCAAAGTAAATGTTTTTTCTTCTCTTCTGGGATATACCAGCTCTTTAACAGGCACAGAACAATAAGCAAGAAGTGAGTTAACAGCCACAGCTCATGTTTATTGTGTAAATGCACCACATGAATGCATCTTTTGAAATATTCTTGAATGACTGATCACCTTTAGGACTGCAAAGAGGCGTTGGGAGTTTCTAAGTAGCTTGTGTGCTCCTTTGGTATGGAGTTATTGTCTAAGGTTTTGAGACAGCTGTTCCTCCAAAACCTGCTGATGGTAAAACAGATGGATGGATCAAGCCTGCTAACCTCTGTGGATGCCCTTGTCAAGCTAGCTATTTTCTTTTAAAAGGGCCTGTAAATGACTTCCTTTGGAGCTACATTCCTTTGAAAAAGATGCTCCCATCCCCTCATACCTAAAACCAAACTGCATTTTTTCAGTCATCTTGTTTGTTTACAGATTGAGCAAGCCATCATAGGTTGAAAGTGGACCTGATAAGAACACAAGAACATAAGAAGAGCCATGCAGGATCAGGCCAAAGGCGCATCTGGTCCAGCTTCCTGCATCTCACAGTGGCCTCACCAAATATGCCCAAGAGTGAGCAAGACTAGATATCTGTCTCTTGATATCACTCCCCTGCATCTTGAAGTACCCTGGTTTTAAGCCTGGAGATTACACATCTCCATCATGGTTTGTAACCTGTGATGGACTTTTCCTCCAGGAATCTGTCCAATCCCCTTTTGAAGGCATCCAGCCAGATGCCATCCCCACATCCTGTGGCAGGGAGTTCCACAGACTAGCAACATGTTGGGTAAAAGAATATTTTCTTTGTCTGTTGTCACTCTCCCAACCCTCACACATCTGATGGTGTAAACCAGGGCTGCGAACTAGAGTGGAGCAAACCCTAAATTAGTAAATGAGTCTGAGTGATTTGGATCTATTTTTATATGAGCTCCATGTACAAGCCAAATTGCCAGACTTGGTTCCAGGGCAACACAAAGTGAATTTGCAGATCTCTGTGTATCTGGAGCTGATTCAGTGTGGAGCACAGACTGTATTATATGAGATGCAAATCCTTTTAGCCTTTTTAAAAAACCCAGTAAACTTGAAAGTAATGTACAGTAATACCTTGGTTTATGGGAGGGTGGGTGGGTGGGGGTTTATGAGCATAATCCATTCTGGAAACATGCTTGTAAACCAAAGCACTCTTATATCAAAGTAGTGCTTGTATACCCAGTGCTTGTATATCAAGACATTGTTTGTTGATCAAGGCAAAATTTAGAAGAAATGTTTGCTTGTCGTGCAAAATGCTCTTAAACCAAATTGCTCTTAGACTAAGACATTACTGTAATTTTTAAAAAGCCTGAAGCGAGAAGGCTGAACTTTGTCAGGTTAACTGCCCTCTTTACAATCTTCTGTGTTTCTAAATTTCATGGACACCATTGAAATGAAAAACAGTAAAAAGTGTTTTGGTTCTCCAGTGCAGATAGATCTGGATGTAGGCTACAAGTTGACCTGTACAGTGCACATTAGCCTGCATACTGATTTGAGATGCATACCAAAAGCTTGGGGACCTAGACATAGGCATGTTGGAAACTAGTAACAGAAAGCAATCAAAATGAGTGCATCCTATTTGTTTCTATTGTAGTCCAGAAATGGATGGAAATAATACGGATACAAAAGACAAGATATGTTTTGTGCCTTAATCTGGATCTGATCCACTCCCATCAATTAAATTTAAGGCTAATTTAATACACAGGAGACCAGTTGCTTGGAAGAGGGATGTAGTGTTTATAAAATGGTAACATTTTTGTTGTTGTTCAGTCATTCAGTCGTATCTGACTCTTCGTGACCCCATGGACCAGAACTCACCAGGCCTTTGAGTCCTCACTGCCTCCCAGAGTTTGGTCAAATCCATATTTGCTGCATTGATGACACTGTCCAAATATCTCATTCACTGCCGTCCCCTTTTCCTTTTGCCTTCAATCTTTCCCAACATCAGGGACTTTTCCAAGGAGTCCTCTCCTCATGAGGTGGCCAAAGTACTGGAGCCTCAGCTTCAAAACCTGTCCTTCCAGTGAACATACGGGGTGGATTTCTTTTGGGATGGATAGGTTTGATCTCTCAAGACTCTCCTCCATCATTGTAAAGCCAATTACACAGGTGACAATGAGGCCTGTCTTAAGACTTCCTGGGGACTGTGTGGGGGAATGGGGCAAGCCACTCCAGTATCTCTGACAAGAAAACTCCATGGACAGAAACAAAAGGCTAAAAGTGGTAACATACAGCTAATATAAAAGGTAAAGGGTTCAGGAATACAACTGTGTCACAGGGGCTTACAAACTATAATGGATGTGCTCCACAAGTCAACGTTCCTTAGATGTTTGAATGCCAAGATGAAAATCATGGCAGGGCTGCAGAACTGGAAGATTTATGCAGGGCCGGTGCTAGGTTTTTTTGTGCCCTAGGTGAGGGGCAGGGGTGGGGTGGGCGGTGGGCGGGCGGGGCAGGGGTGGCCGGGGCAGCAGTGCGTGGGTAGGGGGTGGGGGTGGGGTGGGGGTGGGGGCAGGTGGGGCAGCGGGCGGGCAGGGGGTGGGCAGGGTGGGGGCGGGGCGACAGTGTGGGGTGGGGCGGTGGGAGGGCGGTGGATGGCGGGAGACGGTGACAGGTGCAGAGGGTGGCAGCGATGGGCACAGGGGGCGGCAGGCGGGGGCAGGCAGCGATGGGCGGGTAGTGACAGGCGGCAGGGGGACGGACGGTGGTGGCCAGCGGTGGGGGGCGGGGCAGGGGGGCAGGCTGTCCAGCGCCCTCTCTCCATTTTGGCACCCTAGGCAACTGACTAGTTTGCCTTAATAGAAGCGCCGGCCCTGGGTTTATGAGCTTTCCTTTCCCTTGCAGAAGCAGCTAAAGAGGAAGATAGAGATGTCCAATTAAGTATCCAACTAGAGATGTATGTGCATGATCTTCTTTGTAGAATACCATAAGTCAAGTGAAGAATCAGTGACTTGCCTGCTTTTTCTATTTGTTATTTATGCATTTAAAGTATTTTAATCTGCCTTTCTCCTTAAATGGGCCCAGGGCAGCTCTTTGTAACTATTCTATGTGCAGGAACACATACCATAGTAGTCTATGTAATGTATTGTTGTGAATAGTTTGTGGCTCCTTCTGTTACTCATGATGCCTTCCGTGTGTATCTACTTGCTACTGTCACAATAAAATGTCAGTATTTTAACTTCTCCTGTTCTTTCTCATGATCAAGGAATTGCATTCCATGGCTCTGCAAATTAACATAAATGGACATAACTCTAACGTACAGTAGGACCCCTGTATCCATGGGGAATCAGTTCCAGGCCACTCCTCAGATACAGAATTCTGTGGATAAGAGTGAACACTCTTATCTGGGGTGCTGGGGTGGAACCTTTAGCCCCAACCCCCAAAACACTGGGAAGCACAAAGGGCTGGTGATCTGCACAGCTTTTTCCCTGGCACTAACCCATTCCCGCTGAGCTGGTCGGTAGACCAGCCAGTGGGACAGAGTGCCTTCATGCCTCCTGGTTTGTCCAAATGCTCTCTCCTGTTGCCTGGTCTGCCGCCGTATCCAGCGGGAGTGTTCAGCCCACAGTAATCTGGCTGGAAAGAACTTTACACCCTTGTCGGCCTCCTGCAGAGGTGTGCACTTTGGAATGCAGCCCCCTTTCATTGTTTGGGGATAAAGGAAGGGGAATTGTGGAGTAACTCTGGAAGTGTCAAGACCTGAAAACCTCCCAAACATGAACATGAAGCAATAGGATGCTTAGAGCATATCATTTCTCTCTTTTAATTGCTCCTAAAATGTCTTTGTTCTGCTTGTCTTGGCAGATCCAGCAAGGCAATCAGTTCTGTCATCTTATTTAGTTGTCAAAATTACACAACCAATGATTCATGCAAAAAGAAAAAAATTAAGATACATCTTGATGTAAACACCAGGTTTGTCCATTTGAAAACAACAACTTCACACTCTGGAATTTGCAAGTATTCTCTATGGTGTGGAATATGTAAGTGGCTCAATGGGCCATGAGTAGAGATGGGCACAACTTAGCGGTATTCCCATTTCCATTTCCGTTACTCGGTTCCGTTACTCTACGGAAACGGTAACGGGAATTACTCTGCCAGACAGAACAATTTTGGTCTGATTTGTCTTTGAATGATGCCACGCGCACAGAAAAAAGTCTTTTAAAGTTAAAAAAAACCCGGTTCCCGGCCGAAAAGCAGGCAGAAAAATGCCTGCTGTGCCTCAGGGCACCTACCAGAGGGGTTGTTTCTGGAGGTCCCCGGCCTCCCCCCCCATCCCCCGTCCTGGGCTGCTCTGGTGGGACTCGCCGCAGGCTCGCAGCCAGCAAAAAGCCCAGTCTCGCTTTTAAACTTTTATAAACTTTTAAAATCTCCCCCCACCATTTCCTGGGCCAAAAAAGCAGGCGAAAAAATGCCTGCTTGACTAAGGGCGCAGGGCACCTACCGGAGGGGTAGTTTCTGGAGGGGGGGTCCCGTCTCCCCCCCCGTCCTGGGCAGCCGGACTCGCCATGCCATGTGGTGCGGGCGGGAGATCCCTGAACGCAATATTGTTTTTGAAATCGTGGTCCAAAAACACACAAGCACAACAGAAACACGCGAAAATTTATAAACTGCCAGATTTTTCACAGTAGCAGTGGGTTTTTTCTTGCAACAAAATGTCTCTCCTCTCCTCCTCTGTCCTCCATTGATTTTTTTTTTTACACCTGCGCAATGATGGGCTGGCCGAGTGGCCAGCCATGTGGGAGTGGACGACCATGCAAATTTTGGAGCCATCCCACCAATCGCATGGCCACTTGGCCATGGAGACTTCTGGGATGTGCCAAAAAGCCCCTAAAACCTGCCCTAGCCCCCTAACCCTAACCCTAATCCTTGACTCCAGTCCTTCCATACGTCACAGACTGTCTTCTTAGTGGGTCAGAGAGAGGCACCCAGAGGTGCAAAGCCCACCGTAACAACCGTCACTAGAGCCCTTGCACTAACCCACCTTAACCCTAAGCCAGATCTACTTGCAAAAAACGATTCTGTTCTTTGTGAGACATGGCGGTGCGAGAGCCTTAGGCATCACCTATGTCTCTGGGTTCACTGCCATCACTAGTCTCACTGTCTGCAACTGGTATGCATATCCATATGGCTATTGCATACCATTTTGCAGCAGCAGCAGGTGAGGAGGGGAGACCCCCATGTAGAGGGCTCTCTTGGAGCCTGCTTCCCTTTCCTAGTGGGTGAGGATAGGAGGCACCCACGGGTGCCTCCAGGAGCCTGCTTTCCCTTTATAGCGGGCCAGAGGATGCACCCACCCCACAGAGGTGCCCCCAGGAGCCCCCCCAAAAAAAACCAGTACTAACGAAACGAAAAAAATGAAAAAAACGAACTGACTAAAATGGAAAATGGAAACGACCGAAATGGGACAACTCGAAAAATTTTTTTTTCAAGTCGTGCCCATCTCTAGCCATGAGCCATTACTATCTGAATCTGAATACTGTAGGAGTCAGATCACATGTAAATCTACTTTGTTGGTTTATAATATCCATGTACCACCTGATCTTAGTGAGAGGCCCTACTCTGAGCAATTGACACTAGGGATGGGCATGAAATGAAAAATGAAATATTGTTTTGTCATTTCGTTATGTAACAAAGCACAACAAAATGAAACAAAACGATAAAGCAGCATTTTGTTACAGATGAAACGAAACAGCCATTTTTCCATTAAAACGAACTTTTGTTCCATGTGTAAAATGGTGGCTTACTTGCAGGTGTTCCACCACCACTGCCACCGAGATAACCCAGCCAGGCTGGAGAGGATGAGTGGTTGGCAGGTCAGATTAGGCTGGAGCCTCCACTTCCACCACTGGAGCTGCCGCTGCAGCATCAGGAGAGGGCAAGCAGCCAGCAGGCCAGCCTAGGCCTGCCACCCCTGCCACTGGAGTTGCTGCTGCTGCCAACAGAGCCCCAACAGCCAGCTGGGTAGGCTGGCCCAGGGCCCCCGCTCCCACTGCCAGAGTCGCTGCGGCCACGGCCAGAGTCGCCGCCAGCCAGCTGGGCAGGCCAGCCTAGACCCCCCGCCACTGCCAGAGCCTTTGGACTCAGAGCCACTGCCGCCAGTAATGAAATGTTTCATTTCATACAAATTTTTGTTGTAAAACTTTGTATGAGATGAAACGAAATGAAATGCGCCCCCCCCGAAACAGAACGAAATGAAACACAATTTTTCTGTTTTGTGTCCATCCCTAATGTTAGACACTACTTGAGTGGTTGACAATTAACCCATCAGACTCCACACCACAAAATCAGTAACCATTGAAGCACAAATGGAAATTAAGTGCTGAAACAAAACCTAACTAAAACCCAAATGATGTCAAGACCAGGCATAGACGTAGCTAACCCAGGGAGACAATGTGTTTCAAACCTTTTGTTGTAGTTTCTGAGTCAGCTCCATGTAGACAGCAGTACAGCAGTCTCCCTTTGAGAACACCAAGTATGGAGGAATGGCTTAGGAAACTGGGAATGTTTAGTTAGAGCTGTTTGGCAGTGGAATATGCTGCCACAAAGGGTGGTGGAGTCTCTTGTGGAGGTTTCTAAACAGAGGCTGGATGGCCATCTGTCGGAAATACTGTGATGGGGTTCCTGCATGGAAGGGGGTTGGACTAGATGGCCCTTGAGGACTCTTCCAACTCTATCATTCTATGGTAAATGGTATGGCTTCCCAGGATTTGGGATAATACTCATTCCTCAATCCTATCTGGAGCTCCTAATCCGGAAACCTGAACCTGAAACCTACTGTGTTCAGGGAACGTCATCAGCCACTAAGAATGCACTTCTCATATATGGAGCTTTGGTAACAGACATCTTGCTACATTTCATGTTGATGGAGAAGAATAAAAGTCTGAGAATCAATGCATTGACTATATGGAATAGGATTTAAAGGGGCTGCCGAAGCTGATTATTATTGCTCGCTGCCTTTTATCTGATTGCTTCAATGAAAACCTTTTTAATGTAATGATGTCACACACTGCTGTGCATGGTCTGTATAGAAGAGTAATAAATGCATTAATGGCTTTTATTCCTTCATCCCCAATGTTTCATGAACATTAAATTATGCTTTTGATACACAGAAGAAATCAGGGAAATCATAATTAACTATTAGATAGTCAAGCCTCAGAGCATTTTAATGTACCTTTTCCTGTAACTCTCCCATTACTGGCAGTGCATAGAATCATAGAATCATAGAGTTGGAAGAGACTTCAAGGGCCATCCAGTCTAACCACCTGCCATGCAGGAACCCCCATCTCAGGACTCCAAACAGATTCAATGAAGAATAGGGGAGGGTGCAGACTTTTTGGCCATGAGGATGATGAGGGAATATGCAAATGAAGTCCTGTAGAATGCTTTAAATGTCTGAGTATACATGACCAGAGCAAGAGAAAAGTCAAGGCATCTTCAGAGCTGCTTTCAAATCTGAAGGACCACCATATCCTGTCAGATCAGCCTTCTGCTTCTTTGTTGCTTTAGAGCAGGAGAGGATAACATACAACTCCTAAAATCTACAGGTAAGCTCCTGGGACCTCCTACAACCTTCTCCATGTCTCATCTCACTGAAAATTTAGGTGTCCTAAGCACATCTGATCTCGCCTGATTTTAGAAGCTAAGCAGGGTCGGCCCTGGCTAGTACTTGGATGGGACACCACCAGGGAATACCAGGTTCTGTAGGCGCCTGGAGTAGGAAATGGCAAACCGTTCCAGTATTCCTTCCAAGAAAACTCCATGGACATGGGGACATGCAGAGTTGGTCACGACTGTAACGATGCAACACAGGTGCTGTTCATAGGCAGCAAGCCTACCATCCATGGAATCTACTGTACAGAAGACAAAATACATTGCTTTTTTGATTGAGCAAATGCAGAAGAAATGGTTTGCTCACAGACTGCTGCTCAGAAAAAGCTATTACTTCACTTGACTCTTCTCTTTCTTTGCTTGAAATGGGGTTAAGTATATTCAGTCAACAGTGGCTGAGGGTCATATTCTCTACGTTTGCCCTACCTTGCAAAGCCGTGGCAAAGATAAGGTATGGAGAAGAGACATAGACAGAAACTTCAGCTCATTCGAGGAAGCCAGACATAAATACAGAAAATACGTAAATAAATAAAATTGTTTAACACATGAATTATGTCTGTATTTGTGAAGATTTTATTCATAGGGTTTCTCCTCCTCCTCTATATTTTTTATCATAAATCTCCTCTCATTTTTATCCTTTCTGAAAAACAAGCAAATACCTTTAAGCTGAAAGCAAATAAACTAGGGACCCAGCATGAAACTTGATGATGGATAAGGCTCCACTATTTAAAGTCAACTTAATTGCAAATGTAAACTCCAATGCTCAATGTTTTCTCTGGCTGAAAGATTCCCGGACATGTGTTCACAAAGATTTGCCAGACCAATGGCTTGAAATGCACCAATAAGCTCATTAAGGTGAAGCAAAAACTTTTGACTCTGCCATCAGTCTTTATTAGTCACAGTTGCCAGGCTCTAAAGCAAAATCCCGGCAAATAAATTCAGCTCACGTTACAGGCATTTACATGCTTGAGCACTTAGTCATGTAGGTAGATTAAACTGCCGCCAAGAGTTTTTTTCTCAGAGAAAATCCACAAGAAACCTCTCTTGACACAAATTGTCTAAATCAATTTCTTTATAGGTTCTGTAACTATAGTGTTGAACATGGAAACAGAACACTCTTGTGATTCTGGGTTCTGTATGGGTAGTGCTGTACAGCTTGTTTTAACCTGTGTATGTTGGAGGCTGTTGCAACCTTGCATGCAGCCTCTAGTAGGTGTGGCTGGGAGGAACCTTTCCAGGCTGGGATGACTGCCTATCAAATCAATTGCCCCTCCCTTGCCTCTGATTTCTAACAGCGCTTTTACACGACCCCTAAAATCTGAGGCAAAGGGCTCCCAGATGCGGAGCTTTAAATTGTTTTCCCACCAGCTCCGGACTTTTTAAAAAATTAAGTACAACCACGCCCACCTAAGCGCGTCCCAGCGCATTTTCCAAGTAACTGGTCTCCAAAGGTGACAAATTTCTGATGTGGATTGCATAGCAGTGAGTGCTGGGCTCTCCTCCCTTCTGTTTGTTTGTTTTTTTGCCCCTGCCTCTTTAAGAGACTGGAATGCTTCCCAGGGCAGCTCCCCAGGCAGAGTGGAGGTGAGCCTGCATTCTTTTCTCCCTTTTTTTCTCCCTCCCCTCACGCAGACAGGAGCAAGGGAGTGCAGAGGGGTGGGAACACAGCAAGAGGAGCAAACCCCCAAGATCTCTGGTCTGAATTTAAGTTGCCAGGAGATCTTAGGGGTCATGTAAAAGCACCCTAAGACAGCCAGTCCTCTCAGCTCAGTGCTCTTTTCCCTGTTAGTAGCCTGTTGGAGCCAATGAATGCATCGGAAGCAGTCCCTGTGTCTGTTGAGGCCTGTTGCTGCAAGCAGTCATCTTTTTAGTTTCATCTTATCTGCTTACTGTAAGTAAGAAACATGTTTTATTATTTCTACTTCTAATACTTCAGAGTGAGTTATTAAGACTGTTAGTGCCAGTTAATGAGAAAAGGGAGCAGTCTATTCTGGGGAACTTGAAGCTAATTTAGGTCTGTAAATCCTGCACTTCTGCTGTTCAGCCAAAGGAATTTAACCAAAATTCAAAACTCTGCAACAGTGTACACCACGGGTATATTGCTGCCATAAACAATAACATAAACACAAACATTAAACAGTATGTAGTTTTTGAGAAGAACCATTGACCAATAATGGTGAAGTAAATTCTCTCAATAAGCCTCGGAATTCCAGCCTTGGAATTCCAACCAATCTTGGAATTCATGCCTGCCTGCCTGCTTGCATGCACACATATCACATCTTTCCGCCAACACTGGAATCCTGGGGGCTGACAACATTTTCAGTAAAATATATTGAAAGAACGTAAGAACAGCCTTGCTGGAACAGGCCACAGCCTCTCCAGTCCAGCATTCTGTCTCACACAGTGGCTCACCATTTGCTTCAGGGTATTCCCTGCTTCACCTGCTTAAGATTCCCTGCCAATGGCATTGAGAGATATCCTGCCTATTAGGGATGGGCACAAAAAAACATTTCGTGTTCACCCCTGTTTTGTTTCATTTAGTTTCTTATGAATTTTTTTAAAAAATTCATATGAAAAAAAAAAAAATGAAATGGCTCCCCTGGGTCCTAGAGGCACCAGATTTTGTGCCCTGGAGCCCTTGTTAAAGGGCTCCTGCTGACCTGTTATCAGTTGGACCCCTTTAAAACTGGCCCAGACATCACCAGGGGGTTCCCCTGATGCCAACTGGGCCAGGTTTAAAGGGGTCCAGCCATTGAGAGCTTGGTAGGAGCCCTCAGAATATGGTCGGGTAGGCAGCACGATTGCGCGGAACTGCCTATCCGACCATTCTCAGAGGGCTCCTGCTGAGCTGTCAATGCCTGGACCCCTTTAAACCTTGCCCAGTCTGCACCCAGCTCAGCAGGAGCCCTCAGAAAATGATGGAATGAAATGATTCTTTCCAATGCAAAAATTATTGTTTTGTTTCGTCTATAACGAAATGCTCCTTCCTCGTTTCATTTCATTTCATTTTGTTTCATTACATAATGAAACAATGAAACAGCATTTTTTGTTTTTTGTTTCATGACCATCCCTACTGCCTATCTCTCCAACCCAGAGGTTGTTCTTAGGCATCCATAATGGTACGCATTGATACCCTTTTTCTCCATGAACTTGTCTAATCCCTTCTTAAAGCTTTCAAGGCTGGCAGTTACTTAAGGTGTTAAAGCACTATTAAAGAACTTACCTTGTTAACAGCTACATAGAGTTAACCTATCTGTGAAGAGTCTCAGTTATCCAGATCAGTTTATCTGGAGGATGAGTCATGGCAACCGGGCTTCTTTTCTTGAGATATTGAAACATTTTGCTGCTCGTCGAAACAGCTTTGTCAGTCTGAGGAAAGCTAGTTGCGAGTCCTCCATTTTATAGTTCACTTTGACTTCATGTCATCCCAGTCTGAAATAGGCTCATAAAATGAACAATGGCCTGAATAAGCTTGTTAGGTGGACAATAGGCTCATTAGGTGGACAGTGGCCTAAGGTGTGTGAAAGTTCCACCTTTAACCTTCCCAACACCCATTAAGTATGGGCCGTTAGCTATGGCCTTGGTGGTGGAGCTGTGAAGTATTTTTTATTTATATGGGGATTGTGAAAGGATTCAACTAGTTTTAAAACCCTTCAAAAATCCAACAAAAGCAGTACAATAGCCTCTATCAAAAATACCTTTCTTGTCAGTCCATCCGGAGCTGCCCTAGACAGAAATGTGGTTTTTGGCTGCCCATGGAGCAGCCCACCTAAGCTTTCCCCAGAGGGAATTCCCAAGCCTGGGAGTCCCTGAGAAGGCCTCATCTTGTCCTCACCAGATGGGCCTCCAAAGGTAATGGGGATAAACTGAAGGCCCTTCCCTGAGGACCCAGAGAAGATCACACTTTCAAACTGGGTTGGGAGAGTGAGAACAGACAAAAGAAAGTATTTTTTTACGCAGTGTGTTGTTAGTCTGTGGAACTCCCTGCCACATGATGTGGTGATGGCATCTAGCCTGGATGCCTTCAAAAGGGGATTGGACAGATTCCTGGAGGAGAAGTCCATCACAGGTTACAAACCATGATGGAGATGTGTAATCTCCAGGCTTAAAACCAGGGTACTTCAAGGGCCAGATGCAGGGGAGTGGTATCAGGAGACAGATATCTCATCTTGTGTGCTCCCAGACGCATCTGGTGGGGCCACTGTGAGATCCAGGAAGCTGGACTAGATGGGTCTTTGGCCTGATCCAGCATGGCTCTTCTTATGTTCTTATGGGTGTATTTATTTATTTATTTATTTATTTATTTATTTATTTATTTATTTATTTATTTATTTGCACATAGCAGGCTGATGTAGCCTTGGGAGGATCCTGGACTTGTAAAAAAATGGATTTGAACAAATGCATGAGGGGACGATACTTTCTATCACATTGTGCATCCTGCTGGTTCTGCCACCTTTTCAGTGTGTTGTCTGCAAAGCTAGTACACCTGCTGCACTTGTACAGGTGAGATGTGTGTGACATTGTGACATTACTTGGTGCAGTGATTTTTCACCTCGGTATGAGACAGCTTCTACATATTTTGCTTGGGACCTTGTAGTTTCTCCTTTAATCTTAAACAGGATAATACGATTTCAACACAAGTCTCTAGAGGCCAAAACTGAATGTCAGTTTCACTGCCTTTTTTTTTTAAGGAGAAAAACCTTAGGTGCTCAGAAGCATTTCTAGGGTGGTTTATGTTTAATGAAAATCACAGTGTAATGCTTTTGCGTCAGAACTTATCACATCTGAGGAATTTGGTATGGGGAGAATTGATTCCCCCGAATTAAATATTAAAGTTGACTTTGATTGAATTGATTCTGGCAAAATTAGTTTTTAATGCATTATTCATTCCACACAAAAGTGCAGATGACAATATATTATTTCCAGTTTTAGGCAGTCAATGTAGGTCACGTGGAATAGCTATGCTGCTTTAAATGAGTTTTATTAGGGTACAAATACTATAATTAAAGAGGTGTCAGGTTATGAAATTGGAAGACATTAGCTTGTGACATTTCATTTCACTCCTAAAGGGGTCTGAAGCTACAAGAACCTGAGCCCATGCTTTTAGCAGAGCTGATCACCAAAAGCCAAGTCCTGTGATTAAATTGGGTCTCTTGGATACAAGCTGAAAACTCAATATTCATTCCATAAGCTGGTAGTCATTCATAACTATTAGGGGTGTGCACCATAGTTGGCTAAATCATAGAATCATAGAATAATGAAGTTGGAAGGGGCCTATGATGCCTTTGAGTCCAACCCTCTGTTCAATGAATGAATACAAATCAAAGGATATCTGCCAAGTGATTGTCCAAATTTCTCTTGAATGCCTCCAGTGTTGGAATAGTCACCACCTCTTGAGATTCCATTGCCATACTACTCTAACAATTATAAAGTTTTTTTCCTGACATTCAGCTGAAAGCTGGGTTATCTTCAATTGAGCCCATTGTTGCACGTCCTACACTTTGAGATGATCGAGAACAGATCCTGCCCTTCCTCTGTATGACAACATTTCAAATATTTGAAAAGTGCTATCATATTGCCCCTCATTCTCCCCCCACCACTGCAAACTAAACATGCCCAGTTCTTTCAGTCTTTCTTCATAAGGCTTAGTCTCCAGCCCCCTGATCATTCCTGTTGCCCTCCTCTGAACTTATTTGTTCAAAAGTTTCAATTACTTCTCCAGGCCAAGCATTTCTAAAGCAACTCACATTTAGAAGACCACAATGGAATCATCTAATCCCTCCCACCATGAACATCATAACTAGGGATGGGCACGAAATGAAAAACGAAATCCCTGGTGCTGACTGGGCCAGTTTTAAAGGGGTCCAACCATTGACAGCTCTGCAGAAGCCCTCAGAAAACAGTCGGGTAGGTAGCGTGATTGCCCAAAACTGCCAACCTGACCATTTTCAGAGGGCTCCTGCTGAGCTGTCATGGGCTGGACCCTTTTAAAAATGGCTGACTGGGATAGTTTTAAAGGGGTCCAGCCGATAACAGCTTGGCAGGAGCTCTTTAAAAATGGCTCCTGCTCTAGGACCCAGGGGAGCCATTTTGTTTCATTTTATTTCATACAATTGTTTAAAAACATTCATAAGAAACAAAATGAAACAGAGGTGGGCACAAAACGAAGCAAAGTGAATTGTTCTGTTTCGTGTGCATCCCTAATCATAACCAAAATCAAACAGCAGTAGGAAAACAGAACAAATTTTAAAAGACAAAGGGTGCAGTTACACATAGCAGGGAAAATTGAGGATTTTGGCAGCCTCACATGCTGCTCTAGTATGTGTGACTAGGAAGGACTCTTCTGGACTGGAGTGACTGTCAATCTATTCCACACTAACCAGTTGTTTTCCCCTGCCTCAAATTTCAGAGACAGGCCCACCTCTCTGCTTTAGAACCTTTTTTCCATCTCTGGAGTCTGTTGGAAGCAGTCAGTTGAAGCCAGTTGCAAAAAGCATTCATGTTGGTCAGTTTGCCGTTTGATCTTATCGCTACTGTAAGCGCCAAATGATGAGAAGAAGGGGTAGACTGATCTGGGAAACTTGAGGTTGTTGTGATCCATGGCTCCCACACTTCTCCTGTGCAGATAGAGGAATTTAATCAGAAATGGAGAACTCTGCAACAGAAAACAAAGTCAGACCTGCTTTGCTCTCCATTTTGTTCAAACTGGGCTTCCACCAGAGAAATCACTGTACCCACCTGGAAATCAAACCATTTACAGGAAGCAGCAGGGACAGAGACAGAGAACTGTTCTTGCACAGGAAAAGCAGCCTTCAACAAGATGCTAATTAATCTACTTCCACTTGCACCTCACCCTCTCTCTCTTTTTTAAAAATCGACTTTTCCTGAACTGCCCTAGTGATAGTGTTCCAGCTCTGCCTTAAAAAGCCTTTAAAAGGAAAAGAAGCACTGCTTGCACACAAGAAGCACTCAGCTGAGGGAAATGAGGCAGAAACTGAACAAAAGAGCTGTCTTTAAACATCACTGAAAATTCTGTGTGAGTGGGCAAAAGAAAGTATGTGACATAAAGAAGCAACAAGATGAGAAACAAGACAATTCACAACTGGATTTCAGTAGCTCACCCCCATCTCTCTCTCTCTCTCTCTCTCTCTCTCTCTCTCTCTCTCTCTCTCTCTGGGCTCTCTCTCTCTGGGCGTTTATACACGATCCTAAGCTCCGCCGCAAATGGCTGCAAGGTCCGGACCTTAAAAATGTTTACCCATCAGCTCCGGACTTTGCAGACAATTAAGTGCGACCCCGCCCACTTTAGCGCAACCCAGAGCAGTTTTCTTGTACCTGCTTTTTGGATGTGACAAATATTTGATCCGGTGTAAGGATAGTGAGTGCGGGGCTCTCCTGGCTTCTCTTTGTTCTTTTTTTGCGCCCCGCCCCTTTAAGAGATCTGAATGCTGCCCGGAACAAAACGGAGGTAAACCGGCATTCTTTTCTTTCTTTTTTCTCCCTCCCTCAGGCAGCCAGCAACCAGGAAGTGCGGAGGGGGTGGGGACAGAGGAAGAGCGAGGAACCCCTAAGATCTCTGGTCCAAATTTAAGTGGCCAGTGGATTTTAGGGGTCGTGTAAAAAGGCCCCCCCTCTCAAGCAGATATCTGAGAAGGTGTCACTTATGAAGGAGCTTTTTTTCTGATTCTCAGGTGAGTAAATCCAGACCAATAGATTTAAGGAGCAGGGAAGGATATTATAATGTAGCAGTTCCCAACCTTAGGTGTCCAGGGTGTTCTTGGATTCCAGTTCCCAAAAAAACTGACCAGCACAGCTAATGACAAAGGCTTCTGGGAGTTTTCATCCAAGAACATGTGAGAACCCACATTTGGGAGCCATGGTCCTAACTCAACAGAAGGAAGACTTCCTCGACGGGTTGGAGCTTTTATTGACAGCTCTGTGGGTGTCTTCAGGAGATGTTAAACTCTGTTTTCTTCAGTTTCAGAAGTGGAGGGTGGCCACCTGACAGCTATGCTGTTGGTACGGTTTCTTCACCCTGGTGGGCGAGTGTGACAAAATGGCCGTTGGGGTCTCTTCCAGCTGCACAATTTATAGATAAATGTGGCAAGTGTTAAGAACGGATCCTTGAGAAATGGACATATTTCACCCTGTATGGATGAGGAAAATGGCCCAATATAACAGGTGATAATTTTTCCCATTGAAGCTTTCCTGAAAAATAGCTCCTTCAATATGATCAGTTTGTTTTGCATTGGCTGGAACGGAAGGCAGCTCTCCTGATCAATTCCTTTGGCTTCTTGAGTAGAAAGACTAATGTTGACAAGTTTCCTCAGATGAGCATCTTCCAAAGTGATGAATGGTCATGGGGACAGGTAAGAGACCCATTTCTCAACATCTTAAGAACTGAACATATGGCTATTTATTATTAAATAGTTCACCAAACATTTCACAGCCTTTTATGACAGTAAGGAAAGATGCCTTATCTATTTGGAACCTCAGCATTACAAATTGCACTGATTAAATGAAGTGAAAACATGCTGCAATTATCCAAAATGAAATCAAATAATGAGCTACATTACTGGACTCCGATTTTTAAAGGGAGGGGAGTTTTCTGGATGGCTCGTGGCCACTAAATCCCATCGTTCGGGCTCAAATCCATCATTTGTCCACTGGATCACTGAATAAATGGTAGTTGCAGAAGCTACTACTCAGCAGTGGAGTCACTGTGTCTGCTTTAACAACAACAACAAAAAAGATAAATCAACAGGTCAACTTTAACTGTGATTCCCACAAGGAGAGTCGTACTGTTCAGCAATTGAGTCAATGACTGAATGGCAGTGGCACAATGACAACCTGAGTAGGCACACAGAATCAACAGAAGGTAGCACAGAGTCACTTCACCAAATCCCCCATGATTCATTGGGACTAGAGATGGGCACAAAATGGCAAAATGGTGTTTTGTTTCATTTTTCATTTTGTTTTTGTCAATTTGTTTCATTTGGAACAAAATGATTCTTTTAAAAAATCATTTTCTTCTTTTTTTTTTTTTTAATTTGTTTTTTTTTTACAGCTGACCAGCCTTGCTGGTCTGCGCTTTTTTAAAATCCCTAGCGCCAACCAGCTGGCCCACGGGCCAGGTCTGCACTTTTTAAAAAAAATCCTTAGCTCTGACCAGCTGGCCTGTGGGCCAGTGGTTTTTTTTAATTCTTACTGCTGACCAGCTGGCCTGCAGGTTGGGTTGGTCCTTTATTTTTTATCCCTAGCACCGACCAGCTGGCGCATAGGCTGAGTCAGCCCTTTTTTAATTATTTATTTTGACAAGCGCCCAGATTGGTGCTTGTCAAAATAAATAATAAATGAAAATGAAACAGAACAAAATGAAAACTTCCATTTTGTTTCATTTTTTAAAGGGCACTTAGTTTTTTGCTTTGCTCTGTAATGAAATGAAAAATAAAAGCAAAATGATTTTTTTTGGTGCCCATCTCTAATTGGGACTACATGGATTGTCACATACTATGCATTTTCAGACAATGGGTTTACTCCAGTAGGGATTAGCAGTCATATTTTTTGGCTTTCAAAAAGAAGTCACAATTATAGTAGGCCCACTGAATCTTACATTACTATTCATTGCCTCACATGAAGTACATTTCTTAAAGTGTGCTGCTTAATATTGCCTGAGCGCCCCATAGCATTTAAAGCATTCTCTGAATGCTTTCCAGCTTAATAATGCATGCTATATATTGCCCCCCACCCCACCCCATCAATCTGGATACTAATTTTACTGATCTCAGAAAGAAGGAAGGCTGAGTCAACCATAAACCAGCTACTTGGGACTGAACTCCTGGATTTAAGCATCGTTTTTGGCTGCAGTATGGTAGGTTAACCACTGTGTCACAAGAGTTCTCATATTTGTAAATTACTTAATATTACATTACTAATTACTTAAGAAGTCCCATGCATTCAAGGGTTGTAGTTCAAGGTATATCGACTCCACTTCTATACTATTTTATACTACTCCACTGCTTTCCTGTGATAGTTGATTTCCCTGATACACAATCCAGATTCATTCATTCATTCATTCATTCATTCATTCATTCAATTTGTTTTGAAATTATTAGTTGATTTTTGCCTGTATAGCATAGTGGTCAGTGCTGAAGTTGGAACATGGAACTTTGAGTTGTGGTCTCGACTCAGATCTACAATGTCGTAGTATGTGGTCTGAAACTCCTAGGCCAGTCGCACTCTCTCAGTCTTACCTACTACACCTGAAGATTCTGAAAAGCTTAAAAACCACATGGGTGAATGAGCTTCCTTGAGTGTGTTAATGGAACAGCACCAGGATAGATTTTGGAAATGCAGTGCACCTCTATGGAAGTGAAAGCATAACCCCATATTAGCACCAATGAACACCTGGATGTACATCATCCCAACCAATTAGATAGATAGATAGATAGATAGATAGATAGATAGATAGATAGATAGATAGATAGATAGATACTGTATGTACGGTGTGGCAGTTCTAATAGCCATTTGCATTTTTGTAGTCCTATTCATGGCATTACTGATTGCTGTGTTTACTTATTATGGATTGCACAGTGGTTAAATGTCTGTATTGCAGCTAAAACTGTGCTCACAACCTGGGGTTCGATCTCAGGTAGCCGGTTCATGGTTGACTCAGCTTTCCATCATTCTGAGCTCAGTAAAAAGATTACCCAGCCTGTTTGGGGGGGGTGCAATGTGTAGCCTGCATAATTAAATTTCACACCACCCAGAGAGTGCTTGAAGCACTATGGGGCAGTATATAAGCAGAACACTTTGCTTTGTGTTACTTTGTTCATCTGACAACCATAATCTATATACAGTATATATATTATTGGTGCTGATATATTATGCAAATAGAATAATTTGCCCTCCTGCTCACTACCTTTGTTTTTTAACATGCATGACAATTGCTTTTGCAATTGGTTAACTAATTAAAAAAAGAAGCCAGCTTCTGGGATTTTTTCTTATGTGGTATCACTTTGTGAATGGTATCGACCAGAAGAGGGTAGGTACCCTGTAGACCATTTTGACTGCTGCCATTGGTGTCATTAACATTCAGGCTGTCCTAGAAAGCTCAGCATCCTTTTTCCTCAGGGCAACATAGGCAGGGCAGGTGCTAGGGTTTTTCGCGCCCTAGGCGAGGGACGGGGGGCAGGGTGGCGGCGGGGGGGTGGACAGCGGCGGGGGGCTCTAGGGGGGGTGGCAGCAGAGGAGGTGGCAGGGTGTTGGACGGCGGTGGCAGGGGGTGGGTGGGGGTGGCGGCAGGGGGGCAGGCGGCGGCGGCAGGGGGCGGCAGGGGGCAATGGGCAGGTGGTGGCGGTGGTGGTGGCGGTGGCAGGGGGGTTGGGCCGCGGCAGCAGCGGCAGCAGCAGGGGGTTGGGCAGCGGCAGCAGGGGGGTCGGGCAGCAGCGGGGGTTGGCGGGGGGGCAGTGGGTTGCAGCGCCCCCTGTCCATTTTGCCGCCCCCTGTCCATTTTAGCGCCCTAGGCAACTGCCTAGTTCGCCTTAAAGGACGCGCTGGCCCTGAACATAGGCACTATAATTGTGCCATTTCCTGGCTTTTTGAATCATGAGTACAGAAGCATAATATCCCACATCAATATACCTGAGGTATTTTGAAGAACTGAGTACCTCTTTATATGGAGAAAGGTGAGGATTCCAGATGTTTAACAAATGGAGAGTGGGAGAAATTTTAAAAAGGCAGATGTTGTAAACCGCCCGGAGTTCCTTTTGGAAGATGGGTGGTATATAAGCACTAAAATAAATAAATAAATAAATAAATAAATAAATAAATAAATAAATAAATAAATAAATAAACCTCCTCCTAACCCTAGCATGTTTCATCCCAACAATACCATGGCATTCTTAGGAGGAGAATGAGTGATGACCTTGTTTTCAGATCAGTGCTGAAGTAAAGGTTTTTCAAAACAACAAATTTACAATCAGCAAAAATGGAACAGTGATTTCATAAGACAAAACAGATCCCCCCCCAAAAAAAAATGTTTCAACATAAGCTTCAGTTTCAGACACAAAGTATGTCACTTGGGGGATAAGATTATGGCTGTAACTCTGTTTTTCCTCAGATGTTTTAAAATTATGAAAAAGAGGCAGGATTTTAACAGTGCTGTGGAATGTGCCTGATATCAGAGCCTGGAACATTACATTTTTAAAAAGAACTGCTTTCATTACAAATAATTTCTTAGCAACTCTGTTAGTATTGTTCTGATCACACAAGTGATTCACTCTGCTGTGTGTTGCTAATGCCCAGTGTTGTCATGGCCAGCAAGCCAGACAGATAAGCGGAATAACTGGTCTTTGATTCTTTTTAGTGGCCAGTTCTAATAGTGCACTTTGGAGATATTTATAAGAAAACAAAAGAGTAAACAAAATGATTGCTAAAAGGATGGTATACAAATTGGAAAATTCCTGCCAACTAAATCATCTAAAACCCATTAAAGTTCCCTAAAAAAGTAAATAGGTGCCACTAATTCCAGCTAAGTAACTGTATGACTCGTTATTCTGAAGTAACTGGAAATAAGTAACCGGTTCTTACCCAGTACACTTTGTTACGGTGTTAGGAGGTATTACTTGATGTACTTGCAAGTATCTTTGTAACTATCAGTCACCCCACTTTTTGCCTCTAGTAATGTTGTTTGTAACATGTTATTTCAAAGCTTTAACTGTTTGCAAGCCATGGACTTGAGTTTGCAAGTAAAGGTATTTATGATAGGGTATTTTGGGAATCCCTCATTCACAGGTTCTCCATAAGTGAAAGTGGATTTGAGAGCATGTAGCATCAACAACAATCTATTTTGATGCTTTCAGATTTTCCTTCAACCTTCACTTGGTCTTTCTTCTCCTGCTTTCTTTTCCCTTTCTACTCTTTCTCATACCATCCAGTTACTGAACAGCTATCATTCAATACTGTGCATTCAAGGTAAGTAAAGGCATGAATTCTGTTAAAGTAATCTACATTCAAAGCATCAGATTGACATCTAGGGTAAGGACATCATATAAGCTCACAGTGTGATTTCCTACAGCTAAACTTTTTGTTTGTTTGTTTGTTTCCAAGCAATAGCAGAACAACAGATTTAGATTGGAAACAATCACCTGCTTGACTTCTCTAAACGGATTAATCTTTGTCCAGTTATTTCATTGCTGAAACCATGGTAAGTCCTAAAATGAACTCTTCCAGAAATACAATATATGGTAGAGAATTTTCACATGTTCCTTTTCCTTCAGTCTGAAAATAATGTATCAAATGTTTTTTCCTCCTTAGAATTCCAAAAGCAGATTATAATTTCATACAGCAGGTGTCTTTCGGTCAAAGAAAGTCTATTTAAATGGTTTCTAATAAATAACCTAGATAGCTGATTTGATTATCTCATATTATCTTCACTTAATTTAAGCCATTTCCCCCCAAATTAGAGGATCCGTATCGAACAGACCTTTGAGTGCTGAGCTTGGAATGCTTGAACAGTTTGTGGGTGGCAGGATGTTGGTTACAAAGCCTAGCGATAATTTTTTAAAAAATGAATCATTGAATCATAGAATAGTGAACTTGGAAGAGGGATATAAGGTCATCAAGTCCAACCCCCTGCTCCAGGCAGGAATACAAATCAAAGGATATCTACCAGGTGGTGGTCCAAATTTCTCATGAATGCCTCCAGTGTTGGAACACTACCTCTTGAGGGAATTGGTTCCATTTCTGTACTACTCTAACAGTTAAGAAGTTTTTCCTGAAAGCTAGGTTCTCTTAACTTGAGCTCTTTGTTGTGAGGCCTGGATTCTGGGACGATAATCTACACAATGATGCTGTGCTGCATTCCAGTCTCTCTCTCTTCCTGTATTTCTCTCCCCTCCCTTTTTATTTGTCTTTGGATGTAGGACAATAGGCTGTAACAATCTGCATATTGGGATTCCTATTGCATAATTAGGATAATTTAGCTTTTTGTACTCTCTGAGTTTCATGACTTCTTGATTCCCCCCCCCCTCCCTTTAGCCACACTCCTGATCCAGGAACCTCTTCACATCATGCAATAAGTCCACATTACAAATGTTTCATGTTTCTGGACTTTGTAAAATGGTAGCCTGTGTTAAATTCTCCAATGTGATGCTATGCCATATGTAGCACTGTACAATACACATCCAATTTAAAGTTTTTATGGCATGCCTAATTCTTCATATCAAGCTAGTGGCTCTGGATCATATATTTTCTTGCATGATTAAAATCAAGTTGAATTAAATTGAAAAGCAGTGTTGGATAATATCTAGAGATGGGCATGACTTAGCGGAATTCCCGTTTCCGTTTCCGTTACTCGTTTCCGTTACGCAACGGAAACGGTAACGGGAATTACTCCGCCAGAACTCGAACTCGAACCGACTAAAGAATAATTGGGTCTGATTTGTCGTGGTCGTTCCTGGCATCGCGGCGATCCCGCGATGCCAAGCGCCACAGAAAAAAAGTTTTTAAAAGTAAAAAAAAAACCGATTCCCGGCCCTAAAAGCAGGCGAAAACTGTCTGAGGGCACCTACCAGGCCAGAAGGGTGTTTTATTGGGGGGGGGGTTTCCCCGCCGCCTCTCCTTGGCTAGTGCTACTGCTGCGCTGCTGGTACCAGGCGGGGGGGCATCGTCTCGTCTGCCTTTGCCATGCGGTGTGCGGGCGGGGGGATCCAAAATGGTGACCGCAATATTTTTTTTGAAATCGTGGTCCAAAAACCCACCAAAGCACCACAGAAACATGCGAAAATTAGCTATTTTAAATGCTTGAATTTTTACAGTAGCAGCAGTGGGTTTGTCTTGCCAAAATACGTCTCCGTTGATTTTATTTTATTTTATTTTATTTTTTTACACCTGTGCATTCGCAATGATGGGCTCGCCCATGGGAGTAGACCATGCAAATTTTTGGAGCCATTCCACCAATCGCATGGCCAGGTTTTGGAGACTGTACCATGCTGGGAGGGCGCATCCATTTGCCATGCAGTGCGGGGGGATCTAAAATGGCGACCGCAATATTTTTTTTAAATCGTGGTCCAAAACCCCACCAAAGCACCACAGAAACATGCGAAAATTAGCTATTTAAAATGCTTGAATTTTTACAGTAGCAGCAGTGGGTTTTTCTTGCAAAAAATGTCTCCGTTGATTTTATTTTATTTTATTTTATTCTATTTTATTACAACTGCACATTCGCAATGATGGGCTCGCCCATGGGAGTGGACCATGCAAATTTTCCACCAATCGCATGGCCACTTGGCCAGGTTGACCACAGAGACTTCTGGGATGTGCCAATCAGGCATAAACAGCCCACTAACCGTAGCCCGAACCCTAACCCTAACCCTAACCCTAACCCATACGCCAGTACACTGTCCTTCTAAGTGGGTCAGAGAGGCACCCAGAGGTGCACCCCAATACTCACCCTAACCTCACCCGTAACTAGCCTAACCCTAGCCCTTGCGCTAACCCGTCTTAACCCTAAGCCAGATCTACTTGCATTGCACTACACGCAAGTACATTTCCCTTGGAGCGGGTGCAAAGAGTCTGCCAGTCCGTCACTTGTGGCTCTGGCTGACTCCTGCAGCAGCATTTGTGTGCCATGCAAACCATGCCTGCAAGTGCTGCCTGACTGTGTCTCACCGACTGTTGCAGGGAAGGCACCCCAAAGAGGGGTGCCTCTGCCAGTCTGCTGCGTCTGCAATATGCATATCCATAGCATATGGCTATGCATGCCCTTTTGTAGCAGCGCTGGTGGGTGAGGATAGGAGGCACCCACCACAGAGAGGTGCCTCCAGGAGCCCGCTAACCCCCCCAAAACCAGTACTATCGACAAACGAAAAAACGAAAAATGAAACGAAAATTTTTTGCAAAATTTCACGAAAAACGGAAACGAGCCGAAACGGGCTGCCTCCGACACACAACAACTCGAAAACGTCATTTTCCCTAGTCGTGCCCATCTCTAATAATATCCCTTTTAGACTATTAAAGTACCATCGGAAAGGTGCGATTTTTTTAAATCTCTTAAAATAATCCTTAATCAGGACAGCATTACCAAATTGGGGATGGATGAAAAAATAAAATCCTCAAATCAATCTGGCCAAATGTTATAGCTGTGAGATTCAGCCTTAGAGGCAATAACATTGGGCAAATCCTTGTGCGACGTCAAAACAATTTTCTTTCTCCAAAGACTGGAAAACTCCCAGTGAACTCTGCACTGCTTTTAGTTGACTCTCTTGGATTGACTCAAAAATATCTTACCAGGTTACATGTTCATCTCCAAATCCACCAAACTGCTGATTAACTTGAGGTGGTACACTAGTACTAAATAAATAAATAAATAAATAAATAAATAAATAAATAAATAAATAAATAAATAAATAAACCAAAACTAGAAACTTGATTACATTAAACCTTGGAAACATCTAGTTGCAAATACTTAGTTGTAATTCATTCATTTTTCATAATAATAAGGGTTTCACTACATAACAATATTATTTTAAGAAGAATAAACTCCATTTCTTTTGCAACTTAATGGTAACTTTTCAGTTACTTTCACAGTTAAGACAATGTGGCCCCTGCTAAATGATGGAGGTGGAACATCACATGATTCAGCTGTTGGGTTGAGCCATGCTTTCTCATATTGACTTAAAACACTGATTTTTTTTTTGTAAATTAACAAATACATCCCATGCATTTCAAGAAGTATGCCCTAATAAATAATTAGAATCATGTGCCATCACATTGCTTCTGATCTGCAACTCTTCCACAGTTTTCTAGCTTGTATAATATTCAGAAGAGGTTTCCCGTCCTTTTCTGGTGCTCTTGGACAGTGTCGTTTCTGGAAGGCCATGCTAGTGGCCGGGCATGTAACCCCTGCAGCCAGAAAGACTCTGGGTCAGTGGTTCTCAACCTGTGGATCCCCAGATGTTCCTGTACTGCAACTCCCAGAAATCCCTTCCAGCACAGTGAGTGGCGGAGGCTTCTGGGGGTTGCAGTCCAGGACCATCTGTGGACCCATCGGTTGAGAACCACTGCTCTGGGTGATCTCAGCTTGCCTCTTGAACAACAGTGTGAATCCCATCTCCTTGGACCTGCAGCCAGGCACTCTAACCCACTGAGCTATAGGTAGTGGGTGGTCAGATATGGAGGTACATCCAACACTAGTAATATAAATACGTTATAAAACTGTTACATACAGTATAAGAAGGTATATAGAATGAATAAGATTTAAAAACAAAAACAAAAACTAGATGACATTCGCCCAGTACCAGGCCACATCAACAGCATTCCCTCTTGTCAACATAAAAGCCTCCTCCGTGCATGGTGGGGGGGCATCATATGCATCGTAACATGTAGGACAGGCATGTCCAATCTTTGGCCCTCCAGATGTTTTGGACCACACCTCCCACAGTCCTTTGTCATTGGAAATACAGGCTTGGAATTCTGGGAGTTGTGCTCCAAAACATCAGGAGAGCCGAAGTTTGGACATGCCTGATGTAGGAGATAGTTTGTTCTCTCCATTCACACAAGGTGTCTTCTATAGGGAAGCCCCCTTTTCTCATATTATCCTTTGACCTCCGAACTCCAACATGCAGTCTGTTTAATGCTTTCCATATGGGTCAAGATTGTTCTTTGCCAAGCAGTGGAAATCCATGTGGTTCTGCTCAGTTACCCAGTAGCTCCTTGCTCGCCTTCCATAGTTTGAGAGCAGTCTGTGGGGGCTGAAGGTTGGGAAGGGCAGAGATATTGAGATAACTATACTTTGATGTACTCAACCTGAGCAGGATATTTAAGAGAGATCACTTGCGCATAAGGATGCAATGAGTCAAGGTGACTTCATAAGCTGTAAAAACTTTCTTCACCTCAACTGGGCTTTGCTTCTAAGTAGAGATGGGCACGAAATGAACTTTTAATTCATTTCATTATTCATTATTCATTTTGTTAGCTAATAATGAATAACGAACCAGCCCATGAAAGAAAAATGAAATGAAACAAAACAGAAATTTCCATTTTGTTTGCTTTGTTTATCGTTACCCCCACCTTGTCCTTGCTGCATTCTTCCTGGTCCCCCAAGCCAGCTCCCCCCAGGAGCTTTAAAAACAAACAAAGTAATTAAAAAAAGGAGTGCCAGCACAGCCCCAGGAGTGCGTGGGCGGCATTCTAAAACAAAGATATTAAAAAATAAAACGTGTGCCGACCCGGCCCCTGGGGCCACAGATTAACACTAAAAAAAAAAAAAGAGGTGCTGGCCCCAAGCCAGCGCCTCAAAAAGCCCCTGCCACCGCTGCCACAACTGCCCAGTAGGTCGGACCTGAACCGGTTCACCTTGGTTCAGGTTCATACAAATTTCATACAAACCCAACCCGAACCGAACCAAGGGTGGGCCCAAAACAGAAGAAACCGAACCATGGGTTTTCTGTTTCATGCCCATCTCTAATTCTGAGGGTTTTATCTCTATCTGAGAGAATGAACTTACTCTAGTCACCTCAGGCACTGCCTTGGCAGTGTCTGGGCTATGGCTGACAGCTGAGGCCCCAAGTCCAGAATCCTTCAAATGAGGCATGGCCTCCCCAAGGACGAATTTGCAGTCATGACAGTGGGCATTGAATGAATTATTTTTCCTAACTTAATTAATTAGGATAATACCTTGCTCAGCTCCTTGGTGGAAGGGCAAGATCTAAGGATGGGGAAAGAAAATCAACGTAATCACATTCTATTTTTACACTGTCAGGGTACATTTGTTGGCATTAAGGGAATGCAAACATTTGCTCAAGCATAGCTCCCTATAAAACTGTGCAGTGTCACCTCAGAGCTTGCATTATATTCCTGCATTATGCCAGTACTTTTTTTTTCAAATTAAGTTCTGAGGAGCCCTGCCATTCTGAGTAAGAAGGTCGATAATGGCTGACAGTCTCCTCCGGCAGACAGTTCAGTTCCTCCTACTGGTCATCTCCCGCAGCACGTAGCTGCAGGAAGAGACTTTGTGTGTTCTGGGGGTTCTCCTGCATGTTGAGGAGGGAAGACCACCAAGAGAGACATTGGAGGCACAATTAGCACCAAGCAGGTGATTTTTTTTTCAAGCATCACCTCCGTCGCACTCTTCCCTCTACTCCTTTCCCCCAGCTAAAGCTTGGTGATCATTAGCCCAGGGAAAGGAGAGGGAAGCAGGCAATTGGACTTTTTTTTCCAAGCAGCACCTCCGTCGCACGCTTCCCTCTCCTCCTTTCCCTGGGCTAAGGATTGCCAAGCCTTAGCAGGGGTGGGGGGAAGGAGGAGGGGAGCGATTGATGGAGGTGCCACTTGGAAAAAAATCACCTGCTCCCCTTTCCTACCCCCAACTAAGGATCACCAAGCCTTAGTGGGGCGAAAGGAGGCCTGCTGGCAAGATGGCACATGGCTTCCTCCTCCTGCTCCCCCTCCACGTGCCCCCAGATTGCTGTGCACCCTGGGGCAAATGCACTCCTCTGCCCCTCCCTAGGTACTTCAGTGTCATGCAGTCACTAGGAAACAGCTTGCACCAGACTGTGCCGTAAGCAGTTGAAATTATGAGCTGTGTGACCATGTAAACACGCCTTTGTTCTCCATGTGAAACAAGAGTGTGTGTATCGGAACAATTGCCTGAACGTTCTGCAGCATTCAGGGGGCTTGTGGCAGATGGGGAGTTTGTGTTCTGTGCAGGGGAACCATCAAGAGACAACACGGATGCCATTTGTTTGCAGTGGGGCCTGGTGGCTCCACTATCAGTGGAGCAGTGAATCTATTCCAGGTGTTAGACTTAGAGTTATAAAAGCTCTTCAAAGTATTGAGCCTATTTTGAGTTCAGCATCTTGGGTAGCTCTTGTGAAGTCTGGAGACTGAATTCAACATTGAATAGACACCGGAATCATCAGTCTCCATGGTTTGCTGGCGAGCATGAGTCCATACGCCCTAATCCCAGTCATATCTTGCTTTTGTCCTCCTCACAAACATTTGGTTATCCACTTTTAAAGCAGAACACTGGAGTAATTATGCCTTTGACCTTGTTTCTGCATGGGTGTGGTCATGTTCTCGGGCCAATGGTTCCCAACCTTGGGTCCCCAGATGTTCTTGGCCAACCAACTCGCAGAAATCTTGACCAACACATTTAATGGTGAAGACTTCTTGGAGTTTCAATCCAAGAACATCTAAATTACCCAAGGATGGGAACCACTGTTTTACACCCTTTTTATAGCCCTCACCTTCAGGATATAGACCACCCCTTCCCATTTATTTACAACTGCAAATCATGGCTCTTATGTGTATACAAAGGAACACACTTCAACTCTTGCCTGCCTTGGGATACGGAAAGCAGAGACTATATAGTCTGAATAAAATGAAAGCAATTCATCTCCTTCTTCTGAACAACACTTTCTAGTTGTATTACAAGCAGTTGTCACCCAGTGTTCTTAAGCTGAATTGGTTTCTTCCCCCCAAAAGTACACTTCATTGTACAGTGGACCCTCATATAACAAATGATTTGTATAACATAAAATCTGTACAACATAAAAATTTCCAGAGATAGGGGAAATTTGCTTAACAGAATCACTTATGGGGCAAATCTGTACAACATAAAAATGGTCGTGATTAGGGATTACTCTGTTTTCAATGCATTCCTAGGGGAAATTTGTGTAAAGGAAAATTTGCTTAACATAAATTCATTTGGAACGAATCAATTCCTTTATACAAGGTACCACTGTCCTAGCCATGTTGGTGTTCCATAAATGATTATCTCTCCCTGCTCTGCAACTGACACCTTCATTAGCAGCTCTCTCAGTCTTCTCTGATGCATTCTTGATACCTCCACAGCAGGGAAAGGATATGAGAGAAAATCACTTTTGTGCCAATCACACACTTAAAACACAAAGCAATGCTCTGCTCTTCTCCATCACTTTCTGCACCATTTACAAACACTCTGTTCCACACAAGTGCGATCGTCTGCAATTTCATGTATAATAGAAAATTAGCCAGATCCACAAAAGGCAAGCACACCTCTATGAGCTTAAGTTTAGGAGCTGTAAGTGGATTAATTACCACTTCTGATTTAGCTGCTCTCTTTTGTATTACATTCCTGCTCTTTCTGAGAAGATTTTGTCATCCTTTCTTCCATTGCAGAGCATTATGTGATCCTGTTTCAGGCACTAATTATGTGCTACTTTCCTGGTGTTTTGAATGACAACTCTCATGATCCTTATCAGTTTATTTATTTTGTTTAAAATGGGGTTAAAAACCTCCATGTATGAGAAATCTGAATCAACAAACCTGCATAATTAATCAGAAAATGTGATTCATTTTTTGAATTGACCCCATCTCTAATTCTGAGCCAATGGGAAGGGAGCAGAAATCTGAAGCAACTACAGTGGGGATTTCTGGCATGGTGGTTAAACAGGTATACTGCAGCTAGAATTGTGCTCATGATCTGGGGTTCAATTCCAGATAGCTGGCTCAAGGTTCACTCAGCCTTACATTTTCCAATATTGGTAAAATGAGTACCCAACTTGGGGGAAAATGTATAGCCTGCATTAAAAAAAAGAGTGCCTTTAGCACTATGAGGTGGTATATAATGGCAAAGCCAAACTGGCTGATTGGTTTACTGGGCAACAGGCCAATATGAAAAGGGTGGTCCATAGAGGTGAAAGGTGTTGGCAGAAAACCCAGACTGAAGCAAACAAAGAAACAGTGAAGGGTCATTGGAAAGCTTATTCCAAGGCAATGGAAGCAGCAAAGAAATTGTTTTTCTCTACCACCATGGCTTCAGCACAGAATCGCCCAGAGGAGGTTTTCCAAATAGTCAAGACTCTGCTACATGATGACCCACAGGTGGATAACTCAGACCACTCTGTAACTCGCTGCAAAGAATTTGCACAACACTTTACAGACAAAATTGTACATATCTGGGCTGACCTGGATGCTGCTACCGATCCAGAGCCTATAAATAAAACTGCCCCCCTTGCCTGCCCTGTATTAATTGATGAGTTTCAGCTCCTACAGCCTGAGGATGTGGTCAGGACCCTTGGGGAGATGAGGGCCACCACATGTCTGTTGGACCCTTGCCCTTCCTGGCTCATAAAACCAGCCAGAGAGGGTCTGGCAGACTGGTTTGGAAGAGTAGTGAATGTCTCCTTGCAACAGGCCAGGATTCCAGCATGCTTGAAGGAAGCAATAGTAAAACCACTAGACATGGGCACAACTTGGCGAAATTGTCGTTTCTGTTTTCAGATATCGTTTCCGTTACGTAACGGAAACGGTAATGACAATTAAGCTGTCAGAACTCGAACTCGAACCGAAAAAAGAAAAAATGGGTCTGATTTGTCGTTGTCGTTCCTGGCATCGCGTGGCGATCGCGCGATGCCAAGCGGCACAGAAAAAAAGTTTTAAAAATAAAAAACCCGATTCCTGGTCAAAAAAGCAGGCGAAATTATGCCTGCCTGAGGGCACCTACCAGAGGGGTGGTTTCTGGGGGCAGGGGGGGTCCCCAGCCTTCCCCCCCTCATGTCCTGGGCTGCTGGTACCGGGCTGGGAGGGGGCATCCTCGGCGTCTCCATTTGCCATGTGGTGCGGGGGGATCCAAAATGGCGTCCGCAATATTTTTTTGAAATCATGGTCCAAAAAAACCACCAAAGCACCACAGAAACATGCGAAAATTAGCTATTTTAAATGCTTGAATTTTTACAGTAGCAGCAGTGGGTTTTTTATAGCAGTAAAAGGTCGCACTGATTTTATTTTATTTTATTTTTATTTTTATTTTTTTACACCTGCGCAATGATGGGCTGGCCATGGGATGGGACCATGCAATTTTTTGGACCCATTCTACCAATCGCATGGCCAGGTTTTGACTGACACTTCTGGATGTGCAAGAGTGCATAAAAAGCCGAGGCACTCCCAGAAGAGTCGCAGTCCGGGCTTGGATGTGGGTGGGAGAGGGCTGTGTGTAGCTGGCTGCTGTGCTAGACTAGTTTCGATTTCGCGGAGCCTTTAGATTTCAGTTAGGCAGGCAGGGAGGGAATTGATTCAATTGAATTTTTAGGAAATAATAATAATTCATTTCATTCTCTGTCTGCTGTGGGGAATAGCAACGCAGTTTATTCTTTTTTATTCTCCTGCAGTTTGTTAGGATTTCTTTTCTGATAGTGCTTCAAAGGGGGGGAGGTTTGAGTGGGAGGGGAGGTGTGGATTTATTTTAAAAATTTCATTTGCTTGGTGGCAAGCCAAGGTCCTTTCATACCTTGGCTGGAGCTCTGCTGTGGGTGCACTGCCCACTTTGTTTGCAAAAAATTGCAATTGCTTTATTCGAACAGTCTTGTGCAGCAAGTCAGTTTAAAGTGTTTTCCGCCTGCTCTGGGTCATTGCGGGACCCGCGCCCACCGCCCGCGCGCCCGCGTGCCCCCCGCCTCCCCCTGCCAATGCCGCCGCCCGCCGATGCCCCTCCGCCATCCTGCCTGCTGCCTAGGGCGCAAAAACACCTAGCGCCGGTGGGACGCCACTAGCTGGGACGTCAAATCACGCAAAATCACGGCGGTGGTAACGACAAATGACAAACGACAAGACGAAATGACAAAATTTTAAAAAATTTCGCAAAAAAATGGAAACGACCCGAAACGGACCCATCCCGAAAAACGACCACTCAAAAAAAAACATTTCTGGGTGTGCCCATCTCTAAAAACCACTGCTAAAAAAAGCCCTCCGTAGATCCAGCAATACTGAACAATTACCAACCAGTATCTAACATCCCATTCTTGGAGAAAGTACTAGAGCGGGTTTTGGCCTCACAGCTCCAGAGGTTTCTGGATGAGATAAATTACTTGATCCAGCTCAATCTGGTTCCCAGGCCTGGTTATGGGACTGATGGCACTGGTTGCCTTGGTAGCTGACCTTAGCAGGGAAATGGATAGGGGATCTGTGTCCCTTTTGGTTTTACTGGATCTTTAAGCTGCTTTTGACACAATTGACCATAGAATCCTCCTGATTCATCTCTCTGAAACAGGACTTGGGGACACTGTCTTAAAGTGGCTTCACTCCTTCCTGCAGGAGAGAATGCGGAAAGGGGATTAGGGGATTCATGTTCAACACCATGACCACTGACATGTGGAGTCCATCAGGATTCTGTTCTGTGTCCTTTGTTATTTAACATTTATATGAAACCACTGGGGGAAATTATCCAGAGTTTGGGGGTTAAGTGTCACTGGTGTGCCAATTATACTCACCTCTACCTCTTGTCTCCTCTGGATTCCAAGGAAGCTATTTCCACTTTATATCAGTGCTTAGCTTCACTAATGAACTGGATGAGGAAGAACAAACTAAAACTAAACCATGGTAAGTGCCCATCTTTAGTTGTGGAAAATGCAGAATCTTTTCACCATATTTGCAAAACGCAGAGTTTTTTCCACCCCTTCCATTCCACCCCTTCCATTTTTGACCATTATAAATTGCAAAGTGCCAGGTGTGCTGCTCATATACTGTCCTATTGTGTTCAGAGTTATCTTTTTGGTAGTTTAGACTTTAATTAAGCAGGATACAGACTGCCCCATCCCCCCAATGAGCTGTGTATTCAATTTACTAACTTTATAATGATGGAGTGTTGAATCAACCTTGAGCTGGCTATGTACCTGAACCCAGGATTGAACTCACACCAAGAGCAGAACTGCAGTTTAATCACTGCACCATGAGGCTCCTCCTTCTAAGGAATATGAGGGCCTCATATTCCACCAATGCCACATTTGATATCATTTCATAAAGAGATACACAATTGTCATTCTGTAATTCACCATGATTTTCCATTAAGCTTTTTTGGTCACAGACCCATGACATTACACAAAATCACCAAACAGAACTGAAACAAGAAACAGGAGGAGCTCTGAATAAAAGCGTGCAATTTCTAAAATGAGCCACTAGAGCAATCTTGGCTTCAGGAGGAAGGCGATCACAATGGACCAGATGAAACCCCTGTTGATAACTGGCAAAGAGGCAAATGCTGGAAATGAAGATGACAGAAAGGTAGCCATTATCTCTCACACTCTGCACTGAACCATTGCATTTAACTGTGTTCTTTTCTCCTGGCCCTCTTAACTCAACAGGGAGATGTTTTGCAGTTTATTAGAATTTTGTCTCTCCAGCGAGACAGGGGATATTACAGGTTGTGTCTGTTTGATGTAGCTCTTATCTTTGCTCTTGGGGGCAGATACCATTTGCTCTCCCTCAAATGAATGGAATTTGAAATTTGTTCTGATTAGTGGCCTCCTTCTCTCCCTCCGGTTCAATTAACAGCAGATATTGGAGCGGTGAATAACCTGTCAGGCCACCCTTCTCAGAATGTTTAGCAAAGCCAGTGGACTACATTATCCACATATTGCACATAGAAACGGAGCATTTGTCAATAATTCTCTCAACTCCTCAGCGGGCCTGCTGGTTCAGCAATAGCCAACTTGAGCTGCTTCTCACTGTGGCATGTGTTTATTATTATTATTATTATTATTATTATTATTATTATTACTACTACTACTACTACTACTACTACTACTACTACTACTACTACTACTACTACTACTACTACTACTACACAGCAGACAAGATAACTTCACTGGATTTTGTATTACAAACCACTAGTTGAATGCTTCCCAAGCGTTCAGGACTACGTGATGTATCGGCGAATAATGCGAGAAGATCCCAGTAAGGTGGCTTTCTGCAGCTGACTGATGGTGACTTTGTCAACTCCAATTTCTTCTAAATACTTGCTTAGCTCTTTTGGCACCGCACCCAGCGTGCCAGTTACCACTGGGACCACCTGTACCGGTTTATGCCAGAGTCTCTGAAGATCAATTTTCAGATCCTGATATCGGGTAATTTTTTTCACGCTGTTTCTCGGTGACTCTACTATCACCTGGTATAGCAACATCAATGATCTACACTTTTTTCTTCTCCACAATCACAATATCCAGGGTATTATGCTCCAAAACCCTGTCTGTCTGTATTTGGAAGTCCCAAAGTAATTTTGCATGCTCATTTTCAATCCCACCAGTTCTTTGCTACAGGCAGATGATAGTCCTGACACAAATTCCAGTGGACCATTTGAGCAACTACATTATGACACTGTTTGTAATCAGTCTGAGCAATTTTCTTTCAACAACTCAATATACGGTCAATAGTTTCATCTGCTTCTTTACAGAGTCTACATGTGGGGGACTCAGCTGATTTTTCTATTCTAGCCTTAACTGCATTTTTTCTGAGAGCTTGTTCTTGAGCTGCAAAAATCAGGGCTTCTGTTTCTTTTTTTCAGTGTTCCTTTGGTGAGTCATAACCAGGTCTTTTCCTCATTTACTTTTCCTCTGATTTTTTTTTAGAACTGCCCATGCAGTTCTTTATTATGCCAGCTATTAGTTCGTATTTGCATTGTTGTTTTCCTGTATTGACTCCCCCCCTTTACTTTAAACACCTCCATGTACTTTAAACACCTCAGCAAAGCTCTTACCTTTAACACGTCCCATTTTGGAATTTTCATGACAGAACTATCCACACAGTAGATACCTAGATAACTTGTTAAAAATTAGCTCTGACCATTGTGTTTGGGCGAGTAGTGGTGATAAAAGGAGTCAGGCCCTGAGATCCCTTCCCCGCCCACTTGACATTTCAATGTCAATGGTAGTGTATCCGTAGACCATCTTGACTGCTGACATGGGTGTTGTCAATATTCAGGCTACCCTTTGCTAGGTTTGCCATCCTTTTTCCTGCTGGCAATGCGAACATGATATTCTGCAGCAATGTAGGGCCATTTCATGAGCCATGGTGACAGAAGTACCATATCTCACATTCATAAACCAGAGGTATTTTAAAATAACGGAATATAATAAAGAGATAAGCAGCAGGGAAGTAGCGTTCTTGATCATACAGAGGCTTCTATAGAGCTCACCAGATTATGAGTAGAAAACCATTGCAGGTTGTTAAGCTCAACCTTTTCATAGAGGAGTCCCGTGGTTCAGTGGTTTAATGCCTGTACTGCAGGTAAAAGTGTGCTCACAACCTTGGGTTCAGTCCCAGGTAGCCGGCTCATGGTTGGCTCAGCCTTCCATCCTTCCGAGGTTGGTAAAATCAGTACCCAGCTTGATGGGTGGTGGGGCAATGTGTACCCTGCATACTGTAATTTTAAAAACAACAACTGTAAACCACCCAGAGACTACTTGAAGTGGTATGGGGCATATATAAGCATCAGAACATGAAAAGGCTCTTTGTAACAGCTCATGTATCCAGGGAGAGACTGCAGACAAAGTTAAGATCTTCCAGTAGTACCCAAACTGTGCAACAGGGCATGCTGGGGCATTGTCAAGTCCATCCAGGGGTGAGGCAGACTCCTCTCATCCTTCAGACCTACTACTCAGGCTGCCCTCCATTTCTCCCTTCTTCCCAAACCCAAATATCATATTGGGGAGCTGAGGCCGGTGGTCATCATTCACTCAAAGGAGCCATGAGTTGAACAAGTATGGGAGCCACTGCTTCATTCACTATGACCACTGAAGGCAGTATATAAACTCATGCGTGCAGGCAAATACCTTCATGAGGACTTCATTAAAAAAAAAAAATACTGACATTATACTAAGATCATTTTTTTTTAATGAAAAAGAACTAACAATTGTCCTTTTAAAAATATTCAAGCTTGTTCTCCAAATTAAAACACTGGACTCGGCAAGGTTGCAGAAGAGGGCACAGTGAAGTCTTTGGTTTTTATACGTATATTCTAGTTAAAGATGCAAAGACAGAGAGAAAAGGAGGGAATGCAACAAATTAATATGAGCACCTGTTGTAGGAAACCATGAAAAGGGAGGAGCAGAGACCTTGAAAGATGTTATGTCTAGCAAAGGGAAAGCGTGATAACGATAATTGGTATCCTGGGTTTTAGAACTACAAATTATTTTCCCATTAACATCGCTTTCCAACTGACCTTTTATTGATTTTGACTGTAATTTCTGCCTTCCTGGCAAATCCTGTTCTGTTTCTCCTGCAAAACCTGGTTACCTCAGAAGGCAGCAGCATTATTAGCATTCTTCATTTTATGCATTTAATCAGCTCTAGCAATTTGCCTCCAAGGGTCATGTGTTAGGGTTTTTTTTAAAAAAAAAAATCTATTTAAAAATCAGCCTTCAATACCTTTTTCCGCACAGGTTTGAATGCTTTGCAGACTCAAACCAGCATCTGTTCCAGAAAAGGTTTGTTAGTGGGGCCACTTAGAGCTGAACTATGACTTGTTGAGGGCTCCAGTCTATGAACATATCTATGCTTACTCAATTACAGCTGTTTGTAAACTTTTTGATAGGCTAGTTAACTACAACCTGAAGAGCAACTTCCTGAACTATACTTTGAGGTCACTGGTAGAGAATTCCTTCACCAAACTACAGATTCCAGGATTCTGCATGACAATTAAAGCAATATCAGATTAGATTAGAAACAAACACTTCATTGCAATTTAAAGTTTTAAAGAAAAACAAACAAAAAACCATAAAACACAAAGCATGTGGCACCTTAAAGACTAACTTTAATATTTTAATGTAACGTTTCTTGGATTACACGTCCACTTCTTAAGACATATAGCAGCAGAGTGAGATGTGCAATATAATATGGGATGGGATATACATTTCATACCAGATATTCATTGGCTGTAGTATATAGTTTGGGGGTGGATAGGAAATGGGGGAGAGGAAGAGGTGAAGAAGAAGAGGGAGAGTTGATTAGTAGAAATGGTGGGAACATTAGACCAGGGTCTATAGAGGTGTAAAGGATAGTTTTAAGGCTCTGAGGCCAGAATCTGTTTATATGTTTAAGTGTGGTTTTATGGCTCAGAGGTAAATTCCTCTGAGTCAATGAAATGTTACATTAAAATATGAAAGTAAGTCTTTAAGGTGCCACATATTTTGTGTCTTTTGTTTTGCTTTGTTTTTCTTTGATTTTTTGCCTCAATTCTTTGATTTTTGCCTCAATTCAAATTCTGCAAAAGACTAACATAGCTACCCCCTCTGAAACTTCTAAATTTTTAAAGTCTCCTTCATATTGCAATAGGATCTGTTATTGTATCTTAGTTTTGTATATTTGACGTGGCTTACTATGGGTTTCTAATTATAATAAAGTAAAACTCAGTAAAATATTATACCTGTGGAACATAAATACTCTTGAAGACAGTACTTGTGATTTACTATGGAGGTCCTTTAGTACGGCAGCTGTTGAACTTCAAACATACCTGGTTGAATCTGTCTATTTGACACAAGAACACAATGATGTTGTAGATCAAAGCAAGTGGAAAAGGAAAAGGTTTCCTCCTGTGAAGAAAGAAAACACCGGTTTTCCAACAGATTAGAATCATGTGCCATTCCAAATGCACATTCTTCTTAAAACTCCCCACTGAGTTTTGGCAATGAACAGAATGATTTATTTACATAGCAGAAGGTAGAAATGGCTTTGCTACTACACTCTGATTTGGAACCAGTCTGTATGAGATCCTAACTTTGCAATCTGCAATTGATACAGCATTGTCCCTCCAGAGACAGGCATGGCTTCAAAGCCGCTGTCTCGGTACAGAAGAGAGATGGGCACAAATTGAAAAAATGTGTTTTGTTTCATTAAGAAGTTTGGTTTGTTTCATTTTGTTTTTCATGATTTTTTGCAAAAAAATTAATTTCCTTGTTTCATTGTTTTTTATTTGTTTTTACCCACTTTTTCCCCAGCGCCCACTGCACAGCCCCTGTGGGGCCACCTAAGTGCAGCCTCCTTATCTCTCCTCCCGATCGGCCCCATGATAACGGGCCGCAGGAGGGAGGTGCAAGGGGCGGCAGCTTTGAAGCCGCACTCCTCCGGCCACCTAAGTGCGGCCTCCTTATCTCCCCTCCTGATAGGCCCTGCAATAACTGGCCATGGGAGGGAGGCGCAAGGGGGCGGCTTCGAAGCCGCACTGCTCTGGCCATCTAAACACGGCCTGCTTCTTACCTCTCCTCCTGGGGCTAGGCCTGAGCCCACTGGCCCTCGATGGCACCAACAGGCGTGCATCGGCGCGAAAGGACCTCCGGACCAGCACCAGGTAGGAGACATCTCCGCCCCCCATTAACAAAATGAACCAAAATGAACCGAACCAATTTTTCTTGGTTCAGTTCGTTTCGTGTTAAATTTGTCCCTAGGTTCGTTATTCATTTCGTTACATAACAAAACAAATAATGAATAACAAAATAAAAAAATTCATTTCGTGCCCATCTCTAGTACAGAATCAACTGATACAGTATATGAAAGGCTGTTGTATACCTCTTAATAACCAATCACGCAAAATGAAAAGCAATTTTAATCTGCCACTTACAGAGATGTGGAAACTTTATGCTAAACATGCTTTCCTATTACAGAAAGTCAACTTCTAACAGAAAAAGCTAATTCATACCCCGAGAAAATTACCAGACGAATGTGTTGTGCAGCCTCCAGGTCAAGGTGTACATTCTCGGTGGGGTTGAAGGCCATTTTCGGGCTTTCTAGCAACTAGCAGGACACTCTTCCCAGGAGATTGTGCTATAAGTAACAGGCATGGACAAAGAAGCTAAATTAGAAATTTGCCTATTTATTTTAAAATAAAGCCATGTAGAGTAAAGCTTGCCATTGTGGGTTTTAAAATTAAATCATATTTAGCTAAAATTTGGATTTTACGCAAAAAGAGTGCCCTTGTGCCCTCTAATGGCTGAAAGCATTTTAAAGGAAAAATTGACAGCACTTGGCGGCCATAGGGATACTGCAGTAGGGGGCTCAAAACATTACAGATTTGCTCCCTAAAATGGACAAAGGTTTTCCTGGATCCCCCAGCACCTGTGAATCATGTGTTGCCCACTATTGCTCTAAGCACGGCAAAGACCCACTCTCTCTATCTCCTGACGGTTGAATTGCCAACTCTGGCAATAGGGATCTCCTTTTTTAATTGCCTTCCTCTATGTGGATCACAATTCACAAGCCATCTTCTGGGGTTGGTGTATCTTTGGATTCCCCAGCACAACTGCCAATGGACCATGGAGAAGTCCTTTGGTGTTATCCCACATCAGGAGAAAGTCACCATCTCACTGTACCTGTATCAAGAGACAGATATCTAGTCTCATGCGCTTCCAGATGCATTTGGGGGCGACTGTGAGATACAGGAAGTTGGACTAGATGGGCCTTTGGCCTGATCCAGCATGGCTCTTCTTATGTTCTTATGTTCTTACCTCCCAATGCCAATTCACAGAGCTAGTGTAGTGGGATACTATGGTAGATGATGTGGAAAGAATGAAAGATTTCAAGGTAATGGTTTTGGTTTACAAAACCCTCCATGGCTTGGGACCTGTCTATCTGGCGGAGTGGATCTCCCAGAGGTCTATCTCATCCCGACCAACCAGAGCCTCATCCTCCCTTTCTCTCCAAGTGGGTACACCGAGAGAGGTCTGTAGGGCTTCGACCCAGAATTGGGCCTTTTCAGTGGTGGGCCCAGCACAGTGGAACAAACTGCCTCTGGAGATTAGGCAGGCTGAGTCACTGTCGGCTTTTAGAAGGGCCCTAAAGACCTGGCTCTTTAGATAATGCTTTGGGGACCTCTGAGCACACTGTGATTATTTTTTTCCCCTCTTCCCTTGCCGGATCCTATCCTTGATGGGTGGTGTGAGGTCTATTTTTTTTGGCCTCTTTGGTATTGTAGTCTCATATTAGTGTGTGTTTTATCATGCTTGTATTCTTTATGATTTCTTGTTTTTGTTTATGTATCGGGGCTTATTGTTGGGTAATTACTTTGGTGATGGGCTGTACACCGCCCAGGGTTCCATATGGGAAAATCGGGCGGTTAATAAGTACAAAAATAAATAAATATATATCGGAGATTCAGCAGGATAACCCCTTGCAGACATACATGAGAAAGTAGAAGTTCTTCATTCTTGCTGCCCTTGTTTTTCTTCTGTCCCTGTTGCCTTTCTTGCTATCTTCTGTCCCACTTTCTTTTGCCAAGGACCTTTCCACCTGCTGCCTCTCCCTTTTGGCATTCCCTTCTTTTAACCCCTGTGGTCTCCTTCCAGCCTTGTCCTTGCTTAAGCCATGGGGCAGCTTTTCTATATCCTGGCTATCTGTCTCCTAGGTTATACAGGACAATCACTGTATGTGGCAGCACCCAGTTCTTCTGTCAGAGTGGTTTTCTTCCATCGCCACGGCCTCCTTTCAGGAGGGTCGTTTTCCTTCCCGTTTAAAGGAGACCATGGTAAAATCCATTCTTAAGAAACCTGGCTTGGCGACGAACGATCTTTCCAACTTCCGTCCGATCGCCATCGTTCCCTTCCTGGGCAAGGTTGTCGAGGGGGTGGCTGCCGTCCGGCTCCAGTCATACCTGGAGACAAACCATATCCTGGACCCCTTCCAGTCTGGATTCAGGCCTCTTCGCGGGACTGAGACCGCCCTGGTCGCTCTGCAGGATGACCTCCTCAGGGAGGCCGACAGGGGGAGTTCCTCCCTGCTCGTCCTCCTTGATCTCTCAGCAGCCTTTGATACCGTCGACCACGGTAACCTTCTGGCCCGGCTCGCTGAGGCGGGAATTGGTGGTCAGGCCTTGGCCTGGCTCCGTTCCTTCCTTGGCGGCCGGACTCAGAGGGTACAGCTGGGGGATGTCTTGTCGGCTCCTTGGACTCTCCCTTGTGGGGTGCCCCAGGGGTCGGCAATCTCCCCCGTGCTGTTCAATGTTTATATGAGGCCGCTGGGGGAGGTCATCAGGAGATATGGAGTTCGCTGTCATCAGTACGCTGATGACACGCAGCTCTATATCTCCTTTTCTACGTCTGCTGAGGAGGCGGTTCGATCCCTCGATCTGTGCCTGGAGGCCGTTCTGGAATGGACCAGAGATAACCAGCTCAAGCTTAATCCGGAGAAGACGGAGGTTCTGTTCTTCGGGGCGCCCTCGTCTCAGTACAATGGCCCCCTCCCTAGTCTGGGGGGTACTTCCCTCCAGCCTACAGACAGGGCCAGGAATCTGGGCGTGGTCCTGGATTGCCCTCTCCCTGGAAGCCCAGGTGATGGCAGTCTCCAGGGCTTTTTTCCATCTCCGCAGGATCGCCCAGATCCGTCAGTACCTTGACGAGTCCTCCCTGAGGACAGTTGTGCAGGCCCTGGTGATCTCGAGGATCGACTATTGCAATGCCCTCTACGTGGGGTTGCCCTTGACCCTGGTCCGGAGGTTACAGCGGGTGCAAAATGCGGCGGCCAGGCTGGTGGTGGGTGCTCGTAGAATCGAGCACATCACCCCAGTCCTGGTCCGCCTGCATTGGCTGCCCGTTGTCTTCCGGATCAGGTTCAAGGTCCTGGTCTTGGTTTTCAAGGCCCTCCACGGCAGGACCAGGATACCTGGCGGAGCGCATCTCCCTGAGGGCATCCGGATCCAGACCCATGAGATTGTCGCAGGCGCGCTCTTTGAGAGTGGCCACACCCAGAGAGGCGTGGAAACGCGCGACGCGGAACCGCACCTTCTCTGTGGTGGGGCCCTCGCTTTGGAACCATCTGCCTCCTGAGCTGCGCCTGCTGGAGTCCCTGCCTGCCTTTAAGAGGGCTTTGAAGACCTACCTCTTCAAAGAGGCTTATGGTGCCCTTATTAGTTAGTTTTTCTTTTTCTTCCTATCCCTCAACGTCTGCCGCCATCTTGCCCTCCGCTGCCCTTGCTGGTGGCCTGCTATTTTTTAGCTTTTAGCTTTTACCTTTTTAGTTTTTGCGTTGTTAGCCGCCCAGAGTTCCCGTTGGGAAGATGGAGCGGGATATAAGCACTTGAATAAATAAATAAATAAATTTGGAACCTTCCTGGCCCAGAGCAGTGGTTTTTCAGAGAGTGAAGAACTGGGACATCCTCTAGAGTCCTCCCTTCCCACTCTACCTCCCCACCCCCAAATCAATAAAAAGAACCTCAACCACCCACTTCTACTGCCCAAATCTACTCTACTCAGTATTGTTGGGATGATGGAACTTGAAATCCAAGAGCAAGTTGCCATTGTCTAAATGCCATTGTGTCACTACTGAAAAGTACTCTGCTTTTCGACAGACTCTGACCATTATTACATATAGCAAACCAAAGTCATAAAAGCGAGAAGAAACCAATGGATGATGCAAAGATATATCCGAACCAGTCGAAATTACATTGGTGGATCTATCATTGGAGCTCATACCTGGTCTTTCTCTTTGTGATGATTCACATTTGCACATTCCATTACAATTTATTTCTGTGACTTAACAGGACACTTTCAAAGACGATAAAACCAAGAAGTACTTAACCAATGTTAAACCAGAGGATGAGCTTCCTTCAAGCCTGATGTGTGAAATACAAAGAAGTGATGATGTTTCATTCCGCCTGATGAGCATACTGTGTATCCCATTGGAAGTGCCTTGGAATTTATGCAGGGGAAAAACAGAGAATGTAAAGCAAAGGGAATGTATTCTAGAGCTCATAAACTTTTAAAACGTGGGCTACACTGGGAGCACGAAATCACTGTCTGTATAAAAGCTTTTCCAGTATGTGTTTCCCACAAAGGGTGAAGGGAACCTTGATGAGCCCATTTCTAATGTTGTTGAATTAACAGGAGTTTTCTGAGCATTTTGCATTTGCACAGGAAATCAGGGCAGATGCTAATCTGCCCTGGACAAGACTATCTACTACAGTGGTTCTCAACCTTCCTAATGCCGCTGCCTTTCAATACAGTTCCTCATGTTGTGCTGATCCCTTGCCCTGCTTGGAAGAGGCCACAAGCCCCCTTTGGCAGGCCATAGAGAACTTCCCCCTCTACAGGCACACTCAGCCAATTGCAGCCTCCGGTGCCATTGACTGACACCCCCTGACATCCCCTCCAAACTATCAAGCTGTAATTCACTCCTCCCCTTCTCTTACAGACCCAAGCTGTTTGTGCCTTTTCCTTCACTCACTCATGGCAATCCCTGTGAAACTTCCTCTTGCAACAATCAGATTTCACAGCTCCTTGTAACAATGAGAATCTGGCGTATTTTCCCCATCAATTTCTTGTTATCCCATTTCTGCCAGAGGGCTTGCTCAGCTGGACTCCCTCCCAAAGGATCTCATATAGGCAAGATATAATTTTGGCCAGAAACCTTACTAATTCTGTACATAACTCCCAGTGTTTCTTCTTGGGGAAATGATAATGAAATATCATAAAGAGTGCAGAGAAAAGAAAAGCTGTCTGCAAGGATGGAATGCCTACCCAGCCCGATTCCTTGCTGAGAGCAAGGGGCTGCAAGATTCACATTCCTGTTTAACAGCAATTTTGCTTGACAGGCACTCAAGTTTTCTCCTGTGTAGATCCCAAACTGTGGACTAGAGATGGGCACGAAACAGAAATATAGTGTTTCAGTTTGTTTCATTTCAGTCTTCATTTCATTTTGTTTCATTAATAACAGATTTTTAAAAAATATTTTTGTCATGAAATGAAATCATTTGTAAGGCTATAAATAATGGGGAGTTTTCCTTTTTTTTTTTTAGATTTAACAGGGAGCCCACTGCCCTGACTCAAAGACCCTCCTTAAACATTTCAAACAAAAAAAAGCCCTCTGTAAACTATCAGGAAACTTAAGGGCTAACTGCTGTACTGAGAGACTGGAGAGAAAAGCTCAACAGCTGATCCGTGGGAGGAAGGAAAATATATTTTTAAAAAATAACCTCCATAGTCCTACTTAATAAGGAAAGGAAAACAATCAGTTTAAAAGTTGAGTCAACTTGCAGATACAGGGACAGCCAGCACAGAGAAGGGAAGGGAAGGGAAGAGCTCAGCTGCTGGCTAGCACAGGCAGGCAGATCAAGATTGGAAATAAGTAACAGAGGAGGAAGGGGAGAGGAGAAAGGAAAACAAATCAATCAGTGGGAGAGGAGGAAGGAAAACAAATCAATCAGTTTAAAAATAAACCTCCTGTTCTCAAGACAGCTTCTCACCACTAGGACAAATCATTTCATTTCCAAAACAAAAATGGTGTTTTGTTTCATTTCTTGACAACACACTGCTTGCTCTTTCATTTTGTTTCATTTTGTAATGTTTCATAAGCTTACGAAGCGATGAAACAGCGTGTCATTTTTTGTAAGGTGCCCATCCCTACTGTGGACTGCTGCCCACTTCTCTTTATTACCTACTCTTCAGTCTCACTGCTTTTAGAAAAGATTGGATGTCATTCCCATTGCCAGTGCAACAGGATTTCAACCATTCACTCATTACTATTGAAAAAGGGATCCATTTCATGCCTCATGATCCACCTGTTAGTTTTGCATACCTAAATAAAAACATTTTAAAACACAAAGATGGAACAAAAAAAAGCCCTCCTCAGTGATCTCTCAGAATGTCCTCTTGGGGTGAAATATAGGACAGCATAGATGTTGTGGTTTTATGAGAGGTAGCTGTACTAGTTTGTGCAAGAATTCCAGGCAAAAATTGAACCAAAACAAAATAAAAGACAAAAACATATGGCACCTTAAAGACTAACTGTTATATTTTAATGTAAGCTTTTGTGGACTTGAAAAGAAGACATGGATGTGTCCATGAAAACTTACATTAAAAGATAATGGTCTTTAAGGTGCCACATGTTTTTGTCTTTTATTTTGTTTTGTTTTGATTTTTGCCTGGAATAGATATTGTGGTTTTCCTTCCTCCAAGGAGCTTGTTTACAACCTGGAGTTGACACTCCAGAAGGTGATTTGGCACTGGTAGATAAGTCACCATAGACTGCCAAGAAGAGAAGCAGGTGGGTCCAGGTCAAAGGAAGTCTGAACTATCCTTGGAACTAAAAAAAAATGTTATATTTATTTATTTATTTGTTTGTTGTATTTATAGACCGCCCATCTTCCAGATGGAACTCTGGGCGGTTTACAATTAGAATAAAAACAACAGTATAAAACAACAGAAGAGAACAAGAAAAAACTAATAAATAAAATAGGAGGAGGGAACCTCCACAAGAGGTGACGTGGGCGGCAAAGAGGAAGAGAAGAAGAAAAAATTAAGTTAAAAAAATATTAAGTAATGAGGTCGCCAAATGCCTCTTTAAAAAGGAAGGTTTTCAGAGCCTTTTTAAAGGTGGGCAGGGACTGTGCAAGGCACAACTCACTAGGGACATGGTTCCACAAAGTGGGGCCCACCACAGAGAAGGCGCGGTTACGAGTAAGCGATTTCTGTGCCTCCCTGGGTGTGGCCACCCTAAGTGAGCGCACCTGCACCATTCTCATGGGCCTGACCTCAGTTGACCTCTGGGAGATACGCTCCATCAGGTATTCAGGGCCCAAGCCGTGGAGGGTTTCAAAAATCAAAACCAGGACCCTGAACCTTATCCGGAGGACAACGGGCAGGCATTGCAGGTGAGCCAGAACTGGGGTGTGGTGCTCGAATCTCCGAGCACCTACCACCAGTCTGGCCACCGCATTCTGCACCCACTGGAGCCTACAGACAAGGGTCAAGGGCATCCCCACATAGAGGGCATTGCAGTAGTCAATCCTCGGGATCACAAAGGCCTGCACGACTGTCCTCAGCTAAGAAACTAGATGTTGAAACCAAGGCTGTCCTGCTTTGGCCAACACACGAGAAAGGAGTGTTTGGGGAGTGGCAATACAGTTGAGGCAATCAAGCTGAGGTTCTGTGCTGCCTTGGGCAGCTATAGGCAAGCTAGCAGCCAAAAATGTATTTAAGGAAAGGCTCTGGTATTACTTTACTGAATCTGGTTTAGATTCAGTCACACCAACTTGCTACCTCTGCACGAGCTGTTCGCTTGTTGTGTGCTATTCTGCCTACTATTTATGCTGTATACTTACTTGTTAAAGTTGAGGGCTATACTTTACTAGTAGTATACATTTAAGTTTAAGTTACAGTTCTGGGTTCTTTCGTTGTGTTGTGAAAGGGATTGCTGAGTATAAGCAGGTATAGAACTGTTTTAAGTTGTTTATATAGAGCAGAGCATCAAGCATTGTGAATTTCTGTTTAATGTATAAATTCTTTTTGTCAATCATTACAAATACTCTATTTTACTACAGAATTGAGTGGGTCTATGTTATTTCATTATATTCGCTCTCTTTACATTGTTGATCTTTCTTCATGAGAGATGGCCATTCGCTGTAAGCTTTGTTGTTAAGATTGGAGTTTTCTTAATTATTAATTTCCACCTATCTGACAGAGTTCACAAGAGCTGGGTTGGACTGTTGAGAACAGGACACTTTGGGGATCACTCATTCATGGGGTGGTCATAAGTCAGAAGTGACTTGGTGGCACATAACAACTACAACAGATAAGTCCCAGCAAGAATCACAAAATACAAGGGACCACAGGTGAAGCATTGTTTCTAACAACCTTACACCATGGAGGAAAAAAGCATAGTAGTGCCTAGCTGCTGGGACCCCATCCTATACTCAGTTGCAGGCTGGTAGTCCTGAGGGAGAGGCACTTTTCCATGAAGAGCTTCCTCCTTCTGAGGAAGATCCGGACCCTGAGGTGCCTTACCTTACTACCTGGAAGTATCATGAGAAGGTCATGTCTTCTGACTGTATAATTCTCATGGAAAGAGCTGTCTGTTTTCAGCTGCATCTCTCAAGGTTTTCAGGCTCCTGAATATTTGCACGTCAGTCAACAACTTACCATTCTCCACTTTGGGGAGAGTTCCAGCTCCCCCTTTTTTCCTGGAGGGGTCCTCTGACAGGACCCTGAGCCTGCCCTGCTAGGCTTGGGTCCTTCCCAGAACCACCTCAGTGATTGCTGGAGAAAGCAAGTGCCTTGTTGTTGCCATTGGTCGTAATTTGGGAAAGCCTGTCCGGTATAAACCAGCCATTTAATAGTACATTGCAACACATTTTGTTTGTCTTTCCCAATTGAATAAACAGTGTCCACTGTTTCTCCCCAGACTTTAATATTCCAGAGCATCCCTCATCCATTTTATGGCTAGGAAAATGAACAAGAACAAAGCAATTAACCCTTTTCGTATTTGTGAGAAACTAAACACATTGACCTGTGTGCCGGGCACATAATGTGTGTGTCAGGACTAATTTGTCTTGCTTCCCTTCATCTTTTTATTTTTTGTTTTGCTTTTTAAGGAGCCACCTTTGAACCTCTTATTCCATCTCCATTCCAGGATCACCCACAATTAGAAATGCAGTTGACAGTTAGCTGGGTTTCATTCATCTGGAACAGAAGTGTGTTTGAGAGAGCCAACCCACACGAGTGAAAATGAATTTATGTCATGTACCTAATCTGGCACGTCCTTGATGCAGTGTTGTGACACTGTTGGAAGGTGTGAGGCCTCTTTCATTATGAAGTTGCCTAGTTACTGGCATCAAAAGCTGCTAGAGAGTCAGCAAGAAGGAAAAAAACACTTGCAGTGGCCCCTCTTCAAGTACTTGATATCGTCTCAGGCAAATACAGCCTGAACTCCTGCTCCTCAGAGTTGCACTAGAGGAGGCCCATTGAATTAGCTCCTCCAGAAACTCACTTGAAGGCTATGGGTTGCAATGACAATGATCAGAAATTTACTCTAGAGTAGGACCCCGTACCCAGAGATGACTGCTCCACAACCTACCAGGAATGCCCAAAGCCACAGATAATAGCAAACCCTCCATATAACATACAAGGAGGCAGGATAAATGCAACAAGGGGGTGCAACAAGGGCCCCACTCCCATGTTTGTTATTTGTTTATTTGTTTGTTTTTATACATAGGGCTGTGCTAAACTGCAAATGCTGATACTACATCAAACAGAGTGATCTTTTAGGCCAGATGGGCAGGATATAAATGCAGCACATAAATACATAAATATTAGAGATGGGCACGACCAGAAAAAAATGACGTTTCGGTTTTTCATTTGTCGGAACGGGTCCGTTTCGTTCCGTTTCCATTTGTCGTGAATTTTTTCAAAAATTTGTCTTTTCGACGTGTCATTCGTCGTTTGTCGTTTCTTCCGCGATTTAGCGAGATTTGACTTCCCAGAGCATGGGGGCGTCCCGCAATGACCCAGAGCAGGCGGAAAACACTTTAAACTGGGTGATGAATAAGATATTTAATAAATATATCATAGCATAAGACTGCATCCTATGCAATAATGCAAACAAAGTGGGCAGAATGCAATATTCTTTTTTTTCTCTTGGTCAACGCTGACTGAACCGGCCACCCTACTTGGTCTGGCTGCCTGTTATACTTTTTGTTTTGTTTTGTTTTGAAGCCTTTATCCATCCCATTTCCCCTCCAACTCTCAGAGGCAGCAGGAGACACAGTATTCCATTCCTCCCCAAATCTGGATGAGGGTCTACTCCTCTCAATGTCCCCTCCCCATGACACTCCTTCTAAAGCCAAGCAAATGCCACCCTGGTCAACTAGCGGTCAGAGATTCAGATGCTTCCCCCACACACACACAGTTATCTGGATGAGTGCCCCTCAATCTCTCGGGAATAATCACCAGCTGGAGTGTCCTGAGGAGACTGGTTCACTCATGGAGCGAGCAGAGTAGACCTTCTCACTGACCTTGACCAGGTTGCACATTTCGAGGCCCATCTCCAGGGCAGAGACCCTCCGCTGCCCTCCACCCCATCCAGCTTCCCTGCCATGTCGCTGGAAGTGGCCTAACCCTAACCCTAACCCTAACCCTAACCCTGTAACTGTTTTCATTTGTCTTGCAAGAAGGTGAAGCCGGGTACTGCCAGGGGACCACTGACTGATTGGCAAAGGCAGCCATTCAGACAGCAGGAAGGATCTGGACATGTGGGCCCACCGGTTTGCAGGCAGCTGCTCTTGTCTGCAGTCCATGCAGCAAAGCCACGAAGCCAGAATGGCAGGGAAGTTCGGGGAAGGAATCTTTCAGCCACCTACTTTGGAGGCCAGTTTTCAAATCCAGGAGACCAGTCCCACCAACCCAGTGGAGACAGAGTCCATGCACACACAGCAAAGCCATGAAGCCAGAACGGCAGGGAACAATGGGGAGGGATTCTTTTACCCTGGGAGGCCAGTTTTTTATCAACCCAGTGGAGACAGAGGTTCCAGAAAGGAAGCCAGAAAGAGAAATAGAAAGTTGGAGGATAGTAGCCGGTACTTTAGGATAAATAGTTTTGGTAATAGAGGATGAATGTACTTGAAATAGAAATGGAAATGGAAATAGATATACAGTGAGACCTTATCTCCTTGAACCAGGGAACTAGAAAGATAGGGCAGAAGGTTCCCTCCACCTCATCCACTTCCCTGCCACCAACCCAGTGGAGACACAGAGTCCACAGCATGATCCAGACAAAGCAAAGCCAGAACAGAACGGTGGGGAAATGGGGAAGGATTCTTTCAGCCACCTACTTTGGAGGCCAGTTTTCAAATCCAGGAGACCAGTTCCACCAACCCAGTGGAGACAGAGTCCAGTCCACGCACGCAGCAAAAACAAAGCCAGAATGGCGGGGAACAATGGGGGAGGATTGTTTCGGCCTGCCACCTACTCTCTCAACAAAGTTTTGATTAGGAGGAGACCAGTTCCACTAACCCAGTGGAGACAGAGTCCACCATGCACGCAGCAAAGAAGCCAGAATGGCGGGGAACAGTGGGGAGGGATTCTTTCAGCCCCTACTTTGGAGGCCAAGTTTTGACTACCCAGGAGACCAGTTCCACTAACCTAGTAGAGACAGAGTCCATGCACGCACGTGGCAAAGCCACAAAGCCAGAATGGCGGGGAACAACGGGGAAGGATTATTTCAGCCGCATACTTTGGAGGCCAGTTTTGACTACCCAGGAGACCAGTTCCACTAACCCAGTGGAGACAGAGTCCACACACGCAGCAAAGAAGCCAGAATGGCGGGGAACAATGGGGAGGGATTGTATCCAGCCTGGTACTTTTCTCTCTCAACAAAGCTTTCAGGGAGGAGACCAGTTCCACTAACCCAGTGGAGACAGAGACCACACACGAATGCGGCAAAGCCACAAAGCCAGAACGGCGGGGAACAATGGGGAGGGATTCTTTCAGCCGCCTACTTTGGAGGCCACCAAGCCAGAGTTTTGACTGCCCAGTGGAGACACAGTCCACCCAGGAAAACCACGAGGCCAGAGTTTTGGAGGCCATAAAGCCAGAGTTTTGGAGGCCACTAGGCCAGAGTATTGACTGCCCAGTGGAGACACAGTCCACCCAGGAAAGCCATGAAGCCAGAGTGCAAATGTTAGGGAGGGGTTGTTTCTTCTGCCTTTGGAAGCCGGAATGCTAGTTGGAAGGAATCTCCCCTCCTTCTGCAAAGGGATTTCCCAACCTGGACTGTAACTGGTGGAAGTGACCCCCCCCCATGTTGGAGGACAGAGTACACCAATTCTAAACAAAATAGTTGATGATGACTGTTCCTGTTAAAGTTGGTCTCCTTGAGTGATTTTCTGCCTAGAGGCGGGGGCAGCCGGGGTTGCTGCCTGGGGAATTCGAGGAGAGTGGCTGACAGGGTGCATGTCGGCTCGGAGGCTGAACTTGAAGCACTGAACCACTGATAGGCTGAAGGAGAAGCACCTGGAAGGCCTCCTCCAAGCTGGGAGTCCCGGGAGCCTGACAGGCAGGCAGGTAGGCAGAGGGGTGGGCAGGCAGCCAGGCAGCCAGGCAGGGAAGCAGGCAGTCTCGCTTACAGGTAGGAAGGCAGGCTTGCAGGGTACCCACCCAGGCTAGGGAATGCACAAAGCCAAAGTGCCAGAAGGGAGGATTGTTTCTGCCTTTGGAGGCAGAGTTTCTCCACCCCAGGAGACCGAGTTTCGTCAACCAAGAAGACAGAGTGGATGCAGGAGAACAGAGCTATTTCTTTAAGGCTGTAAGGAGAGCTAGGCCCCTGCTAATCAGTCTTTGAGGTAGGTTGTTGTAAAGTGCATCTCGACCACTTTGGCCGTTACTTCACGAAGTGCCTCGCTTCGAACCGACCTTGCCTTCGCTGTGAATTCGGTGGCGGTCACGTGGTCTCCCTTCGATCCCACCCCTGTTTATCAGTGCTCACGCGCTGCATTTTTACTACCGAATCGATTACTACCTCACGTACTCCTTTCGCATTAGGATGCCGCTTTGCAACGTTCGCTTGTTCCCATCCTTAAAAAAAAAAAAAACTCGGTGTATCGATGCATCAATACTTGGCTGTCATTTCCGACAGAGCTGGTTATGTGTCTAATCTGGTGGTGGAGAGAAGCGGGCTTGAACCCCCCCCTTACGTGGGGAGACTTGAAAGCCAGCAGGGTAAGGGACTCCTGCCCAACCTCTCCCCTTTGGATGCGTCTTTCCTCCCTCCCCATTCCCTTCTCGCTCCCGGAGGGTGTGCGGTATGATTTTCAAGTCCTCCCTCTGATGCAGACCCGACCGGATCGCCCGGCAGCGGAACTCCCTGGGCGTCCCACGAGGGGATGGAGGTGATCGGGCTTGAGGGCGCGTTGCCGAGTCAGAGCACGCGCGTGCGTGCAGTTACTGCTTCTCGCCGCGCCGAGCATCTTCAGTTTGGAAGCCGAAAGGGTCGTTTACAGAGTTTGGATATTTAAAAAATAAAAATAAAAAAAAACCGAGTCCACACGTCACGTTGGGAGCGAAGTGAGATGCGAAGCGAAAAGATTCCCGGCAACTGGCAGGGGCACCACTCGCCCCGGTTGGAGCACGGGAAAGGGGGCGTGGTCGGGGTGGCATCGCAGCCAAAAAGGAGGGGCGTGCGGACTGAAACGATCGATTCGCACAGAAAGGAGGGGTTGCCGCGAAGCGAGCGGTTCGTGAAGTAACGGCCTTTGTAAGCAGAGTGGCTCCAAAACCCCAGGGAAGGGAGGAACGCATCGAGGAAGGCAGGTATTAGGGTGTACTACACTCAGACCAGCCATGGCCAACTGGGAAATATTGGGCCTACACTGACCCTAGAAAAAATAATTCCTGGGCTGCTACAAAGACCAGGGAAGCCCTATAAAAACAGGGCTAATTATGTAGCCCTTATTAGATCCATACATGCAGCGGAATTACAGGCATTCAGGCAGACAAAGGTGGAGGGCAGGCAGGCAGGCGAAGCAGGCAGGCAGGCAGTCATATAGACAGAGCAGAGAGCCAGGCATAACTGTGTTGTGCTGGTGGAATGTTAGGATGGGAGGCATACAGGCATTGGTTAGATTGGGTTAGGGTTAGGGTTAGGGGAAGTTGCACGGCTGCAACCCCAACAGTCTTGTCCGGTTCAAAATTATAAACATTGAGTGGTCCTTCCTGGTTCGGAGCCAGGCAAGGGCTAGACAAATTGGGCCTACACAGACCCTTCGAAATGACACAATGAGTGGTACTCCCTGGTTTTGAGCCAGGCAAGGGCTAGAAAAATTGGGCTTACAGATACAGTATGATTCCCTTCAAATGACACATTGGGTGGTCCTCCCTGGTTTGGAGCTAGGCAAGAGCTAGAAAAATTGCTCCACCAGGCACTTGACCATTTCGTAGGTGGAGTTCCACCGGGTGGTCACGTCCTGGATCAGGATGTGCTCTGGTCGGCCCATCTCTGCCTGCTTCTCACGCATCATCCTGGATGCCTTGACGCTGCGTGAGAAGTGCCCGACTATTTTCCTGCACTTGTCCAGCAAGGCCTTGGTCTCCAGGGTCCCCTCACACCAGGAGTCCTTCGGTGCACCCAGCCCAATGGCATCACCCACCACTAGATGCAGTTTGTGTTCTGCGCACACGATGCCCTGGAACCATGCCCTTTCAACTGCATTGATCATGTTACGTCCTGCGTCAGTGACCATGAATCCGTGATTGACCTGCCCCTTGGTTGCCAATCCCCACTCTCGCAGTGCTGCCTTGAGGACCTCAGAAATGTGGATGCCTTTGGCACTGTCCTTCATGCTTTGTGCCTGAGAAGCACCACCCTGTACCCTCTTGGGGTACTCCGTTATAGCTCCCCCTGCAGCTGTTCTTGTGATGCCCTAGTGTCAAGGTCCTCCTTGGGTTGCCACCAATGAGCCGTCAGAAAGAGGTATCTGTGGTCCCCACCGGTCCAGAGGTCGGAAGTGAAGTGGAACTTGTTCCTCTGGCCACCTGCAGCAGGGCCTGGACCATGTCCCTGACGGACTCATAAAGGGAGGGAATCACCCGCCTGCTGAAGGTACGCTGGGATGGAGGCTCGTACCATGGAGCCACGTGCTTCATCAGGTGCCTGAATCCCAATGATTCCACAAAGGAGAGGGGCAACCCATTCATGGCCACCATTTCACCAACCACACGAGTGGTGGTCTCCTGTGCCTTGGCTCTATTACGTTGGCTGACAAAACTCCCACACAGCAGCACCACTTCCAGCAGAGTGGCCTGCCTCTTCCCACTCTCAGTGGAGCTGTCTCTGGAGTCCTCCTTCCCCATTCCTGCTTCCCCCCTCTTTCTTCCTGAGGAAATAGGGCCTGACACTGTCCCAGGCAGAGTCCCAGGGTGCCTTTGCATGAGGTGGCTGCACAAGGCACTTGAGGATAGGTGTTTGGGGTCATTCCCCCTGCGCACGACCACCCCGCATTTCTTGCACTCCGCAAGCCTCGAGTCTGCCTGGCTGTTCTCAAAATGCTCCCAGAGAGACCCGCAAGGCTTATGGAAAGTACTGCCCCCTCTGGTACTGCCTGCTGCTGCTGTGCTGGTGGTGGTGTGGCTTGTGCCCTGCTGGGACAATTGACTGCAGCTGTCACTGGTGGTACTCTGGTCCTGGGTGGAAAGAGGGCTGCTCCTTCCATCACTGCCTGAACCCTGCCTTTCTTCTGTTCCTGCCAACAGATCCTCAGAATCTGGCAGATGCAGATGAACAGAGCTTTCTGATTCTGAGTACTCGTCTTCCTCCCGATACAAGGGGGGGTTAGAGTGTGAGACCTTGGTGATGGGGATTGCATGCAGTCATCCATGCTTCCCTCAGTGACAGAAGATGGTACGGTCATGCTGGTTGTGCAGGTGCTGCTTGGAGAGGGAGTGGCAGCAATATCACTATCTGCACTACTTCCTGTGTCTTCCTTCAGAAATGTGCCCCTGTTTATTTTAGTGGGGGTCCCCCTGCCCTTCCCTCTGGCTCTGCCAACCCTCCTCATTTTTTATTTCTCAAAGTTATAGAAATATATTTTCTTATTATATTTGTGTTAAGTAAACAAACTATTCTAATAAACTTATCCTTTTGACCCACAAGCTTACTCTCACACTGTGTTCTTTTGTACAAGCTTTCAATGTTGCCCTGCTGGCCCTTGATATAATTTTCTAAATTCTGCTTTCAACTTGATCCACTGAAATGGAGGAAAACCTAGGAAGCAAATGTTAGTATTAGAAAATAAATGAAACTAAAAATAAGCCTGAAGTGAAAAGACAGTAGTGGTACTATGCCTCTCAAGAAAGATATTTTTGGGGTGTAAATACAATATAGTTTAGTAGTTGTAGTCAGGGAAAGAAATAAAACTGGTTTTCTAAATTCAAGTTCTGAATTCAACTTGATCCACTGAAATGGAATGTGCCTGCCTGTGTGTTCAAGTGCACACACAGCACAACAAGTGTATTGTAAACGAACAAACAATGAGCTGGAGTAATGAATCAATAATATTTGTTTGTAAGGCTGATATCATCAGCAGCAGCAGCTGGACAGGTGCCTTCAGCCACAGCCCAAAAATAAGCCTGAACTGAAGTGAATGCCTCCCAAGAAAGATATTTTTGAGGTGTAAATACAATATAGTTTAGTAGTTGTAGTCAGGGAATGAAATAAAACTGGTTTTCTAAATTCAAGTTCTGAATTCAACTTGATCCACTGAAATGGAATGTGCCTGCCTGTGTGTTCAACTGCACACACAACACAACAAGTGTATGTATGTAAACAAACAAACAATGGAGTAATGAATCAATAATTAAGGCAGATAAAGCAAATACTGGGGTATAAATAAATACAATATAGTAGTAGTTGTAGTCAGGGAATAAAATGAAAATAATTTTCTAAATTCTTCTGATCCACTTAAATGGAATGTGTCTGTGTGTTCAAGTGCACACACAACACAAGTTTAAAAACAAACAATGAAGTAAGTAGTTAGTAAACTAAATAAATAATATTGTAAAATATTCTCCACTTAGGATAGAGGTTCTGTTCTTGGCTTGCACCCCAAATGTGTGTGTGTGCAAGCAAATTGAAGTTGAGAAAATAGAAAATAAATGGTAGTATATAATATATATTTAAAATAAATCCACACCTCCCACTCCCAGTTGAACCTCCCCCTTTATCCAATATCAGAAAAAAATTCCTCACAAACTGCCAGAGAACAAAGAAAGAATAAACTGCTATTCCCTTCAGCAGACAAAGCTGCAGGGAATCAAAGAAATTATTTTCTAATAAAATCAATTCCCTCCCTGCCTGTAAAGCCTAAAGCCTCCCAGGCCTCCCTCCTCGAATAATAATCTCTTTCTCGATTGCACAAGCACCACCAGCACAGCCCTCCTCCCTCGACATCCAAGACCCGACTGCGATTTCTGGAAGGTGCCTCGGCTTTTTATGCCCTCGGAGACATCCAGAAGTATCAGTCAAAACCAGGCCATGCCAATGGTGGAATGGTTCAAAAATTTGCATGGTCCCATCCCATGCCCAGCCCAAATGGGCAGGTCTAAAAAATAAAAAATAAAATAAAATAAAATCAATGAGACGTTTTATTGCTATAAAAAACCCACTGCTGCTACTATTAAAATTCAGGCATTTAAAATAAATAAATTTCACATGTTTCTGTGGTGATTTGGTGTGTTTTTTGACCACGATTTCACAAGAAAAATTGCTGTCGCCATTTTGGATCCTCCCCCACCGCATGGCATGGCGAGACGATGAGGATGACCCCCCCCAGCCTGGTGCAAGCAGCCCAGGACAGGAGAGGATGGGGGGAAAGGCCAGGGACCACCCCCCCCAGAAACCACCCCTCTTGTAGGTGGCAAAGCCTCAGGCAGGCATATTTTTGCCTGGTTTTTCGGCCAGGAGCCGGGGGGAGTTAAACTTTTAAAAACTTTTTCTGTGCTTCACATTGCGTGATCACCGTGATGCCACAAATGGAAATGAAAAACCCAAACAAATTTTTTTTCGGTTCGAGTTCGAGTTGTAACAGCTTAATTACCATTACCGTTTCCGTTACTTCCGGAAATGAAAAAACGGAAACGGAAATGAAGATTTCGCCGCTCCGTGCCCATGTCTAATAAATATATAAATACCATGGATACAGGGCTGCTCCAGTGTGTAGGAAAAAAGTGCCCTGTCTCATAACAGCTCACTTAATATGTGACGGCAGTGCTGAATACTTTTCTGAAGAGGAGGTTTATCTATCTATCTATCTATCTATCTATCTATCTATCTATCTATCTATCTATCTATCTACTGCATAATACCATGAAAGAGCTTTCACATAAAACACATGAAAGGGTTTTCTCTGTTGCTGCTCCCGGACTTTGGAACTCCCTCCCACTGGAAGACAGGATTGCCTCATCTCTGCTGTCTTTCTAGAGGCAGGCAGAGACCTTCCTCTTCAGGCAACCTTTCCCTGAATGAGGGACTTCCTACTATGTGAGTTTATATGGATTACCATACATGATAGCATTGACTGATTTCATCAGAACACCAGTGTTTTCCATGTTACTTTCCACCCCTCATAATGGATTTTTTCTTTTCTTTTTGCATGCTGTTTGTAGCTTTAATGTTACCTTTTAATGTTGTAAGATGCCTCTTTTAATTCCCTGTTCTTAACTTGAATATGTCCTAAATGTTCCGGGCTGTATATTGTCCCTCATTATTGTAAGCCACCTTGGGTCCTTTTCCAAGGAGAAAGGTGCGGTAAAAATATTCAAAAGAAATAAAATGAATGAATGAATGAATGAATACCATCTGGCTGAAAGACCACTCTCATAATATTGTACCAGCTTACAATATTATAGAATACAAAGCAATACAGTGTAAAAACCAAAATCAAATTAACATGAATATAAACATCAACAAATAAACAAACTACGGTCCAAATAATGAAACAAAAATAAACCACCATGTGCAAATAAAACCACAGAGGGCAGAAACAGAGTAAAAAGAGTATAAATAATAAAATAAAGCCACAAATCATATCAACAATAGCTGAACAGTAGAAATTCAGATCTATCTGCTACAAGATAGATCAGGATGAACTGCTAGGTTTTTAGTTGGCATTTGAACACTAAAGTCAGGGTGCCTGGTGGAACTCAACCAGGAGGGTGTAAGTTTTAGCAAGCTTTGTAAAAAGGGCTTAAAACTGCAGTGTGCTGTCCGGTCTTGTTCCATTTCAAACTCTGAACCATTGGTTTTCTTTGAAATAAGAATGCCTTATTCAATCAAACAAAAAAACAACAAGCAACAACATGCTTCATTTGAAAATAGATGGTGCAGTTCAAAAAGTGCTTCATCCATTTTAAGGAATGATAAGGATGGAGTCAAAGTCACTCTAGGTGTGTCTAAGCAGAAAAAAGCTCCACTCAGTTCAGTCAGGCTGGTTGAGTTTACATGACTGAGCTGCCATTCAGACTCAGGTTTCCTAAGTCCTAGTTCTGTTACTACCTACTACATCGTACAGGCTGCACCTGGATCCTTATTCCCAGGTTTGCAATCCCAGCAAAGTGTTTGTTTGTTTGTTTGTTTGCTTGTTTGTTTGTTATATTTTTAGACTGCCCATCTTCTGAACGGAACTCTGGGCAGTTTACAATTAAAACAAGACAACAGAAAGTACAAAAGGACAACAAGAAAAAATAGTAATAAAATGAGAAGGGACAAAACCCTCCACAAAAGATGGCATGGGCGGCGAGGAAGAAGAAAAAAATTAAATAAAAATTAAATAAAAAGGTCGCCATATGCCTCTTTGAAAAGCAGGGTTTTCTGGCCCTTTTTAAAGGCGCAGCTCACTAGGGAGATGATTCCACAGTGAGGGGCCCACCACAGAGAAGGTGCAGTTATGCGTGAGCGATTTCCGCGCCTCCCTGGGTGTTACCACCCTAAGTGAGTGCGCCTGCGCCATTCTCGTGAGCCTGACCCCAGTTGACCTCTGGGAGATTCGCTCTGACAGGTAATCCAATTTAGCATTTTTAAAAGGTAGTTTCTTCCTTTTGGAGGAAAGCTATCTTGTATGCAGGCTTAAGGCTTTGGCAACTCTTATTTAAGGTTGTGGGCAACTTTCCGTCTTGACTTCCATAAAATGCCTCCAAGTCCCATATGCATTCTTATCCTGCCCTTGTCAAGTTGCAACCCAGAGCACAGAGAGAACTCCTAGTTCCCTGAGCAGCGTGCCCTCTGAAGATGCCAGCCACAGAGTCTGGTGAAACGTCAGGAAAAAAAGACTTCCAGAACACGGTCAAACAGCCCAAAAAACCCACAACAGCTATTGCAAGACTTTCAGCTTTGGTGCATTATTTAGATCAGTGGTTTAGGTATCTGGCTGTGGGAGCCAAAGGTTTGGAGTTTGATTCACCACTGGGCCTCCTGAGAGTACGGCTGCTTCGCCCCGCAGCATGCGGGGGGCGGGGCGTCTTTGCCAGCCGGCGGGGGCAGTTGCCGGTTGGCTGCGTCTTTGCCAGCCGGCGGGGGCAGTCGCCGGTTGGCTGCGCAATCTGCGCAGGGTGCGCTGGGGGAGCGAGCCTATTTAAGGCTGGGCGAGCTCCCCTACGGCATCCCTGCGCAGTCCGACCTTTCTGTGGCTGCGGGAAGCACTTGACAGCTCCGCGCCGCTTGCCAGCTGGCAGGCGGTGATCGGAGCGATAGCGAGGGCTCCCTGTGCCGCGGAGAAGTGGCGAAGCAATCCCCGGTCTCCGCTCGTCAGCTGGAGACCGGAGATAAGGCTGAGTCTCATATTTTTTCTTCTTTTGCGGGGTGAAGGGAAGGGAGGGAACCGGGAGGGGGGTGGGTGGTGGAGCCAGGCTCTTGAGAGCCTGCTCGGCCAGGTGGGCAGAGGGAAGGAGGGCAGCTACAGGGACGGCGGGGCAGCAGGCGCAGGGACACCCGGGACCTTTGGTGGCGGCGGAGCAGCCGCGCGGCGGGGCAAGGGGCCCCTGATAGGGGGAGGCCAATCGGAGGTTGGGGGGATCAACGGAGGGACTTGGGCTAGGACAGCCTGTAGGTCCCCTTCCCCACTGTTGGATTATAGGGCCCTCACTTCCTGGCCGCACACAGGCCATTGGGCCTGGGAGGGCTGGCCGAGCCTGGCACCATTTTACCCTCCACGTGGGCAACTAATCCTTGGACATCCTACTGGGGACAGGCCAGGGGGCCTGGGTGGGGGAGACTGGGCAATTGTTGGGCGACACCGGCCAACAGGGGGGGAAAAGTTTACCTGAATTCCCCCAGCCTTGTACACCAGAGGAAAAGGGCAAGCAGCCGGTGGGGTGGCGGGCGGCCATTTTGGTAGCAGGCGGCCATTTTCTTGGGCACCCTTGTTAACATCCCTAGGCCTACCAAGGAGATCCGCACCCATCCAGCCCACGGGGCTCTTGTCTGGGGGCAATTTTTGGGGCATCCTTCTCCACACATCCCAGCCTCCCATCGGGTTCCATTATTGTGACGCAGGGTACCACCCTCTTGCACGCCATGCCATCTAAACCATGCACCAGCAAGGGCAAGGGCAAGGCCCAGCCTCCCAAGCGGCGAGCGGCTCAACCAGCCCCAGATGTTTCATCATCATCTGATGAGGACTGGCAGCCATTTGCGGCCGCCTGGACCAAACTGTCCCGCTTAGAACAGGAACGCGCCAAACAAAAAGGGATAGAGGCTTCTTATGGGGGGAGGCCTCCCAGGGACACCAAAGCATATCGCAGAGCGGGCCTTAAAGCACTAGGTGAGCTGATGATGTCTCGCATTACTCTTTTGGAGAACGACATGGCTGGATCTTCAGGCCATGCTTCTGCAGGTTTGCATCCAGTCTCCCAGGACATTCATGTACCAGATGCTGGACACACTCCCTCGACAGCGGTATCCAGGGGAACAGCAGTGGCGCCCGCCATGCAGGCCGCTGTGGATGAGCCGCAGGATCAAGCTATCGATCTGTCTACTACCCCCGCCGCCCAAGAGCCGCACCAGCGGGCAACTATCTACAACCCTCCCCCGAGTGAGTCGATCACGAGCATACATACACCTAGGCGAGTACTCTGGCCATGGCAGATGTCCGACACAATAGCACATGAACAGATTGAGGCTGATTGGACGGGACACAGGCCCTCTATTATCCCTATTCGGCCCCCAGCTACGCCTGGCCGGGTGTTGGCGGAGACGGCGGCCCAGACAGACCCCAGTGGAAGCCCGCACGAGGTCCACGGAGGGGCAGGTGATAAACTTCCTGTTCCTGCAGGGCAGCCTGCTACCAAGCAGACAGAGGAATCGGACGTGGCGGCAACCAACCCATTGGACTTGCCGGAGGGGGACGAGTTATTGCCATTAGGGGACCACCTTTCTGACACTATGATCGACAAGATCGTGTCGGGGAGGTACGTCGATATCTTCGAACTACTCAATAGGGAAATTGATACCAAAGACCTAGAAAAGCTGGATGACAAAGAGAAAGAGAGGATTAGGAGGAGGAAGCCCGAAAAAACCTGGAATAACTGGCTGACAGCTTTTGTCATGTATGCGGGCATCTATGCTCAGGCCCACCCCCAAAAGGGTGCGGTGTTGTGGCACTACTTGGATAACATAATCAGGGCCCGGTCGGACTTTCCGGCCTCCGCTTGGCTTGCGTACGACGAAGCCTTTCGTCGCCGGATAGCCAAGGACCCCACACTCCGCTGGGACAGACCTCATAGCTACCTATGGCTGAGGGTGATGAGTGCCCCCCGTCAGGCCCTGAATGAGAGATTTGATAGTGGCCATGCGATATCGCGCCCTGGTCAGCTTGGCAATTCCCGCACAAACGCGGGCCAGCCGGTTCAACCCCGGCTGGTCTGCTTTGAATATAACAGTAAAGGGTCTTGCGGGCGCCGCCAGTGTAAATTTAGGCACCTATGCTCCACCTGCGGAGCCAACCACCCAGCCTCTGCTTGCCCTAGGGGCAAACCGGGAAATAGCGGAGGTAGGGACATGGGAGGCAGGCGTACCCAACCAGGGTCCTCCCTGCCTCCAAAAGGGACCTAGTCCCATACGGGTGCCGGTTCTGAGGGCGTGGCTTCGTAGCTACCCCTTGAGGGACGAAGCTGCCTACATTTTGGGCGGTTTTGTCCATGGTTTCCGCATACCGGCTGTTGGGGAACGACTCCCCTTTCTGGCTCACAACCTAAAATCTGTAGTAGGTAAGGAGGCAATTGTGCGGGAGAAGATAGCTTCTGAACTGGCTGCGGGTAGGATCCTCGGACCATTTGATCGTCCACCGACGCCCGCTCACGGGTATCCCCTTGGGTATTGTCCCCAAGAAAACACCCGCGAGTATCGCCTTATTCACCATCTGTCGTACCCGGCGGGGGGGTCGGTGAACGACATGATACCGCAGGAACTATGCAGCGTCCATTATACCTCCTTTGATGCGGCCATAAGAATGGTACGGGGTTGCGGAGTGGGGGCTGAAATTGGGAAGTGCGATATTAAATCGGCATTTCGGCTCCTACCAGTCCATCCGGACGATTGTGAGTTGCTAGGTTTTGCGTTTGAGGGACGTTATTACTTGGATAGGGCCATGCCCTTCGGCTGCTCCATCTCCTGTTCTGCCTTCGAACGCTTTAGTTCCTTCGTGGAATGGGCAGTGCGACAGCGGACGGGCAGTTCCCGCATTATCCATTACCTGGACGATTACTTGTTTGCAGGGAAGGCGGGCACCCAGCAATGTGCATTTCTCATGGCTACCTTCCGTACCATGTCGGCTGAACTGGGTCTCCCCTTAGCGGAGGATAAGACTGAGGGACCCACCACTGTCCTTACATTTTTGGGTGTCGAGCTGGACACTGTGTCACAAACTTGCAGACTCCCTAGCGAGAAGTTGGCTGACCTCCGTGCCCGCTTGTCGGTGCTCTTGGCTCGGAGGAAGGCCACGCTTCGGGAACTACAACAGATTATAGGGCACCTAAATTTTGCCTGCAGGGTGGTTGCCCCCGGTAGGGCTTTTGTGCGCAGACTTTGCGATGCCATTGCAGGGCTTCATAGTCCTCATCACCGGCGCCGTATCTCTGCGGATATAAAGGACGACCTCAGAATCTGGCTCCAATTTCTATCCAATTTTAATGGCATTTGCTTTTGGCGATCGGAAACGATCGCTGCATCAGACCTGCAGGTCCAGACCGATGCGTCTGGGGCCCTCGGCTTTGGTCTTTATTTCCAGGGCCGCTGGTGTGCCGGCACGTGGCCGCCAGAGTGGCAGGGTAGGGGTATTACCCGAGATCTTACGTTTTTAGAACTGTTTCCGATAGTGGGGGCTGTCTTTCTGTGGGCTGAGCGGCTGGCTAATTCAGTAGTACAATTCAACTGTGATAACCAGGCAGTGGTACATATCCTTAATAAGTTGACATCCAAATCAAAGCAGGTGATGGGTTTGGTCCGTGCTCTGACCCTCCGATGCCTCCAGTTCAACATATTATTCCGGGCACACCATGTGCCGGGGTCAGGAATGAGCTTGCTGACGCGCTGTCCCGCCAACAGATGGAGCGGTTCAGATCGTTAGCACCTCAGGCGCTTATGGACCCAGACATTCTGCCAACCGAGGTATGGAGGCTTGGAGGGTAGAAGCAAATCGGGCCATGGGGCTGGCCTTGGCACCTAGTACCCGCAGGGCGTATTCGACGGCCTGTTCCGAGTATGCGCGTTTTTGCGCTAGCGAAGGATTCCATCACATGTGGCCGGCGGCGGCGGACCAGCTGGTCCAATTTGCGGTGCACTTACACTTCAAAGGATTAGCCCCCCGGACTATACAGGGTAAGCTATCAGCCCTGTACTATTACGCCAGGGCACAGGGATTTGACCTCCCAGATTGCCAGTTTAGAATAGGCAAGATGATAGAAGGTTGGGCTAGGGAGCGGGGCAGGCCACAAGATGATCGGACTCCTATCTCCCCGGGGATGCTATGTAAGTTGGCCTCAGTTTGGCCTAGGGTGTGTTCAGACCCGTTTGAGGCGGGATTATTCCAGGCTGCCACGTTGGTGGCCTTTTTTGGGGCATTCCGAGTCAGCGAACTGGTAGCCCACTCAAAAAACGATTCTTCAAAAACCGCTCTACAATGGGCGGACATGGCCCTTTATGACGACCACGTCGTACTTCACATCCGCAAATCCAAGACGGATCAGAAGGGTAGGGGTGCGGATGTACGCCTGGGGAGGTGCTCTCTGCCTCAAATCTGCCCGATACTAGCACTGCAACGGTACGCCCGACAGATTGGCTTGGGTCAGGGGTACCTATTCCAGCATCAGACAGGATCACCATTGACCCAGTATCAATTCTGGCAGGTATCATCCAGGGCTCTCCAGGCCGCGGGCATCTCGGGATGGCGTTTTGGTACCCACTCCTTCAGGATTGGGGCCGCTTCTACGGCCGCCGCCATCGGGGTCGATCCGGCTGGAATCCAGCGGATCGGCCGATGGCGGTCGAGGCGATTTAAGACCTACGTGCGCCCCTTAACGGACCGGTGAGACCGGTCCAGCTCTTTCTGTTTGTCGTTACAGGTTGTGCTCCAGAAGGACGGGTCCGAGTCGTTCTCTATGGCCATAGTTTTGTGTTTTGGGCCGCCAAGTTTGCAGTGCAGTCTGGACGTGGCCGCGATCTCGGCCTGGGACAGCTGGCCGACCTGGTGTGGAGGGGAAGACGGGGGATGCTATGGAGGGAATTCTTACCAGTAGCCCTTAATGATCCCCCTGACCCTCCCCCGGCCATTGTCGTGGTTCACCTCGGTGGAAATGACTTGACCCGTATGTCGGGCAAGTCCCTAATCCTCCAGGTCATCGATGACCTGAGGACATTTAAGCAGCATCGCCCAGCTACGATCATCACGTGGTCGGCCATGATTCCGAGGCTAGTGTGGGGTCCCCTTCACCACCCCCAAAAGATGCACAAGGCCCAGAAGGGAGTGAATCGAGAAGTGGCCCGAGTAGTCCGGGCGGAGCTTGGCTCGGTCATTTGGCACCCAGGCATCACTGCACGGACTCCTGACCTTTTTCGCCCTGATGGGGTTCACCTGTCAGACAAGGGCCTGGATCTGTTTGTTTCAGATTTATTTGAGGGCCTGCGGGCCGCGTTGTTTGGCCGGTTGGGGTAAAGAGGCGTCAGTGCGCCTCTTTGGTGGCGGGTAGCGCAAAACTAAACATTGGTTACCTAGGTCCCTACCTGAAGTGACAGCGGCAGAGTGCTTGGCAGCCCATAAACAAGTTGATAGGACCAGCATTAGACTGGCATAAATGAAAGCTTAAAACCAACCACATTCAAGGGTTGCCAAGGTTGGATTTACGGGGAAGGATGCCAACACAGTAGGCATCCCCCCTGCGACAGTAAAACAGGCCGCAGTAATTTACCTGTAAAAGGGACCTAGACAAATTAAGAACCACCATAAAATTTGCGCTACGCTCCAGGCCCTCATAAAGTTATGTTGAAGTTTATAACGTTAATAAATTGTGGCCCTTGTTAACCCAAAGCGAACGTGTGCGACTGTTTATTCCCACCTGGTCTGGCAACAACCAGCCTGTGTGGTGTTGGGGAAGTTGCACAGCCTCAGAGCACACTCCAGAAGAAGGGAATGACAAACTTTTGCTGGAAAGCCCTGAAAACACATGCCGTAACTCAGAACTGACTTGATGGCACATGAATATTATTATTGCTATATTTCTTTGAAAAAAAAGGCAAAGGCATAAGGAGGAGCTTCCACGTGTTGGATAGTCAGTGCAGGCTCCTTCCCATTCTCACAGAGATAAATACGCACTCCCTAAAAAGAAGATGATGTGTCTCCCGAGAAAGAATGAGAAACTTCGTGTTTTGAAACCACCTAACTACTTAAAAGGCAATAGGGCCAGGACACATTGCGATTCATTGTCCTAATATTCTTCACCAGAATGGCCTCTAGATTCTAGAAACCCACTAAATTTGTGAGCCCTGTGGCAAAGACACTTTTGTGTCTTTGTGAGCCCTGGGGCAAAAGACACTTTTGTTTTACAAACATGCATTGGTACGTGTTTTTAAACTGGGTGGTACTTCCAGCCTCGCTAGTGTCTTTGCCAAGGTCTGCTGTGTCTCCCAACCATTTATTTAAAACAGGAGGATGATTTTTAGCCCTTCCAAGTTTCATTTGCTTTGGGTGTGAGGTTTATTTTTTTTTAAGGGGGAGGGGGTTCCCATTAGTACTAGTCCGTAATGCCCTTGGAAGACACCTAAATTCTAGCAACCCACAACATCAGCCTGTTTGCTTCTTTTGGAAATGATTTCAATTGGTAACTTTCCGATAGTACTACTAGGGGCTGAGAAAGCAAATAATATTATTTTCTGTAAAGGCTTTCCTAGACACAAAACTCATTAGGAATGTACAATTAAAATATCACACAAAGATTTTTTTTCCTAGGATACAACATAATCTATGCATCCTAGTTTGAGGGGTTTTTGTGTTTGTTAAGGGGGGAATTAGATAGAAAAACAAAAGGGAATTTCACAGGACAGATAACAGAGCTGTTTGCCAGTTCTATTATTATAACTTCTCAAGGTCATACACTCAATAAGAGGCAATTATCATATCATTAGCCTTCTCCTATAAAAGTAATTTCCTCTTTCAACATTGATGTGAATATTCTCAGCTGACAGAAGGGGGTGGAGAAAATCCTGGCATAATTTTCTTTAATGGGCAAAGTCTTGGGAGTTTACTTTTCATTAAAAAAGGAAGGAGAGGATGAGAAGGAAAAAGCAGAAGCAGAAGGAAAGAGTGAGGGAGATTGTGAGTGAAGCCACGCTGATGCTGTACATACAGTAGTAGCATTCATTTATCATTCTCTCTCTTTTCTCCCCCCTAATGGACTGAGAATGCTGAAATACATAAAAGTGATATTCTAGGGGGAAGGGTGGAAAAGGAAGGAAACAGCAAATGGAAGAAAAATATGGGATGCTATGAATGAAGAAGAAGAAGAAGAAGAAGAAGAAGAAGAAGAAGAAGAAGAAGAAGAAGAAGAAGAAGAAGAAGAAGAAGAAGAAGAAGAAGAAGAGGAGGAGGAGGAGGAGGAGGAGGAGGAGGAGGAGGAGGAGGAGGAGGAGGAGGAGGAGGAGGAGAGATAGAAATGTTTCGCAGCACCTTAGGCCATTGTTCACCTTAAGGCTATTGATGCTATTGTCTACCTAACAACTCTATTTCAGCCCAGGGTGACAAGATGGCAAAGCTGACTATAAGATGGAGGGCTCGCACTAGCTGTATTCAGACTGATGAAGCTGTTTGGATAAGCAGCGAAACACTTTTATCTCTCAAGGAAAAGATGCCCAGTTGCCATGACTCAACTTCCAGATAAACTCACCTGGATGACTGAGAATCTCCACAGACATATTCTAGTGTTTAATTCTATTTTTACTGCACGGTAAACACTCAGAATGCTGTTGGCAGCAAGGAGAAATGAAAACTGTAATTCTATGCAGACAAATACAGTAATGCAATAAATAAATATCTTTGGGTATGAATATAAATTTGCTGAGATCAATGCTGAGATCATAAAATAAGGTAAATTCAGCAAATCTTGAAGGATAACCTCAAGGAACAGATGGAGCGTTTCACGTTATTATTCTCTTCTGGACTTCCTGTAGGCAGCTGACTGGTTACTATGTGAACAGAATGGTGGACCTGATAGATGTTTAACATAGCACTTCTTTGTTGATGAATTGAAGGTGCTGATATACCACCCCATTGCACTTAAAACACTGTCTGAACCATTTACAATATAAGAACATAAGAGCATAAGAAGAGCCATGCTGGATCAGGCCAAAGGCCCATCTAGTCCAGCTTCCTGTATCTCACAGTGGCCCCACCAGATGTGTTTGAGAGCGCATGAGACTAGATATCTGTCTCCTGGTACCACTCCCCTGCATCTGGCCCTTGACGTACCCTAGTTTTAAGTCTGGAGATTACACATCTCCATCATGGTTTGTAACCTGTGATGGACTTTTCTTCCAGGAATCTGTCCAGTCCCCTTTTGAAGGCATCCAGGCCAGATGCCATCACCACATCATGTGGCTGGGAGTTCCATAGACTAACAACGCGCTGGGTGAAAAAATATTTTCTTTTGACTGCTCTTACTCTCCCAGCCCTCAATTTGAGTGGATGTCCCCTAGTTCTGGTATTTTGTGAGAGGGAGAATAGCTTCCCTCTATCCACTTGACTCATGCACTGCATTATGTTCTACGTCTCAATCATATCCCACCTCAGGCGCCTTTTTTCCAGACTAAAGAGCCCCAAATGTTTTAGCCTTTCCTCATAAGGGAGGTGCCCCAGCCCAGTAATCATTTTAGTCACTGTCTTCTGCACCTTTTCCAGTTCCACTGTGTCCTTCTTGAGATCCAGTGACCAGAATTGTACACAATACTCAAGGTGCGGCCTTACTATTGTTTTGTATAATGGCATTATAATGTTGGCTGTTTTATTTTCAATCCCCTTTTTGATAATGCCTAGCATGGAATTGGCCTTCTTCACCGCTGCCACACATTGGGGAGACACCTTCATGGAGCTGTCCACCAACACACCAAGATCTATTTCCAGATCCGTCACAGATAACTCAGAGCCCATGAGTTGATAGATAAAGTTTGGATTTTTTGCCTCAATATGCATTACTTTACATTTGGCTACATTAAAATGCATTTGCCATTTCGTAGCCCATTCCCCCAGTTTGGGGAGATCCTTCTGGAGCTCTTCACATTCTTCTCTGGTTTTTACCACACGGAAAAGTTTTGTGTCATCTGCAAACTTGGCCACCTCACTGTTTATCCCTGTCTCCAGGTCGGGATATAATATAATTATGGAGGCTAAACATTGCCCTCTCTGTCACACACACACACACACACACACAAGCTGGGCTCTCAATTTACCCACCATGGAAGGCTGAGTGAACCTCAGTCTTCCTACCTGGGATTGAATCCAGGCTGTGAGCAGAGTTTTGGCTGCAGTATTGCACTTTAACCACCGTGCCACTAGATTCCTGATCAAACATACGTGAACTGATTCATAGAATCATAGAATCATAGAGTTGGAAGAGACCTCGAGGGCCATCCAGTCCAACCCCCTGCCATGAGGAACCCCATCACAATATTTCCGACAGATAGCCATCCAGACTCTGCTTAAAAATCTCCAAAAATGGAGACTCCTCCATCACCCTTCATGGCAGCATATTCCACTGCTGAAGAGCTCTAACAAAAACCTGTTCCTCCTTCAATATGACATCCTTTCAAATATTAAAACATAGCTGTCATATCCCCCTCAGCCTTCTTTTTGAAAGGCTAAACATTCCCAGTTCCCTAAGACATTCCTCATAGGACATTCAAAGGGAATTGGTTTCCCCCATAATGGAAACCCCAGCAGTGGAGCCTAAAAGCTACATGTTGGGAAGGAGAATCCAGGTTAATTCATATTTAGGCCTAATTCATATTTAGCTGTAGGTTGCATTGTGAGTGGAAAACACTATGAATTTCCTCAGATCAATTCTGAAGCAGTTACCACAGTGTTTGTCAAGGTGGTTGCTGCCTCAGTGAGCATTGAGGGCCAATCATAGAACAACACTAACCACTATGACATATGGGCACTTAGCACAGATGCATAGGAAGCTGCCTCAATGCAGAACGTTTCATTTCTTTTCATTTTCAACATGGCAAGGAATCTACCGAGTTTCAGAGCAGGACTGTTCCAAACCCTGCTTCAAAACATGAAAGGCCTTTTGTCTAGCAATCACAGTTGCCAAAACAGCTCTGCCCTCTTAACTCCAAAGCCAAGGAACCAATCTTGTGAAGATGGGTCCTAAGCATGTGATGCCAATCAAGTGGAAAAGTGGAAATGCCAGCGTAATTTTTTAAAAAATGGGGAACAAGGTTTGCACATCCCTTGTTAAAGGATACCTCTCAAATTATGTTTGATTTATATCTCTGTTATTACAGTCAGAGTTTAATTAAACTGCACTTGCTCATAGGGAAGCCAAGCATACTCAGAAGTATTTGGAAGGAAAACGCTGGACTACGCTTCTCATGCAAATGAAGTGGCAACCATGCATCTTATGAATGGTTCCCACTCGGAGCAGCTGGCGCTATTTAGCCTGATAAATGAAACACTTCAGACAGTTGCTCAATCGTTGTAATTAAAAAACAGGAAATAGCAAGGTAAATAAAGTAATCATGGGATCAATAAAACATTATTATTTTAATGAAGATCTCACCAGCCGAGTGCAAGGTTCGGAAGCCAGAGTGTTTGTGTGGGGAAAACTCAATGGAAGCCCACTGGGTCTCTAGAGGCACATTTTGGAGGTGAGCCAAAGAAGCACAAACCAGAGGGGTTTCCACTTGGAAGCATCTAGAAAGTGGGTTTTCATAACCATATTTAAAGAGAGAGGGAGCGGGAGCCAGGAAATTGGCTGTTTATTGTCATGGCTGCTTATTGTCATATTATTCAGAATTCCTGTAGCCATCCTTGTTAATGGAAAATGCCTTGCTCTTAGTTTTGCATCTTCCTTTCTGAATGGTTGACACTCTGGCCCATCATTGTTTGTGCATAATTACTGTGCAATCCTCTTTTGCATAATAATTATTATAAAACACATTATACACATTGGTAATGCAAAAGGATGACTCCAACAAAACCCTTCAGTGCAAAGATCCAGGGGTATTTGATAAAAGAAAGAAAAAAATAACAAAGCCAATAGCTGCAAATGAAAAAAATCATAGCATCATAAAGTTGGAAGAGACCTCAAGGACCATCTAGTTCAACCCCCTGCCATGCAGGAACCCCCATCACAGGACTCTTGACAGATGGCCATCCAGCCTTTGCTTAAAAACCTCCAAAGAAGGAGACTCCACCACCCTTTGTGGAAGCATATTCCACTGCCGGACAGCTCCAACTGTCATGAGGTTCTTCCTAATGTTCAAATGGAATCTCTTTTCCTGTAGTTTGAAACCATTGCCCCAAGTCCTAGCCTCTGAAGACATGGAAAACAAACCAGTCCCTTCTTCAATGTGACATCCTTTCAAATATTTAAACATAGCTATCATATCCTCTCTCAGTCTTCTTTTTGTAAGGCTAAACATTTTGTAATGCTAAACATAAAATAAAAAAACCAGGGTTGAATATTACAGTTTCACAAAAAGGCGAGCCTTTAGGTCTCACAAGACACTTCCTTGGCCTAGGCCAGGCATGTCCAAACTTTGGCCCTCCTGATGTTTTGAACCACAACTCCCAGAATTCTAAACTTAGATTGCCAATGGCAAAGAACTGTGGGAGTTGTGGTCCAAAACATCTGGGTGGCCAAAGTTTGGACATGCCTGGCCTAGGCATTGGAGATCTTGCAGTGAGGAGAAAGAGAATAACATTGTGGTTTATGGACTCCCTTCCTCAAAGCTCTTCAGTGACAAAAAGGATGAGCTGTCCTGCAAAACTTAAAAACTGACTCTTTTCTTTAGTGATATTTAACTGATTGAAGCATTCTGCTGCTCGAGGTGAAGGAATGGATAGTGTCACACCTCCTTTCAATTGGACTGGAACTGCACATTTCATGTCCTGTTTGAGTGCAGTTCTTCACATGAACAGTCTGCCACTATTAAGAGCACCAGGGTTGGGGTCTGAAGTGCACTGGAATTTCCCCCCTCCCCCAGGCAAGAACAGTGTCATGACAGCAAGTGCCAGGTAGTGACACTGGGGGTGGATTTTTTTGTAGTGCAACTCAACCAAATCCTTTTTCATTATATACAAAGAAGACAAGGATACTACTTCCCCAATCCAGGTGCTTGGACACCTCTCAGCACTGGCCAGATGTTCTCAGAAGCTCTGGTGTGGTTTAGAGAAGTTCTCACTGCCACCATTCTTAAATGGCACAAGGGTTTATGTTTAGAGATAAGCTTCTTCTACCTCCCTTGAGAACAACAGAGTAGTTTTGGGGTTAGAGAAAGCCATATGGCACATAAAAGCTTTGTTTCAACAGAGGGAAGAAGTCTCTTAGAATCATAGAATCATAGAGTTGGAAGAGACCTCAAGGGTCATCTAGTCCAACCCCCTGCCATGCAGGAATCCCCATCACAGGACTCCCAACAGATGGCCATCCAGCCTCTTCTTAAAAACCAGCTAGGGTGACAGAGGGTGTGGGGTCAGGGTTATTCGGCGGCGGCGGCAGCGGTGGGAGGGGCAGGGATGGCAGCAGTAATGGCGGCGGAGGCAGGGTCAGGGCGGCAAGGGCGATGGGGTTGGGATTGGCGGCAGAGGGTGGTCAGGGGTGGGGCGAGGCCAAGGGCAGCAAGGGCGACAGGGTCAGGGTTAGCAGCGGCGGCGGGAGGGGCAGGGATGGGGTTGGTCTTGGCATCAGGGTTGGCGAGGCGGGGTCAGGGGCGGCAGGGGGTGGCGGCATGGGCAGTGATGGCAATGGCAACGGTAGGGTCGGCCTGGCACCCGACATGCTCCCTGTCCCGCCCACTTCCCCCTCTGCAAGTTCCTCATGACTGGTCCAGTGGAGAGGGAAGTGGGGGGCAAGGAGCATGTCACGTGCCAGGCAAAAGCTCTTTCCGTGCCACCTTTGGCACGTGTGTCATAGGTTCACCATCCCTGGAATAGAGTGGTACTATCACTTCCCTTGATCTAGACATTATGCTTCTGTTGGTGCAACCAAGATTCCCATTGGCTTTCTTGGCCACTGCATCTCACTGCTGACTCATGTTCAATTTGTGGTCAACCCAGACTCCCAGATCCCTTTCACAGGTACTATTTTCCAGACAGGTATCTCCCATCAGATATCTGTGCAATTCATTCTTTGTACCTAGATGCACCATCTTACATTTCTTCTGCATCACTGGTCACCTGTTGTCTGAAGCAACTCCTTCATTCTACTTAATAGTGTGCTTGGCCTTAAATTTTTACTGAGGGCCTGAGAGTGATAACCCTTTTCCATCCCACTGATTTAAGGGAAGCAATTGATTGCACTAGCCCCATGGCTGACTTAAGTTTGCAAGATTTCTTTATTTGTGGGAAACAGAAGGCTTCAGTTGTAATGTTTCCCTGACTGCCACCATTGCCTGTTTAGCCAACAGAACATCTCCAGTACAACACCAATATCAGTAAATCTAACTACTGGTATAATATTTTTACATATTGACTGGGGATTCTGGTAGTTACAGTTAAAAATCCCTCCACCAGTAACTGAACTCCTATTGCTTAGTGTAGTAAAGTGCTTCTAGAGTAGGCCCATTTAATCAATAGAAGATGACTCAACAAATTCCCACTAATAAAATGAGTCTGTTTTAGTTGCAATATATTACACTAAGCCATGGAACTTGAGCTGTTTTTACTACATTCAGTGTGCAAGGCTTCTGCTTCCACCAGTGTAGGTGTCTTCCCATTTTCATGACTTGATCTCTGGTAGAACAATTGCACAAATCCAGCTTCTTAGAGCTTCTTAGTTAACTTTCTGATTCAGAAAGGCTAGTTTTTGTTTTTGTTTGTTTTTAGCCCCTGGTCCCATCAAACTTCTCCATCCTATTACCAAAAATAGCTCTTCATGTATCAAAAATCCTCTTTTGAGGGTGTAATGAAATGACTGCCACCCAAGAGTAGCTGTGTATGTTTTAAATAAAATGCAGTGCCTTAACACCAAAATATGTTCATTTGTCAAAACTAGAAGTGGTCTTCTGACCACTTTTGATTTTATTTTCTCCCTATTTTTCACAATTTATGCGGCCTTCAAGGATCCAAAGGGAAGAAAGCTGGCCTCCGTATCCACTGAACTGGTCTACCCCCAAGATAAAGGCTCTCTGGTAGGATCGGGGTATATCAGAGCCTTACTTTTATGTTACGTCTGAAGAAGTGGATGTGTCCACAAAACGTTACATTAAAATATGAAAGTTAGTCTTTAAGGTGCCACATGTTTTGTGTCTTTTGTTTTGTTTTGTTTTTCTTTGATTTTTGCCTGCAGTTACTTTTCCATGGAACAAGAGATGGAGGTAAGCTGTTGGGATCCATTTTCTTTCTTTTTAAATGTCTCCTCCACATGTTATTCAGGGTCTTCTCTCAATCAACGGGTTTAGAACAGCTATAGTGCAGCCATGCTTTGCAGGAGAGAAGCAATCTTACAAGAGCCTTTAATCATAATTAGATTTATTTTCCCAAAGAAACTTGTTAAATGACCTCACTTATGCAAATTAGACCTAATTACCTCCAGTAAACACACCAAGTTCAATTATATCATGCTCAGTCAGTGATTTGCAGCCTTTCAACCTGTTTATTCTCTCTCTTGCTGTCTCTTTCCTTTTTTTTACACTAAAACCATATCTCCCCGTGCCTTCAGTCTCACCTTTAAGGCTTTTGGCAATCTCACAATTTTTCCTTCAGAACGTAGCTGCAAGGTGGATTAGAAGCAAGTGATCAGATTTACTGGGATTTCCAGGTCATGTGACGTTGCTACTGCACCAACCCTTTTTGTCTTGTTCTTTCTACATTCTTGGCAGCACATAAAATGTGTGATCTAAGTGGCACATGGATGTGGAAACTGTAGAATGTGATGACTTCCCATCATATATGTTATAGGCGGTTACTTCATGTCCGTTTTGTCTCTGTTAGTATTGTGCTTAGGAGCGGTACAAAAAAGTTACTTCATGTCTGTTGTGCAACTACTGTAATTTTTCTTGACCATGCAACAGTACTCTACCTGATGCTGGGGTAGGGTTTTCCCTTGTCACTCTTTTTTCCTGCTTTCTGTTCCAAGACAAGACACCGTGTAGTAGCTACTGTCATGCAACAAAACATTTGTTTCTCTCAGAAAACGTTCCGGGTTTGTTGTTGTTGTTGTTGTTGCTGCTGCTGTTTGTTTGTTTGTTTGTTTGTTGATACTTTTCAGAAGCGAACTATCGAAAAAGAATTTTTAAGCCCCCTCAAAAAGGAAAAAGGAAGCTAGACAAATCCAGTGTTTCTCACACTACAAGATCATGAGGTAACACTTGTCACGAGACAAGTTATCACAACCGTGGGAACACTGAAACAGGGACAAAAACATGTGATCGCAACCAACGCTGTCACAGTACAAAACTAGTAACAGAACAAAGAAGGACGTGAAGTAACCGCCATACAAAGCATGGAAAGGCAACTTGGAGGACTGCTCCTGGTCCTTTTTGCCTGGGATTTCTGGAGGATTATCATCCTCAAAGCCATTTCTCTTAGCCCAGGCCTGGTCTGTTACAATCTACTAATGTCCCATTTTCACAAGATTCTGCAATTTCAGCACAAAATGTTATCTTCAAAATGTATTACAGCAAAAAACTTCTGATGAAAAAATTTCCACCTTCTCAAAAAGTATCCTGAAAATGGATTTAAATCTCCAAGAGACGACTTCAAGTGAGCTTTTTTAAAAAATGATGTAAGTTTTATTTTTAATAATAATACACAAACAAAGCCTAAAACGATGAAACAAAGATTCAGTTATGATTTTTAAGAGAATCTTTCAGTGGCATCTTCTAAAGACTTTCTAGTTTTGACCTGTCACCTATGCCCTTTATGCTGCTTTACTGGTTGTTCTGCTTATGTTTTAAATCATTATTTATTTGTGTTGTTTACTATTGCATTTGATCAATTTGTTGTCAGTGGCCCAGAGCAGTGCTTCACATTAATTGGGCAGTATAAAAGTGGAATGAATAAATAACACTTTTAGGCAGTTGGGGATATTTTTCAGCTGAAATATAAACTACAAAATTCTAGAAAGTGTGAAAGATAACCCTAACCAAATCTGTGCACGAACGTAGGAAGTATGTGTCAGCTTCTTTCAAGTGGAACTTCACAAGCATAAGATGCTTACAATTTGCCAAACTACTAGGCTTTACTATAGCAGTTGATGGGGATCAGGGAGAAACTTCTGTTATTCAAATAGTCTCTGGTTTATGACTGTGAGATAGTATGCTTCTGTACTTAGAATTCAAAAAGCTAGGAAATTACCCAGTACTGCTGCAAAATATGTGGTCCCTTTGCCATGGAAAGCTTGTGGTGGCAAGTTTTCCATAGCAAAGGGCAGCCTGAATGTTGGTGACATTGGCTGATACTTCACGTCCTTCTTGTTGCTGTTTGTGCTCCCGCTGTGGACCGGTACGTAGGAACGGAACCTGAAGTCCATGTCATCACAAAGCGAGTTCATCCTGACCACACCCCCAGAACTGTGCCCCAAGCGGGGTGAGAGATTCCCCTCCTTGAGCTCGGGAATCTCCTCGATTCGCTTCTCGTTCTGCAAGGAGGGGACATGCGGTTTCTCTTAATCTGCAGCAAAATAATATCTTATGTTATTACGTCATTAATTTTTTTTGAGGTCTTGACAGGGAACTATGTATGTATCAAACGGTCAGACTTATTACTCCGTTTTTGTACCCTTCCCCCCCTTTTCGCTTAGGAATCTTGGGACAGGAGATGGAATGCTGATGGTTCCTCTGTAATGTACTGCTGCCTTAGGAAAGAAATGTACTAGTCTGCCCCCCTCGCCTCACGGCAGACACCCCTCCAAATACCTGAGAGGGCTTGCAGGCATGACGTGGCTGGCTGCCCCCTTGCACCCTCCTCCTCCTCCTCCTCCTCCAGGAGCCAAGGCAAGGACCGCAGGGCTTGCCCTGGGGCAGTGGAGAGAGCGAGCAGGAGAGCAGGCGGGCAGGCGGTGTCATTTTCCGGGGAGGCGCTGCAAAGCTAAAGCACCGCAGGAGGAGAGGAGGATGCGTGTTCTGCCCTCTGGCATGCCTGCCCACCCTCGGCCCTTTGGGTCCTGCCGCCCGCCGCCCACCGGGGCCATGGTGCCTCTGGAGCTGGAGGACAGGGGACGCAGCGGCAGTACAACGCACATCGAGGACGTGAGGTTACAGTCCTGCTGGTTCCATTCATCATGCCCGTGAGTACAAACAAACAGGGACAGAACCAGAATTAGATCATGTGACAACAACCGATTTCAACCCAAAAGCAACTTCAACTCAGCACAATGATGGATGTGAATTAATAATCACTAATGGCAATACTGTAGTCAAAGTTGTCTACAGGATATCTTCTTATGCACAGTACCATTTACACTTGTTGAAACACAGCCAGGACAATTGCTTTGTATTTGGGTGAGAAGTGGGGAACTGAGGAAAAAAGGAGTCAGCTTCTGGGATTTTCCTTTGCTTTGGTGTCACTTTGTGAACAATAGTGGCCCTAGGGGACACCTGTTCAACACCTTGAACATTAGTCTGTAGAGTGTCTCAGGATTCCATGATTCCCCATAGTATTTCGCCTATACATTAAAAAAAATATGAAAGAAGCTCCCCAGAATTTTGTGGTCGTGTACCACAAGTGTGCTGATGACACCCAACTGTATCTGCTTTTTAAGATCTTCCAGGAACCCCTTCTCTCTGCTTCTCAGGCCCTAATGTGTGGTCCTCCCCCTGCCCACACTCTCAATCTAAGGTCCAGTTTCATAGTTAGGGTTCTTTATCTTTTGATTTTGTGTGTAGAATCCTGTCAGATTTCTACAAGCAAAAGAATGGCACAACAGTCATGCCATAATACAAGGCTACTAGTTTCTCATTTAATAACTGTTATCCATGAATAAATGAGAATATTTATCCTTTCATACAAAGTAATGGGACAGCTTTACCAAAGTACAGCACTGATTATTGTGGGATCAGCACTAGGACACATGTTGTTAAGTGCCTCAAAATGATAAAGTTAGTTGCTTTATTTGAAATCTGTCTGACTAGCACATAACCTTTAAAAGAACACATCCACACAAAACACACAGTGTTAGCTAATGCAACTAATTAGAACATAATTATGCCAAATTAACTTAAATAATAACCAACGGTTACAACAAAGAGATTATGTAAAATGTGCCACAGTTCATTATTTCATATGTTTCAGATGATCTTTCCTAATAACAAAGAGTACAGCAGCCTTCTCATCTTCCTATTTAATCTGGTTAAGTGAATCATTAAAGCATTTCTTTCTCATTTATTTTATGCATCTTTGTAACTGGAAAGCAGGTACAGCAAAATAATAACACCACAACATGTTTTCATACAGTTTCTATCCATCACAATGGGCAGGTTACTTACTCTAATGTAGCAGATGCAAAAGTTGTTTTTTCAGACTATCTCCCAGAATCTCCCAAGGCTGGCTTAGGATAGCGTGGAAAATGAATAACTCTGTTAGGTTTTGTTTATGTGTGCCAAGATCTGCTGAGATCCATAAAATGCAGAGCACGGTAAGCCAAAGTTTTGGAAGGAACTATCCTAAAGCCTGGACCAGTCGCCTGAGTTTACTAAGCTCTGGAAACCGGAACTAAAACTTTATAAAAACGCAAGTTAAATCATAATTATCATCATTATTCAGTATTTCCTAACACAAAATTCATAGTGAATAAAATTAGATTTCTGCTCAGATCCAGAATAGGGATGGGAGAATAATTAACATTAGAGAAGGGCACAAGCTGCAATGAAGTGCTTTGTTGTAAATCGAACATGCAGCACCACAGGTGCCTTGCGTAAACTCTCCTATCCTTTAGGGCTGGCTGGCCCACTCACTGTTCTTTGCACACCGCTGTGGTCCTCCTTCATCAGCAGTGTGCCAGCCTTTGCGGGAACATGGGCTGCCATTCCTTGCCTTCTCAAGCAGTTGACTACTCCAACAAGGAGGTGGGATGGGGATTCTGAGGTGGGTTTGTTGTCTTAGGGGGTGGGGAAGGGCAGCCTGAGTACCTGCCAGACTGGCACACTGCCAGAAAAGGAGGACCCCCAGCAGTGTGCAAAGAAAGAGGAGTAGGCTAGCTAGCCATGGGGGAGGAGGAAGGTTACCCAAGGCACTTTTGATGCTGTGCATTCAATCAGACAAGATGGAAGTGCTGTTAGTGGGTGCTTCGCCAGACAGGTTAGAGGGCCATCTCCCTGTTCTGGATGGGTCTGCACTACCCCCTAAGGGATGGGGTCCACAGCTTGGGGGTGCTCCTGGACCCCGGTCTAACTCTGGAAGCCCAGATGGACTTGGTGGCCAGGGGTGCCTTTTCAGCTACACCCCTACCTGGACAAACGGAGCTTCATGACAGTGACTCATGCACTGGTAACATCCCGTATTGATTACTGCAATGCGCTCTATGTGCCTTTGAAGATGGTTCAGCAATTGCAACTGGTTCGGAATCATGCAGCCTGGCTGGGGAGTAGTGGGGCTGCCAGGGATCACATCACACCAATTCTGCATAACCTGCATTGGTTACCAGTTGTTGCCGGAGCCCATTTCAAAGTGCTTGTTTTGACATATAAACCCCTAAATGGCTTAGGACCTAGATAACTGAAGGACCGCCTTCTTCCATATATGAACCTACCTGGCAATTAAGATCTAGCCAGGGAGCCTTCCTGAAAGAGCCATCCCTCAAGGAGGTGAGAGGGATGGCTTGTAGGTCTAGGGCCTTTTCGGAAGCTGCCCCCAGGTTATGGAACACCCTCCTAAGTGACATCAACCTGGTGCCAATGCTGATGACATTTTGGCGCCAGGTAAAAACCTTCCTGTTTCTGAAGTTTTTGAGCTCACATAACATAGATTGTGGGTCTTTATGGCAATTGTAGGGTTTCATGTTTAAATGTTTTAATTGTTTTTAATTATCCATTGTCATTTTAATATTTTAAAATATTAAATATATGCATAGTGGGTGGCATATAAATTGTATGTATGTATGTATGTATGTATGTATGTATTATTTATTATTGGATTTATACCCCGCCCATCTTCCCAAAGGGAACTCTAAATAAATAAATAAATAAATAAATAAATAAATAAATAAATAAATAAAAAAAATTCTGCATAAAATACTTTTTTGTGCTTCGAGCCCAACTCTAAACATACATTATAACCAACATTCAAGGAATTTTGTGTGAGAATGGAAGTTACAGTACTTTCAAATGATTATTTCTAATTCTTTTATTGTGGTTGTGTTCTAAATTGTTTCAAGTCAAAAATTTGTTCCTAGCTGTGCACAAAAGCTGCATGGGACACATACTACTTTATTTATTTATTTATTTATTTTCAGCAACAGCATAATTTCTTGAATTGTGACTTTAATATAATAGCAAATCTTAAAAGACAAGGCAGGATAGTGTTATAGCATGTTCTTTTGTTCTTATATACACCCCCGTCATTTCGCGGTTCAGGTACTGCAGTCCCACTATATCACGGGATCGCAGTACCTGCACCCCGGGGCCACGTGGGGGGTGGCGGGGGGCGATCGGGTCGCTCCGCGCTGCCCCAGGCTCTGCTGAGAAGCCTCGGGGCCACGGGGCCAGTGGCGGGGGGTGATCGGGTCGCTCCGCGCACCGCCCCAGGCTCCGCCAAGAAGCCTCGGGGCTGCAGGGGGAGGTATCGGGGGGCTATTGGGTCACTCTGCGTGGCCCCCAGGCTCCTCTGCACTCCTCCGAGAAGCCTCGGGGCTGCGTGTGGGGGCGATCAGGTCACTTGCACATATCACGGATTTTCATGCATCGCGGGTGGGGTGGGTCCCTAACCCCCACAATCGGCAAGAGGTTACTGTATCTGTAAAGATTCTCAGTCATCCAGGTGAGTTCATCTGGAAGCTGAGTCATGGCAACTGAACTTCTTTTCTTGAGAGATTGAAACGTTTTGCTGCTCATCCAAGAAGTTTTGTCAGTCTGAGCTGCTCAACAATAGGGTGGTGCAACCTCAATTTTATTCCATGAGAAAATGCATGAAAATGCATTCATGATCTCTCTCTCTCTCTCTCTCTCTCTCTCTCTCTCTCTCTCTCTGTGTGTGTGTGTGTGTGTGTGTGTGTGTGTGTGTGTGTGTGTGTGTGTGTGTGTGTGTGTGTGTGTGTGTGTGTGTGTGTGTGTGTGTGAGAGAGAGAGAGAGAGAGAGAGAGAGAGAGAGAGAGAAGTAGAAATGGGTGTTTCATTTCTGAAGGGGTCCAACTCCGAGACAAAACACGGCAGCATAGCTGTGGTTCGAAAAATGGACACAGCGTCTGGAACGAAATCAAACCACCGACATATCTTCCTTTGGGTCACATGGGGTGAAACTCCAATCAGGAAGCAGCTTGTGATGCACCATCTCTCCTTCTCCCTGGTGCTGGCGAATCAGGAGCTGTTCAATGACATGCATCATCCCGCCTCCCTGTGTGATTGTCTAGCACCAGAGAGAAGGGAAGATGACATGTTGCAGGCTGCTTCCTGACTGGACTTTTGCCCTGCGTGACCCAAAGGAAGATAAGTCAGTGATTGATTTTGTTCCAGAGGCAGTGTTCTGGTTCCAAATGGCAGCTGTGCTGCCGTGTTTCGTTTTAGAACCGGACCTCTTCCAAAATGAAAGGCCCATCTCTAGTTATAAGTCATATTTGTATAACTATGTATGTTTGGCATACATAATAATCAAATTATCCCCAAGAAAGCTCAATAAAGGAAACAGCCTTAACCGGCTGAGATGGCTGACAGCCAATTGAGCTGATATTAAGCCAACCAATGCTGGACTGAACTCTAGCCTACGAACGAAGGCTATTACAGTATGTAGGATTAGTCTAGCACTGTTCTGTTTTCCAGCATTATGATGTTGAGTCTGCGCTGAGAAAGTTTTGGATCTGGTGTAACTCATTTCGATCCCAATGTTTTCCCTTCTCTGCTCTCATTTTGGCTCTTCTGCCAGCTGATCTCAGCCAACACAGATGTTGTCCCCTTGTTGTTTTTGCCGGCAGATCAGCCCACACATGGAGGGTTGTGTCAGTGCAAGAAGCTTCTGCCCAGTCTAATCCGACTACAACTGGCCAATTTTTGAGTCTAGATCTAACTGCCTGTTACTAAACATACAACATCTCGATAATTTTAAAAATCTAAGCATTTTTTGAACTAATTGCTAAATAAATAAGAAGTAGTTTAGGAGTAAGGGGACCCTAGGGTGGGGGTCAAAATGCCCGTGGGACACACATTGTCCACCCTTGTTCTAACAGGTGTTCATTTTAACTGGAGCTGTTCAGCCATGAGACTGGAAATGTCTCCACCCCATGTGGTTCAGAAGCTGGAGATGCTTTCACCTCCTCCTTTCTTCAACATGCACTAAGCTGAACTCCATATTCCTTTTGGCCGAAGACACAGCAGAGCAGTTGTTCAGCACTTCTGCCTTCTCTGTGTCACTTGTTAATACTTCCCCATTGTCTCCAACCAATGAAACTGCTGCTTCCTTCTTCCGCTTGCTCTGAACACAGCTGAAAATCCCACTTCTCTGATTTCAAACCTCCCTTGACTATTTGAGTTCAGTCTACAGTCCCCCGGACCCCAATCCTTGCAAATACCAGCTCCTTCTCCTTTCTTGGTATTTTACCTTTCCTTTTATGAGCTGTGCTGGTGACTGATTTGGCCACATTGAGGGACTGGTGTAGGTTCTGTGATGGCAAGGGGGTAGCCTGCTTGATAGTCTCACCATGGGTCCTTTTCAAGGAGAAAGGCAGGGTAAAAATATTTTAAATTAATTACATAAATAAATATAGTCCTGCCTCTTTGTGTCATATTCCTCCAAATCTTTGCTTCCTCCACTTCATATACATTGCTTCCTAATGCAAATGTTTCTTTCATTGCTCTGTTGGAGTTATTGCATCCACACATGTTGCCTCTAGTGAATTTGGATGGGAGGGGCATTCCTGACCAATCCATCCAGCCGTGACCAATCATTCTCCGCTGCCTCTGAACTCAAAGAAAGTCACACCTCACTGCTCTACACTGCTCCCATTTCCCCTTGGCTTTTGGCAGCTAAACAGTCTGATGAGACCAGTTAGTCTGTTGAGACCAGCTGCTCAAAGGAGCCACATGTTTAATTTACTTCTCTGTTCACTGAAAGTAACAAAACTTATTCTTCCTACTAATGTCTCAGAGTAAACTAGTGAGACTGTAAGTGCCAGTTAAGGAGAGAGAAAAAGGGGGGACCCCTATCCCGTTCTGTGACTCCTTTTATTTCTGCTGCACAGCTTCAGGAAATTAACCAAAACTCAAAAACTCTCCCACATGCTATTCCATAATAATCTGCTCAGCAATATTTAGAAATGCTTCATTTTCCCTCATGACCCAAAGTGTGTATAGATGGGCCTCAAACAGGTGTGCCTTCTTTTCTAGTAAGACAGTCAGTTTGCATTAATTGCATATATAGGGTTTCCACATCCTCATGCAGGAAGACAAATACTCCATAGTTGTTGCACACAAAATACACCCCATAACAAAACTACCCGTTCATATTACCTTTTAACCAGCCTCAGCATGCAGGAAGAACTAGGGTAAATATCAGACTGGGGAAAGTCTCAATGCTCAGAAGAAACGGAACGTGAGATTGGAAAAATGAAAAATCGAGAGAAATAAAAATTGATAGATTCTCCCACCCTTACTATGTCTGGGGAAAGGGGCCATTACTCAATAGTGGAGTATATACTCTATGAAGAATGGCCCTAATAGAAACCTCTAGCTCCCCAGGTTCCTTTTTTAAAAAAATATTTCATAACAGAGGCAGGAAAGCCATTGGGAAACATACATCAAATTAGTGAGTGAGCAAGGCCAGTTTCTGACTCAGTAACAAGTAAAATTTGATGGTAAATTGTGTGCTGTTCATTTGTAGACAATTTGGTGCTGCGGATAGACTAATGGACTAGGATACAGGAGATCTGGTTTCGAATCCCTGCTCAGCCATGGAAACTCTGGGGGTTTGGAAGTGATAAAACCACTATCTGGAAAGCACTGTTAGGACTGGTATAAGTTGGTTCCGACTTGACAGCACATGGCAACAACATTTGCATTCATCAAATCTCTTGACAGTTTTGAAAGACTTAAACAGATTTTGTTGTTGTAAGATAACATGGTTTAATGCAGCCATGTCCAAAGTATGGTCTGTGGGCCAGATCCAGCCCATCAGGCCATTTTGATTGTCCCATGGCTGGCTGGCCCACCCCTCTCTCCCCCTCCCAGCCCTCAGGAGCCCCCTCCCCTGCAGACGGCTACCATGAATGACAACAACGGCCACAACAGTGGCGGTGATGGCAGGGGTGTGGGCAGCTGTGGTGGCCCGGGCTCCAGGATCCAGGCTGCAAGCAGCAGCCCAGGATGGTTGCTGTGGTGGTGGGGTGGGCTGCCAGCAGGGGCATGGCTTGGGGCCTGGCGGATCCATGCTTGTGGTCAAAGTGCGAGAGGGTGGATAGGTTCTTTAGGACATGGCTCATGAACCTGCCCAGCAAGCAGCCTAGCCCAGAGGAGCCCCCGCTGTTGACACTGCCCCACACTCAGAAGAGCAGCCACTTGCTGAAGGAGCACTTCTCCTTGCCTGCCAGGACCCCTGCTGCCCCCATCACCACTCCCGGTCTCCCATCACAAGAGTAGGGGCAGCAGGGGCAGCAGCAGGAGGGCCTGCAGGGAGAGCTGGATTGAGGCCTGCCAGCACAGTGCTCACTCAGCCTGACATGGGTGGTGGCATCACCAGCACTGACAGCACCTGCCTCCATAATCAGTGTGGTGCCTGTGGTGGGCTGGCAGGATTGGCAGTGATGTCTAGGTGGTAGCGAAGAGCCAGCACAACCCATCTCTGTGCTGATCATGGAGGCAGGCAGGCAGGCAGTGATGGAAGGGAAGGGAAGGAGGCCCCCTTCGGGTTGACGGGGACAACACCGGGCCAGCTGAGCTCACTGACTGGAAAAGGAAGGCACCTCCCCTTTCTCTTCTCCTTCCCCCTTCATGACCACTGCCACTCCCTCCTCATTCTCCTCAATGACCACTCCAGTCACTCCTCTGCCAGGAGTGGTTAACGAGGGGGAGGGTGCTTCCGCTGCTCTCCTGACCCCCCCTTTTCTCCCCTTTCTCTCTCTCTCTCTCTCTCTCTCTCTCTCTCTCTCTCTCTCTCTCTCTCCTCTCAGGAGTGCGTGCACACACACTTTCTTCCCCCCCTCCCACCTCCTCCCTAACCCATCCTGGCAGCGACGTCAGAAGCAAACTCTGGCCAGGACCACCTTCCTCAGGCTTTCTGGAAGTGTTGGTCTTATTCCCATTTAAAATTGGTGTGCCTGGTTTAAACCTCCCGTGCCTGGTCCTGGTGGTGCGGTGGTGGGGCTCGGCTGGTGGGAGCATGGGATGGGTCGGGAATGGTTGGTGGACCTGGCAGAGGGGCAGAGGTGGGTGCTGCTGAGCCAGACAGCAGCTCCTCCTCCTCCTCCTCCCACCCAGGCACAGGCCAGCGTGCCCCTCTCTACCACTGCAGAGCCCTGCCTCCCACCTGGCCTCTGTGCAGGGATTACTGCAACTGAGGCCACTGTGGGAGGCCTCTGAAAGTGTAGGGCTCTGGACACCCCTTCTCCTCCTTCTCTCCTCATGGTCTCACCTGCCAGCATCCCATATATGGGTAGGAGTGGCATTTCATTCTGGGCAGTTGCTGGGCCTTGGCAGCCATCCCCTCCCAGCACCTGTCTTGTAGATTTCAGAGACAGGTGTTATTTTGCCTTGGATGGTTCCCACTCGACCAGGGCCCTGGAACTCGCAGAATTCAGGGCAGCAGGAGTTGAGTTTTGCCTTCAATAAAACCTCGCACAAGCTAAACTGCAGTTGTTCATTTTTAACACCTAGATTTTTCGCACTCTTTAAGCACCGGATACATGTTCCATTCAAAAGAACATTGAGTTAGTATGTCTGTGAAGATTCTCAGTCATCCAGGTGAGTTTATTTGGAAGTTGAGTCATGGCTACTGGGCTTCTTTTTGAGAGATAGAAATGTTTTGCTGCTCATCCAAACAGCTTCATCAGTCTGAATACAGCTAGTGCGAGTCCTCCATCTTATAGTCAGTCAGCTTTGACCTCTTGTCACCCTGGTCTGAATTAGGCTCATAAGATGACAATGGCCTGAATAGGCTCGTTAGGGAGACAATAGTATCCATTAGAGATGGGCACGGAACAAACATTTTTTCGTTTCCGTTACCGTTTGTCGTTTCTGTTATGCAACGAAACGACAAACGAAAATTGTGATGAAAATGCAACAAAACGAACAGAACCACGAAAATTGTGGTCGTTATGTTTCGTTTCCGTTAATGGCGACACGCAATGAAATGAGCTGTTTTAAATGTTAAAAAACACCCTGGACATCCATAAAAATGCAGCGATAATTATTTATACTGTCTGATAACCTACCAGGGGGGTTGGGGTCCTTACAACATTTGTTTTAGTCTTCTCCCATCACGATGTATTTTTCTTTTCCCTTTAAAATGGATGTCACCACCAGCCACAAAATGGAGGCAAGCCATGTGATGGGATCATGTTCAACCAATAGCATGCCCAGGTTGCAGACTGGGCGGGCAGGTCTGGCAGCCACAGAGGGCATAAAAAGCTCTGGCAGCCCCCATCCACCTTGCAGTCTCTGGTGGGAGTTAGGGTGGGATTGCTGTCTCTGCTGTACCTCTAGCTTCAGTCCTGCTGCCTCCCTGTGTGCATGCGTGCTACGTACCTCTCAGGAAGTACCCTCCCTTGCCCCACAGTGCAGTCACTCTGCAGCTGCCTTGCACCCTGGGCAACGCCTGCCGCTGCCTTTGCAGCCTCCCTGCATACCTAGTCTATACTGTGTCTCTGCCAGCATCCATTTTTTTAGTGTTTTCCCTCTGGTCTGGGGTGTTGGGGGATGCCTGCGCACGGAAATGCTTTAAAAATCGTACAAAAAGCGGGTAGAAACGACAAACGAAAAAAACAAACATGGTAACGAAATTTTTCAAAAATTTCACGACAAACGGAAACGAACCGAAACAGACCTCTCAACGACAAACGAAAAACCAAAACGCCATTTTTCTGTTTCGTGCCCATCTCTAGTATCCATAGCCTTAAGGTGAACAATGGCCTAAGGTGCTGAAACCTATCAAGAATGGGTCGTTAGCTATGGCCTTGGTGGTGAAGGCTTTTTGATTTGTCTGGGTACTCTGTGTGTGTGTGTTTTGAGTCGTTACAGTCATGACCGACTCTTTGTGACCCCATGTCCATGGAGTTTTCTTGGCAGGAATACTGGAGTGGTTTGTCAGTTCCTACTCCAGGCGCCTACAGCACGTGGTATTCCTTGGTGGTCTCCCATCCAAGTACTAACCAGGTCCGACCCTGCTTAGCTTCCGAAATCAGGCGAGATTGGATGTGTTTAGGGCAACTAGGTAGCTATCCATAAACTTCTATACAGTAGTTAAATTTTTTTTATTCTCCACTGTATTTAAGGTTGGAAAGCACTAAACCAATTCCAGACCCCCAGAGTCTGAGACTGCAGCCCTAGATTTATACATCTGGAGTTAAGTCGATTTGGGTTTATACATCAGAATGCCCTGCTATTCTGTGAGACCTGGATAATGTTCAAGTCAGCATTTCTTTTTGAGGCACTATCTAGATCAGCTAGTAAACTGGGAAAACTGATTGTAAACAAACCTCATTCAATTCCCTAATAATATTTTTGTGATTCTTTCAAATCAACATTTCTGAAGAGATCCAGGTTTTTCAGATCTTTACTGTGCTCATGACCTGGGGTTCAGTACCAGGTAGCAGGCTCATGGATGACTCAGGTTTCCATCCTTCTGAGATCGGTAAAATGAGTACCCAGCTTGCTGGGGGGGGGTGTAGCTAGCCTGCATACTGTAATTAAACTGTAAACCACCCAGAGACTACTTGAAATGGTATGGGGTAGTATATAAGCAGAACAATTTTCTTTTCTTTTCTTTTAATTTGTTTTTTATTATGCCTCTGGGGGATAAAAATATGGGCTGAGTCCAACAGTGCATTCATTGCTTTGGTTTTAATGAATACCAATAGATCTGGGTCTGTCAAGGTTTAAGAGAGATGTAAAGCTCCTCCATTTTCTTTATGCAAGGAGTCAGTGGGTGGGTCTTGCAGGGGTCAGTGGGTGGGGTTGAAAGGTCAGTGGGTGGGTCTTAGGGGTCAGTGGGTAGGGCTTGCAGTGGGGGGCAGGTTCAGGAAGCAGCTACCCCCACCCACATTCTCAGTTACCAATTCTGGCCCTCCTTACAAAAAGTTTGGACACCCCTGGTTTAATTTCAGCTGATGAAGAAAAGGGAAGGTAATTAGAATTCACCCAATAGCCAAACAACAAGTGCACTAATGGATGCAACTCTGAAAAATGTAAAGAAAAACAGTTCAACCATGCAGTTCCTGTCCTGAAAAGAGAACTAATAGACTGCTGATATATTGAGATTTTGTTCTTATGGATTTGTTTTTGGAAATGCAGGGCAGAAAGAACTCTACCAATTGTTTAAGACAGCGTCAAGCAGGAAGACATGAAAGCATCTCCTAAACAAAACTCCTGCTTGGAAAGCATTGCTTTATTGTACTGGCATTAATTTATTTTCATCTACATCCAGAAGAAGGGATTAGGGTTTATTGTTGCTGGTTAAAAATTGCAAGTTTTTTCTTGATTCATACCTGGAGTGCCACACAATGAAAGTGGTGTTAAGCTTAGGAGAATTAACATATCTGCTGAAACTCATAAACTCGGAAGAAAGGGCGAAAGAAATAAGCTGCAATGGATCAGCAAGCTTTGCATCGAGAGCAGCTAGCAGAGGAAACGGCAGAGGAGGTGGAGTGTTCTTATTATCTCCTCCTTCCACTGGCATCAGTGGCACCACTTTAAGTAACGTTCAGTTAATTAAATGTGTCATTTTTGCAGGACAAACTCACCGAGGACTGTATAAGAGTGTGCCTTGAATTCCTGATGGAAATCAGCAGTGGGCATGTGTTGAAGGCCAGATTCCTATCGGTGTTCCTTTAAAGCTTGTGGAACGTGCCACAGCTAATTGCAGCTCATTGACAAGATGCTAAGTTTGATCTTGGTTGTGTGCCCAGTCAATTGCCCCATTGTACCATTTCCGGTTCAAGTACACAGTTGCAAAAATGCAAATGGAAACACTGTGAAGTCACATTCATGAAATTAGGTTGTTCAGAGTTAATAAATTACTTCAGAGTTATTTATTTATTTATTTATTTATTTATTTATTTATTTATTGCATTTGTATACCTCCCATCTGACAGAAAGGTCACTCTTACAGTCACTTATTGTGACTGCAGGTACATAAGAACATAAGAACATAAGAAGAGCCATGCTGGATCAGGCCAAAGGCCCATCTAGTCCAGCTTCCTGTATCTCACAGCGGCCCCACCAGATGCGTTTGGGAGCGCATGAGACTAGATATCTGTCTCCTGATACCAATCCCCTGCATCTGGCCCTTGAAGTACCCTGGTTTAAACCCTGGAGGTTACACATCTCCATCATGGTTTCTAACCTGTGATGGACTTTTCCTCCAGGAATCTGTCCAATCCCCTTTTGAAGGCATCCAGGCCAGATGCCATCACCACATCCTGTGGCAGGGAGTTCCATAGACTTACAACGCGCTGGGTGAAAAAATATTTTCTTTTGTCAGTTCTTACTCTCCCAGCACTCAATTTGAGTGTATGTCCCCTAGTTCTGGTATTTTGGGAGAGGGAGAAGAGCTTCCCTCTATCCACTTTACTCATACCCTGCCAGTTGATGAAACAAAAAAGGGGCAGGACTACTCTTGGGAGACTTGAATCTAATTCTACCTTGACCCTGATCTTTGGTTGTGCAGCTAGAGGTTTTTAATCAGAATTCAAAATTCTGCAACACCAGTCGCACAGGAGCCGTCAGGAAAAGGAGAGGAAATCAGCTGGTGTCTGGGCCTGCTGGTTTCCTTTCCCCTTCTCAGTGTTCTCATTCTCTTCTCTTTCTATCTCAAACACCCAAACATTCTGTCTTTTAAAGGCTTGCTTTTGAAAGTATTAAGGCAACTGGACAACCAAAGGAAAAGAAAAATATAAGCAGAGGATGGGAAGTAGACATGGGCACGACTTGGCGAAATTGTCATTTCCGTTTTCGGATATTGTTTCCGTTACGTAACGGAAACGGTAACGACAATTAAGCTGTCAGAACTCGAACACGAACCGAAAAAAGAAAAATTGGGTCTGATTTGTTGTTGTCGTTCCTGGCATCGCACGGCGATCGCGCGATGCCAAGCGGCACAGAAAAAAAGTTTTAAAAATAAAAAAACCTGATTTCCGGCCAAAAAAGCAGGCGAAAATATGCCTGCCTGAGGGCACCTACCAGAGGGGTGGTTTCTGAGGGGGGTACCCAGCCTTCCCCCCCCTCCTGTCCTGGGCTGCTGGTACCGGGCTGGGAGGGGGCATCCTCGGCGTCTCCATTTGCCATGCGGTGCGGGGGGATCCAAAATGGCGTCCGCAATATTTTTTTTGAAATCATGGTCCAAAAAACCACCAAAGCACCACAGAAACATGCGAAAAATAGCTATTTTAAATGCTTGAATTTTCACAGTAGCAGCAGTGGGTTTTTTATAGCAGTAAAAGGTCACACTGATTTTATTTTATTTTATTTTTATTTTTATTTTTTTACACCTGTGCAATGATGGGATGGGACCATGCAAATTTTTGGACCCATTCTACCAATCGCATGGCCAGGTTTTGACTGACACTTCTGGATGTGCAAGAGGGCATAAAAAGCCGAGGCACTCCCAGAAGAGCCGCAGTCCGGGCTTGGATGTGGGTGGGAGAAGGCTGTGTGTAGCTGGCTGCTGTGCTAGACTAGTTTCGATTTCGCGGAGCCTTTAGATTTCAGTTAGGCAGGCAGGGAGGGAATTGATTCAATTAAATTTTTAATAATAATTCCTTTCATTCTCTGTCTGCTGTGGGGAATAGCAACACAGTTTATTCTTTTTTATTCTCCTGCAGTTTGTTAGGATTTCTTTTCTGATAGTGCTTCAAAGGGGGGGGGAGGTTTGAGTGGGAGGGGAGGTGTGGATTTATTTTAAAATTTTCATTTGCTTGGTGCTAAGCCAAGGTCCTTTCATACCCTGCCTGCAGCTCTGCTGTGGGTGCACTGCCCACTTTGTTTGCAAAAATTGCAATTGCTTTATTCGATGCAGTCTTGTGCAGCAAGTCAGTTTAAAGTGTTCTCCGCCTGCTCTGGGTCATTGCGGGACCCGCGCCCGCCGCCTGCACACCCACCCCTCCCCCCTGCCGCTGCCGCCGCCTGCCCATGCCCCCCTGCCACCCCGCCTGCCGCCTAGGGTGCAAAAACACCTAGCGCCGGCGGGACGCCACTCGCTGGGACGTCAAATCGCGCAAAATCGTGGCGGCGGTAACGACAAACAACAGACGACACGACGAAATGACAATTTTTTAAAAATTTTCGTGAAAAACGGAAACGGCCCAAAACGGACCCGTCCCGAAAAATGACAACTCGAAAAAAAAATTTCTGCTCGTGCCCATCTCTAATGGGAAGCTTTTCTTTCAGCTTTGTTGCCAGCTTCTTTAGGTAGATCTCCTCCACTTTGGCTGTACAAATTTGCAGAAAGTGCAATTAGAGAAACCTGCCTTAAAACGTATTTCCCCTCACTTTAAAAAAGAAGTTCGTTGCTCCATGGCTAGACTAGCAAGCCTTTAAAAGAAGAGGAATAAATGGAATGCAACAGGAAAGAGGAGAGGAGAGGAGAGGAGAGAGACACAGGCACCAGGTGTGGGAGGCAGAGAATTCAAATGGAAGCCAGTTTCTCCATGCCCTACGTTTCTCCTTGCTGTGGTGTCCAGCTGGAATGTCTTTAAATACATTGTTTCCAAACTGCTCCACATAGGCTCAAGCCATCATACCATCTGAACCAATGTGAAGACATTAATCCAAAAAGGGAGAAGCCCCAGCAGTGGAGGGGGGGATAAAACTACATATGGGAGGAACCCTCCAAAAAGGTTTGCATTGACTTTTTTCTCCAATAGCCAATGGGAAATGACACATTTCCATTGTCCCAATCCTGGAGCATTTCCAGTATTCTATGTCAATGTAGTTGCACCTTAGGTTGAAGGGTACAACTTCAGGGCAGTCCAGTGCCTCTTTAATTAGTTGCAATTAGCTAAGCTTTCCCAAACTCTCTGCAAGTAAGGCTGTAAAAGGAATTCGGCCATTGATATACAACCCAAAATCCTGTTATAGTAACCTTTCACCATGCAAGGCAGACAACAGCACCAGCAGCTTTGCAGTAATTCAGCCTTTCTGCCTTCTTTCCCGGAACCTCCCCTGCAGTAAAGACATCCCAGCAGCAGTGATTTTTGGACAGTAATGAATGGCTTCTCCCATCCTGCCATTTCCATGACTTCCTGGTGATGAAAACAATGACCCCGGAGCCTCAGGACCATCAGCAGCAAAGATGGGGATGCTTTAAGCTCTTAAAAATAGCTGCTGCGAATGACCTCATATGCTTTACAAGGCATAAGGCACAGCATTGGAATGTCAGCTATCTGTATACACTCCTCGCTTCAACTACACTGGTTTTAAGGGTGCCGGACCCTGGTGTAGTTCAAAATCCATGTACAACTCCCCCCCCCGCAACTATTACTACAGCATATAAAAAGTTGATTCACACACATCCACATGCATACACGCTTCCTCTGGCCCATGTCAGCCTCCTGGCATGCTCAGACCCTCCCCGACTACCTTGTGGAGCTACCATAGCAACAGGGGGAGGACAGGCTGCCACTATTAGATTGAGGGCCGCCGCACTGTCAACAACAGGCCCCTAGGGAAGACCCACCTTTCTCAGGCTACTTCCTGGAGCACCACCATATTTCTTCAATATTTATTTGTTTATTTGGGGGGTATAGAACTAAATCTCTGCTGCTCAGAAGCATATGATTGAAGGGAGAAGTGTACGGATATAATATATCCAGATATGAGGGAAGGTTCTTTCAAACTACTGTTTCCAGATCTCTCGGCCGACATGGCTACTATGAGGACTACCTAATTTGAAGTAGTGTGAACATTTTTACATGGTGTGCTCATGAACTTGCAAATGCACAAGGCCTCAAACTAAACATGAGGCGTGAGATTTGTGGGTTTCTCATGCATGTCGTTTACATTACACAAGCCTCAGCACGTCACACAGCAAAGCTCCCCGTGCACACACACACACACACATGCACAATAAAAATCCACACCATTCAAAAAGTGTATACATGCAAGTGCACCTTTGAAATGCACACAAAACTGGATTGTTTCAGGAGAATGCACACACAACCACTTTATTGGCTGGAAAAATCATTTTAAGCCCTTGTTTCATTTGTCCGACTCTGATTTCACTGGGATCCCTGACTGTTCCTGTCATGTTCTATTACTCTGTTGACACTGCAGAACATAATATTACTGGGACAATGGAGAGTGTCAGCTGCAAAGTACAGTGCAGCAGTTCTGGAAATGAAACCAGGCCTTTCTGATTGTGGCTCCTCTTCCCCCATCTATAATCTCCCCCCACAGCTGGAAAAGTTCATTTTATGCAAGGAATAAGGCAAGGTAATCTATTAATATGCTGAAACAAGTATTGTTAAAAGCAGTGTGCATTTTGTATTGCAGAATGAGCCTTGTGGCACAATGATTAAATGCCTGTACTGCAGGTAAAACTGTGCTCACGACCTGGGGTTCAGTCACAGGTAGCAGGCTCAAGGTTCACTCAGCCTTCCATCCTTTCGAGGTCGGTAAAATGAGTACCCAGCTTGCTGGGGGCAATCTGTAGCCTGCATACTGTAATGAAACTGTAAACCACCCAGAGACTACTTGAAGTGATATGGGGTGGTATATAATCAGAACACATTGCAATATTTCACATAGCTGTTTCCTACCAAAATAAGGCTCCTCTGAACACTATGACATAGCGAAGATGTTGCTTGTGCTGGGCTAGCAGTAAGGGGGCAATGTTCATTTAATGAACTGGCAGTCCACCCCAAAGCAGAAGTTCATGGGCCACCCAAGAGTTCTTCAAAATGCCTTTGTTGAACACCCATGATGTTCGGACTCTTTGTGTGCAGCCATTAAGGAAGGGAGGCAAGTAAACTCAAACAGAGGGTTGGGAGAGTGAGAACAGACAAAATAAAATATTTTTACCCAGTATGTTGTTAGTCTGTGGAACTCCCTGCCACAGGATGTGGTGATGGCATCTGAGTGGATGCCTTCAAAAGGGGATTGGACAGATGTCTGGAGGAAAGGTCCATCACAGGTTACAAACTATGATGGAGATGTGTGATCTCCAGGCTTAAAACAAGGGTACTTCATGAGCCAGATGCAGGAGAGTGGTATCAGGAGACAGATATCTAGTCTCATGCACTCCCAAACACATCTGGTGGGGCCGCTGTGAGATACAGGAAGCTGGACTAGATGGGCCTTTGGCCTGATCCAGCATGGCTCTTCTTATGTTCTTATGTTAAAATTCCTCCCCCCACCCATGCATAACTTAGCTCTGTTAAATTTACTTCCAAGGAACTTCCAAGTTAATGCCTGGAAGAACCTAGAAAAAAAGGACATGTTTTGGATGAACATTCCCAGAATTGTCCACTGAATATGGACTCCACAGTAGCTGGGGCATTCTGGGAGTTCTCATCCCCAAAATGGAAGTTTCCTGAGCTCTGTTGGCCAATGGCAGCATTTATATGCTATAACAATGGGATCATCAATCACCAAGCTTTCCTGTTCCTTCTGAGCTTACTGCAATTTTCATGGTAGCTGACAGAAAAAGGAATTTCCCAGTATATTGTTCTACTGAAAGGGCAATTGAGAGCTTTGTGATTCCCAAATACCTCCTCCTCATTGGATATGGACTAGTCCAGCTGTCTGCCATTTTGGACTGTCCTTGTAAAGGGTAGCCATGAAGCCTGATGAGCAACTACACTTCCAGGTTTGCCACTGCACTGCTGTATTTGACAAAACATTGGACAAAGTCCCTCCCCAGGCTGCTTAAAGAGCAAAGTGCAAAGAGTAAAAGTATAGTGATCCCCTGCCTATTGCGGGGGTTAGGGACCTGACCTGACCCGACCCGACCCGTGATAATTAAAAATCCACAATATGCAGATGCAGGTTGGGTCAGGCCTGAGGCACCTAGCTGGGGACTTTTGTATTTACCCCCAGCCTGGCACTGCCCCAAACGGGCCTGCAAGGGCCTCCCCAGGCTTTTGGGGGCCTCTAGAAGGCTCGGAAAGGCCCTCACAGGTCCATTTGGGACAGTGCCAGTAAGTAAGGGAGGCCTGAAACTGGCCTCCCCCCCCTTACTCCAGGGGGCCTTTTTTCATATATTGCAGTCCCATGATATAGTGGGCTGCAGTATATGAACCGTGAATGGGTGGGGGACCACTGTACATAGCTGATTCTAGCAAGAGACGAATGTTGGCAGCTGGATTCCTCAGGGGTAGGGATGAGCACGAAACAGAAAAATAATATTTCATTTCGTTTCATTTTGTCCTCACCCCCGTTTTGTTTTGTTTCATTTCTTACATTGTTTTAAATCATACAAAACAAAATGAAACAAAATGAAATGGCTCCCCTGGTTCCTAGAGGCACCAGATTTGTTGCCCGGGACTCCAGGAGCCATTTTAAAAGGGCTCCTGCTGAGCTGTGATTGGCTGAACCCCTTTAAAACTGGACCCCTTTAAAACTGTTATTGGCTGGACCCTTTTAAAACTGGAATCCCCTCATACCGACTGGGCCAGGTTTAAAGGGGTCCAGCCATTGACAGCTCAGCAGGAGCCCACAGAAAACAATGGAATGAAACGGTTCATTTCAATGCAAAAACAACCATTTCGTTTCATCTATAACAAAATGCTGCTACCTCATTTTATTTCATTTCGTTTTGTTTTGTTTTGTAACAAAATTACAAAACAGCATTTCATTTTTCATTTCCTGCCCATCCCTACTCTTTTCTCTATCTCCTTGGGAAACTTCCAAGAGTCAACAGTGAATAATAAGGTGGTCAAGTTTGTGGCTGACGCTAAATTATTTCAGGCAGTTAAAATAAAAATCAATTGCAAAGACTTTCTAAAAGCTATCTTGAAAACTGGAGGGAGATGGATTTTAAATAGCAGATGAGATCAAATATAAGCAAGTGTAAAGTGGATCATACTGGGACAAAAAAATTAAGAATAATTGAACTTTATACTTTCATTGATTGACTCTGAATTGGCACAGAGTGATTAAGAAAGGAAGTTTAAGGCTGTGCTGGCTCGCTCGAGGAAAATGTCAACCCACTGTGCAGCTTCTATATCAGAAATAAACTCTGTGTTGAGAATAATCAGAAAATGACTAAGGCAAATAGATTGAAGAGATATGGAGTGGCATAGTAACTGTGATCAAAGTGAATTCACAGCTTGGCTCTGTCTAAACTTAGTGGACATGTCATGCTATATAAATTTAGCTTTCATTTTCTTTAGCAGCTAGGCTCTTTTTTGATAACACTGGCTGCTGTGTTTAGTAAACACAAGTTTTTTCCTCTTTAATATTTTCTTCCCATTCCCTCTTGCCTTGTAGTATCTATCCATTCCTTTCTCCAATGATACCATATACCGTATATACTCGAGTATAAGTCGACCTGAGTATAAGCCGGGGCCCCTAATGTAAACCCCCAAAACTGGGAAATTTTATTGACTCAAGAATAAACCTAGGGTGGGAAATGCAGCAGGGCCTGGCAACTCCTCCTTTGTGAGCTGGGTGTGTGTGTGTGATGTTTAAAATGACTTTTAGCCACTGAGGCAAGTGCTTGAGTTAGTGGCTAAAAGTCATTTTAAACATTGTTTTAAAATGACTTTTTAAAAAGTCATTTTAAAGATGGGGGGTCAGGAGAAGTGGCACACAATGTTTAAAATGACTTTTAGCCACTGACCCAAACTTGCCTCAGTGGCTAAAAGTACTGACCCGAATATAAGCCGAGGACCCCCTTTTCAGCCCAAAATTAGGGCTGAAAAACTAGGCTTATGCTTGAGTATTTACAGTAAATTTGCAGCCAGATATTTCAGGAGAGATTAAATGGTACCCATTTGGTACTTATCAGAAGGCAATTGTGAATGCTTGATTTTTATGTTTCTAATTATGTAGGGTTGCAGGGATTTTTTTTAAAGGAAACAGAACAAAACAGAGCTTCAGGCAAGATCCTGATAATTTTGGCTTTCTAAAGTGTGCTGCTTTACTTGGATCTTGTTGTTTTGTTTAGTACAATTAGTCATAATAAATGCTGTCCTCATTTGAAGTTTGTGATCTTGGTGTGAGCTTTATCTTCTTTCTACATGGTTCCTTGGAAAAGGCAAGGAAGACTCACATTAGAAACGAGACGGAAAACAATAGCATAGATTTTGCACTCCTCTGAGAATGCAGGAAAGAATGAGCCAAGATTCCATTATAGATGGGGCATGAATTTGAATGGCTAGATAGCTCACTGGTTTAGGTATCTAGCTGTGGGGTCAGACGTTGGGCATTTATTTCCCTATTATGCCTCTTGCACCTTGGGCAAGCTATACGATCCCAGGGTGCCACCAGAAGAAAGGAATAGTAAAATCACTTCTAAGTACAGTAAAACCTTGATTTAAGAGCACAATTTGTTTCAGAAACATGCTTGTAATTTGGATATTAAAGAAAATTATAGGGACACTTTAAAAGCAGTCTGACCTGCTGCCTCAGACCACTGACTAACTTGCACTCACAACATTCTAGGCATTTAGAAAAGCAAATGCCTAGAATGTTGTGAGTGCAAGTTAGTCAGTGGTCTGAGGCAGCAGGTCAGACTGCTTTTAAAGTGTCCCTATAATACTTAGTGATTTTTACATTGACCATTATGTATGATCTTTTAGTATTCAAAGTGTTAACTGTGCATTTGATATGAAATGTTTTTGTATGTTGTTCATATATAGAATACTCTGACTATATGTCTTTTAAATGTTATCTTTTTCTATATAATATAATATATTACAAGAGGTTCTGATTTGAGCAGCCACCTTACTGAAGAACTTCTCAGCTATGTAATGCTTTTCACTTCTACACAAGAATAGGACAAGGAGAGCTTTTTCTTTATTTGTCAAGGTCACTGGGTGAGACCATGAAGCCACTGGGAGGGATCATCTCCTGGTGAGAGGTGCCACCAATACACTGATGGCACCCAACTCTAAATACTCCTCACCACCTAATGCCATGGGAGTGGTCATGATCCTTGTAAGGTGCCTGAGTTCAATATAGGTCTGAATGAGGGCAAACAGGATTGAAATTAAGTAATGAAGTGGTGGGTATGGTCTGAAGAAGGTCTAGGACATTATTGGCAAACCTATAGCATGGGTGTGAAAGGTAGCACTCAGAGCCCTTTCTATGGGTCCCCGACATCATCCCTTCACAACCACCTGTATTCAGGTTAAATTCCTTTGCCAAACATTAGTGAGTTTTGAATCACAGTTTGGGCACTCGGCCTCTAAAAGGTTCACCATTACTGGTTTAGGATGAGAATTCAGCCTGTTTTGGAAGACGTTGCATTCTCGTTGACAATGTAGATTACATTCTGGGAGTGGTCCTATAAGCAGTATTGCCCTGGATACCCAGTGCTAACCATGAGTGTCCTCACACAACTCTTCTTAGTGTACCAGCATTAAAGAAGAGGGCAAAGCATATAAGATGACAAATGAATTTATCTTTGTCGCCTATAGCTGAGTCTTTTGTTCTGAATGTGTAAAGGGATAAACATGACATGACCATTATATTTTGGGTAATCTTTCAGCTGCAATTTTATTGATTACACATGCAGTATTCTGGCTGAACCATTGGCTGGATCCAACACGTCAAGGAGTTTGCCTGCCTCTTGCTGCTCCCACGTTCCCCCAGTCCCTTGGAAATGCTCACCTCTTTCTGGTTGTAGGATCCCCTAGGGTGTCAACCCCATCAGTCTCCCATGTCCATTTTGCAGTTCTAGGACACCAAGGGGTGTAGACCCCATCAGTGGACTGTGCCATAAATCACTGCTGAGAGCCTACGGCTGTCCCCTCATGATTCAGCCCATGGTGTGTTCCACCTGATGTGTCCTCATCAGCTGTTCTTCTATACATGCAGGTTATCGCCTGCTAATTTATCTGCTTGGATCCATCCCAAATGCCTGTAAATCTGCCACCAGAGCCAAGTTAAGCTCGGTTCCCGTCAGAGCACTGCAGCTGTAACCAATCACCTATGGCCTCTCTAACATCCACTGCCCACTGTTTATTGCTCAATTGCCATCTTTTCTTTGTATGGCTGGCACTGTTATGGCAACAATCAGCAGGCCCAGTAAGTTGGGTCCTTTTCCTTTCCTGGAGTTCTCCTTTTTATTTTTATTTTTATTTTTGAGTCAACAAGACTTAGCAACACTCATTCTTGCATTTGCTACCATGTGCCATGACTCCTACAATGAACTCTATATGGGGCTACCCTTGATGAGTGGCATGCATCTCAATTGCTGCAAAACAGCAGCAGCTAGGTTGTGGGTGTGTTGTGTCATTACAGTCATGACCGACTCTTTGTGACTCCATGTCCATGGAGTTTTCTTGGCAGGAATACTGGAGTGGCTTGCCAGTTCTTACTCCAGGTGCCTACAGCACCCGTTATTCCTTGAAGGTCTCCCATCCGAGTACTAACCATGGCTGACCCTGCTTAGCTTACGAAATCAGGCGAGATTCAGATGTGCTTAAGGCATCTAGGCAGCTTGCTAGGTTGTTGACTAGCAAATATCAAGGCTGTGAAACCCCAGTACTAAACAACCTGCACCAATTGTCATTTGCTTATCAAGCCCGGGTCAAAAATGTTGGTTTTAATTTTTAAAATCCAGAATGATTTTGGGCCTGGCTGTCTCGTGGTCTGCCTGTCTCATTACTGTACGAACATCTCCACATATTAAGTAAGATCTTCAGGAGAAGCCCTTGTGAAAATACCAGCAGCTCGAGGGGTTTGCTAGACAGGCACTCAAGAGAGGACTCAAGCTACTGGAATGCAGACTGAAGTGAGAACAGATTCCCCTCTCACAGCCTTTAGACACGTGTGAAGGCACATAATTCATAGATTTAATTTATTGTATTGATTCTAACTGTTGATTTTGATTAACTCTAATTGTTTTTAAAGTTCTGCTTGATTTTATTTGATTTTTAATAATTTTATAGCTAAATGTATTTGTGCATGCTGTTATTGTTTAATGATGATTATAAGCCACCTTGAACACTATTTTTTAACATTATAGAAGAGGGCAAGATTACAAGTTACAGGTGAGTGGCTGTGGTCTATCCAACATGAGGACATTTTTGTGTGCTTGGTGTGGGCCAAGGAAATGTATCTTTCCTGCATTGCCATAATATTCTTCTCAGCAACATTATATCTTTTAGCTCAGTATGCACAAAATTACACATGCAAAGGAAGTTGTTGATATTCCAGAGTTGCTGACTCTCACACAGCTCCTTTTTGCACCCACATTTGCACCTTTTTTGCCATTTTAAGGTGCACACTTGACAGATACAGCATCTTCATGTCATCTCATGGAGCTCCGGAAGATAGCCTTTAAGATCACAGAAGAAGTGATATGTCAATAATGCCACAAAAACAACAACCCCAAAACAAAAACAAAACAAAAACAAGCAAGTAGGCAGGCACCATTGTGAAGTGGTCACCTTGTGGCTAATGTCACAATTTCCCTTAACTCGATCGTAGAGGCAAAAAGGGCCCATGTTCTTATTGCTGTTTCCATGACTATAATGTGTGTGTTTGTATGAATATTTCAGGGGCATTGTGTGTGCATGTTCCCTCAAGAATGAAAAAATGAAAAAATTAAGGAAGGAATGAACATAAGAACATAAGAAGAGCCATGCTGGATCAGGTCAAAGGCCCATTTAGTCCAGCTTCCTGTATCTCACAGTGGCTCCACCAAATGCGCCTGGGAGTGCACAAGGCTAGATATCTGTCTCCTGATACCACTCCCCTGCATCTGGCCCTTGAAGTACCATGTTTTAAGAATGGTTGTTAATGTTTTAAGAAATAAGAGAATTTTTCAGAGCAGCGATACCACTGCCTCCTAGCATCACATTGTTCAGTAATGATGAGTATGGTTGATAAGAGTCAATTGAGAAATGAGCAAGTGAAAGTAATTATTATAATGCTAACAGTGGCAAGGATATGTGCTTAAAATTGGAAATCAGATAACCAAAGAACTATAAACAATAAATTAACTGATGAAATTAAGATTAGGAAAGGAATGCAGAAATATAATGATTTTAAATCAGTATGGAAACTGTTTTTAATGCATGTCTTTCAGAAAGAGAAAGGGTATATGGCAGGAGAAGATTAAATGTACTACTGGAGGGAAAGGGGTAGGTTTGTTTTGTAGGGGGAAAAAATGAGGTTAGTCTCCAGTGCGGGGTGGGGTACACAATGATTTTGTTGTATTAGTTTGTTAATAATTGTTGTGCTTCTTTTCTGTACATATAGGGTTTTAAATAATGGAAAAGAAGGGGGAAAGAGGAAATTTCTAAACAATAACCAGGGTAAGAATTATAGAGGATTTTAATTGCACTTTTATGTGAAATGCTCTTATTCACACTTCCCACATAATTTGCAGATAAAAAATATCCTCAGTACAAAATTTTTGTAAAATTTCTGACTGTTTTAGTTCTGTTCATGTATAACTTGGTAAAAATACAACATACATACTAAGAATGGCATTTTTAGTATAAAATGTGAACAACGGTGCACATTGCATAAAATGTTCACTGAAAACTATTGTGAGTTTTCCCAATTTTAAAAATTTGTTGCCTTCCATGGGCAAATGTGTGTGGATGAGAACAGGGTTTTAAACTGAACATTAGGAGCAGACTGTGGGCCAACCAGGCAGAAGTCTGAAGCAGAATCATGAACACACACCCGCTTTGGACAATGCACTTCTCACAGCCTGTCTGATGTTTATGAATCAGAAATGGGCACTGTGGCATTTATCCCTTTGTGCTGAATAATTTATTGGATGTGTCTATGTAGATTGGTTGTTTGTGAACCGATGAGCAAATTTGGGGGAGGAGCTTGAGGGGATTTAAGGCTCAGCGCAGCACTGAATTGGTCAGATAGGGACTGACAGCATCTGAGAGAAGGTCAGATAGGGACCTACTCTCATTGAAATAGGGACATATAGGGTCTGACTGAGAGACAGTTAAAGACTAGAGAGAGAAGAGATAGGCTTGTAAAACATCTGTGAGAAAAACTAAGTGTTGGATGTTGTAAACTTAAGAACAGGGTGTGCATGTGAACAACTGTGTCAGTAACCAAACTTTAATGTGTTTGAGCTATATAGTCTTCCTTTAGTTTGTACCTAAACATGTTACCTTTGATGCTTTTAATTCCACTTTGTAATAAATAAACTTATTTTATCTTTATTAAATTTAAAATCAGTCTGAAAGCATTAATTTACTAGCAAAGCTAGTTGGTAGCAGCAAAATAGAAAAATTAGAAGCAGTGTTTGGCAGTAGCCAGTGAAATGGCCGGGGTCAAAGCACGGGAATGCTACAGGCACTAACTGGGATCTTGATTTATTCAAACCCAGGAAAACAAGAGGGTTTCACGTGGGTCACTTTTAAAAATAAGAACGTTCCCAGGTTTCTTCACTGAATGAATGTTAGCATTTTGAAAGGTACCAATTATGGGAGAAAAATCAATGGACACTCTTAACAATCAAGAAAGAGGCTTTTGAGGGCGTAGCTCTTGAAAACTAGGTTCTTACCTTTTGCATTTGATAAAATCGGGAGGTTAATTATGCTTTCCTGTCTATTGTTCATCTTTAAAAAAACAAGGAGAAGAAAATAAGAGACATGACAACATGAAATGAAAAAAAAGTGAAGCCAGTAAAGATCTTCCATTCAATTTTGTTCGTGGTTCACCTTGTGCACCATCTTGTGTTCTGCCTCCTCCAGTACGGCTATTATTCTGTGATGATGGGCTGTTGTCTTTGCATACCCACGCCTACACCATCTATACCTTTGCCCAGCAAAAGTGTCCTTCAACCTTGAATAGCATGTTGATTATAGACGAAATGCGGAGATAGTACTTCAGGGTAATTATGCACGAACACCCTCCATTGTTGTGGCTACCTTTGGTTTTCTTGCCGTTGCATGCATTGAAGTAGCCTCTTCTCACTTCCATAATCAGGAGGTCATTACAACCCATACCTTCGTTCTTTCTCTTTGAAACCCATCAGCATTTTGTGTGAAGAAGGAAGAGGTTCTGAGGCAATACCTGCCATACATTGTTGGAGTTTTATTTGCAACTTCGCATGCTGTCTAGAGTTTGAATGACTAGGAGGGATTTTTCTGGGCTGGGACGGTGTCTTATTTTTTTAAAAAATATATATTTTATTGAATTTTGTAAACCTAACAGGTTTAAGCAAATACATTGCTTGTGTGCTGCCGTGTTACATAGTTCAAATACAAATATTTTCCCAATATTTCGGCCCAAGTGTTTGATATATTCCAAATTTACATGTTCCTTTTCCATCATTATATTCATTGTTACTTATTGCTATCTTCATCTAGTACAAAGAATGAAAATAACAACATACAATATTAAGCTAGCCTATTTAATCTTAACCATGTCAATAATTCTTCATTTTACTAAGCAGCTTGGAATCTATTTGCATAGATGGTGTCTTCTGAGAAATTGTTAATAAGCTGAATGTAGCCCGGGAAGTCAGCTATGTCCTTTAAAATAGCCAGAGCATTGATGGTATATGGTTTGAAATAGAGTCCACAGTAGAGATGGGCACGAATAAAAAAAATGCATTTCGTTTGCCGTTTGTCATTTGGAGGGTCCGTTTCGGTTCATTTCCGTTTTTCATGAATTTTTGAAAAAAAATCATTTTCGTTTTTGTTCATTTTGTTACCATTTTGTTACCATTTACTTCATTTTTTGTGATTTTTTAAAGGATTTTAAGCAGTTCACTCATATTGCAGTAACGGAAACGAAACGCACGACAAAATTTCCGGTGTTTCTGTTCGTTTCGTTTCATTTCAGAGACAAAATTCGTTTGTCATTTCGTTACGTAACAAAATGAAAATATGAAAACGGAAATGAAAAATTGTTCGTTTCGTGCCCATCTCTAGTCCATAGTATCTTGACAACTCAAATGCGATGCTGCCAGTTACTTACTCCAGGTTACTCAGTTTCTGTATTTTGGAAAGCAGAGAGTAGAAAATGGGTGAAGACTTCTATGATGTGTCTTTTTGTATTTGGTGCTGAATGTTTAAGGAGAATTACTCTACCAGATTGTGCAGGCCCTTCTTGTGTCTGGCTGTTGGCCATGTTCCATAGGAAAATTGGTAGGATCAAAATGGTTTGCAGTGTGTTCGTGATTAATCAGCTCCTTGCTGTGCTAGTGTGCTCAGCATCAGAAAGGAAGATGGGAAGGTGCAAGTTCTGCATATAGAGAAGTGTTATGAAAATCATCTTTCTCACAGATCCCTGTAATTCCTCACCCTTGTCTCCATTGGCAAGGACGTTACAGCCCAACAGTTTCGAAAGAGCTACATGCTCTATCTTTGATAGAGGCCACAATCTGTTGTGCTTAGGCTCCATTTGTGAACCAGGCATTTTTCTGGTCACTGTGGAACACTAGCTAGTAGCCATCAAATCATAGGAAAGCAAACTGGTGCTTTTTAGAAGTTCAGAATTATGACTTTCATAGTTTCTATTACTGGACCATGTTGGCTGCAGCAAAAGCTGGGATCTCAAACATCTAGTGGCCAAAAAGTGCTGCCTACTCTTGCATTACGTATATTGATCTTTGCATCTGATCTAACTGTATTTTTCTCATGCTCTGGTGAAGTTTTGGAACTACAGTGCAAACTGGTATGCCATTCTTTTACAGAAACCAACATAATGCCTCGCCAACTCAAGTGTTTCTTCTACATTTTGGTAGGCATGGAAATGACGTTATCTTCCCAAGTGGTGATATATTAAATGACCCCTCAGTATGGCACCAGAGATTATACTGACAAAAATGTATGTGCTTGGACAGTTTTGCCAATCAACAGAACATTAACTTATATAATTGCACCTTTAACTATGGAAGACACCTATGTTGTCCATGACCCCAATTATCACAGCTTCACAGTCTTTCATGTGGTTGGTCCCCACAATACACCGCCTACAAGGAAGCGCTGCAATTAACCCTGCTTTTCATCCTATTACAAATAAGTCGTCCATGCAGAACACGCAGGGAGGAGATCCAAAGATGTGTGTTCAGCCACCCTTTTCTGCTGAGCTGCTTCTCCACCTCTTTATTTTAATTGTGTGTTGATTTTAATGTTGTTCAGTTCAAATTTTAATCTTTTGTAATTTGTATGGGGTTTTTTTTTGCTTATACCTCCTTTAAAATAATTTGTATCTGTTTTAACCCTTTAAGCCTCCTTGGGGCCTGGTCCTGAGGAAAAGGTATGGCATACTTCAGATAAATAAATAAACTTTGATAAAGAAATCTCCACCACCGAAAGGGTCCCTTATCTAGTTTCCCCCCTTGCTTTAGAGGTCCATATGGAACTACATTACAAATTGCTTAAATTGGTTAAGTGGGGGAGAAAGGAACAAGATGCTTTTGATGAGTTAAAAAGGAAGTTATGTTCATGTCCAGTTAGGGCTGTCCCTGATTTCTCAATCCCATTTATATTACAAACGGATGCATCTGAAAGGGGGTTAGGTGCTGTTTTAGCACAAGAAAAGAATGGAGAGGAACACCCTATATTATTCCTAAGTAGAAAACTCAGTAAACGCGAGCAAAAATATGCCACCATAGAAAAGGAGGCCTTAGCGGTTAAATGGGCGATGCACTTGTTAAGGTATTATTTATTAGGAGCACCGTTTATATTGATTACTGATCATGCTCCTTTATTATGGTTACATAGGATGAAGGATGTAAGTCCTCTGTTGACATGGTGGTATTTAAGTATGCAATCGTTTTCTTTAGAGGTTAAATATAAAAAGGGGAAAGATCACCTTAACACGGATTATTTTTCTCGACAGGGGCCTTGGGCACAGGAACCAGAAACCCAGACGGCCCACTTGGAGGGGGGTGTTCTGTGAGAGTGAGAGCAAGACATCGCATGATGATGGAAGTGAGCCGTCTGGAAAGAGTGTTGTGGAAAGAGAAGAACCTGGTGGGACTGTGAATGATTGTGCATGGGATTTAGAAGATTTATCCACTGATGAAGGAGATAAGGAACCAAAGACTGAAGGGATATATTGGATATTAGACGAGGTGGAGGATGAGTGGGTAGAGCACGAGGCAGAGCAACCACAAGAGGATTCAGGAGGGCTGGCGTGCGAGCGGGTAGAAAAGGAGAGTGGGGGGGAAGGCAGTTAGTGACAGTTGGGACACAGACCAAAGAAGATGTCCAAAGAAAGTTAGCTGAACTGATTAGACCCAAAAGAAGTGAAGATTTTGTATGGACAGTACACATTAAGTCACTGAGGTGGCTGGAAACCTCAGAAAAGTTTCAAAGAGAATGGAGGAGAGGGAGAGGAGTCGGACCAGTAGCACAATGGGCCAGGCACCCTTGTTGTGAGACCCAATGTATGGGTCGGGGATCGAGTGTACCACCATATTTCTAGATGAAGTAAATACTGAGTTTAATCCTGTAAGAGTTATATATGAAGAACCTCTGTTATTAGAAACTGTTGAGCAACTGTTGACACCATTGTCACCTGTTTTAAGAGAAAAAGCCTACAGTAGTTCTCAAACTGTAAGAAATAAAAATCCGTTTATTTGTTCTACAAAAAAAGGACTCTTGACTTGTTTGTGGATCGGAACCACAGGTAAACCAAACCGAACCCTCACAACATGACCTTCTGCACAATGGGTACGTGAGACACTGTAGTTACAGGGAGCAGAATAGAGGGTTGTTTCATAATCAAACTAGGGATTATGGAAGTTACAGTTCCAACACCCTATACAGCACACTGGATCTCTCACAGAACAGAATAGCTAAACGTAGTTCATGTTTTAAACATAGAGAGCCCCTGAGCCCTGCCCTGCTCCATTGTCTCTTTCTTTACAGAAATAGCATTGTCTAATCAAGGACAGAATGCTGCAGCAGAGTAGCTTCTCCACATAATGTTCTTAGCTAACATGGGGAGGCTATGTTTTTGTTATTGAAGAAATTATGGGATGTGAGGAACCTGAGAAATTGGGGAACATGGGATGTGGGATTTTCTGGAAAATTCAGGCTTTTCTGTCAATACTTGGAAAGAGATGGCTGAAGCCTTGTGTGTATGTGTGTGTGTTTGTGTGCCAGTAACAAGAGGAGAGTAACACCTGCAGCTTATCTTTTCCCAACAAAGTCTTTAAGGCTAAGCTAGCTTGTTCCCTGGTCTGTGCTGACTGTAAAATGACTTTAGCTGTGTGAACGGAGGGTGGCAGAAAGTGCTTTTGTCTTCCAGAACATTCAAGGGAGTCAACACCTGATTGGCAGACCCTCTCAAAGGGTCCAGAATGTGAAACCTAATGCATAAAAAGGGTTCAGAAATTCCTTTAGTTGGCTTAGTTTATCTTGCAGGAGGTGCTATGCTCACTTGCTGCCTTGTTGTGCCATGCCAGAAGGGATGCACTTTGTACATGGTCCAAGTCCATGCTGATGCTACACTAAAGTACAATTATTAGGTAGCTTAGCTAGCTTTCTTAGTTTCTACACCTTTATATCCTTACTGCTTCAACCTTAGCTTCCAATTGATTGTTTGCTCCAACTATTTTGGGTTTGTTTTTTTTTTTGAATTTTTCTGTTTTAATAAAACATTAAAAACCCTTCATACAGTTTTAGCTTTAAATACTGGCCTTTAAGGATGTAAATTGCCTTAACTTTTTTTTTAAAAAAAATGGTAGTATAAAAACCAACCAACCAATAAATTAAATTAAATCAATCAATTAATTAATTAATTAATTAAATAAATAAATAAATAAATAAATAAATAAATAATAAGACTGAAACCCAATATACTACAAAAAGACCCCAAAGGAAAAATAGAATAACAAGAATAATTCTCAACTGCAGCTTTCAGCTAAAACAATTAATGTGTCATGAACAAACTACACCTTATTTGCATTTGCTAATTACACTATGAAGATTGTTCATAGTGACGTAGCACTCAGACAATTGGCATGGCTAATTACTTGACAAATTGAAAGTGTATTCATGTAATAGTTGGGGTTAATGTAATGTTTGCATCATCTGCCATGGCTAAATTCCAGTTAATTGATGGCATGCTAAGGTGCATTTTGGTTGAATGCCAGTTCAATGTCCTTCCTTACTAAACTGATGAGGCAGACCCCAGAATCTTTTCTAAATTTGGCCTTATTAACAATGACATTGTGTGCAAATCTTATGCGGGAACTAACAGGATTCCACCCCATGTTATACATCTGCTGCATCAATATAATGTACTTCATGTGTCTGAAAATATAGATTGAACTAAAGCACACATGGAAATAAATCCTTTATTCAAACTCAAAGGTATCGTAAGCATTTCTTATTTTTTTTCAAAAACCTATTGTGTTATAAAAGGCAGCCATAACGATGACATTTTTCACCACTGTGCATTTTACCAAAATGTCTTAGAAACGATTGTGAAGATTCACACATTTTCTCTGAGATCAGCCTCCACCCCTCCAAAAAATAATAATCCCAGTTTCATGGTGGTTTGTCACTGGAAGTTTGTTTGCTTTATTTCTCGCATTTACTATATAAGACAAAGTCAAGATTTGCATTCTTAGCCTGAACCGCTGCCTTCTATTATATTTTAGACACATTCCCACCGCTATAATGGCCTTCTTCCAAATTACAGAAATACAGTTGCAGAAAGAGAAACCGGAGACTCTGAAGAATTTGGTTTTATTTTACTTAGTAGATCTAAAAGTAACAGCACCAGAAATGAGCACAAAGCATGGATGACACTTAAAATTTTATTGCTGGCATCTTTCCTAATACTTCCTATACATAAAACACATCCATAAATCCAACTCTCCTTCCCCTCCCCTTCTTCTGCTGCAGGCCAGCAAACTGATAAGCATGCAGTTCAGCACTTGAGTCTCATGACCTAAATGGCACTTTACCGCCATTTAATTTGTATCTGGGCTGCTGCTATTAAACATGCCCACATGTGCCAGCCAGCCCAACGTCTGCAAAAACCTAGCCTGCCGATCTGCCTGACAGAGTGTTGTTGGAGACGTGACCTGCTCGGTTTTAATTAGTCTTGCCTCAGTTTAATATATTCTGCCTTCCATTTGGACACTGCGATATAAGCACATCTGCGGATCACTCTCGCTCTCTGTCCCATTCCTTGGGCAATTGCAGGCATCCTGTTGTGATCCTGAGAAAATCCCAGTCCTTGTGTAAGACTACTATATAATCAGTCAGGGCTTTAGTCCTTCTCAAATAACCCATACACCCCTACTAAATGGGAGCTTCTTTGTTGCACTGTTGTAATAAATAAATTAAATCCTAGGATGAGTGTGTTGTTGGATTTTTTTTCAGGTCCCCTCTTTTCGGTTTTCTGGGCTACAAATGCTCTAATTCTCCATTCTGGGTGTTTTACCTGCCCTATAGGCACTTTACGAAGGCCTGAACTTGATGTACCTGAAAGATCCGTCCAAACTACAAACTGAGCTGGCACAAGCTCCCGGTTCCTGCCTCAGTGCCACTTCTGAACAGGAAGCTTTGGTAGAGCTAGGCCTCACGCTAGGCCTCAAGGCCTTTTAATTTCAGCTTTTCTCTCGGGTGTGTCTCACTGTGTTTATGAGGTGCCCGAAAAGCAGGCAGCAATCTCAGAATTGAGAATTATATTTGCAGTCCAGAAAATATTCCATTCCTAGTGCTAACTCTATTTTTACTGTCCACAGGCTGGGTACTTCCGTTCCACCAGTTGACACTGGCTACTCACAACAAGTGAAACGTTGAGCCAGGCCTTTCTTTTACCTCAGCTGGACTTTGATTCCTGGCTGTGTGGAGGATCTTCCTCTGAGGATTCATCTTTATGTGAAAAGCTATAATTGAATACTCTCCATGTTGACATGGAGAGTATGGTTGAAGTATTAGCTACAGAGCTGCCTCTTTTCTGTCTGTTAATTTGTTGAGCCATTGTGATCTTGTTTTCCAGTGGCTCAAATACTGGAAATAACTGGTGCGCACCACAAAAAGCAATGTGTGCTACTGCGTACTGTTTTATCACACTAAAATCACTCTCTGCATGAGTTGTAGTTCAATTATGCAGGCTATACACTGCCCCCCACCCATCAAGCTGGAGGCCAGTTTAGTCCTGAAGGATGGAAGTTTAAGTGACCCTTGATCCAGCTACCTGGATTTGAACCTGGGTTTTGAGCGGAGTTTTGACTGCATTAGTTCAGCTTAAGCACTGTGCAACAAAGTAGTTTGGATGTTTCTTCCTTCATAAAAGTGGAAGTTGAGTCATGGCAACTGGTTGTCTTTTCTTGAGAGATTGAAACATTTCGCTAGTCATCCAAGCAGCTTCATCAGTCTGAGAAAAGTTAGTGGCGAGTCCTCCATTTTGTAGTTCACCTTGATTTCACATCATCCTGGTCTGAATAGGCTCATAAATTGGACAATGGTTCTTTGAAGGACAAAGGGCACTGATTCAAAGATGACGATGTATCGTATTAGACAGAGAAGATAGGTGGTTCGAGAGAGGGGTCAGGGAACCTATTCATGTTTGTATTGAAAACTCCTCTCTCAACAGAAGTGGGAGACTCAGACACAATCTGTTTGCTACTTATCAAGCTGTCCTTTCATCAATCCTCAGAGAAATCAGAAGCACTTCAGACTTCCACCAGCAAGGCCATAGCTAACGACCCATACTTAATAGGTGTTGGGAAAGGTTGCATAGGTGGGACTTTCACAGACCCTAGGTCATGGTCCACTTATTTGGATCATGGTCCACCTACAAGTCATTGTTGACCTAATGAGCCTATTTAGAACATTGCCCAACTTATGAGCCTATTCAGACCAGGATGATGTGAAATCAAGGTAAACTATTAAATGGAGGACTTGAGTCGCCACTATCCTTCCTCAGACTGACAAAGCTGCTTGGATGAGCAGTGAAATCTTTCAATCCCTCAAGAAATGAAGTCCAGTTGACATGACTCAATATCCAGATAAACTCACCTGGATGACGGAGAATCTTCACAGACATATCTTCCTTCATTTTAGCAGCAGAATCTTCGAGACTTCTGATGGCCTGATAGTTGGACAATTACTGCCAAAATGAAGTATGTGTAGAGCTCCATTCAACAAGAACAGAGATTACAAGGATGAACATATTACCTACGAGTAAGACTGATTGATGTCAAAGAAGCCTTACGCTTTTCAAAAGAGCAGTCACTGGGAATAGTGTGTTATGGATAAATCCTGTAAGGATGGTGTTTGATAATGTCCCCTATCTCCAGACTGGTGACACAGCGTGTACTTAAGGAAGCATGTTATATAAGAGCAACTGGACTAACATGAAGGCAAATGCGTGAATAAAGGCTGATAGAACTGTCATTCAAACCACAGGAAAATATTAGATTAAAAGATTAAAGGTGGTTGTGATAACAGTGAGAAAATATATATATAGAAAAAACCAAACACAAATGCCATCCAGATATCTGAGAGGGGGAAAAAAGAAGAGAAGTGAAGCAACATGTTTAATTTCATGGGAAAACCTACCATCTCTAGCAGACTACAGCATTCTGGGAAATTTGAAATGCAGGGTAGGCCTTTAGATTGCAGATAAAGTATCTGGAAGCCTTCACATGTTAATGAATTCCACTTTTCATAATTCCTAGGCAGCAGGATCAATGGTCAGAGCCAGGTGATGGAGATAAGAGTCATCCAGCTGAGAAGCCACATAGTGTGATCACATGTGGCCACAGTCTCTGTCAGAAGTAGAGATCGGCACAAAATGAACTTTTAGTTCATTTCATTATTTGTTATTCATTATTTGTTTCATTATGTAACAAAACAAATAACAAACCCCAGAGTTCATTTAGAACAAAACAAATCGAACAAAACAGATTGGTTCGGTTTAGTTCATTTCATTAATGGCGGTGCTGGAGATGTCTCCTACCTGGTGCTGGTCCTTCCTGGTCAGAGGTCTGGTCTTCCTGGCTGCAGGAGGGGCAACGGGGGGGCATCCAACTGGCCCGTACTACAGCTGTAGCACAGGCCACGTGGTCAGCAGTTAAAAATATATATACAATAAAATAAAAATAAGAAAAATTAAAAAGGAGCACTGACCCAGCCCCAGGTGTGGCTGGGGTGGCACCCTAAAATAAAGAAAAAATAGAAAAAATAAAACCAGCGCTGACCTGGCTCGCAGATGGCCAAAAAAAAAAAAAGCTGACCAGCCCGCGCTCAAATAAAAAATATATATAATTAAAAAAAGGAGTGCTGACCCGTGCCCAGGGGTGGCTGGGGTGGCACCCTAAAATAAAGAAAAATTATAAAAAATAAAACCAGTCCCGACCCGGCACCAGTGGCTGCGCCGTCGGCACTTAGGAAAAGAAATAATAATAATAAATTTATAAGAAAGGAAACTGCAGCTGCAGGCAGTTTCTCAATCAGCATTTTATGAAAGACAAATATTTTTAAAAACATTTAATCTGTGATTTTGTGCATCAGTAAAATCTAGCATAGACAAAATGAAAAATTTTAGAAATGTATTACTAAAATTATTTTTTAAAAAATTTCTCTCATAGTGTAGAGGTTTTAAGATATAAAACAAACAGAAGTGGTTTACCATTTAAGTAATATTAACAGGAGCTAGCTTGAGAGTCACTGTTTTGAAGGTGCCACTGATAGTAAAAGAAATCATAATAATTTGTAAGAAATAATTTTAAAAGATCTTAATTGCAGTTGATTCAAATTGCAGACTTATGTATGCTGTTCCTTTTACTGTAAATGCACTTAGCAATCAACAGCAAACAAACAGCTACTAACAGACTAAAGACTTAGGGCCTGGTTACCTAAAGAACCACCTTCTTCCATATGAGCCTGCCCATACCCAATGATCAGGCTAGGAGGCCCTGCTGAAGGTGCCATCCCTCAAACAGGTGAAGGGGGTGGCATGTCAAAACAGGGCCTTCTCAGCAGTTGTTGTTGTTGTTGATGATGATGATTAGACATGGGCACGACCAGAAAAAATGACGTTTCGAGTTTTCATTTGTCGGAACGGGTCTGTTTTGGGTCGTTTCCGTTTGTCGCGAAATTTTTCAAAAATTTGTTGTTTCCGTTTGTCATTTGTCGTTTGTCGTTTCCACCGTGATTTAGCGCAATTTGACTTCCCAGAGCATAGGGGCGTCCCGCAATCAGGGCCGGCGCTAGGTGTTTTTGCGCCCTAGGCGGCGGGCGGGGTGGGGGGCAGGCAAGTGGGTGGGCGGTGGCCGCAGGCGGGTGAGTGGGCGGGTGGCAGCATAGGCGCAGGTAGGTGGCAGCGCAGGCGGACGGGCGAGTGGGCAGTTAGGATATCACTTAGGATAGAGGTTCTGGTCTTGGCTTGCACCCCAAATGTGTGTGTGTGTGCAAGCAAATTGAAGTTGGGAAAATAGAAAATAAATAGTAGGTAGTATATAATATATTTTTAAAATAAATCCACACCTCCCACTCCCAGTCGTACCTCCCCCTTTATCCAATATCAGAAAAAAATCCTCACAAACTGCCAGAGAAGAAATAAAGAATAAACTGCTATTCCCTTCAGCAGACAAAGCTGCAGGGAATCAAATAAATTATTTTCTATATTCAATTCCCTCCCTGCCTGCCTAACTTAAATCCTAAAGCCTCCAGCCTCCCTCCTCAATCTCGATTGGATCACACCAGCACCAGCAGCCAGCCCTCCTCCCTCAATCACATCCATACACCGACCCGACTGCGATTTCTGGAAGGTGCCTCGGCTTTTTATGCCCTCCGAGAAATCCAGAAGTGTCAGTCAAAAATCTGGCGATGCCATTGGTGGAATGGTTCAAAAAATTTGCATGGTCCCATCCCATGCCCAGCCCAAATGGGCAGGTCTAAAAAAATAAAAAATAAAATAAAATAAAATAAAATCAATGTGACGTTTGATTGCTATAAAAAAACCCACTGCTGCTACTATAAAAATTCAGGCATTTAAAATAAATAAATTTCACATGTTTCTGTGGTGATTTGGTGTGTTTTTTTGACCACAATTTCAAAAGAAAAATTGTGGTCGCCATTTTGGATCCCCCCCCACCGCATGGCATGCAGCGAGAGACAGACGATGTGGATGACCCTCCCCCAGCCTGGTGCAAGCAGCCCAGGACAGGAGAAGAGGGGAGAAAAGGGCAGGGACCCCCCAGAAACCACCCCTCTGGTAGGTGGTAAAGCCTTAGGCAGGCATATTTTCACCTGCTTTTTATGCCAGGAGTCGGGTTTTTTTTAAAAAAAAACTTTTAAAAACTTTTTCTGTGCTTCGCATCGTGCGATCGCCGTGATGCCACAAACGAAAACAAAAAACCCGACCAAATTTTTCTTTTTTCAGTTCAAGTTCGAGTTCTAACGGCTTAATTATCGTTTCCGTTTCCGTTACGTAATGGAAACGATAACCGAAAATGGAAACGACAATTTTGCCGAGTCATGCCCATGTCTAACAACAACAACAACAACAACAACAACAACAACAACAACAACAACAACAACAACAACAACATTGGAGGAAATTGGTCTGCCCTAGCAAGTACATCTTCTGGTCACTGAGGGAAAACTGGGAAACAAATCTACCCCCACAACCAGTGGGACAAATGCTTAACTGATCAAGCCCTTTGATAGCAAAATGCTAGGCAGGTACAATCTGATTCTTTCTATGCTGGAAACAAACCCATCTATTGAATTTAGCTAGTACAAATGGGTGAGGAATTAGTTTCCTTCACAATAGTCACACATTTATTCACATAAAGAGTGGGGGAGAAATCAGTTGTAGGAGAAAGGTGGGAGAAAGAGAAAAGGGAATTCATCTGTGCTTTGAATGGTCAGGTTATTTTTGAGAGCCGACTCCTAGCATATGTTGAGCAGATGCTTTGTGTCCAGGAAAAAGAAGTGCCACTGTTAGGATGAAAATGTGTGGAGAACTGCATTGTGTAGCAATTATCCATTCTGAAAGCATAATCCTTTAAAGAGCAGGTCTGGTTGTCTCGGAGCAGACAGAGTTCTTTTTTTTGGGGGGGGGAGAACTTTACACAGATTGATTCTGCATTTGCTTTATTAACAGTGGGTTTGAACGTAAATGTTTTGTCATCATGAACAGAAAAGTTCCCGAGTATGATATTAACTGAAATCTTTGCTTCTGAAGAAATGATAGTTTTCTTCCTATCTGTTGAGGAGGAGGATCATTGGACTGAGAAATCTTAATTACTCTCTGTTAATTGCATGACCTCTTCTCAAAGCTGCCATCCTAAAATCTAGCTTTACATAACAGACAGAGGGCTGCAAAATAGTGTTTGGGCTACAGTTCCTAGAAAATCCAAGCCTCTGGAATTCAATGAAAACTAGAGATGGGCACGAAAGGATTTTTTTATTTGTTTCATTATTCGTTGTTCATTTCATTACCAGACACATACAAAATAATGCAGGGCATGAGAAAAGTGGATAAAGGGACGCTGTTCTCCCTCTCAACAAATACCAGAACTAGGGGACATCCACTCAAACAGAAGGTTGGGAGAATGAGAACAGACAAAATAAAATATTTTTTAACCCAGTGTGTTGTTAGCCTGTGGAACTCCCTGCCACAGGAGGTGGTGATGGCATCTGGCCTGGATGCCTTCAAAAGGGGATTTAACAGATTCCTTAAGGAAAAGTCAATCACAGGTTACAAACCATGATGGAGACTGCCTTAGAGCAGTGTTTTTCAACCTTTTTTGGGCAAAGGCACACTTGTTTCATGAAAAAAATCACGAGGCACACCACCATTAGAAAATGTTAAAAAATTTAACTATGTGCCTATATCAGTCTCTAAAAGGTTCGCCATTGCTGGTGTAGGGAGAAGCAGGACAGAGGGGGCACAGATTGAGGCAGCCTGCTCTCTAGCACCCAGTTCCCACTTACCTGTGTTGTTTTTTTAAAGACATTTTGCCCTGCATGGACTTCTGTGTCCAGTGGAGACCTGAGAAGGGGCACTGACTCTCCAGGAACACAAATAAGACCCAAAAGCCCATCTTGCTCTCCACACTGTGGCCAAGGCAGATGCCTTCAGCAAGTCCAGCGACAGGAGGGGAGGAGGATGAAGGAAGGCAGGAAGGAAAGAAGGCAGAAAGTGTTCTGCTTGTATACCACCCCATACCACTTCAAGGAGTCTCTGGGAGGTTTACAGTTTTAATTACAGTAGGCAGGCTGCTAGACATGCAGGCTAGAAATGAGCACGTTTCTGTGAAGAGGGGAAAGGGTACGAATGGAAAGAGAGAGGTGGGGGAGAAAGAAAAGGCAGAGAGAGAGAAGAGGGCGACCCAAGACAGAAAGAAAGGGGCAAGACTTCAAGGAACCCATCGCGGGGGCCCTCAGAGACGGCTCTTCCCCTACCGGACCCTAAAGGCCGACCGTCCAGCCATGCCAGTAGCCCCCCCGCCCCCCGCCTCCCCAGCCCAGACCCAGAGGAGGCCTCCTCCGTCCCCTCCTCCTCGCAGCCCTGCCGCGGTGCTCGTGGGGCAGCCGGGCGCCCCTCCTCCCCTTCCCCTCACCTGGTGGTTTGTTCTGGGCTGGGGCTCCCGGGCCGGCTCATGTTGGTGGGCAGGCTATCGGGCGGCTCAGTCCATTGGTAGCTCCCAGGAAAGGGGTGGTGGTGGTCCAGGGTAAAAAAAGGAGGGAGGGGAGAGGGAAGCGAGCGAGTCGCGGTGGTGGCGGCAGGCACAGGGCAAACACTAAGAGAATGAACGGGGCCAGGTCCGGCCGGGGAGGAAGTGACGCCAGCGCCGCGGGCCGCGGGGGGGGGAAGGAGCCAAGCTGGCCCTTGGACGCTATTTATAGCGCCTCCCAGCTGTGGGCTGCCCGCCGGCCCTGGGTTGAATTTCTTTAGAATTTTTCAATTTTTCCCACGGCACACCAGGCAACATCTCGCGGCACACTAGTGTGCCGCGGAACAGTGGTTGAAAAACACTGCCTTAGAGCATCCAAAATGACAGTATAAAACAGAGATACTCCACGGCCCAAAATGTAGACCCCAGAGTCAGATCATCAGACATCAAGCACCAGGCGCCATCATCTTCAGAGAGACCTTATTCAAAAAGCAAGCGGCCACACTATTTGGGTCCACTCATCAAAGTTTCTGGGAATTTCTCAGTCAGACAGGACAGAATAGCAAGCTGGGATGTATCCAGAAGAAGGCGATCAGGACGAGAAAAGGGGTGGATCCCAAGTCCCCTGAACAAACGTTCATGGAACCAGGGATGATAAGTCTAGAGAGGAGAGAAAACTAAGAGGTAATATGATTGACATATTCAAATATTTGAAGGACTGCCGTGTGAAAGAAAGAGCAAATGTCTCTTCTCCAGCCCCAGAGGGTAGGACTCTAACTAATGGACCCAAATTAGATGAAAGGTGATTCTGACTGAGTATTAGCAAATTCCTAACAATTATTGCTGTTTGACAGTGGAAGAGATTTTCCTGAGAAGTGGTGGATTTTCCTTCATTGGAGCTTCATAACCAGAGGCTGGATTGGCACCTGTCAGAATTGCTTTGGTTATTTCTGCTTCTACAGGGAGCTAGGCTCCTTGACCCTCTGGGTCACCTCCAGATCTACAATTCTGAGCTTCTTTGAAAATAATCTATGGAGGTACACAAAGTCAATTCCATAGAACATTCCCAAGGAAAAAGTTAGAATCTTTGTTTTTCATTTTAATTAAAAGACTTTTTCTACCTTCTGAAATATAGTGTCAGGATGGGTGTGTTTTTTTTTGGTTGGGTTTTTTTTTTGCCTTGTGGGTTTTTTTTAAAGATGCCTAGGAGAGCCTCCCAGCAGGCAAGCTGAGGGTGAAATCTGCAAGCACGAGCTCTCCTCCACAATAGATAGATTTGCACTGACTACCTATAGCTTTCTGACCTTGTTTCCACAGAAACGGTAGCCTTGTGTTTGCTATAAGTAACACTCTTCTGAATAATGCAGTGTGCTCCACTTAAAGAATATCACTTTGGTAAAGAAACTGCTGGCATGTTTAATTATATCTCTGAGTGTTCTGCCCTCAGCCTTGTTTTTCAACGGCTACAGTTTTACGTGGCATGTTACAGCTAATTAGATGGTGCTCTGCGAGGTCTGTGCAGGTACTGTGCGTCAAAAGTTGTAAAAAGACGTGAGTTAACTTTACAAAGATGGCTGCTGCTATTACACTCAGTTCTTGAGTCTTTGCAGCGAGTGTAACCAGGGGTCATCTCCACAAGGCTTAATTTGTTTACAGACAAGGCTGTTGAAGGAATTTGATTCCAGAATGGCATTCAAGGACTGGTCTCCATCCACACCGAGAGAGAAAATGGGGAGAATAAAAGTGAGGAGTAGAAGCAACAGAAGAAAAAGCTAAACAAACTCAAAGAAACTCCAACCTAGATGGAGATTATACAGCCTGAAGGAAGGGACCCTGACTTACCAGGGTCCCACATTTATGCCGGCGTGCTGACGAGAATGGAGGGGGACCCGGCAATGGCAGCCGCCACGTGGGGGCACTGCTGGAAGAGAAGGAGTAAGCCCCAGGCTGGGATTGGCCAGGCAGCTTCCACAAAGGAGGGTCATCAGCTGGAGGACATGATGTGGTGGAGTTTTCAACGTGGTCCTCCAGCACACCATTAAAGGTGCATGCTGGGGCCGGAAGCCTCAGTCTCGCTGAAGACGGCTTGCCCAACCCTCCCACCCTGTAATGCTCTTGTGGTTGTTTACATGTTGTCACAGCTTGTTGGAAGGTGTTTTTGAAGGCATTGGGTTGGACCCTGTGGTTGGCAGGCAGCAGGTGGTGCCCTTCAAAGCCTGGCTGGATCTGAACTGGTGGCTGTGAGAGTGGGGTAGTGCATTGCCCACCCAGGGGGTGGGGCATGTGGCCCCCTCCCACCCCTGGGAGGAGGACAGTGGTGTCATGTAGTGGCTTACGTCTGCATGGTGCCCGGAAGTTCATCCTTGGGAGTCTGTTAAAGAGACAGGCTACATCGTAGAACAGTGGGGTTCATCGATGTTGGGATCCAAACCAATGCCTTGCCATTTTAGCTGTGCAGTAATTAGTTAATAAAGTTGCAGCCTGTTTTTCTCCAGAGTTTTTGAGTGTGTGTGATTTCTTTCTTCACAGACAGAGTTGGAAAGAAATATCCATGTGAAAGAAAAAGCCAGGTGGGGTTTGGAGAAAAAAGAAGGAACAATTGAAAGGTGCTAATGGGTTTCTAGAGGCCAGTTGAAGCAAGATGCTTGTACAGGTTACAGCCTGAAATCAATGGTGGTTACTTCACGTCCTTTCTGTGAATGCGTGTTGAAATGTTTTCAACAAGGATGGAAGTGGATTGAAAAATTCCTGAGCTGCAGGACAGGATCTCTCACCCCCAGCGCAGTTCAGGGGCACACGGATTGACAGAGTTCCTTCCATTGACTCCAGGAGGATGTGAGGTTACGTTCCTTCGAACCGGTCTCCAGCGGGGCCGCGAACTGCAGCGAGAGGGACGTGAAGTATCAGCCAATGTCATCTGGATGCTGAAATGCCATGGAACTTAACCCTGACCCCCACCACCACCACCACCACACACAGAGAGTCCATGATTGTTTGAAACCTACCTGTAGATACTTTCTCAGTCCTCTGCATCAATTTTTGTGCATGTATTGAGAGTTGTAATATGGAGGGAGAGAATCTGTTTTCCAGTTTCACTGAGAGAAGGTCCTTCAGGAGAATGACTCAAGTCAAACCATTTTGAGTCTAATATGTGCACATTATCTTCTTTATTAGACAGAGAAGATAGGTGATTTGACAGAGGGGTCAGGAAAGCCATTCATGTGTGTATTGAAAATCTCTCTCTCAACAGAGGTGCGGGACTCAGGCACAATCTGTCTACTACTTATCATGTGGATGACCTTTGATTGATCCCAAGACAAATCAGAAGCACTTCACACCTCCACTAGGAAGGCAGCTAATGACCCCTATTTGATGGGTGTTAATAAAGGTTGCATAGGTGTCACTTTCACACACCCCAGGCCATTGCACATCTAAGGAGCCTATTCAGATTACTGTCCACCTAACAAGCCTATTCAGGCCACTGTCCACCTAACTAGCCTGTTCAGGCATGGTTGGCATGAAACCAAAGTGAACTATAAATTGGAGACCTTGCATCAACTTTCCTCAGACTGACAAAGCTACCAGAATGCTACCAAGCTAACAAGAAAAGAAGTCCAGTTCTAGATAACCTTGCCTGGGTGACTGAGAATCTTCACAGACATATTAGTGCGTTCCGGTTTTCCTCTATTCACAAGGACTATGCTAGCCAGCTTACATTTATATGAGCTTATACAGATGTGTTTCCATCTTTTCATAGGTATTTGTGGAAGTTTCTTAGCCTGATCAGAAGCTGTCTATGCCTATCTCACAGATCCATTTTAAAGTTTATTTTCTGTTCCCATATCCTTTCTCTAATCCAGTCACTAATTGCCTGTGTTTATTGGGTGAAATATTGCCAAAGGCTAATTAATTCTGGATATATGGCCCTGGGACCTCAATCAGTTATCAATATACTTATTAGCCAAGTTCTTTGAAGGGCACTTTGGAAAGTGTCACACATTTCATTTTGGTTATGGGGACACACACACACACACACACACACACACACACACACACACACACACACACACACACACACACACACACACACACACACACACACACCACTTGGCTGTGTGGACCTGGGTCAACAAAATAACCAACCACTTTGCATGGGTTTCTCAGTGGGAGATGAGACTATGAAAGACCATAGGTCATATTTGTTTTGCTTCCTCTGCCGTATTAAATGTAGGTTTTATAATCTTTTTATGCTATTGTATTTTATACCATTCAACCATGGCTGTTCCTCCCCCCCGTTTCACTTTAATACAGTTTTGTAGCCTTTCTTTCTTTACTGGTATGCCATTGTGTTGGATGCAAAAAAAGGCCTTGCCTGTAGCTAGACAGCCTGTGGCAAGACTAATAGATTACACAGCACCTTGTTAAAAGTAGGCCTTTAAAAGATGAAAACACATTGCTTATTGTAGTTACTGGAGTAGAGCCATCAAATCAGAGAGGATATGGTGATCCAACTCTTCTGTAAGTCCCATGGATTCAGATAGGCCTACTCTCTAGTGCAGGCCTGCCCAAAGTCCGGCCCGGGGGCCAAATCTGGCCCGCCAGGCCATTCTGAGTGGCCCTGCAGCTGGCTGGCCTGCCTCTCCCTCCCCCTCCTTCGCCCCTAGCTTAAGACATTGAATGATGATGAAGATTAATAATGATGATGATTAAGGTATATATTGCTTCCCAATTACTTCAGAACAAATATTTCTTCTAATAAAATATATTAGAAGCAATGTCAATTTTATAGGCCAGGAACCTGTCTAACCAGACACCAGTACAGTAACCCCCCGCCAATCGCAGGGGTTAGGGACCCACCCCACCCGCAATGCATGAAAATCTGCAATATGCGGAAGAGGGTGGTGGGCCTGGGGGCGGGGTGGGGGCAGGGGGCAATTGTGCACACTGCTTGCTCCGACCTCCCGGGAGGTCGGGCGGGCGGCAGACAATCGGACAAAGGCGCTTCCCACCGCGGAGCCCAGCACTGGGGCTCCGCAGCCGGATGCGCCTTTGCAATCGCGCGCCACTTGCCCCGACCTCCTGGGAGTTCGGGGCAGGCGGTGCGTGATTGACAAAAGCGCTTCCCGCCACGGAGCCCAGCGCTGGGGCTCCGCGTCTGGAAGTGCCTTTGCAATCACACGCCGCTTGCCTGGATCTCCTAGGAGGTGCGGGCGGGCAGTGTGCGATCCCCCTCCCTCAAGCCCTTTTGTAGTACCATGGTCCCATGATATAGAAGGACCGCGGTACCGGAACCGCGAAAGGGCGGGGGACCACTGTATTAGCATTTCAGAGGAAATACTTTCAAGATGGGGCAATGGAATTCTCTGTGGTTACATGCAGTCAAGTCAAAACTGACTTATGAAGGACCCTAATATGGCTTTCAAGGCAAGTGAGATATTTAAGAAGTGTGTTTTAACTGTTCCACCCCAGCTCTACAGGCAGCTTCTATGACGAACCAGGGATTCTCCAGGGAAGGAGTTTTATAGATTAGGTCCAGCAGCTGAGGTGGCATGTCCTGCAGACCACAGGTTTCAGGTACGATTCATGAGGAACAAGTTAGTCTTCCTGGTAGCCTGACCAGAAGCCATTTAGGGGTTTGTAGTTCATAAGCATCCCATGTGTCGCCTGCATACTGTAATTAAACTGTAAACCACTCAGAGACTACGTGAAGTGGTATGGGGTGGTACATAAGCAGAACACTTTGCTTTGCATTTAGTTTTGTCTGACAGTCAACACCACCAACATGAGATTACATGATCAACACTGGGAGGAAAAGTTAACATTCCCTTCTCAGAAAGCAGCCCCAACATTTGTTGGTTATTAGGTTCAGAATAAGGATGGGCAGGAAATGAAAAATGAAATGCTGTTTTGTTGTTTTGCTACATAACAAAACAAAACAAAACAAAACAAGGAAGGAACATTTTGTTATAGATGAAACAAAACGGTCATTTTTCCATTGGAATAAACCATTTTGTTCCATCCTTGTCGGACTCCTGTCAAGCTGTCAATGGCTGGAGCCCTTTAAACCTGGCTCATTTGGTACCAGGGGGACCCTCTGGGGGCCAGGTTTAAAGGGCACCAGCCATTGACAGAGAGGCAGGAGTCCTCAGAAAATGGTGGGGACTCAGTGCAGTTCCAGATCGTGCTGCGCTCTGCACCATTTTCTGAGGGTTCCTGCTTAGCTGCCAATGGCTTGAGCCCTTTAAACCTGGCCCAGTCAGTACCAGAGGATCTCCCTGGTACCGATTGGGCCAGGTTTAAAGAACTCCAACCATTGACAGCTCAGCAGGAGCCCTTTAAAAATGGCTCCTGGAGTCCCGGGCACCAAATATGGTACCTCTAGGACCCAGGGGAGCTGTTTCATTTCGTTTGTATGAATTTTTTTTTAAAAAATCATAAGAAACAGAACAAAACAAAATGGGGGTAAGCACAAAAAGAAACAAAATGAAACATTATTTTTCCATTTTGTGTCCATCCCTAGTTCAGAGCAAAAAGAAAAAGGCAAAAATATCTACTATTTTTAATTTCTTCAGATCGTACAAGTCACACCCTTGGCTTTTGGACAGAGAGCAATCATTAGCTCTACTCATTAGGCTCCAGATCCATCTGTCTTTCATTCCCCACCCCACATTGCTCCTCCAGTTATTAAATCTTTAATGATTGGTATCTTATTACAGGAACCCCAGAAGCAATGATGGTACTTACAAGTGAACCCTTTCAATCAAATAATTTTCTTTCTCAATTAATCTTCCAGCCAGACCCACAATTTTCATTACTCTCCCTTGGTGTCATTTTCTTCCTAGACATTATGTCTTTTCAATAGACTCAATAGTACAAGAACTCCATTAAAAATAACTGATGTCTAGTGGACACAGAAGCAATAGCCTATATCAGAAGAGGCTATGTTTTAGCCAGCCGGTTTACAAACAAAATGCATATGTCAGCTCTGAACTGCACACACAAGAGCTTCTTATCTTCATGCAATGCCTCATTTATTATTCAGTTATGTGCAGCAGTTTGAAATGGTTGTTCAGAAAGTCCCAGAAGCAGTACTGAGAAATCATGTTCTTTGGTACAGTTTTAGATAGGCCTTGAAATCACCATGAACACCACAAAGGTAAGACTCCTTAAATCTATTTACAAGAGTACCCACTCCCACCTCAGTATCCTCACATACTAAGCTAACTCCAGAAGGCTACAAATAAGACAGTTTTGTTTCTTCCCTGAGGTTAGAGAAGGACTCATTGCCTCCATGCCACCTTCACCCTCTACTAAGCGCCCAGAAAAAGCCAGAGTTTTTGGTTGGCATATCCTGCTGCTTTCAAGACTATAGAGTCAATTTAATGTGTCCTCCTCAGGCTGGCACTGCTTGTACAGTCATCCCCCACCATTTCATGGTTCATATCATACATTCATAGAATCATAGAACCATAGAGTTGGAAGAGACCTCAAAAGAGCCATCCTGTCCAACCCCCCTGCCATACAGGAAGCTCCATCACAGTACTCCCGGCAGATGGCCATCCAGCCTCTGCTTAAAAACCTCCAAAGAAGGAGACACCACCACCTTCCATGGCAGCATATTCTACTGATGAACAGCTCTAATTTACCATCAGGAAGTTCTTCCGAATGTTCAAATGGAATAACTTTTCCTGCCTTTTGGAACCATTGCCCCAAATCCTAGTCTCTGAAGCCATGGAAAACAAACCTGTTCCCTCTTCAATTTGACATCCTTTCAAATATTTAAGCATAGTTATTAGAGATGGGCACGACTAGGGAAAATGACATTTTCGAGTTGTTGTGTGTCGGAGGCAGTCCGTTTCGGCTCGTTTCCGTTTTTCGCGAAATTTCGCAAAAATTAGTCGGTTCGTTTTTTCATTTTTTCGTTGTTGTTAGTACTGGTTTGGGGGGGGTAGCGGGCTCCTGGAGGGAGCTGCAGGAGTCAGCCAGAGCCACAAGTGACGGACTGGCAGACTCTTTGCACCCGCTGTGTCTCACGTACTTGCATGTAGTGCAATGCAAGTAGATCTGGCTTAGGGTTAAGACGGGTTAGCGCAAGGGCTAGGGTTAGGCTAGTTACGGGTGAGGTTAGGGTGAGTATTGGGGTGCACCTCTGGGTGCCTCTCTGACCCACTTAGAAGGACAGTGTACTGGCATATGGGTTAGGCTTAGGCTTAGAGTTTGGGTTTGGGCTACGATTAGTGGGCTGTTTATGCCCGATTGGCACATCCCAGAAGTCTCTGTGGTCAACCTGGCCAAGTGGCCATGCGATTGGTGGAAAATTTGCATGGTCCACTCCCATGGGCGAGCCCATCATTGCAAATGTGCAGGTGTAAAAAAAAAATAATAAAATAAAATAAAATAAAATAAAATCAACAGAGACTTTTTTTGCAAGAAAAACCCACTGCTGCTACTGTAAAAATTCAAGCATTTAAAATAGCTAATTTTTGCATGTTTCTGTGGTGCTTTGGTGTTGTTTTGGGCAACAATTTCAAAAAAAATATTGCGGTCGCCATTTTGGATCCCCCGCACTGCATGGCAAATGGATGTGCCCTCCCAGCCTGGTACAGTCAGCAAAACCTGGCCATGCGATTGGTGGAATGGCTCCAAAACTTTGCATGGTCCACTCCCATGGGCGAGCCCATCATTGCGAATGCGCAGGTGTAATAAAATAAAATAAAATAAAATAAAATAAAATCAACAGAGACTTTTTTTTTGCAAGAAAAACCCACTGCTGCTACTGTAAAAATTCAAGCATTTAAAATAGCTAATTTTTGCATGTTTCTGTGGTGCTTTGGTGGGGTTTTGGGCAATGATTTCAAAAAAAATATTGTGGTCGCCATTTTGGATCCCCTGCACTGCATGGCAAATGGATGCACACTCCCAGCCTGGTACCAGCAGCGCAGCAGTAGCAATAGCCAAGGAGAGAGGGGCGGGGAAACCCCCCCCCCCAAAAAAAAACACCCTTCTGGCCTGGTAGGTGCCCTCAGACAGTTTTCACCTACTTTTAGGGCCGGGAATTGGTTTTTTTTTTTACTTTTAAAGACTTTTTTTCTGTGCCGCTTGGCATTGCGCGATCGCCGCAATGCAAGTAACGAGCACGACAAATCAGACCAAATTGTTCGTTCGTCGGTTCGAGCTCGAATTCTGGCCACCGTTTCCGTGAGTAACGGATAAAAATAACGGTGGAATACCGCTAAGTCGTGCCCATCTCTAATAGCTATCATATACCCTATCAGCCTTCTTTTTGAAAGGCTAAACATTCCCAGTTCCCTAAGCCGTTCCTCATAAGACATTTCTTCCAGACCTTCAACCATCCTGGTCGCCCTCCTCTGTACCTGCTCGAGGTTGTCAACTCTATAGGAGTTCTATCTCCTTGACCAGGCTTCCTGTCTCCTTGAGAGGAGGTTTAGAGGGCCTATATTGTACGCTGGGCTCACGAGACAGACTGGGGATTCTGTTGGTGTACCGCCCACCCTGCTGCATTCCAAAAGTCTCCCTGCCTGAGCTGACGGAGGTGGTCTCGGACCTGGTGTTGAGGACCTCCAGACTGTTGGTACTGGGGGACCTCAACATCCATGCTGAGGCTGCCTTGGCCGGGGCGGCTCAGGACTTCATGGCCGCCATGACAACCATGGGGCTGTCTCAACATGTCATCAGCCCGACACATGAGAAAGGCCACACTCTAGACCTGGTTTTCTCAACGGGATTGGAGGATGGTGGTTTGGATGTGGAGGGGTTGGTCCTGACTCCATTGTCATGGTCAGACCACTTCCTGGTCAAGTTTAGGCTATTAGCTACTCCAACCCTCTGCAAGGGTGGGGGATCTATTAAGATGATCCGCCCTCGGAGACTGATGGATCCAGATGGTTTCTTGAAAGCTCTGGGGATTATCCGTCTGATATGGTCGGTGCTCCTGTCGAAGCTCAGGTTTATGGAATAGGAAATGTCCCGGGCAGTTGACACGATCGCACTAGCGCCCTCTTTTGCGCAGAGCCCAGACGGCTCCTTGGTATACATCTGAGCTGCGGGCAATGAAGCAGGAGGGGAGACAGCTGGAGCGCAAGTGGAGAAAATACCGCTGTGAGTCCAATCGAACACAGCTTAGAGCCCATTATCGGGCCTATTCTGTGGCAATGGTTGGCGAAAAGGCAATATTTCGCAAACCGTATTGCTTCCTCAGAGTGCCGTCCAGCAGAGCTGTTTCGGGTGGTCCAGGACCTTCTTCAACTGAGAAAACGGATGAGATTCTGGACCACTCGGCAGCCCCGAGTTTGCTGTTCACTTTGAGGGAAAAATCGCCAGATTCGCAGGGCCTATTGGTGCAGAATCAAGGGATGTGTCCAGCGTGCTTAGGTCCAGTATTATTGGATGAGTTTCAATTATTGAGACCCGAGGATGTGGACAGGGTGCTTGGATCTGTCCGTTCTACCACCACTCTGCTCGACCCTTGCCCTTCCTGGCTAATTGAAAGATCTGCCAGGGGGTTCGCACCTGGGTCCAGGAAGCTGTAAATGCCTCATTAAGAGAGGGAGTGGTCCCTGCTGCCTTAAAGGAGGCAGTAATTAGGCCACTCTAAAAAAAAAAAAAAACCAACCTGGACCCAGGGCTGGTGGGTAACTACCGGCCAGTAGCGAACCTCCCTTATTTGGGCAAGGTGTTGGAGCGGGTGGTGGCCGGACAGCTCCAGGCGCTGCTGGATGAAACGGATTTTCTGGATCCATTTCAATCTGGTTTCAGGCTGGGTTTTGGAACAGAGACTGCCTTGGTCGCCCTGTACGATGACCTTTGCCGGGAGAGAGACAGGGGAGTGCAACCCTGTTGATACTCCTGGACCTCTCAGCGGCTTTTCGACACCATCGAATGGTGTCCTTCTGGATAGGCTGGCCAGGTTGGGAGTTGGAGGCACTGTTTTGCAGTGGTTCCGCTCCTTCCTGGCTGACCGTGTCCAGAAGGTGGTGCTGGGGACAGTTGCTCCGCCCCATGGCGTTTACGTCATGGGGTTCCTCAGGGCTCAATACTGTCTCCCATGCTGTTTAACATCTACATGGAACCACTGGGAGAGGTCATCAGGAGGTTTGGGCTGAGGAGTCAGCAATATGCTGACGATACTCAGCTCTACCTCTCATTCTCCACCAATCCAGGTGAGGCAGTTTCTGTCCTGAACTCGTGTCTGAGCCAGATAATGGACTGGATGAGGGTTAATAAATTGAAACTCAATCCAGACAAGACGGAAGTGCTGTTAGTGGGTGCTTCGCCGGACAGGTTAGAGGGCCACTTCCCTGTCTTGGACGGGGTTGCACTCCCCCTAAGGGACAGGGTCCGCAGCTTGGGGGTGCTTCTGGACCCTGGTCTAACTCTGGAAGCCCAGGTGGATTCGGTGGCCAGGGGCGCCTTCCTTCAGCTGCGGAAAATATACCAGCTCCGCCCCTACCTAGACGAGCAGAGCCTCGTCAGTTACGCATGCGCTGGTAACATCCCGTATTGATTACTGCAATGCGCTCTACGTGGGGCTGCCTTTGAAGACGGTCCGGCGATTGCAACTGGTTCAGAATCGTGCGGCGCGGCTGGTGAGTGGTGGGGCCGCCAGAGATCACATCACGCCGATTCTACATAACCTGCATTGGTTACCAGTTGCTGCCCGAGCCCAATTCAAAGTGCTTGTCTTGACATATAAAGCCCTAAACGGCTTGGGACCTAGATACCTGAAGGACCGCCTCCTTCCATATGAACCTACCCGGCAATTAAGATCTAGCCAGGGGGCCCTCTTGAAAGAGCCATCCCTCAAGGAGGTGAGAGGGATGGCTTGTAGACAAAGGGCCTTCTCGGCAGCTGCCCCCAAGTTATGGAATGCCCTCCCAAGTGAGATCCGCCTGGCGCCAACATTGATGACATTTCGGCGCCAGGTAAAAACCTTCCTGTTCCAGAAGTTTTTTAATTGATACAACATAGACTGCGGTCCTTTGATGGCAATTTTAGTGATGATTTTAGTATAAGGTTTTGCTGATGTTTTAATTATTTATTGATATTTTATGTCTTAACTCTTTTAATTCCTTGTTGTAAGCCGCCCAGAGACCTTTGGGTAGTGGGCGGCATATAAGCTGTAAAAATAAATAAATAATAAAATAAATAAACATCCTTTTTAAATTGAGGTGCACAGAACTCGACACAGTATTCCAGGTGGGGTCTGACCAGAGCAGAATAGAGTGGTACTATCACTTCCCTTGACACTATGCTTCTGTTGATGAAACCTAGAATCACATTGGCTTTCCTGGCCACTGCGTCACACTGCTAACTGATGTTCAATTTGTTGTCCACCAAGACTCCCAGATCCCTTTCACATGTACAATTTTCCAGCCAGGTATCTCCATCCTGTATCTGTGCAATTTATTCTTTTTATGTAGATGCAGCACCTTACATTTCCCTCTGTTGAAACCCATTCCATTAGTTTTGACCTAGCACTCTAATCTGTCAAGACCATTTTGGATTTTCATCCTATTCTCTAGGGCAGGCATGTCCAAACTTCAGCCCTCCAGATGTTTTGGACCACAGCTCCCACAGTCCTTTGCCATTGGGAATACAGGCTCGGAATTCTGGGAGATGTGATCCGAAACATCAGGAGGGTCAAAGTTTGGTCATGCCTGCTCTAGGGAATTAGTAACCCCTACCAATTTGGTATAATCTGGAAATTCTCTATTCCTTCCTCCAAGTCATTAATAAAGATATTCAATAGCACTGGACCCAGAACAGAACACTGGGGCACCCCACTGGTCATGTATCTCCAAGCTGAAGAGAAGCCATTTATATACAGTACTGCGGTATCAGTATACTGTGGAACCACAGTATATGAAGGCAAGGCCCCTGACGGCAAGCTGTGTGGGCCTGTTTGAAGCCTCTTGCACTTACTCCAGGCCTGGTGCTGCCTCAAACAGCCCTCCAGTGGGCTTCCCGGGCCTCTTGGAGGCCCCAGAAGTGGTTCCCAGTGAAACGGAAGTGGCTTTCGAGAAACCAGAAGTGGCTTCCAGATTGCCCAAAACCACTTCTGGTGCCTCTGACAAGCTCTAGAAGCCCACTGGAGGCCCATTTGGGGCAGTGCCAGGCCTAAGGTAAGTGTAGGAGGCTCCAGACACACACACCCAGTCCCGACCGATCCCAGCATCCGCATATCATGGATTTTCCTTTATCGCGGGTTGGGTCAGGTCCCTAATCCCCACAATAAGCAGAGGATTAAATTCCTCATAAGACGCTATCTCACCTGGGGAAGATCCTAATCTTCGGAAGGTCCGGCTTTTCCTCTTCCTCCCGTCATGTGACTGAAGATGTGGGATAGCAGTTTCCATGTACAAAGGTGTTGTTTTAAAGCACAGTTCAGCCCCATGGCCATCAGGTGGCACTAAAATTAAAAAAGGGCCAGCTGACTGGCACTAGGGGTGGGGGAAGTTTAAGAAAAGCAGCTCCCAGTCGGCCAGCTGCCTGGAGCTAGGACGGTGGGGGGAAATTTTTTAAAAATTAAAAAACAGCACCAGTCCAGCCAGAGGACCAGCTGACTGGTGCTAGGAGTGGGGGAAGTGAAAAGAAAAGGGAAAAAAAACAGCGTCCGATTGGCCCCAGGAACAGCCGGTTGGCACTATGAGAAAAAGAAGAAGAAGAAAACCGGATCATCTGTGTGGTCCTATGACGTCTGCGTCCTTAAAAGGTGGAGTTTTTAAGCGAGGCAAAAAATTCCCTACCTCTCCAGTAAGTATTGGAAACTTCGCTTAACGGGGTGTTACCGGGTTTTCTCCCTCCCCCTTTTTTTTCAAAAAGCCCGGTGGTCATGGGGACAGCATTTCTGGACACGGTTTATCTACAGATTTAATCTGCATTTACAGGGACGTGGGATAGGCGCCATGTTGTTGTTGTTCAGTCGTTCAGTCGTGTCCGACTCTTCGTGACCCCATGGACCAGAGCTCGCCAGGCCTTCCTATCCTCCACTGCCTCCCGGAGTTTTGTCAAATTCATTTTGGTTGCATCGATGACACTGTCCAACCATCTCATTCTCTGTCGTCCTCTTTTCCTTTTGCCTTCGATTTTTCCCAGCATCAGGGACTTTTCCAGGGAGTCCTCTCTTCTCATGAGGTGGCCAAAGTACTGGAGCCTCAGCTTCAAAATCTGTCCTTCCAGTGAACATTCGGGGTTGATTTCTTTCAGAATGGATAGGTTTGATCTCTTTGCAGTCCAGGGGACTCTCAAGACTCTCCTCCAGCACCACAGCTCAAAAGCATCAATTCTGCGGCAATCAGTCTTCTTTATAGTCCAGCTCTCACTTCCATACATCACTACTGGAAAAACCATAGCTTTAACCATCCTGACCTTAGTTGGCAAACTGATGTCTCTGCTCTTTAGTATGCTATCTAGGTTTGCCATTGCTTTCCTCCCAAGAAGCAGGCGTCTTTTTATTTCATTGCTGCAGTCGCCATCTGAAGTGATCAAGGAGCCCAAGAAAATAAACTCTGTCATTGCCTCCATTTCTTCCCCTTCTATTTGCCAGGAGGTGATGGGACCAGTGGCCATGATCTTAGTTTTTTTGATGTTGAGCTTCAGCCCATTTTTTCCACTCTCCTCTTTCACCCTCATTAAGAGGTTCTTTAATTCTTCCTCACTCTCTGCTATTAGAGTAGTATCATCTGCGTATCTGAGGTTGTTGATATTTCGTCCGGCAATCTTAATTCCGGCTTGTGATTCATCCAGACCGGCCTTTCTCATGATGTACTCTGCATATAAGTTAAATAGGCAAGGTGACAGTATACAGCCTTGTCGTACTCCTTTCCCAATTCTAAACCAGTCAGTTGTTCCATATCCAGTTCTGACGGTTGCTGCTTGTCCCACATATAGATTTCTTAGGAGACAGATAAGGTGGTCAGGCACTCCCATTCCTTTAAGGACTTGCCATAGTTTGTTGTGGTCTACACACAGTGAAGGCTTTGGCATAGTCAATGAAGCAGAAGTAGATGTTTTTCTGGAACTCTCTGGCTTTCTCCATAATCCAGCGCATGTTGGCGATTTGATCTCTAGTTCCTCTGCCCCTTCGAAATCCAGCTTGTAGTTCTGGAAGTTCTCTTTCCACATACTGCTGAAGCCTGCCTTGTAGAATTTTGAGCATAACCTTGCTAGCATGTGAAATGAGTGCAATTGTGCGATAGTTGGAGCATTCTTTGGCATTTCCTTTCTTTGGGATTGGGATGTAGACCGATCTTTTCCAGTCCTCTGGCCACTGCTGGGTTTTCCAAATTTGCTGGCATATCTTATGCAGCACCTTTACAGCATCCTCTTTTAAGATTTTAAAGAGTTCAATTGGAATGCCGTCACCTCCACTGGCCTTGTTGTTTGCAATGCTTTCTAAGGCCCACTTGACTTCACTTTCCAGGATGTCTGGCTCCAAGTCAGCAATTACGCTATCTTGGTTATCAGGGACATCCAGATCTTTCCGATATAATTCTTCTGTATATTCTTGCCATCTCTTCTTGATCTCTTCTGCTTCAGTTAGGTCCCTACCATTTTTGTCCTTTATCATATCCATCTTTGCACGAAATACCCCTTTAATATCTCCAATTTTCTTGAACAGATCTCTGGTTTTTCCTTTTCTGTTGTTTTCCTCTATTTCTTTGCACTGTTCATTCAAGAAGGTCGCCCTGTCTCTCCTTGCTATTCTTTGGAAGTCTGCATTCAATTTTCTGTATCTTTCCCTTTCTCCCTTGCATTTTGCATCCCTTCTCTCCTCCGCTATTTGTAGGGCCTCGTTGGACAACCACTTTGCTTTCTTGCATTTTCTTTTCTTTGGAATATTTTTCATTGCAGCCTTCTGTACAATGTTACAAGCCTCCATCCATAATTCTTCAGGTGTTCTGTCCACCAAATCTAGTTCCTTGAATCTATTCTTCACTTCCACTGTGTATTCATATGGGATTTGACTTAGGTTATACCTAACTGTCCCAGTGATCTTCCCTACTTTCTTCAGTTTAAGTTTGAATTTTAGGCGCCATAGAGTGGCACAAATATTTCTGATCTGTATACATTTCATAGCTGGCCGGCCAAAGGCTGAGAGTTCAGTTCCTCATCTGCAACTCAGAAGAACCAGCCTCTGTGGCTTTGGGGAAGCTGCACAGCCCCATGATGTCCACAGAAGCAGGGAACTGTAAATCATTTCTGAGTACTGTACTCTCTATCTAGAAAACCTCAGAAAAGGGTTGCCATACATCAGAATAGATTTGACAGCAGACGACGACGATGATGATGATTAAACAATACCAGGCACAGTCCATCAAAAATATAAAAAACATTGACTGGTATTACTTAACAGACACATGTTTTAACCGATATTAAATATTGATACATCGTATCAGCTGTTCCTAATATGGCCATTTTTGTAGTTCTGTTGATTTTATTTCTGGAAGCTGCAACAGCTTGTAATGCTGTATGAAATTTCTTGATACTGTTCCCAAAGCCCCAATGACTACAGGGATCACTGTGGTACATTTCATCCACAGGTGATATGTTTCAGTTGTCAGATCTCTATTTTTTAAATTTTTTTAAATTCTTTAGCTTCAACTCTGGCATCCCTTGGAACGGCAATGTCAATTCTCCGGACATTTCTCCTTTCTGTCTCTACTATGTCCATTGTGTGATGTTCAAGGTGTCTATCAGTTTGGATCTGGAAATCTGACAAGATCTTGGCTTTGTCATTTTCTAACACCATTTCCACAGATATTCCCATGAATTCTTGGAGGATGGGTATTTATTATTATTATTATTATTATTATTATTATTATTATTATTATTATTATTATTATTATTATTATTATTATTATTATTATTACACAACACATTGCATGTCTTTAATCATCTGCCGTCATCCAAATCAGAGCTTGGGATATTACTTTTAAAAGAGACTGTTACTCATTAATTTATTTGAACACCAGGCTGTTACAATTACAGCCTGGAAAAACAATTCATTGTGCAGCTTGTTAGGAATGAATTTCCATTTGCCTCTATCACCATGGTACCGTTCAAAGGGAAGGAAAATACTTTCCCCAAGAATATCCCTCAAGTACACTCCTCATCTCCAGCAGTAAAAGCTACAAATGCTTTGTTAAAATGCTAACAAATGAAATAGCATATAAAAATCTACTGCCTGAGGTGAGAAAAGTCATGTCCACCTCTTATCACTTGTACCTTTCAGGGGTCTGTTACAGATTTTTAAATAGGAAAAGGACCATGATATGGGCAGTACTTACATTTATTTTGTTCATTTACCACTGCATTTTCAGAGTTTCTATGATTTTCTCATTTTCTGGGAGGCTAGAAACCTATTTTTTTTTTAAAAAAATCTATAACCCATTACTATATCCCACTAATTCTTTATAGTAATGGGATAGATTTTACTTTTACTGTCTAGTGCTATAAAATTAAAATCCATCCACAGAGATTGAATGGGTTATATCAGTCATGGATCTTAATTAATTACACCCAGTGCCTATAATTCAAGAGACTATAAATGCCACTGGACTGACTCTCAGTACAATTTTTTTTTTTTGGGGGGGGATAATTACTTTGATGGTGCAAAATTAAATAAATAAACACATAAAGTTAATCTGTGTTTCCCGACAAACATCTGTCTTAGTAAGGAGCTCTTGTTAGGTCGCCCAAAGCACCTGGATTGACTTCACACAACCCAGTGTGCCAGATTGCCTTCCTCATTCATTCCATTATATGAAGTCTACACAGACTGAATTCTCATTGAATTCAATAGGAATGGATCCTTAGTATTCCAAGCGTCCATGATTGGAACCATAAACAGCCCATGGCTCAAGTCTCGATTGTTGAGTTTCATGGTGGTAGTGGGGAACCATTCTTTGAGGATTTGCTTCAGAGGCAGAAAGGAGCAAAATAAAAGTAGGGGTGGATTAGCAATCCTTTCAAATCTCCCCAGAGAAAGAGCCTGATGATCTGGCAACTGGATGTAGCTCACAGAGACAGGCAAGTGTTCTATAAATTTCATATGAAAAAGCCCGCAGTGATCTACCTCTTCTTCCTCCCACATCTACAATCAGTATCGCCCTGGGTCAATTCACTTCCATTTCATATTCCCTGAACAACACATCATTTTCTTTCTTCTTCCTTTTCTTTTCCACCGCTCAGGCCAATTGCCCATACTTCTGCCAGTATCAACTTTTGTTCTAATTGATCTGAAGAGCAACAAATTAGAGCCAATTATAGGCAACTATCACACTCCCTTCCCTCTCATTTCTGAAAAGTATAAGTTATGCTAGAAGTAACTACCATATTTGGAAATCACTCCAAAGCACTAGCCAAAGTCGGCCCATTTTGGAGTGTAACTTCCTCCGGATAGATAGATAGATAGATAGATAGATAGATAGATAGATAGATAGATAGATAGATAGATAGATAGATAGATAGATATAGATAGATAGATAGATAGATAGATAGATAGATAGATAGATATAGATATAGATATAGATATAGATATTGATATTAGAGATGGGCACGACTTGAAAAAAATTTTTTGAGTTGTCGTTAGTCGGGCCGGTTCCGTTTTGGGTCGTTTCCCTGTTTCGCGAAAATTCGCAAAAATTAGTCGGTTTGTTTTTTCGTTTTTTGTTTTCATTGGTACTGGTTTTTTGGGGGGGTAGCGGGCTCCTGGAGGCACCTCTGTGGGGTGGGTGCCTCCTCTGGCCCGCTATAAAGGGAAAGCGGGCTCCTGGAGGCACCCGTGGGTGCCTCCTATCCTCACCCACTAGGAAGGGGAAGCAGGCTCCAAGAGACCCCTCAACATGGGGGTCTCCCCTCCTCACCGGCTGCTGCAAAATGGCATGCAATAGCCATAGGTATATGCATACCAGTTGCAGACAGTGAGACCAGTGAACCCGCCAGAGGCATAGGGTGATGCCTAAGGCTCTCGCACCACCATGTCTCACAAAGAAGGGAATCGTACTTGCGTGTAGTGCAATGCAAGCAAGTAGATCTGGCTTAGGGTTAAGGTGGGTTAGTGCAAGGACCACGGTTAGGCTAGTGACGGGTAAGGTTACGGTGGGCTAGTGGGTTGCACCTCTGGGTGCCTCTCTGACCCACTAAGAAGACAGTCTGTGACGTATGGGTAAAGAGTCAAGGATTAGGGTTAGGGTTAGGGGGTTAGGGCAGGTTTTTGGGGGCTTTTTGGCACATCCCAGAAGTCTCCATGGCCAAGTGGCCATGCGATTGGTGGGATGGCTCCAAAAATTTGCATGGTCGTCCACTCCCACATGGCTGGCCACTTGGCCAGCCCATCATTGCGCAGGTGTAAATAAAATAAAATAAAATAAAATCAATGGAGGACAGAGGAGGAGAGGAGAGACATTTTGTTGCAAGAAAAAACCCACTGCTACTGTGAAAAATCTGGCAGTTTATACATTTTCGCGTGTTTCTGTTGTGCTTGTGTGTTTTTGGACCACGATTTCAAAAATAATATTGTGTTCGCCGCCCCATTTTGGATCCCCCGCCCGCACCGCATGGCATGGCGAGTCCGGCTGCCCAGGACGGGGGGGGAGGCGGGTACCCCCTCCAGAAACCACCCCTCCGGTAGGTGCCCTGCGCCCTTAGTCAAGCAGGCATTTTTCCGCCTGCTTTTTTGGCCCGGGAATGGGTGGGTGGGGAGTTTAAAAGTTTTTTCCTGTGCCGTCCGTGCCGCTTGCTTGCGCTTTAATTGCAGCAGCCGGTGGCGAGACTGGGCTTTTTGCTGGCTGCGAGCCTGCGGCGAGTCCCACCAGAGCAGCCCAGGTCGGGTGATGGGGGGGAGGCCGGGGACCTCCAGAAACAACCCCTCTGGTAGATGCCCTGAGGCACGGCAGGCATTTTTCCGCATGCTTTTTGGCCGGGAACCGGGTTTTTTTAACTTTTAAAAACTTTTTTTCTGTGCCGCGTGGCATCGCGCGATCGCGCGATGCAAGGAACAAGCACGACAAATCATTTATTTATTTATTTATTTATTTTTGACACTTTAAGAAGAGTTTTGAATGTTCTTTATGAGATGGGAAGATCACAGGACAAAGCATGCATTTTGTCTCTAGATTTATTTAAAGCCTTTGATTGTGTCCAATGGCCTGCGTTAAAACTTTTATTAGTGAAATGGGGATTTGGCGAAAAATTTCTAAGTGTAATAAACCAACTCTATTCTCATAGCACCTCATCAATCATTGTCAATGATGGGATGACAGAAAAAATTACCCTAGCCCGAGGAACAAGACAGGGATGTCCTTTATCGCCAGTTCTGTTTTGCATAGTGATAGAGCTACTAGCTAATGCAATAAGGGAGGACCAACTTATTAAAGGTATGGGTAAGGAAGGCAAGATAAAAATCAGTTTATTTGCAGACGACGCTTTGTTAACAATAAAAAATCCGGTAGAAAATATATTAAGAATAAAAGCACACCTAAAGGAATTTGGTGAAACAACCGGATTATGTGTCAACTGGCAGAAATCAGAAATCATGCTTTTCAATCAGGATAATCGAGACATGGAAGAGATCTCCAATCACGAACTGAAAGTTTGTAAATGTATAAAATACCTAGGGATATTTTTAGATAAAGACATTAGTAAAACGAAAGAACGAAATTACACAAAAATAAAGGAAGAGATTAGAAATAAATTACAAAATTACTCCAAATTAAACTTATCATGGTTTGGTAGAATAGCAATGGTAAAAATGAAAATACTTCCTAAAATAAATTTTCTTTTTAGAATGTTACCTATTCAATACACAGAAATTGAAATTAAAGTTTATCAAGATCTTTTAAATAAATTCTGCAATGGTGGAAAAAAAGCAAGAATAAATAAAAGTTTATGGTACAGATCTCAAAAAGGGGGAGGTATAGGCATACCTAATCTTAGAATGTATTACATAGCTAATCAGCTTAGCTCCCTGGGGGAAATACTATTTAAACCTCAAAAACTAATATGGTTGGAACTTCAATCAGAGGAACTAAATGAAGACATAAATAAATATGTGTTTAGTTTCCCCCAAAAAAGGAAAAGTTACCCAATTAAAAATCCTCTTCTAAGTTCCCTATTGCTCACTTGGAAAAAGTATGGAAAGAAATTGATACAGGAAGGTTCCCCGCTTGGTGCGGTGATCGATCAGATAAATTTCCCCACGAACATGAAGAAATTGGGAGACTTATTTAAATTAAGGAAAGTGGCAAGACTAAAAGATTGGATTAAAAAGATGACATCAAAACAAGAAATTAAACGTATTCTGCAAACTCAGGAATTGTCGTGGTTGAATTAGGCCCAGTTAGAAAGCTGGACGAAAGAATGGATTAGGAGAAATACACAACTTAGAGGATATACAAAATTTGAGCAATTTCTGACAACATATGAATCAGAGAAAGGAAATACAGGGAAAGGAACAGTTGGCAAATTATATAAAATAATTCAAGATTCATTTGAGAATAGGGAACAGGACACAATAAGAGAGCTATGGAAACAAGACATAGAGAAATAAATAAATAATGATGAATGGAAAAGAATTTGGAATTTGAGGATTTTACGGTCATTATCAGTCAGAATAAAGGAAAACTACTTCAAACTAGTTTTAAGATGGTATATGACTCCAGTCAGAATGAATAGAATGAATCCAAAATATTCTAAACTCTGCTGGAAATGCGAAAAAAAGATAGGTACCTATTTTCATTTATGGTGGGAATGTGAAATAGTTCAAAAGTTTTGGCAAGAGATTATTGAGGAGATAAGAGAAATACTACAAACTGATATTAAATGTGTACCGGAAATTGCTTTGTTATCATTACCATCTATCAATGAATATGATGTGAAAACTAAAGAATTAATAGCAAATCTTACGACAGGAGCTAGACTGATTATTGCTAGGAACTGGAAACTGAAATCAGACCTTAAAATTGCTGAATGGTATAAGGAAGTGTGGGACATAGCACTAAATGATAAACTATCTTGTAATATAAAAGTTTTGAGAGGTGAAATAAAAAAAGATATTTTCTATGATGTTTGGGGGAAATTTATAGATCATGTACTATTAAAAGGGAAAGGGATACAACCAACTTATAACCCAACACAGTTCTGGCGTAAAGGACCTTAAGAAGCCTATTGGAAGAAAAAGAAAAAAAAAGATGAAGAAGAAAGAGAAGATGCAAGAATACTGGACGGTTTCTTGGGGGTGGGGGGCACTTTGTACTGTTTATGATTGTCTATTACTGTTTTTTTTATATATAATTGTTCATCATTGTTATTTTGTCTTTTTTTATGTTCAATTAAAAAAAAAAAAAGAAGAAGGCATCCAGGCCAGATGCCATCACAAATCTGGGGGGAAAAAAATTAACTCTTGTATACCGCCCTATTCCCACAGACCAAAATTGTTCGTTTGTCGGTTCGAGCTCGAAGTCTGGCGGAGTAATTCCCGTTACCGTTTCCGTAGAGTAACGGAACCGAGTAACGGAAACGGAAACGGGAATACCACTAAGTCGTGCCCATCTCTAATATATATATATGGCTTGAATTATTCTAATGTCTTCTGCTTTTTGTGAGCTGCTTTTAAATACAGGTATTATTGTGGTGTTGGTAGTGAAATGGTTGGTTTTTCTATATGATTATGATTTTGTTGGACATCTCCAACCCTGAGTAGTTGCATGCCATGAGATGATGAAGCATAGACATTTTATAAATAAATGAATGAATAAATGAATGAATGAATAAATAAATAAATAAATAAATAAATAAATAAATAAATAAATAAATAAATAAATGCCATTTGTATAATAATATTCATGTGACACCAAGTTAGTTCTGACATATGATGACTAGGAATGGGCATGAAATGGAAAAATAGAGTTTCATTTCACTTTATTTTTACTAGCGGTTAATTTCATTTTGTTTTTAAATGGATTTTTGTAAAAAAATCATTAAAAATAACAAAAAATAACAAAATCATTCATTACTCTATAAAATGGCTCCCCCAGGTCCTAGATGCACCATATTTGGTTGGTAAGGGAGCCATTTTACAGAGTAACAAAATGTTTCATTTCCAAAGGGGAAAAGAAGCATTTCCTTTCATTTTGTAATGAAACACTGTTTCCCGTTTCATTTCCTTTTGTAATGTTTTGAAAGATTATGAAACAACGAAACAGTGTGTCTGTTTTTGTAAGGTACCCATCTCTAATGGTGACCCCTTTCAAGGTAGAGAATATTCACAAGTGGTCCCATCCTGGGACTGTACAGCTTAGCTAAGGCTACAGAGGTTGGTTGTGCTCACAGGAGGAACAGTAAGGAACTGAATGCCTAAACGGAGAGACACCCAAAGCACTGAGCTTTCAAGCCAACACACACACACACACACACACACACACACACACACACACACACACACACACACACACACACACACACACACACACACACACAGACACACACACAAAACCCAGCCTGTTGTAGTGCAGTGGTGGTGAACCTTTGGCACTCCAGATGTTTTGGACCACAACTCCCAGAATTCCAAACCTGTAGTGCAAATGACAAAGGACTGTGGGAGTTGCGGTCCAAAACATATGGAGTGCCAAAGGTTCGCCATCACTGGTGTAGTGGATAGAATGGCAGACTATGATTCTGGAGCCAAGGGTTTGAATCCACACTCAGCCATAGACGCTCACTGAAGGTGTGGAGATGATCCGAGTGCTCGTTAAATATCTCACATCATGCCTTGAAAGCCCTGTTAGTGTCACCATGAATTGCTCTGTCCTGGTTGGTGCTGTGGGGAGAATAACCGACCAGGACTCTGAATAGGAATAGGAATAGGAATGTTTATTGTCATTGCCCCCTTGCAGGAACAACGAAGAACTGGGTTCAAATCCCTCGTTCCATGGAAGCTCACTGGAGGAGCAGAACTGATAAAGACACACCTTCACTATCTCACTTACCTTGAAAACCCTGTTTGAATCCCAATAAATCAGTTCTGAATTCACAGCACACAATAACTATATATAAATAGTTTCTGTCATAAACTTGCACTAATGAAAAACAGTATGCATAACTTCAGAAGCAATGCAGCCCATTAAAGAGAACATTTGTGTATTCAATGCATTCTCCGGATGCCTCTGATAGATTGGCCAAATATAATAGAATGAACCATGAAAAGCTCCTTTTTTCTCTTCATATTTCTGTTCAACTCTAATATCATCTTCTTCATCATACTGATTCCCCAATAAAATTAAACAGTAAATAATATTAATGAGATGGAAATAATATGCTTCTAGACAATGGAATAAACAGGGTGTGCAAACATATATATGGCAAACCGTGCTATATAAAACTTTCAGGAAAGAGACAGAAAATCAATTAGAGATAAATTTACAAGCCACATTTTAAAATGATTACCATTCAGTAATGTGACGGTGAGTTGTCTAGAATAGTTCAATGAATTAGATATTGGGGTGTGAATCCAGAAATTGAGAGTTCAGTTCCCCCTTATGCATCCCAGAAGAATCACCCTGTGTGGCCTTGGCAATCTGCACAGTCCCAGCCACCGCTACCCCTGAAGCAGGGAATGGTAAGCCACTAGAGAGGGCACTATACCTAGAGAACCCTGAAAAGGATTGTTGTTAGTCAGAATTAGAGATGGGCACGAATTTAAAAAAAAATAGTGTTTCATTTCATTTCATTTCATTAATTGTTTGGTTTGTTTCATTTTGTTTTTTGCAAATTTATGTGGAAAAAATCATTTTGTTGTTTTGTTAATTCGTTATTCATTTTACCCATTTTTTCCCAGGGCCCACTGCATGGCCTCCTTCTTATGACCCCTCCCGATCGGCCCTGCGATACCGGGCCACCGGAGGGAGGTGCAAGGGGCAGTGGCTTTGAAGCCACTCTGCTCTGGCCGCCAAAGTGCAGCCTCCTCATCTCCCCTCCCGATTGGCCCCACAATAATGGGCCATGGGAGGGAGGTGCAAGGGGGCCGGCTTCGAAGCGGCGCTGCTCTGACCGCCTAAATGTGGCCTGCTTCTTACGTCTCCTCCTGGGACTGGGCTGAGGCTCGAGCCTGCTGCATCCCTCGATGGCATTGACGAGGTGCATGTTCCCTCCGTGCAGCTTGGCACGAAAGGACCTCAGGACCAGCACCAGGTAGGAGACATCTCTCCCCCCCCCATTAACAAAACAAATCTAACCGAACCAATTTTTCTTGATTTGGTTCATTTCGTGTTAGATTTGCCCCTAGGTTCATTATTCATTTCGTTACTAATGAAACAAATAATAAATAATGAAAAAAAAAATCAGTTTGTGCCCATCTCTAGTCAGAATTGTCCTGAGAGCATACATTGTCAATATTAATCTGATTATTATTTCAATATCAACATTGGCACTATCCATAAGAACATAACAAGAGCCATGCTGGATCAGGCCAAAGGCCCATCTAGTCCAGCTTCCAGTATTTCACAGTCACACCACCAAATGTGTCGGGGAGTGCATGAGACTAGATATCTGTTTCCTGATACCACTCCCTAGCATCTGGTCCTTGAAGTACCCCAGTTTTAAGTCTGGAGATTACACATCTCCATCATGGTTTGTAACCTGTGATGGACGTTTCTTCCAGCAATCTGTCCAGCCCCCTTTTGAAGGCATCCAGGCCAGATGCCATCACCACATCCTGTGGCAGGGAGTTCCACAGCCAAAACTAGCTTCAGCCTTATTTGCACAGGCCTTGGAGATCTGAGAAGGATAGCTCTTTTTGTCTGAGACAGTAAAACTCACAGAGAGGCCCAGACCATCTTCTGTAGCTATGCAAGCTGCATAACCTACAGAAGAAGGATTACTGAAAGTTTTTTTTTAATCAATGTAGATATTATCAGTTGCACATTGAGGTCAACTAATTAGTATGCAACTAATAGTACCTACAATGATTTTGTAACTTGCAACAATTATCCCCCAAACATTATGCTTTTGGCACTATGCCAACATAAGTAAGAAAATATTATGTATTTAGTTATTTATTTAAAATTATTTTACCCTGTATGTCTGTGAAGATTCTCAGTCATCCTGGTGAGTTTATCTGGAAGATGAGTCATGGCAACTGGACTTCTTTTTCTTGAGATATTGAAACTTTTTGCTGCTCATCCAAACAGTTTCATCAGTCTGAGGAAAGCTAGTTGTGAGTCCTCCATTTTATGGTTCACTTTGACCTCATGCAACCGGGGCCAGGATTGCCCTGCCGCCCCCGCTGCCTGGTAATTCAACCCAAACTGGTTCAGATTGGTTCAGGTTCGTACAATTTTTAAAAATTTGTATGAACCAAAACCTGAACCGAACCAAGAGTGGGCCTGAAACAGGCAAACATGAACCAAAGTGGTTCTGTTTTGTATCCACCTCTACTTTCAATCTCTCAAGAAAAGGAGCCCAGCTGCCAAGACTCAAATTCCAGATAACTTTTACCCTACGTTTCCCCTAAAAAAAAAATAACCCAAGGCAGTTTACATAATTTAAAAAACAAACAACAAAGTCTGAAACAGCAGGTATGCTGATATTTTAAAAGAATGAAACAATATGAAATGAAGATTAGAAAAGGGATGAAGAAAAATAATAATTTTAAATTAATATGGAACCCATATTTGGTACACGAGTTTCAGAAGGGGAAGGGTATGTATAACTGGGAGAAGAATAAATGTATTACTGGAGATAAATGGGTAAATCCATGTACAGCACTAGGAATAAAAAGAATGGAACTAGTTCCGAGTGGGAAGTAGGCTGAACAATGTGGTTTTTGGTGATTATTTTTATTTATTTTGTAAATGCTTTCCCACCCTGTTTATTATAATATGATACTATAATATCCCATAACCAATAGAGGTTCTTGGATGAAGTTTTTTTGGCACCGGCAAGTCTATCACGGGCCCATTTGTGTTAAGCCTTTATGCACTTCAGGCTACTAGTTCAGATGATGTGCCTCATTAGCTTTCAAGGTGCCACAAATGCTGCTGAGTCACCATAGCCACCTAATTTGAACACACCAATTTGAGATGTCAAGGATGTCTGGGGTGGATTAGCACTTGAGCAAATGGAGACCACCGACAGGTGATACTAGGATCTCCAAATAGGATGAAGAAAGAAATCCTGCCTTAAACTCTGGAGAGCTGTTGTGAGTCAGAGTTGGCAATAAATAGGCCCTAAATCAGGAGTAACAGGTTTCAGAGTTTCTCTTCGGGATGTGAACTAGCTTTGAAGAAAATTATCTCAACAGAGCAAAGCAGAGCTGGTTTTTTTTTTTCCAGATCACTGCAAGGAACTTCAAGATGTCTTCAGGCTTGCATGAACAGAATAAGAAGTTGATTTAGGTCACCTGCCATTGAGTGTTTTTGTTATAAATAAATTTATGCTTTAGAAAAACAATGCATTGAATGAAATTTTCGCCCCATCACAACTCCAGACTCCCTCTCATCTCCACCCCCAATATCCTAAAGAGCTTGTCTTGTGATGGGTTCGTCAGATCATTGGTTCTCAACCTTAGGTCCTGTGATGTTCTTGAACTAAAACTCCCAGAAACCTTCAGCGCTAGCTTTGTGGGCTAAGATATCTGGGAGTTGCAGTCCAAAAACATTGGGAGATCCAAGGCTGGGAATCACTGAGTTAAGAGCAATGGTTTAACTCCATAAATGGCAATACCTTCAGATTGAGCACTAGAACAAACATTGCTTTTTAAAAAATCAGCCTGCGTATGTACAGAAAGATGGGAAATAAAGTAGCATGCCTGTCGTCCACTTATTTCATTCAAATGGATATTGTTTCACTACGAATGGAGCCCCATATAATACAAAAGCAACACGAGAAGGTGGACAGAATCAGACTCATGATTCTGTATACAATGAATCGCCTCCCCTGCTTCCTAACAAGAGGTCCATAAACATGTCATCAGAAGAGAAAGTCTGCCAGGGCTGCCACTGGGGCTTAATTATATTTTGTGGAATCACTCCATATTGCTAGATGCAAACAGCACCAAGCGCTTTTAGCATTTAATGGGAACTAGCAGTGTTCTCTCCTGCAGCCAGAGAGAGACAGCTCCAGTTAATTAGTCTACGTTGCCTGGAACTCAGACTCTGCCTGCATGGAATATAGCCTAGTTGTAATCCCCAGTTTACACTAAAGAAGCATACAAAGCACATTATGGAATCCCCAATTAAAACTTCAGCTCTGTCATGAATTCATTGGGAGGCCTTGGACAAGCCATGTTTCAAAAATGGATGCGCAAGTCAAAGGGCTCATTGTCAAGTAGGACTTATGTCACATGGATTACTCAGACTCAAAAAAGATTTTTTTTAATTACTTGGGCTCAACTTGGAGTTCAGAAGCTGTCCATCCCTCTCTTTTTTTCTGAATGAAAAATCCTGTTTTAATAGGGACCTTGGGCTTGGGGCTTGGTAGCAAAGTCTCAGACCTGGGACTCAGACCCAAAGACTTGTCAACATCTCTGCCATGTTTCTTGTGGCATCTACAAATACATTGTGGATTCTAGAAGAGCCTACAACAAGGTCTGTGTGCTTCATGGAGCAACAGTACAGTAGGACCCCGGTAACAGCTGGGGATTGGTTCTAGGCCTTCCCGTGGATAATGAAAACCGTGGATAAGAGAGAATGCTTGCCCACCCACCCCAAACTGCTGTTGCCTGACAATAGCTTGATTTATGACTGCTGTTTTGAGATAGTAGCTTGCTTTACAGCTGCTGTTTGTGACAATAGCTTGCTTTGTGGCTGCTGAATTATTTAATTTTTTCCCTCTGCCAACCGTGGATAACTGAATCAGTGGATAATGAATCAGTGGATACGGGCATCCTACTGTAGTAGAAATAATGAATTACAGACATCTGGGCAAACCACCAAATGGGAACTGCACTCTCCCATGCTTATCCAATATGTCCATACACATCTACTGACTGGACAGGTGTGTGTGTGTGTGTGTGTGTGTGTGTGTGTGTGTGTGTGTGTGTGTGTGTGTGTGTGTGTGTGTGTGTGTGTGTGTCTGTGTCTGTGTCTGTGTCTGTGTCTTTGTGTTTGTGTGTGTCTCTCTCTCTCCCTGTGTCTGTCTCTCTGTGTGTGTGTGTGTGTGTGTGTGTGTGTTTTCATGAACTAGGAGTGGTGACTGCATCTGGAGCCACTTCTCCTCCATTTGAAATAATGAACAGATCATGCTCTGAAATAGTTTCCACTAACCCCAGAGCTCTTGATCAAATATCATGAGAACAAAACATATATGATAGCAAGATGAGTTCCTCCAAGATTATGTTTTTATTATAACCTGGACTTTGGCCTAAACCTTTCTTTTGGTCATAATGTTAGTTGATCCACCGAATCATTGTGCCTTCACTTTGTGTTGACTTACCGAGTTCTCAGGTATTCTATAGCTCTAGATAGCAGTAACAGTATGTACTTGTCCATTTTCATACTGTTCATCTACAATGAGGTGCTATTCTTCTGAGAAATGAGAGGACTCTCTTATGTTTTTGTAAAATGGGAATGAAGTTATAGAACTCTCTCTCTCTGTGTTGTGTCATTACAGTCGAGACCGACTCTTCGTGACTCCATGTCCATGGAGTTTTCTTGGCAGGAGTACTGGAGTGGCTTGCCAGTTCCTACTCCAGGCGCCTACAGCACCTGGTATTCCCTGGTGGTCTCCCATCCAAGTACTAACCAGGGTCGACCCTGCTTAGCTTCCGAAATCGGGCAAGATCGGATGTGCTTAGGGCATATAGAACTCTAGCTTGTATTAACACTGCACTGTTACAGCAGTATGATAATGCTTTAATTGTCATGGCTCCTGCTTGTGGAATTCTTAGCAGTGGGGTCTTTAAACCATTCTGCTAGAGTGCTATAGCACTGCAGATGAGAGGAATGTGCTAGATCTCTAGCAGCTTATTGCCTCACTACCAAATTAGGAGCCCCCAGGATTCCATGATATTTAGAGTCATTTCACACTCCTGGTTTATGACATTCTGGCAAGCAGGCTGATGATTGACAAAATGTTAAGTCATTAAGCATAAAAATATTTAAAAAGGAGACCAATGATGCATCTAGAGCACATTTGTGTTCTCTCACATGTTGAGAGACACACCCCTGTGGCATAGCTATGGCTACTGTCTGCCTTGACAGATAGTCCTGAGTCACACACACACAAACACACACACACACACACACACACACACACACACACACACACACACAGGCCAGGCAGAAGGGGAATTCTGTTGAACCCCAAAGAATTAAACTATAGCACACAGTGGCAATCAAATATAACTAATATGGGGAAACATAGGCTCAAAAGATGGAAACTTGCACAGCTGAGGGGGTTCAAAGGAAGGGCATTTTCATAAATCACACTCACAAGCACAGACACTCATATGAATACGGGGATAGATTGGAGAAAATCTTCCTAGGAGATAGATAGAGAGTGACAGATTACCTCTGCTCAGTCTTATTAAACTGTTTTGGAGCTGCAGAGTGTTGAACCCCAGCAGGTGGGATTACCTGGAGGGTTTAAACAGAGATAGATACAAGAAGAGAGTTTACACCTGAACTGAACTTGAACCACTAATATGATTATTGAATGTCTTTTATATGTCTTTTGCAAGGCTGACCAGTGATCACGTGTCTTGGCTCATAGCACAGTAGTTAAATAGCAGTACTGCAGTGAAGATTCAGCTCATGGCCTGAGTTCAACCCTGAAATCAGAGAGCCAACTCAAGGTTTACTCAACCTTCCATCATTCTGAGTTCAGTCATTTGCTTTAAGTACTGTGGATCACTGCATAAGCATTTGCCTGCCTTGATCATTGTTTCCCCTAGAATGGATCCAAACTGGGCCATACCATTTATTAAGGAAGAAGAAGAAGAAGAAGAAGAAGAAGAAGAAGAAGAAGAAGAAGAAGAAGAAGAAGAAGAAGAAGAAGAAGAAGAAGAAGAAGAAGAAGAAGAAGAAGAAGAAGAAGAAGCTATAAAAGTTTTCCCCCTGCACATGCATGCTAATTGTGTCCCACTCTAGGGGTGGTGCTCAGCTCTGTTTTTAAGCGAAAGAGCCAGTGTTGTGCAAGCCCGTGGCCATGGCTACACACATTTCTGCACATGGAATACTGTTTTCCTTCCTGCTTTTTTCAGAGGTACCTGTTTATCTACTTGCATTTACATGCTTTCAAACTGCTAGGTTGGCAGGAGCTGGGGTTAAAAATAGGGGCTCACTCTGCTGCGCAGCACCCAGGATTCGAACTGCCAAGCTGCCAACTTTTGCAGCAAACAGTTTCAGCGCTCTAGCCTGCTGAGCCACCATGCCACCTTTAAAGCAAAGCAAAAAGCAAAGTGTTCTGCTTATATACCGCCCCATACCACTGCAAGTAGTCTCTGGGCGGTTTACAATTTTAATTACAGTGTGCAGGCTACACATTGCCCCCCCCAGCAAGCTGGGTACTCATTTTACTGACCTCGGATGGATGGAAGGCTGAGTGAACCTTGAGCCGGCTACCAAGGATTGAACCCAGGTCGTGAGCACAGTTTTACCTGCAGTACAGGCATTTAACGACTGCACCACGAGGCTCCTAAAAGCTATACTGGGGGTGGTGGGGGTGGGAAAGGGAGACTCAGCCAATTTCATTGTGCACATGTTGTACATTGACAATAAAGGTATTATTATTGTATAGCCGTTATCTTGTATTATTATTATTATTATTATTATTATTATTATTATTATTATTATTATTATTATTATTATTATTATTATTATTATTATTATTATTATTATACTCATCCCTATATATACCCGAAGCTACACACACACACACACACACACACACACACACACACACACACACACACACACACACACACACACACACACATCAGATTTCATATGCATGTCGTCTCTTTTTTTTGACTGTTCCCATATTTTGATAGAGCAGCCGTATGCACAAGGAAACATTTTATTTTACATATCTGTCATTTCCCCCTTTCTCCCCCAGGACAGCTGTTTTTAGTGATACGTTGCACAATTTGAAGGGTTCTGTTCTGTTCACACAACATAACTTTTTCTACTGCTTATGTCGCCTCCCCTTCTGAGCTTCACATAGGTGCTATTCATCACCAAATAGCTTTTCCTTGGCATCCAGAAAAGCCATAAAACGTAATGAGGAAAATGCAAAGTATTAGCGTGAAAGGAAACAGAAAAATAAAAGAAACCCCCTTGCATCCTCTGCTTTGTCCTTGGTTATTATCGTTATTAGGCAAAGTTGCCAGCAGAGTTTCTTCTGAGGTGAAATTCAGATCCAAGGTTGAGGTGGAATTCTGAAATATCTTCAAAATTCAAGTGGGGGGGGAAATGTAATCAGATCGTGAGGGGAATGCTTTTTTAAAAAAACATTTATTAATATTTCTATATTGCCCCCTTAGTTCAAACTGCTCTACCCTAAATACATTCCTTGTCATTGGGTTTCTCTAAAGCAAAATTTAAAGCAATTTTGTAATTCAGTGTATTCAGCAATTCAGAATATTCAAGTGTAGCATGAGTGTAAATGTTTCACTAAGGCATAACCCTACAATTGCCACTGGATTTAACTTAAAGCAAAAATTCAAGGCTTAATTTGGACATGAGTTAGTGGCTCAGTTATTTTGGCTATAGCTCTGGGCACAAGAGTGGGCTGGCCAAGGGGAGAGCGCAGGAAGGGGCAACATATGTGACTTTAGTAATACAGACTTGGACATGGGGCTTGGGAGGACTCAGGACTTGGTACCAAATACTCTGACTTGGGACTTGGATCCAAAGACTTGCCAAGCTCCCTAGTGGTTTTTGCAAACTGTGGAAAATACATGGGTGGGATTTTTTTTTGTAAAATTCTTCTTTCTGCACAAAATTAGTATTGTCTTTTTTACAAAAAACACTAATTGCACTCATATACATGGCAAGTACAAAAGGGCAGAGTGTTTAATCAACATAACAACACAAAATATCCATCCAATGCTTGTGTGTGTGTGTGTGTGTGTGTGTGTGTGGTGTGTGTTTTGCGTTGTTACAGTCATGACCGACCCTTCATGACCCCATTCCCATGGAGTTTTCTTGGCAAGAATACTGGAGTGGTTTGCCAGTTCCTACTCCAGGCGCCTAGAGCACGTGGTATTCCCTAGTGGTCTCCCATCCAAGTACTAACCAGGGCCGACCCTGCTTAGCTTCCAAGATCAGGCGAGATTGGATGTGCTAGTACTGTTTACTAACTCATCCAAAATGGCAGCACATCATATAGAAATGTGTCTGGATACCACTTAAAAGGTACATGTTGTTCTTTGAGACCACCCACCATGAAGTACTATCACAAGGATCCTGTTTCTCTGTTCAACAGAATATGACAAAGCAAGCTGGGGTTTACATCTTCTAGGGATGTTTCGTGGATCTGAGTTTTTCTTGGGTTCTGACCACTGGTAAGCCCATGACTTTTGGCTCCCTATTTTAGATTTGTTTCCAACTGCTGCCCATGTTTCAATCCCTGAGATGGAAAATATGATGCTTTTCAAGGGCCGAGGTTGTTTCATACTGCAGGCCCCTAGAGGAGAGTTGTAGTTCAACACAAAAGTTCTGCGCCCAGGCATTGACATTGTTCACCCTCACAATTTCCTTTCTATGACCCCCTAAAGATGTGGAGAGTAACAACAGATAAAAGAAAATATTTCTTCACCCAGCGTGCTGTTAGTCTATGGAACTCTCTGCCACAGGATGTGGTGATGGCATCTGGCCTGGATCCCTTCAAAAGGGGATTGGACAGATTCCTGGAGGAGAAGTCCATCACAGGTTAGAAACAATGATGGACGTGTATTCTCCAGGCTTAAAACTGGGGTACTTCAAGGACCAGATGCAGGGGATTGGTATCAGGAGACAGATATCTAGTCTTGTGCACTCCCAGACATATTGGGTGGGGCCACTGTGAGATACAGGAAGCTGGACTAGATGGGCCTTTGGCCTGATCCAGCATGGCTCTTCTTATGTTCTTATGTTCTTTTGTGCAGATTTGTATTTTGGGGACTACAATTCCCAGAATTCCCCAGCAGAGCACAACCCAGGGCCATGCTGCCCACCTTGATTTGACAGGAACCATTTGACTCGCTGCTAGCTGTTTTGATGCAGAGGCAAGGAGGAAGAGAAGCGAGCATGTCGGATCGCCTTCAGGAAGCATCTCCTGCTATAAAGAAATCTCCTGCCTGGTGTCATTTCATTTCATTTCTTTTTTTCTTTTTTGATGCCTCACTCTTCCAGGGTTGTATCAAACAAGTTGAAAACATGCTTTCATCTTACGAGAGATAAAAGGTGAGGGGAAAAGATGAAGGTGCGGGCTAATAAGACATCAGAAGAGCCTGGGGGAGACCACAAACGCTGGAGAGAACAGACCAACAAAGGAAGGTCTGTAGAAAGGGAGACGAAGCTCTATAGATAAATTAACAAAGTCAGGAGACTACTTAAAACGAGGTATTAAAGGACCCATATTGAAACTGGATGCGAGCTGTCGGCAAGCATCAGTCTCTAGAGCACCAATCTGCATCTCACACACACACACACACACACACACACACACACAGAGAGAGAGAGAGAGAGAGAGAGATTTTCAGACAAATGTGCAAAAACTGACTGAATCAGAGATATTTATTTGCACAAATTCCTAAAGTGACAAGAGGTGGATCAAATAGCTCCTGATTACCTATAGGGCAGAGCAAAATCCTTCTGGGATCCATGATCAGGATTTTTTAAAATGAAAAGACACCTCAATTATTATTATTATTTTAAACTAAGAATTAGAGATGGGCATGACTTAGCGGTATTCCCGTTTCCGTTTCTGTTACTCGGTTCCGTTACTCTACGGAAACGGTAATGGGAATTACTCCGCCAGACTTCGAGCTCGAAATGAGGAACGAACAATTTTGGTCTGATTTGTCGTGCTCGTTCCTTGCATCACGCAATCGCGCGATGCCACGCGGCACAGAAAAAAAGTTTTTTAAAGTTAAAAAAAAACCCGGTTCCTGGCCGAAAAGCAGGCGGAAAAATGCCTGCCGTGCCTCAGGGCACCTACCAGAGGGGTTGTTTCTGGAGGTCCCCGGCCTCCCCCCCATCCCCCGTCCTGGGCTGGTCTGGTGGGACTCGCCGCAGGCTCGCAGGCAGCCAGCAAAAAGCCCAGTCTCGCCGGCCGCCGGCCACGGCAATTAAAGTGCAAGCAAGTGGCACAGACGGCACAGGAAAAAGCTTTTAAACTCTCCCCCCACCCATTCCCGGGCCAAAAAAGCAGGCGGAAAAATGCCTGCTTGACTAAGGGCGCAGGGCACCTACCGGAGGGGTGGTTTCTGGAGGAGGGGTCCCGCCTCCCCCCCGTCCTGGGCAGCCGGACTCGAGTCGCCATGCCATGCAGTGCGGGCGGGGGATCCAAAATGGGGCGGCGAACGCAATATTGTTTTTGAAATCGTGGTCCAAAAACACACAAGCACAACAGAAACACGCGAAAATTTATAAACTGCCAGATTTTTCACAGTAGCAGTGGGTTTTTTCTTGCAACAAAATGTCTCTCCAGTCTCCTCTCCTCCTCTGTCCTCCATTGATTTTATTTTATTTTATTTTATTTACACCTGCGCAATGATGGGCTGGCCGAGTGGCCAGCCATGTGGGAGTGGACGACCATGCAAATTTTTGGAGCCATCCCACCAATCGCATGGCCACCTGGCCATGGAGACTTCTGGGATGTGCCAAAAAGCCACCTAAAACCTGCCCTAGCCCCCTAACCCTAACCCTAACCCTTGACTCCGTACCCATACATCACAGACTGTCTTCTTAGTGGGTCAGAGAGGCACCCAGAGGTGCAACCCACTAGCCCACCGTAACCTTACCCATCACTAGCCTAACCCTAGCCCTAACCCTAACCCACCTTAACCCTAAGCCAGATGTACTTGCATTGCACTACACGCAAGTACAATTCCCTTCTGTGTGAGACATGGTGGTGCGAGAGCCTTAGTTAGGCATCTCACCTATGGCTCTGGGTTCAGTGCCATCCACTAGTCCTCACAGTCACTGTCTGCTCAACTGGTATGCAATATCCATATGGCTATTGCATACCATTTTGCAGCCAAAGCAGGTGAGGAGGGGAGACCCCGATGTTGAGGGGTCTCTTGGAGCCTGCTTCCCCTTCCTAGTGGGTGAGGATAGGAGGCACCCACGGGTGCCTCCAGGAGACCACTTTCCCTTTATAGTGGGCCAGAGGAGGCACCCACCCCACAGAGGTGCCTCCAGGAGCCCGCTCCCCCCAAAAAAACCAGTACTAACAACAACGAAAAAACAAAAAAACAAACCGACTAATTTTTGCAAATTTTTGCGAAAAATGGAAACAACCCGAAACGGAACCGGCCCGACTAACGACAACTCGAAAATTTTTTTTTCAAGTCGTGCCCATCTCTACTAAGAATATAGAAATCAAAAAGAGAGAACTGCAGGTGCCAAAGTTGAAGTTGCCTAACAGCTGGAGGTCTTTGACAAGCTCAGGCGCTCCCCTTCAACCATTAAAGGTCTGGGGAGAGGTCTGGCACCAAGATCTCCATATGTCATTAAAGATGTTCCATCAGCCAGCTGATCTGGAGAAAGACTGCAAAAGATACAGTGTGAATGGAAGTAAGGGAAATTCTTGGAAAAATCCATTTCTGTCCTTGCTACTGTGAAGACTGTGGGTAAGACTAAAGAGAACACAGACCTCGGGCTCCACAGTCAGATACCCAAATCACTGAACCCTCCAGCCAGGTTTGAAAATCCCATTAGGACAAGTGTAAGCCAGTTTCAACTTCAGAGCACAGAAAACAAAGATCAAACCAAGTCGGAATTTCCCTTAGATGAGAAAGATAACTAAATTAAGACTTTGGGCTCACAATGAGAAGACAAGAGTCCTGGAAAAAGATAATAATTCTGGAAGAACTTGAAGGCAACTGGAAAAGTTGATAACCCAATAGGAGTTGGACTGACTCAATCAAGGAAGCAACAGCCTTGAGCATAGCAATGCAGTGGTGCCTCGTAAGATGAATTTAATTCATTCTACAGGTCATTTTTAAGTACGAAAAAATTGTCTTACAAAACACGGTTTACCATAGGAATGAATGGGAAACCAATTAATCCGTTATGGAGGTTGGGGAAAAAGGCCATTTTCCCCTGACCTCTTTATAAAGTGCACTTTAAAGGCATGCAGAGCCGGCACCCCTCCACCCCAGAACACACATACACCCCAGAGTGCAATACAAACATGGACAAAAGCAAGCAACAAAACAATCCCCAGACTGTTCCCACCAAAAGTGCAATCAAAAACAATGCAAAAACACAAAAGAAAGCAAGGAAACCTCAGTTCCCTACCTTTCCAAGTTCTAAAAGTCCAAAAACTGCAGCAAAAAATGTCCAGAATGGCCCCAAAACTTCATGAAAAAACTCCTACCACCCTCCATAAAAATTTTTCTTGTGAAGCAACCCTATTCCCAGAAATTTTATTCATATTGCAAGTTATTTGTCTTACATGGCATTTGTCATGCAAGGTACTGCTGTATGTCAGTGAAGATTCTCAGTCATCCAGGTGAGGTTATCTGGAAGTTGAGTCATGGCAACTGGAATTCTTTTCTTGGGATATTGAAGTGTTTCACTTCTCTTCCAAACAGCTTTGTCAGTCTGAGGGAAGTTAGTGTCGAGACCTCCAATTTAGACTTCGCTTGATTTCACATCACCCTGGTCTGAATCACCTCATTAGGTGGACAGTGGCCTGAATAGGCTTCAGTATGCAAGAAATGAGCACTGTTGTTCATGACAAACCTTTTTGGAGGCTACTAATTCTTGCAGCCGTTGTAACTCTGAAGCAACATGATGGTACATGGCACACATGCACTTTGGATTTGCCTGATAAGGATAAGAACGAATTCCAGTTCTGTTTACAACAGTTCAGCTCTGTTTGGTTCAGTTTGGTTACATTGCCGAATGGAAAGAATTACCATTAAAAATTACCAATCCATTCAATGACACATCAAAAGAATTACCTTTAAAAATATCTGATATAGGTGAATAGTGCAACGGACAATTTCTCACCTCTAGTCAGGGATCATAGTCAATTTAAGAATTACTAACCTACTAGACTTGATGGATGAGTGAGCAAATTTTGGGTTTGGGTGGCATCGCCAGTTGAAACACTGTAAAACTCTGCTCACAACCTGGGTTCAATCCCTGGTAGCAGGCTCAAGGTTCACTCAGCCTTCCATCCTTCCGAGGTCGGTAAAATGAGTACCCAGCTTGCTGGGGGGGGGGGGCAATGTGTAGCCTGCACACTGTAATTAAAATTGTAAACTGCCCAGAGACTACTTGTAGTGGTATGGGGTGGTATATAAGCAGAACACTTTGCTTTTTGCTTTGATCAGGTTATTCCCAAATTGAGAGAACAAGGCTGAACGCCAAGAAGAAAGGGAAGTTGACAAAACTATCTGAACTAAAATAGACCTTTGGGTGGTAGGCGGCATATAAGTTAAATAAATAAATAAATAAATAAATAAATAAATAAATAAATATTTTTTTTAAAAAAAGCAGAAATGGGAAACAGCAAAACTGACACTATTCCCCTATCTACTCAGGAAGGCTCTAGTCCAGGGGTGTTCAAACTTTTTGCAAGGAGGGCCAGATTTGGTGAGGTGAAAATGTGTGGGGGCCGAATATTTAGCCACATTTCGCCCTTGGGCCAGACTTTGGTGAAGCCTCTAGGACATGCAAGGAGGTGGGGAGGACACTGCAGCAATGGGGCCAGGGGCCGGGTAGGCTGTCCGAGTGGCTTGGGGGAATGGGCAGAGGCAGGGAGGGCAGGCAAACCATAAAACTGCAAGCTGACTTCTCCATCTGGTATGGGAAGGGACCAGCTGGCAGGGAGGCATGACAGGCTGAGTTGGTGGGAAGAAGAGGCTGCGGGCCAATCAAAATTTGAAAATGGGCCACATTTGGCCCCCGGGCCTGACTTTGGACATGCCTGCTCTGGTCCGTCTCTATTCTAGGGGGTCTCCTAGCATTTCCCCACTTTTAAAATTAGGGAATGCCATAAAATTCCCAAGAACGCACAACTGAAATTGTTCTCCATCTCATATTTACTGTTGCAAAGAATTCTCCTTGCAACAACAAACCCATAAAGCCCTTGAAGGCCTGTTGAAGCTCAGAGTATGGGTTTTTTTTGGTCCTTGGGAAACGTGACACTAAAGATGTATGGTGAATGCTATTATGATGGAGACCAATTATATTTATGATTGTACTGCCTGACATTCTAAAAATAGCCAGCCAACCGGAGGCTGCAATTAAAGGCAATTTGGCAGTTGCCCGGCTCCTGCACGCGCTCGGCATTTTCTGCTGAAATGTGGCTAACTAACTTTACAATCCTGCAAGGTGGTATTATGAATGAAGAGAAAAGCCATTAGATGTGCTAGCCTTCATTTATGGCATTCTTTCCCTTCTGCGTAAGTGCTTTGCTGTGAGTCTCTCTGTCTCTAAATCAAGACTGAAATTGTATCTTTTCCTGACTTTTGCTTCCATCATTCAAATGAGCTGAAAGCTATTTTATTCTGGCAGCAGGCTATTGTCCTAGCATCTTTCGATGCCTCATATTTAGAAAGTGCTTTGTGGTGCAGTCACTGAAATGGCTTTTCGGAGCCAAGATGCAGGATATAGTTCATTTAAAATCCTGCTGCTTGCTTTCAATGATGAGGGTTTTAGTATACAGAGGAGGTTCTCTGCCCATTTATAGATGCCGGGTATGTGTTTTTCCCCTGGCTTCAGTCTCTCTTATAGAAAACTCACGTGGTGAGTGCTGACAAGAGTCAAAGCAAAACCAGGCTATTGAGAAACATCCTTTTCATAAGCCAGCCATAATAGCCCCACCTCAAAATTAAATAAGAATCATGCGCCGTCAAGTCCACAGTTTTCCAAGCAGAGAGCTTTCAGAGGTGGTTTACTCTTCCTTCTTCTAGAGGAGGCCGGAGACCGTGTCACTTGTCCGAGACTGCACAACCTAGCTCCTTTCTTGAGCTGCATACTACACAACACAAGTCCCAAACTTTGGGTGTTGACAAGTCTTTGGGTCTGAGTCCCAAAGCTTGAGCCCAAGTCATGAGTCCCTGCCTGGGGAATTTGGGAGGTGGCCCCTATCCCATGTCCCTTTAAATGCAGATTAAACTTGTAGATAAACCATGTCAAAAAATGCAGTCCCCACGGCCACCGGGCTTTTTTTTGGGGGGGGAGAAAAAGAAAACCCAGTTATGCCCCCTTAAGTGAGGTTTCCAAGACTGGTTACCAGAGTGGTGGGGGATTTTTTGCCTCGCTTAAAAAATCCACCTTTTAAGGAGGCAGACGTTGTGGGACCATGCAGATGATCCACTTTTCTTCTTCTTCATTTTTCTCATAGCCCTGACCGGCTGTTCATGGGGCCGATCGGGCACTTTGTTATTGTTTTTTTCACTTCCTCCCACCCCTAGCACCAGTCAGCACGAAATGAATAACGAATAATGGAACGAATTTTTTTTGTTTCATGCCCATCTCTAATAGATAGATAGATAGATAGATAGATAGATAGATAGATAGATAGATAGATAGATAGATAGATAGATAGATAGATAGATAGATAGATAGATCTTGTTTCTTCATGTCATGGCTAGAATAAATGTTTTCCCAAATAAACAGCTTATCAACCAGTGTTGTTCTTTTACCTTATTTCTCAGGTGTGTTTCCCAACAAAGCAAGCAGACATGGCAGGGATTTCCTTAATGCTTCTAGAAAGGGCACTTAACTTTTCTGCCGCCAGAGGCGGCACTTTGGAGAATTCCTTTAATGGGTTCTGTGACCACTGGACAGTGCTTGTTAGAGAGATCGAAGTTTCATTTGGAAAATGCATCACGTTAAGTAGACTGAGTCCCATATGTGTGTCTTCATCAGACAATTTAGATTGCGTTCTGAAGAAGAATTTGTAGTTGTTAATGAATTACAAAGAGGAAGGCCAATTTAAAAAGGAAGTTAACTGTAGCATCTGATAGGAACTGGCCTAGAGCTAATCTTCAGTTTCTGATCCAAGTTGAGTAGACCTATTGAGATAGATAGAATTTTTTTACTCAGTGCAAATCTACATCCCATTATTTTCAGTGAGCTACCCTAGCTGAGTCTAAAATTAGATTTAGCTCCAGGTCAGTTCACGCCAGATTTTGCAAGGACATCAAAGCTACCTAATTTAAATTTGGAGTGGGGCAAGAGCTTGGGTAACAGATGGCAATCATAAATCAATACTCTGCCCCCATTTTGAATACACGGGGATTGAGACCTAAGGGGAAACTGCATTGATGAATAATACTGAAAATGATCCAGGATTGGCATAATCAGATTCACATTATTTTCCATCAACCGCATAAGAACTTAATAACAGCCTTGCTGGATAAGCCACAGCACATCCAGTCCAGCATTCTGTCTCACACAGTGGCTCATCATTTGCTTCAGGGTATTCCAAAGCAGATGTCTACACCTGCTTATGATTCCTTGCAAATGGCAATGAGAGATATCCTGCCTATCTCTCCAACCCGGAGGTTGTCCTTAGGCATCCACAATGATAGCCATGGATACCCTTGTTCTCCATGAACTTGTTTAATCCTTTCTTAATGCTGTCAAGGCTGACAGCTGTCACCACTTCTTCTGGCATGGAATTCCATAGACCAATGATCCTCTGGGTGAAAAAGTACTTTCTCTTATTTGTTTGAGATCTAGCACCCAAAAGCATGATATGCAAGTAAATGAAAACAAGCCCAGAATCCTGCCCTCTCCTGTACTTTTTTCCCCTCTGCCACTGGATTTGCTACTTTTTTTGTGATTGAATGTGTTTACATCATATCAGACAGGGTGTTCACTTGAGCCACTTCAGCTTCTTGGCTGAATAAGTGACCAGAAGTTGTTCTCCCATCTTCCTAGTTCAATATGGGGTGAGAGGACGCAAAAGGCCACTTGTGAGGGTGTTAGTTCCCCTCAGCTGAGCACCCCTTGTCTCCAAACCAATTTTTTAAAGGTTGGGTCACTGCTGGTACAGTAAAGAACCTAGAATTCAAAAAGGAGCTCAAAAGGAGTCTGATTGTCTTGACGATTTTAATTGGGTTTTTAATTTTGCCTATATTTCAGGTGCGTCTATGATTTTGAATACAAGAAGGAAAGAAAGATGGTATAACTTCCAGCAACAATTTGTAGTTTCTTTGGGAGAGGTCAGGGTGGGGAGAACAAACACAAATTGGATAAACTCAGAGTTATTGCAGGTTAGATTTTGTGGACAGGTTAACCACTTCTAGAGGAAATTGGACAATATTGTTATACACTGCTGTCAGTTCCTGTTCTTGGTATATCGCTGTCGGCTCAATGTGCCTCCTGCTGTTACTGTATCATGAAGGCAAGTCAATTGTTAGCTGGTGGTTTGCCTAGGGCTCTTGCATGTGTGTGTGTACGCGCACATTTGTTGAGTATATTGAAACAAATACCAGACTACAAAGCATAACATTCAAACTTGACTATTGAAGCAAGAAAAATAAAGGATAGGGATGGCTCCCCCCCCCAAGACTTCAAATATTTCAGAAGAATTTACATTCCATTTAAGTGGCTTCTTGCATAGCCTCAAGGGAATGGAAAACATTCAAATATTATTCATCCTCTATTCCCCCCCCCTCTTCCTTTCAAGTCTTCATAGCTTCACTTAGTGGACTTTTATCCACAGAGCTCAATTTTGTCTCAATAGTGTTTGTGTAATATATATGTGGACCCAAACATAGTCATGTTTCGGGTAAATCTGTTGAATGTTACTCATAGCTTTGCTCATTGATTTCTGTCAGTAAATTGGATCCAGGACCTTTCTTCAGTGGATAGAGATGGGATCATAGACAGTGCCTTTTTTTTATTTGAACAGACACCCATGATTTCCAGACCATAGCATAGCCTAATCTAGCCCTTTGTATGGCACTTCCAGGGCCCTAGAAGGACCGTGGAGAAGGGAAAGAGAGTACAATTCTGTAAAGGTAGGTAGGTAGTTTACATGCCTAACTCTGAATCCAACACAAGCCATTTCAGGTATGATTTATGCATGTGGCACCAACATGTAAAGAGGAGAGAATTTAAATCCTCTGTCACAGCTTTCTTCCTGTTTAAAATGATGGATCTTTAGAGAAGACATGTTGTGCACAGACTCTCCACTAAAAAAGAACTGTATTTTTAAAGGCAGTTACTTCACGTCCTTCTTTGTTCCGTGACTAGTTTTGACAGCATTGGTCGCGATTAGAGATGGGCACGACCAGGAAAAATTATGTTTCGAGTTGTTGTGTGTCGGAGCCAGCCCGTTTCGGCTCGTTTCCATTTGTCGCGAAATTTTTCAAAAATTTGTCATTTCGTTTGTCGTTTTTTCATCTGTACTGGTTTTGGGGGGGTAGCGGGCTCCTGGAGGCACCTCTCTGGGGTGGGTGCCTCCTCTGGCCCGCTATGAAGGGAAAGCGGGTGCCTCCTCTGGCCCGCTATGAAGGGAAAAGTTGCAGTGGCAGGCAGAGGGGCTCCAGGAGGCACCTCTCTGGGGTGGGTGCCTCCTCTGGCCCACTACAAAAGGGTATGCATAGCCAATTGGATATGCAAAGGCCCATCTAGTCCAGCTTCCTGTATCCAAGTTGCAGTGGCAGGCAGAGGCACCTCTCTTTCGGGTGCCTCTGTGACTCACTGCCTGGCATACAGATGTGCACTTGGGCTGGGGATGGGGAGGAGGAACAAAGAGAGAGGACCTCCTACCCTGGGCGCCCTCTGGCTCAATAAGAAGGGAAGTGTAACTTGCTGTAGTGCAATTCTTGAGAGTAGACAGATCTGGCTTAGGGTTATGTTGGGTTCAAGCGCAAGGGCATGGAGCTGTCCACCAACACACCAAGAGGATTAGGGTTACATGAGGTAGAGGTTTGGGTGAGTTACATTTGGGGTGCACCTCTGGGCTCTTGCCTCTCTGACCCACTAAGAAGGACAGTGTACTGGCATATGGGTTAGGGGTTAGGGTTAGGGTTCGGGTTCAGGCTAGGTTTAGTGGGCAATTTTTTATGCCCGACTGGCACATCCCAGAAGTCTCGGTCAAAACCTGGCCAAGTGGCCATGCAATTGGTGGAATGGCTCCAAAAATTTGCATGGTCCACTCCCATGGCCAGCCCATCATTGATTTTCGCAGGTGTCCACCAAAAAAATAAAAATAAAATAAAATAAAATAAAATCAATGGAGACGTTTTGTTGCAAGAAAAACCCACTGCTGCTACTGTAAAAATTCAGGCAGTTTTGGTGCTGTGGTGTGTTTTTGGACCACAATTTCAAAATAAATATTGCGGTCACTCCATTTTGGATCCCCCCCATCCAGGTGCACCAAGAAAAACCCATGGCATGGCAGTTTTAAAATAGCTAAATTTCAAAGTTGGCGAGACGACGAGGATGCCCCCCACCAGAGCAGCCCAGGACAGGAGAGGGGGGGAGGCCAGGGACCCCCCCCCAGAAACCACCCCTCTGGTAGGTGCCCTCAGGCAGGCATATTTTCGCCTGCTTTTTTGGCCGGGAATCGGTTTTTTTTTATTTTTAAAACTTTTTTATGTGCCGCGCTGCTTGGCGTGTTGGCGAGACGATGAGGATGCGCAGGCCAGGAGGGGGGGAGGCCGGGGACCCCCCCCCCAGAAACCACCCCTCTGGTAGGTGCCCTCAGGCAGGCATATTTTCACCTGCTTTTTTGGCCAGGAATTGGGTTTTTTTATTTTTAAAACTTTTTTCCTGTGCCGCTTGGCATCACGCAATCACTGCGATGCCGCCAGGAATGACCATGACAAATCAGACCCAATTTTTCTTTAGTTGGTTCGAGTTCGAGTTCTGGCGGAGTAATTGTCATTCTTCATTTTGTTACGTAACGGAAATGAGGAACGGAAATTGAAACGAGGGTTTCGCCGAGTCATGCCCATGTCTAGTCGCGATCATGTGGTTTTGTCCCTGTTTCAGTGCTCCCATGATTGTGATAACTTTTCTCGTGATAAGGGTTACCTCACAGTCTTGTACCGTGACAAACACTGGATTTGTTTACCTTCCTTTTTCCTTTTTTTTGGGGGGGGCGCTTAAAAATTCTTTTTCGATATTTTGCTTCTGAAAAGTCAAAATAAAAACAAACCCGGACACAGTTTTCTGAGAGAAATGAATGTTTTGTTGCATGACAGTCGTTACTACATGTCTCGGAACAGAAACCGGGAACAAAGAGTGACAAGGGAAAACCCTACCCCAGCACCAGGAATGGTATTGTTGTGCTTAGCACCCGTTCCAAGGGTGTGGTCAAGACAAATTTCAGTAGTTGCACAAAGGAAGTGAAGTAACATTTTTTGTACCGCTCCTAAGTGCAACACTAACAGAGACAAAACGGATGTAAAGTAACTGCCTAACTCTCTAGTCATGGGGACTAGGAGTGAAAGGAATATTCACTAAATTTCTCATGCTCCTCCCATATTGTTTTGCCAAAACAATGCATCTCATTGATGAACTTTCAGCCCTTATAGCATTCCATGCATCCAGCTGAGAGTGAGATAAAGAACCTCACCCAAAACAGGACTCTGTAATTTATACAAATTGTCTCTTAGCATTCCTTCTCTTTGAGAAGAATGGCACCCACAACCAAGAACAGAAGGATGTGCCAATAAAGATATAGACCAGTGGTTCTCAAACTTGGGTCCCCAGGATGTTCTTGGACTACAGCTCCAGAAATCCTGGCCAGCATAGCTAGTGGTGAAGGCTTCTGTAACCTGTGATGGACTTTTCCTCCAGGAAACTGTCCAATCCCCTTTTGAAGGCATCCAGGCCAGATGCCATCACCACATTCTGTGGCAAGGAGTTCACATTAGTTAAGAACACACTGGGTAAAATTGTTTTTCTTTTCCTTTAGGAATACTCTCCCAGAACATTTGAGTGGAAACCCATGCTGGTTCAGGTATTTTGTGAGAGGGAGAAGAGCATCCCTCTATCCACTTTACTCATGTCCTGCATATTTTTGTACAACTCAAACATATCCCCCTCCTCAGGAACCTTTTTCCAGACTAAAGAGCCCCAAATGTTTTAGCCTTTCTTCATAAGGGAGGTCCCCCAGCCCAGTAATCATTTTACTGCACCTTTTCCAGTTCCACTATCTCTTGAGATGTGGTGACCAAAACTGTACGCAATACTCCAGGTGCGGCCTTACTATTATTCTGTACAATGGCATTAGAATGTTGGCTGTTTTATTTTCAGACCCATTTTTTATTATGCCTAGCATAGAATTTTCTACAAATGGGGGGGGGGGGCAAATGTAGCACTTTCATTGGAACAAGTATTCTGTTCAGAGACAATGGAACTCTTCACTCTCCTCACAGCTGAGAGGGAAGATGTTTCATTTTCTTAACTTTTAAAAATTTCCCCACTCTGGGGAAAGGAATAGCAGTTCCATAGTGAATCCTTTCACTTTTAAAAATATATGGGAGACTTGAATGCAAAAGACCGTCTCACTTCTGAAAAGCAGAGAAACAAACTCAATTTGAAAAGATGGGAAGGGAAAGAGAACACCAACAGTGGGTGAATCTTCAGTCTCAACAAATCATAGATATATTAGCAAAATTTTATAAAGCCTGCTTTGATTCCTCTAGCTCAGTGTTTTTCAACCACTGTTCCGTGGCACACTAGTGTGCACTTGCAGATGGAACCTGGATTCTGTTCAAAAGCTGAAGAATATCAGCTTTGTGTTCAGTCAAACAGGCCCACAGCACTGAATAAAGATTTTATAATTTTTCATATTTCTGTTTATTTACTATTTCATAATAAAGTAATTATAAAATACTTTCTTTGTGTTTATTTTAAAATTCCTATTCAAGAGACTTGAATGCAAAAGATATAGTCAATATAGGCACAGAGTTAACAAACATTTGAAAAATGGGGAAAGAGAACACCAACAGTGGGTGATTTTTTTTTCATGAAACAAATCATAGATATTTGCCCAAAAAAAAGGTTGAAAAACACTGCTCTAGCTGTATTCATTCTGGTTGCAGATGATTGTAATAGTAGCAACAAATAAGACAATAAAATGGCATTTAAGAAGATACTTAGCCTCAGTATTTTATTTATACAAGAGGCAACTCTGTATGGAAAAAAAACCAGCTAAGCAGAACCAATATTATATTTATTAGAATGTTTGCCAAATTGCATTTAAACTCATCCGGTACTCATGACTCACAAAATTCATACATTACTTAATTATTTGGCTTAATTGCTTATTAATTTTCAGCAATATTTCTTTGGACATGGTTTTTAAATTGAGCTTGTGATTCTAGCAGAATGTTAACTAGCAGGATTCTTTTCTCACCATAAAGCAGGAATATATGGCCTTCAACATATATTTTGAGTTGCATCTTGCTTCAGCCTTGGGTAGCAGTTCAATAGTCTCTGGACTGGAGCATGTTTTTTTTTAACTTATCTCTGAATTGTCCTGCTCTATATAAGTTTCTGAAATTTTCTTCTTCAGCTTCTGGATATTGCAGGTGACCTTGAAGTTTTCAGGGCATGCAATCCAACTCAAATATTTCGGCAGGATTTCCAGATCTACATACTTATGAAGTCTTCATCCACACAACTCCAACATGCAGCATGCATAAATCTCCCTGGGACCATTTATAATGTTGCTAATCCCAATGTTCATTTGCTTCCTCCTGATTTCTCCTTAGATCTTACCCTTCCACTTTCTAAGATGACATTAAGCCTGTGGCTCATGGCAAGAAACAAAATGGAGACACCTTCGTTCTCAATACACTGTGCAACCCTATCCATTTGTCGCTTGTAGCTAACATAAACACAGCTTTTTCCTTTAGCTCTCTGTGCCTGTCATGTGTATACGAAAAGCAGCTGCCTCCCTTCTTGTTATCTCTTCAGGTAGCTCCAGGTACAGCTTAAGCCAACTCTCACATCAAAAGCAGGAAAGTTACCAATAGTTACCTGCATTCTAAATGTAACAGGTATAAAGCTTTTGTAACTGTGCAATCTCTCTGTTTCTCACAAAGCACCCTCAAGCTTGAGTATCTGTTGGTTGTATTTTTCACCAAGAATTTGCTAGCCGCATTATTCCCTCGACCTTCGCGTCACAAGCCATTTGACAAAAATATAATTGTCTGATGTTTTCGAAGAGAAGCAGCTGACGTTTTACATGTGTCTCCCTTGCTAGCCCCTTTGTCTGCTGCTTCTCCATCAGTGAGCTGTTACTATGGCAGTAGTTCTGTAGTGGTTTAGGACATCAACTCCCATAAATCCAAATCCAAGTCAGCATGGCCAATGATCAGGGATTCTGGACATTAAAATCCAAAATCCCTGGAGGACTATTGAATGCAATGGTGGCATAATGATACAAACGCAAGCTCATCAGTTCCAAAATGGAGTTCTAATTATAGAGGGAGCTGCAGTAACTAATCTGCCACCTATTGCTCTTAAATGGATGGGAAATATGTAAACCAGGCTACTTATAGGACCATATCTTTCTCCCTGTATCAGCCTCCCTTGGTTTCAAGACCTTTGTGGAAGGCCTTTCTCTGAGTCTGAGCACTCCCCATAAGCAAGCTTGTTGGGAACAAGGGCGTGTGAACCTTTTGATGGCTGCTCTCAGGCTATAGAACTTCATCCCATGGGAGACCAGCTTGGCCTCTCTCTTCAGTCAACCTCTTATCTCCCAATTACAAAGCAATTGTCAGGGCTGATTTTCAACAGGTTCGCTGGGTATAGGTTGCTTGGAGCCACACAGTAATCAAGATGCCTAGAAGAAATGGCAGTGTGCAAAAGAGATTGTCCTGTAGACCAGGCCTGCCCAACAGGTAGACCACGGGCTACTGCTAGCCCACGAAAGGTTCAAAAGTAGCCCGCTGGCCATCAATAAAAAAAGTGAGGGGATAAGGTTCCCCATCCTTCCCTCCCCCATCTCAAGGACCACCACTGCCCCAGCAAAGTTCTGGGGTCTGCCAACCCACTGTCTCAGCCAAGCGGGGCAGTTCAAGGGCCATGGCGCACTGAAATCTGTTCCCTCTGGAATGCATTGGTATTCAATGCATTCCTATGGGAAACCGCAGCTCTACTTACAAGATTTTTTTCTTTTGACCATGTGCTCGGAACGGATAAAATTCATAAGTAGAGGTTTTAATGTAGTAGCCCTTAGGCACTTTGCAGCGGATAAAGTAGACCTTGGCCTGTTCAAAAGTTGAACAGCCCTGCTGTAGACCATCTTGACTGCTGACATGGATGTCATCAACATTCAGGCTACCCGTTCTTGTGTAAAGTTTGGCAGCCTTTTTCTTTTGGCAATGTGGTGTTTTGAATCATGGATACAGAAGCCCAATACTCCACATTTTTAAATAATTGAATTCCTCATTAGTGGCATTATTCCGAGTTGGTCTGAGTATTGTCATCTTGAGAAAGAGGGAGAACAGTTTTCTTCCTTAAAGAAAGAAAGAAAGAAAGAAAGAAAGAAAGAAAGAAAGAAAGAAAGAAAGAAAGAAAGAAAGAAAGAAAGAAAGCTGTTCTATATATCCTATTTATCTGTAACTCTAGAGATACTGCTTTCAATTTATCTATAACTCAAGTTGAACAGCTGAAGAGTGTACATATGGAGATATTTTGGAAATGTTGCCAGCTTAATTGGAATTAGTGGCATACATTTGTAAATCCACCAAAGCAGTGGTATCCAATTAAAGAGAGATATTAAACTGAAGGCATTAGTGTGCTGCAGCCTCTTTCTAATTCAACTTTTTATGGCCACTATCAGAAAGTTTTATTTCTAACAGGTGGCATATATAAATTACCAATACATGAAATTGACCTTAAAGGTACAACTTTTTAAAAAAGAGCTTTTAACAAGACTGAAATAAGGCATGGGGGGGGGAAGGAAACGATTTTTAAAAGCAACCATATTTGGGGGCTAATCGGTCCCTTTTTCTAGATATGTGAATAGATTTTAATTGCTTGAAGATATGATATTTGCATGACAGGCAATTAACAGAGTAGTCATATGCATGTATTAAAGGGGTTGGAGCAACAGGCAGAGACTAGTGGTGGTGAGGAATAGTCAGCTTAAATACTGGGGAAAGCTTCTAGTGCTCTGATTCTATTGATGAACTCTTGTTAGTATTCATTTGGTTATTACGATGTGCTATCAAGGCATTTCTGAATTACAGGAAGCCTAATAGGATTTCTGGGTCCAAGGGATAGTTTAAAACAAAAAGCAAAATGTGCTGCTTATATACCACTCCATAGTGTTTAAAGCACTCTCAGGGAGGTGTACAAGTAATTATGCAGGCTACACATTGCACCCCACTCCTGAAAGCTGAGTTGGGTATAAGTAGGAGCCTTGTGGCACAGTGGTTAAACTGCTGTGCTGCAGCTAAAACTGTGCTCACCACCTGGTTTTCAATCCCAGGTAGCAGGCTCGAGGTTCACTCACCCTTCCATCCTTCTGAGGTCGGTAAAATGAGTACCCAGCTTGCTGGGGGTGGGAGGGGCAACGTGTAGCCTGCATACTGTAATTAAAAACTGTAAACCACCCAGAGACTACTTGAAGTGGTATGGGGCATTATATAAGCAGAACACTTTGCTTTGCTCATTTTACTGTCCTCAGGAGGATGGAAGGATGAGTAAACCTTGAGCCTGCTCCCTGGGATTGAACTCCAGGTAGGGAGCACAGATACAGCGGCAGTACAGCAGTTTAACCACTGTGCCACAAGTTTATCATTGTCATATTCTCCATTGAGCTTCAGTGGCTGAGTAGGGATTTGAACCTCTTTCTCCAGAATCTTAGTCCAATACTCTTTCTAGTACATTGACCCAACTCCTGCTGATGTCTTGTTTCAGTTTTAAGTGCAAATCACTGTGGTCCATTTTTATCTTATGCTTTGTGCTTGCTCATCCACTGAAGGGGTTTGATTCCAGATAGATGCTTTGGGGTTAATGGGATTTCTTCCTCACCTGCTATGTAAATAGCATTTTTAGTATGGCTTCTCCTTCTTCTCATCAAGGAAAGCAAGAGTGGCCAAAAGAGGCACCAGTCTATTAATGGGTCTGTTCCAATTTTAGGATGGCACAGAACTGAGGTCAACAGATAATAAGCACCCATCTGGTATGTTCGCCAGTAGCCAAATGGGCCAGAACGTTCTGAGTGTGGCAATTTTTTAGAAAACTTTTACCATCTTTCATAAGCCTCCCAAAACACTGACTTAAATGGCTGTAGGACGGTTGTATTAGCATCCAATGGTATGAAATCCTCCCCAGCAAGGGCTACATACATAAATTCTTGGGTCAAGGGGTAATTCCGGTGGTTCTGCCCTTCCTCACCTGACAGGTGGCCAACCAGTCACAATGTGGAGACACAAATCATGGAGGTGGTGAGGTCACGCCGAGGAGCAGTGTGTGCAAAGGTGTCCATGTTGCACTTCCTCCTTATGCTCTTCTTCCATCCCGGCAAATCTTGTTGTAAACTCTTAGGAAAGCTTTGGCCCTGTTTCACCAAGCACCTATCTATTTCAGCTAGATGTGCAAACTGTGTTACAGTGGTACCTCTACTTACAAATTTAATCCATTCCAAATGCATGCTCTTAAGCTGAAGAACTCTTAAGTAGAGGGGCCCTATCTAAAAAAAAAAAAAAATTAAAAACATTAAAAAAACATTTGTAAGTAGAGCAGATCGCATCTAAAAATTTTGAAGGCAGCAGTTAAAACACCAACTGTTTTCTGCTCTTAATTAAGCCGCTCTTAAGTAGAGGTACGACTGTACTTCATGTGGAAAACTGAAAAAAAGCTAGTGCATCACAGGTGCTGGTTAAATCAATCTCAATGTGAATCTGTGGGTATGAAAAACATCAAGCATTCCTGATTATTTCCATGTTAATTATGTGCTATATGAAGGCCAAGCAAAGAAAACAGAAGAAACATAACACTTCTTTTTTTAACTATGTGTTGAGTTGAATCTATATCAAGTGCTGTGACCACCAAGCTTCTATAATTACGTGGCTGAGTTTATGGTTCAGTACCTAAATAAGTTGTTAACTCTGAAACAGCTTATACAAATGTTTTGGTTTTAAAAAGTAAACTTTTCAAAATGGGGAGTTTTACAGCTCTCAAAAACTGTGATAAAACTGCTGGTTGTTCATTTTGAAAATGTAATTGACTGGTGGTATAAGAGCCAACGAGGTCTCACTCGTCATCTTCAGGCTGGTGTTCTGGCTTCTTTCTTCTTGAAGCAAAGTGTGGTCTCAGTTGAAGTCCTTCTATAAATACTGCTGGGGTGTGTGTGGTTTGCTTGCTTTGTTGCTGATTGCAGGTTCCTTTGTTCCTTTGTTCTTTTGTGATCTGCTGTGTGGCTGAGGCGATCGTTAAGGGATTAACTGCTGATGGCTGTTTAGATGGCTGTTTAGATGCTGGTGGGTTAGATGGCTGGTGGGTTCTGGCAGTATCCTGGGCTTTGGTGGAGTGGAGTCCTGTGTCTTGTGAATTCATTTTGGTCTGGCTACGTGTCTGTGGTCTCCCAATGTTTTTTTGGGGTGTGTGAGTGTGCTCCATGTGGTGACTGGAGTGGGGTGCCGCAGTAGATGGTGCAGTCGTGGTTTTGTTATTGGATGGTGGTTTCGTTTCATCTGTGGGAAGGGTCTGGGTTTGTGTTTGGTGTGGATGGAAGGTGGTGGCATCTTGTGTCCTTTGGACCTGGTGTCAGTCTTTGTGACAGAGGCTCGTCTGTTGACCAGGGCTAGTTTCAGATGTCAGGCAAGCGGGAGGTGTCATCACGTTTATTCATGTTGTTTGGGTGTTTCTCTATTTCAATGGCTTCCATGATTATTCGACTGTTGAAGTGTTCAGTTTTGGAGATGAGTTTGGTTCTTTCAAAGTCAATTTCATGACCTGTTGTTTTTATGTGCTGGAAGAGAGGAAGATTTTCTTCTTTTTGACTGCGTTCTTGTGTTCTGCGATGCGTGCGCTTATTCTCCTGTTTGTTTGTCCGATGTATGTGGCTGGACAGACTTTGCATGGTATTTCGTAGACTCCTTGGTTTTCTAGCTCAATCTTGTCTTTGGGGTTTCTTAAGATGTTGGCTATTTTTTGGTTGGTGCAAAAGGCTGTCTTGATATTGTGTTTGTGGAGAATTTTGCTGATTTTGTCTGTGGTGCCTTTGATGTAAGGGAGGAGGGGCGGTGCCGTTGTTCTCTTCTGTTTCTTGGTTCTTGGGGGTGTTTCCTTTTGGATTAGTTTGGTGATGGTGTTTTTTGGAAAAATTAAAACATTCGAGAGAGTGTGTAATTCAGTTTTAGGTGGTCTTTGTCAGCGAGGCGTTTGGTTCTGGAGATGAGGGTTTTGCTACGGAGTTGATCTGTGCAGGGTGGTGGTGTGATTGTGCATTTAAGTAGCGGTTTGTATGTGTTTTTTTCTGGTAGATGGTATGTCCTAAGGAGCCGTCGGGTTTTTGTAGATTAGGACGTCCAGGAAGGAAGTTGGTTGTTGGCTTCTATTTCCATAGTGAATTGTATTTTTGGGGTGTAGGCTGTTGAGATGTGTGAGGAAGTTGTTCAGTTTATCTTTCCCGTGTGGCCAGATAACAAAGGTGTCGTCAACATATCTGAGCCAGAGTTTGGGTTTATGTTCGGACTTCAGCGTTGGTTTCAAAGTGTTCCATATAAGGTTTGCGATGACCGGTGAGAGGGTGATCCCATGGGTGCTCCTTCTATCTGTTTGTATCTTTGTCCATTGTGGATGAAGTGTGTGTTAGTTAGGCAGTGGTTGGTCAGATCTAGGATGTGTTTGGGGGGTTGTATTTGTTGTGGATAGCTGTCAAGGCTTCTTGAATGGGCAATTGTGTGAAGAGCGAAACAACATCGAAGCTCAAGGTCATTGGGTTGTAGGTCTTGTTTCTTTATAATTTCTATGAAGTGGAACGAGTTTTGTACGTATGAAGTGATGGATTCTGCATAGGGCTGGAGTTGTTTGGCAAGAAATTTGGCGAGGTTTTGTAGAGGTGAGCCTATGGAGCTGACTATGGGTCTGAGAGGTGTTCCTTCTTTGTGAATCTTAAGCTTGGGGCATCTGGATGATTTCTCTCTGGGGATGATGCTTGGCTTGTAAGGAGAGGCTTTTATTTTGGCTTTGGTGGTTTTCCATAGGAACACAGACCCCACCACCTACCTGGAAAAAACCACCAAAGCCAAAATAAAAGCCTCTCCTTAAGTGAAGAAAAAAGCATCATCCCCAGAGAGAAATCATCCAGATGCCCCAAGCACGGCCTCCCAAGATTCACAAAGAAGGAACACCTCTCAGAATAGTCAGCTCCATAGGCTCACCTCTACAAAACCTCGCCAAATTTCTTGCCAAACAACTCCAGCCCTATGCAGAATCCATCACTTCATACGTACAAAACTCGTTCCACTTCATAGAAATTATAAAGAAACAAGACCTACAACCCAATGACCTACTCGTGAGCTTGATGTTGTTTCGCTCTTCACACAATTGCCCATTCAAGAAGCCTTGACAGCTATCCACAACAAATACAACCCCCAAACACATCCTAGATCTGACCAACCACTGCCTAACCAACACACACTTCATCCACAATGGACAAAGATACAAACAGATAGAAGGAGTTGGATCCCCTCTCACCGGTCATCGCAAACCTATATGGAACACTTTGCTGTGTTACAGAAGTCCGAACATAAACCCAAACTCTGGCTCGACACCTTTGTTATCTGGCCACACGGGAAAGATAAACTGAACAACTTCCTCACACATCTCAACAGCCTACACCCCAAAATACAATTCACTATGGAAATAGAAGCCAACAACCAACTTCCTTCCTTCCTAAAACGGCTCCTTAGGACATACTATCTACCAGAAAAAAACACATACAAACCGCTACTTAAATGCACAATCACACCACCACCCTGCACAGATCAACTCCGTAGCAAAAACCCTCATCTCCAGAACCAAACGCCTCGCTGACAAAGACCACCTAAAAACTGAATTACAAATGTTTTAATTGCGAACGGATTCCAAAAAAACACCATCACCAAACTAATCCAAAAGGAAACACCCCCAAGAACCAAGAAACAGAAGAGAACTTCCCTTACATCAAAAAAGACAAAATCAGCAAAATTCTCCACAAACACAATATCAAGACAGCCTTTTTGCACCAACCAAAAATAGCCAACATCTTAAGAAACCCCAAAGACAAGATTGAGCTAGAAAACCAAGGAGTCTACGAAATACCATGCAAAGTCTGTCCAGCCACATACATCGGACAAACAAACAGGAGAATGCATCGCAGAACACAAGAACGCAGTCAAAAAGAAGAAAATCTTCCTCTCTCTTCCAGCACATAAAAACAACAGGTCATGAAATTGACTTTGAAAGAACCAAACTCATCTCCAAAACTGAACACTTCAACAGTCGAATAATCATGGAAGCCATTGAAATAGAGAAACACCCAAACAACATGAATAAACGTGATGACACCTCCCGCTTGCCTGACATCTGGAAACTAGCCCTGGTCAAAAAGCCTCTGTACTGACACCAGGTCCAAAAGGACACAAGATGCCACCACCTTCCATCCACACCAAACACAAACCCAGACCCTTCCCACAGATGAAACGAAACCACCATCCCAATAGACTGCACCATCTATGCGGCACCCCACTCCAGATGGAGCACACTCACACACCCAAAAAAACATTGGGAGACCACAGACATAGCCAGACCAAAATGAATTAGGATAGCCATAACCCACCAGCATCTAAACAGCCATCTAAACAGCCATCAGCAGACGATCGCCTCAGCCACACAGCAGATCACAAAAGAACAAAGGAACAAAGGAATGCAATCAGCAACAAAGCAAGCAAACCACACACCCCCAGCAGTATTTATAGGACTTCAACTGAGAGACGCTTTGCTTCAAGAAGAAAGAAGCCAGAACACCAGCCTGAAGATGAGAGTAAACGTCGCCAGAACAACCAGATTTCTACACGGGAAGAAACCCGAATCCACCCTAACATGCATATATGCATATATATATATATGCATATATATATATGCATATATATATATATGCATATATATATATATGCATATTTGTAGACCACCCAACTTTCCAGGAGGAACTCTGGGTGGTTCACAACATAAGAAATCAATACAAAATCTAAATACCAAACATAATAAAACAAAATCATTCAAACAGAAACGTATGAAAGGACAGAAAAAGTATAAATATAAGAATAAGAGTAAGATGGCAGAAAAAAAACATTCTATGTCCATTAGTCACCAAAAGCTGCATGGCAGAGCCAAGTTCATAATCGCTTCCTAAAGGCTGAGAGGGGTTCCACAGCCCTAATGTCACTGGGAAACTGACTCCAACATATCAGGCTGGCAAAAAAAAGACTGCGGTCATACCTGGGTTTCCTTGGTATTTAAATTTCCTGCGTATTTTTTTCAGGAGCGGTCACATGGTTTTAAATAAGCAGTTGGTGTCTTCTCTTCTGCATCGTACCTTCCTATTCTGGTTCTGTCCTAACCTATGTACTACGCATTTTGTCCTACTTTCTGGCTCCAGTTTCCAAGGCGCCATCTTTTAAGCCGGGTAGAAAGGGGAGAAACTGAATTTACTGTGTATTTTCAGTATCCTGTCATTGCAACAGAAGCAAACAAGTAAGCATTTTCGAGTGAAGTTTCTAAATCCAGCCCCTGGCAGTGGTTTAGGAAACTTCACTGAAACTGCTGTTCGAGGGGCATGGTCGGCCAGGAGCAGAATTTGCTTCTCTTCCTGGTTAGCACACAATCTTTTACTGCATAGTTCGCCAACGGGAAACTATGCAGAAAATGCAGGTATGACCGCAGTCAAAGAAGGAACGGTTCCTGGTGGAGATAATAACGCTTAACCTATGGACCTGGGATGTTCTAGTAAGCCGGGCTAAAGTTGGTCTTGGGATGATACGCTCCATCAGATATTCTGGATCCAAGGCATGGAGGGTTTTGTAAATCAAAACCAGTACATTGAACCTTATTCGGGATGCAATGGGTAACCAATACAGGCAAGCCAGAAAGGGGGTGATGGGTCATCTCTTCCCACACCAACCACTAATCTGGCTGCCACATTCTGCACCCACTGCAGTCGCCGAATAAGGGTCAAGGGAGGAGGAGGATGGGGTGAGACTGCTTTTCTCTCTCTGTGTGGGGGGTTGTGTTTTTTTCACATTCTTTCATGCCTTCATCCTGTCCTCAGGTTCTCCCTCCATTCTACTGGCAGGCTGGCTCGTCCAGAGGAGCACGAGGGGAAATGAGGATGAATATGGTAGCCGGCTTTGGGGAGGCAGCGGAGGGCTAGTCCTGCCTGTTCCACTGCCTCCTGAGTGCATGGCCGGCTTGGGGACTTGACCGCTGAGGGAGGGTGGCCAGGTCCAAGGCCACAAGGCACCAGCAGGCAGAAAATGGTGAACTAAGAAGGAGACAGATGAATCCACGGGCCAGGACCCCAGCGCCCCCCCCCAAGAATGGGCCAATGAACGCCAGTCCAAATGTCCCCGCCATTAGTAGTTACTAATACATAAACATGAACTTTCTCTTACAACATAAGAGGAACTTTGCGGCATCAGTGTTTTGTTCCTTCAGAGGCCACAGGAAATGGCTACAGAGAGAACCAGATGGGGAAAGTCATCTTTATGTACAACAGCTCTCAGAATATCCAACCAGATCACTCCTTTCTGTCTCTGAGATGTACACAGGTATGAATGCAGTAATATGCTCCTGCACCTCTTCCCAGTAACTCAGTGGTTCTTAGCCATCCATCTGCAGATGTTCTTGGACTAAAACTCCCCAAAGCCTTCACCACTAGCTGTTCTGGCCAGGATTTCTGGGAGTGGTTGTCCAAGAACATCTGAAGACCCAAGATTGGGAACCACTGCAATATAGTAATGGCTAGCAGAAACTGGAGGCTCCAGATGTGGTGCAGTGGATAGAATGATAGAGCAGGACTCTTGATATCAGGGTTCCAGTCCTTGCTCTGCCATGGAAACTGGCAGAAATGTCTTATGAAGAAAGAAGACTGAGAGGGGATATGATAGCTATGTTTAAATATTTGAAAGGATGTCACATTGAAAAAGGGACTGGTTTGTTTTCTATGGCTTCAGAGACCAGGATGGGGGGCAATCGCCTCAAACTACAGGAAAAGAGATTCCATTTGAACATTAGGATGAACTTTCTGATGGTTATTGCTGTCCGGCAGTGGAATAAGCTGCCATGGAGGGTGGTGGAGTCTCCTTTTTTGGAGGTTTTTAAGCAGAGGTTGGCTAGCCATCTGACAGGGGTACTGTGATGGGGGTTCCTGCATGGTAGGCATTTGGACTAGATCAGTGGTTCTCAACCTGTGGGTCCCTAGATGATCCTGGACTGCAGCTCTCAGAAGCCTCCACCAGTCACTGCTGGAAGGGGTTTCTGGGAGTTGCAGTCCAGGAATGTCTGGGGAACCACAGGTTGAAAACCACTGGACTAGATGTCCCTTGAAGTCTCTTCCAACTCTATGATTCTATGATTCTATGATTCTGTGGCTGAGGGAGTGGAACTGGTAGAGCCACTCCTTAAATAACTCACCTTGAATGCCCAATTAGGGTCGCGATAATTCAGTTTTGCCTGGATGGCATAGAAACACACACACACACACACACACACACACACACACACACACACACACACACACACACACACACACACACACACACACACACACACACACACAAGTCAGCACTGACAGCCTATGTAACGTATCAGAGAGAACAGCAGACAGTTCTAAAAAGCTGTGTTTGAATCTCTGCTGGGCCATGGAAACTGGTAAAATCATGGCTCAAGTATCTCATGTACTTGGAAACCTTGCTAAGGGTGCTATAACTTGGATGCAACAAGATGGCATTGAACATTACAAAAAGGAACTGATAGTAGGCAACACAGCTTATCTTCAATAAATGGGGCTCACTTTTTTTTTTTAATTGGTGATCACCAAGTCTAAAAGACAACTTTAAAAATTATTAGCCAGTTTACTGAGACAATGAGAAGCCCAATAACAGCAAACGCCTACAGGGAGATTTCCTAACTGCTAGCCATTTAGGTGGGTGAACTAAAGCTGTTCTAGCATCAGGACAAACTAATCTGGCCACCCACTGCTGTTAAATTGATGGGAAATATGTAAACCCTCATGAACTATACAAGACCAATTGCCCTTGGCCAGAAATGACTTTTCAAAATACTTGGGAATGGGGACATTGCTTGGGAACCAAATATGGTCACCAATTAAATGTGCCTTCACATCACAGTATTCATATTCAGAGAGATAACTTGATAGTAAACTTTTAAAAAACATATGGTGTCCCCCTTTTCTTTATTTCTTTTTCTTTCCAAATTTGCAAAATCACCACCACTATCATCATCATAAAATTTGACACATCACCACCACACACACAGTGATACATATTTATTGCCTGGAATCTGTGGTTACATCTCCAAATCATGCATCAGAATGTGTAGGTAATTTAGGCATATGTTTCATTAATGTCTTATGGCTGTCTATTTTTTTTTTTTTAAGAAAAAGAAGACATAACTGGAAACACATAAAGGGACACTGCTGCTCCAGATCAGCATGTGAGTACAAGTTTCCTATTTTAAAAAAAATATTTCCCAGGATTAAAGCTATAATAAAATACAGAATTAATTGGTTTGTAGTTTACTGGCGTATCCCAAAAGTATATTTCAAGCAGCAGCAGTAAAAAATATTTTTGAGTGCCAAATGTGCTAAAAATGGCTTTGAAAATGTGTCCAGAAACATTTCTGCTCTTAATTCCCTCCAGGAATTTGAGGAGTGGTGTTTCATTCTCCTACATAGAGTCTAATTTCTAGATGCCTTCAGAAAATATTCAGAAGGCAATGGGAAAGTAACTACTCACTAGTTTAATGTGTCTTCAGGTTCTATCTCAGACGCCATATTCCACATCTAAATGTTTTGGTAATAAACATAACATGAATATTTTATTTGTTGGTCCCTTGGCTTTCAAACATCTTTATACACTCAGCAATGTTATTCTCCACCTGTGAGCATGTGCACATTAACATTTAGCTGTCTTTTCTTTTGGAGGTTCCAAATGTATTGCAGTGGACAGAATATAGGACTGAGACTCAGGAGGCCTGAGTTTGTATTCCCATTCAGTTATGGAGATTCACTGGGGTGTGGAACTGGTAATGCCAGGCCTTAAACACCTCACTTACTTTGAAAGCCCGGACTTAACAGTGAGATCTGACTTGAAGGCACATAACAAACATACTTGATACCTCTCCTTCCTTTTTATGCCAAAACTCAGCAATGACAAGGTGGGTGGCTTTATGTTTGTGACTAGAGATGGGCACGACTCAAAAAAATGGTGTTTCATTTGTCGTTTGTTGTTTAGGGGAGTCCGTTTCGGTTCGTTTTTGTTTTTCGTGAATTTTTTGCAAAAAAAAATCATTTTTGTTTTGTTACATAACAAAATGAAAAAACAAAAACAAAAACAAAAAATTGCTGTTTCGTTACCATTCATTACAGTTCAATGTATTTGCCGCAATGAAAACGAAACGCACGACAAAATTTCTGTTGTTTTGGTTTGTTTCGTTTCATTTTGGAGACAAAATTCGTTTTTCATTTCGTTACGTAATGAAACAAAAGAACGAAAACAAAAACAAAAATTGCTCGTTTCGTGCCCATCTCTATTTGTGACTACAGTGGTACCATGTATAAAGGAATTAATTTATTCTAAATTAAATTATGTTAAGCAAATTTTCCTTTATACAAATTTCCCATAGAAATGCATTGAAAACAGTGTGATCCCGTTTTTATGTTGTACAGATTTGCCCCATAGGCGATTGTGTGAAGCAAATTTCCCCTATCTCTGGAATTTTTTATGCTGTACAAATTTTATGTTATACAAATTGTTTGTTATACAAGGGTCCATTGTACTTCATTGATGGAAGACCTGGGTGTCCATCTTAACTGACCTTTGCTGAGCCATCAATTTGATTTTCTTCCCACGTTTGTTCAGCTCCCGAATCACAGGCTGATTTAGCAGTGAGGAAGGAATGCAAGCAGTTGAATGGCAGCAAACAGGCCACACAGCAAACTAATGAAGGCCTTAAAACCATTAAGTCCCTGAAGTGAGACAGATAATCACCATAATCCATAGTACTTATCGGACCCTGCCACGTGAAAGAATAAGGATCTCACCACTAACACAGTGGCAGTGGAAGATGCTGATTTCCCAAGGGCGGTGGATTTATTATAAGTTTTAGTTTGATCTTTAAAGGGGCTGACCAAGATGTTAAGCCTGTTTGGCGGGGGTAGGTTAGGGTTAGCACCATGGATGTCTCATGCAAAACTCAGGACTAAATCAAGGGTGGCTTTGCCATCCCCACAAAACTGAAGTCCCAACTTGATTCCACTGCATTTGTTGAGTCACTGGAACTAGTCTCCAAGAAATGTACACTAGATCTAAACTGCCAATGACGATCTGACACAGAGAGGGTCCATTTGCGTTCGTTTAATGGATCCATCAAAGGAACTACAGACACCACCTTCAGGAGGCAAGGCGGAGGACTGTTGCTGAGCTGGGGGCAGGGTTTATATAAGGTTCGTACACAAAGGCAGGAGGGCAATACAGTGGTTTAAACAAGAGGTTAGTTTGTAAACAGCACATATACAAAAAGTATCACAGCTGGCTGGGGAACTCAGAATCTGAGTTCCGCCAATGTTTACACATGGAAATTGGAAGAGAATGATGAGCTTAATGGTGGAGTCTTTGTTGTCTGGATCTTGCTTTGTAGTATCAGTCTGGGCACCTCATCAGGAAGGGAAGGGGACAAAGAAGAGGGAGGTGTACTTATGTGCAGGTGTGGAAACAAAAGAGTTCCATAAGTGGCCAGTTTCCTCTTTAGCCAAGAAACACTGCTGTTGCTATTTCCCAGCAGTGTTAATCTGGGAGCCCTGGGCAGGCTTGGCATCTCGTTGAATCCACATCCCAATTACAACAAGGAGAGGCCAAACTCTCCATTTCTTTCCTGCTGGGAAACTTTGCCCAGCTGAAGACACCTCTAGGGTGCATCTCCATGTTGCTCCCACAATGCCCTTGTTCCATGACCCGAAACATTGAGATACTAAGGAACTTGAAGAAAATGCTGCAGAGTATTCAGTAGATGCTCCTAAGGGGAATTGCTCATGGTGCAAAAACACCGGTAGGGGTTCATCTGCAACTGCCAATATCCCTCAGCCTCGGGCTAGGCCTCCCTGGAGTGGATGGAGTTATTTATAGATGTTGCACCAGCAAGATCTGCTACACACCATTTTGACTATCCCCTGACTCAAGGTTGGAGCTGGGAGCACTTTGGAAACTCTTCCCCTGTGGTTCACATCTGAAGGTCAAGGAGGGGCTCCTCCCCTATTATAACTAGGAAGAAAGGTGCATTTTGACAAGACCTTTCTTCCTTGAAGTAATATAAAAGAAAATTCTGCATCTGAACTTATAATAATCTTCGAACTGCAGAGCTGGAAGGGACTCTATGGATTGTCACGTCCAGCCCCTGTCAAGGAGGCACAACGAAGAACTGAACTCCCAACCATTGGTTCTGCAGTTAGATACCTAAACCACCTAACTGTCCAGCCGTTGGCCCTGCTGGTGCTGCCCCCTATCCTCAAAATAGGTTTCAGCAACCGGTCCCCTCCTAAACGTTTGCTGTTCTTAATTGGGGATGGGCATTTCATTTTGGAACCAGTAGGCAATGAAACAAACCATGCAAGCCCAGGTGGTCCTCAGGACCGGCTGATACACGCAGATCCGATTGCTTTACCTTTCTCTGTCTCATGCAGGGTTAAAACCCAATGAGGAAGCATGCTGCAATGTCATCTTTCCTCCTTTGTGCTGCTGGCCAATCAGAGAGAGAGGCGGGATGATGCCTGTCCCTGCACAGCTCCTGATTGGCCAGCATCACAGATCTAGCACAGATGATGTTGCAGGGTGCTTCCTTGCTGGATTTTAACACTGTGCAAGACAGAGAAAGGTAAAGCAATTGGATCTGCGTGTATCAGCCAGTTCCGAGGACCACCTGGACTCATGTGGTTTGTTTCGTAAACTACTGGTTCCGAAATGAAATGCCCATCCTTATTCTTAGTTGTTGGCTGTGGTGGCTGGTACTGACAGAGATGCAGCAGGGGTGGGTGAGGCTGATTGCCAAACAGGTCCCTTGCCTTTCTTGATTCATTCTCCCTAAGTTGAAAATGCCCTCTGCTTTGGCTAGAAATTCAGTGCTGTTTTCTGGTCTGTTTTCTTTTTCCTCTCTTTCTTCTGTAGCAACGAGTGAACCATGAGGCCACAAAGAATCATGGAATAATCAAGCTGGAGCTAGCCTAAAAAGCCATCTAGTTCAGTCTCCTAACTCAGTGTAGGAATCTATGCTCGAGTACATCTGACAGAGGGCTATCTAGCTTCATCTTGAATGCTTTTAATATTGAAGAGCATTATATAGGGTTTTAAATTTTAAAAAGGATGAATTTACAAATCAATTCATCGACTTGTCAGAAAAATATTTATAAATTCATTTTTTGTGATTTGTTGACCTTGACAAGTCATGAATCCAAATGAATTGTAAATTTTCTGATTTGTCCCCTTTTCTCTTTATAACCATTCACAACATCTAGAACAGTGGTTCTCAACCTGTGGGTCCCCATATGTTCCTGGGCTGCAACTCCCAGAAATCCTGGCCAGCTCAACTGGTGATGAAGCCTTCTGGGAGTTGCAGTCCAGCAGCATCTGGGGACCCACAGGTTGAGAACCACTGATCTAGGAGGAACTTGAAGAAGCATAAGTTACAAGAGAGAGAGAGAGAGAGAGAGAGAGAGAGAGAGAGAGAGAGAAGAGAGAGAGAGAGAGAGGATGGACACCACAATTGCTGAAGGAGACACTAACAATCATTTCACTCTTCTGAATGAACAAATGATAAATTCTGCAAATAAACTGTAAAAAGTGGGAACCATATGAGAGAAAAAACCCTCTGATCACCCCAAAATTGAGAATCTACATTGCTAATGAGTTGTTATTACTGAGAGTGAGGTTGTACCTTCCATTTATTCTACACAGTTACAGATGTTGCAAATAAAAGCCGAGGGGTGACACATTGCAATGACACATTTGGTAGCTACAAAAAGCCCTACTCAAGCGCACTTAGGCAAGGTGAAAAAGAGTGTTTGCCTGCACAGCTGTTCCACTCTCTTTGTTCTAGGCAGCTGCCTTTTTCAATGAGCATTGCAAATGCCACGAACGCTGCAAATTTTTGCAAATTGCAAACAGATAACAAAAGCAATGACAACAGTAATTTAACACAGCCCAAACTGATTGCTAAACTAATATATGCCCAGCTGAGTTCCATGCACACAGAAAGGGCCAAAGAAGCAATTGGTTGCAGAAAAAGAAGTCTTATACAGTCTCTTTAATCCAAAATGTCAGACATTTCAATCCAGGTCATCTTCAGCTACCAAAGAGATGGATCCAAGGCACAAAGAGAGCATAGCCGAGGCAACATCTTGGTGCCTTTAAATAAAATGAAACAAAATTACAAAATACAGTAGCATCACTAAAAAGGTTTTACCTTCCATTGACCCTCCTGCATGCATGTATTGGAATGCTGTTACCTCAATCAAAGTGATGAGGAACCTAAATCCTTCTCTGAGGGCAAAATCTGCTTTTCTCGCCAATTTTTTTCTTTCTTGCCCTCCCTCTTCATTGACTTGGTTTGGATTCACTGACATTAAACAGGAGACAAATAGGATTGAGTGATGCCATTTACACCATATAATTCCAGATTGGCTGAGACGGCACAGCGAATGAGAAAATATACTGAACTGGGAAATGTAATGAATGACAATTAACCATAATAACAGATGATGGTGTCCATTTGGCTGTTGGGAAAGGTAGCACTTTAGGGGTGACCCCTCTTCCAGTCTTAGTTTTCATTCGGGATGTTGATCTTAACAGCTTCCCACAGTCAGGGAGATTCTGATAACCCCCCTCTCTCCCTCTCCCTCTCCCTCTCTCTCTCTCTCTCTCTCTCTCTATCTCTCTATCTATCTATCTATCTATCTATCTATCTATCTATCTATCTATCTATCTATCTACAGAAAATATTTCTGTGCTGTTTTCCCCTCCAGAAAAGTTCCATGAGAAACCTTGCTGAGTTTCTGGGAATCGTTGTGTTCATTTCTTGGAAATGGCAGAAGACTCACCAAATCCCACAGAAACCATCATCATCTTAGAAATGTAGAACTGGCAGTGACTCTATGGATGATCATCCTGCCAAGGAGGCACCATGGAGAATAAAATTCCCGTTATGGAATTGCACCCTGATGCCTAAACCACTGAGCTATCCACCACTTGAGCAGAGACTGCTTATTTTCATTCAGTCTTTCCTTATGGGTGGGATTACTCTCTCCTGAGCTCAAGGTGTCCTCCCTCTTGGACTGCTTTTTCTGCCTGCCTGCCTGTGTCTCCCTCTTGGATTCCTTTCATTTTTCCACTTTTCCCTTGATTATTTTGTGGGATTCTCCCATCGCTTCAAATTATCCCCCCCCCGCCGCTATCATGTAGCCTGCCTGTGCCAGCGTGTCTCCTTTGAATTATATTTAAATCTTCTCTTCCAACCACAACCAATTTGTTTGGGGATTTTCCCCCGATGGGTTTTCCCTTCACTAGCATAACTATGGAGGGACAGAAGAGTGCATTTGCTCTGGGGCACACAGCAATCTGGGGGTGCCTGGAGGGGGAGGACGGTGAAGAAGTCATGCACCCTCCCGCTAGCAGTCATCCTTTCACCTCGCTAAGGCTTGGTGATCTTTAGTCATGGGAAAGGAGGAGAGGAAAGCAGGCAATGTTTTTTTCCTAAGCAGTACCTCTGTCAATTGCTCCCCCCTTCTCCTTTCCCCCACCTATGCTAAGGCTTGGCAATCATTAGCCTGGGGAAAGGAGGAGAGGGAAGCATGTGACAGAGGTGTTGCTTGGGGGAAAAATTCCCTGATTCCCTCTCCTCCTTTCCCCAGGATAACAATCACCAAGCCTTAGCTGGGGGAAAGGAGGAGGGGGAAGTGTGCTACGGAGGTGATGCTTGAGGGGGAAATTGCCTGTTTGGCGCTATCCACTCCACAAGCTGGAAAGAAGACCCACAAAGGGCATGAGAAGGAGAGACCCTTCTTCCCCTCCCCCACTGTTCCCCCAGGACCTAGCGCCCCCTTGCTTGGTGGGTGAGACACGGTTTGGGGGAAAGAGAGGATGCAAAAACTGACTTTGCCCTGGGCACTCCAAACTCTTGCTATGCCCCTGCTTCCCTTTCCATCATATTTACTGCTGTCCAGATCTGGCCTGCCTGCTGCACCCTTCAGAATTGAAAAATGAGAAAAGAAAACATTGAGTGGTGGAAGAGAACATTCTTGTTCTAATAGATTTGGTTGAGAGAAGTTGATTGTATATTTTTTATATTTGCCCCCTTTTGCCTTCTTTCTTTTCTTGGTTTTTGGGAGAGGGAACCATTGCTATTATTTGTCCTGTGGGTACAAGGGACTCTACTCGTTTGATTGATTTTTTGTATTTTTAAAATTTTTATCTTGTATCTATTCTGTTATTTTTTTAAATTTGTTGAGATTGTTTGATTATATATTTTTCTCTCATTGTCTGTATTTGGAGTGGACTTGCTACCTGACTTCTGTTTTTTTCCCTTCTTTTTTTTAGGAATATTTTTGGTATCTGTTGTGTATGGCAATCAAAGTGTGATATAGTGGATTGAATAACAACTAGGATTCCAGAGGCCTGGGTTTGAATTCCTACTCAGATATAGTAAATCACCAGGGGCATGGAACCAAGGGTGTATCTGGGTGTGGGGGTGGAAGGGTGCATTTGCCCCAGGGTGCAGTGATCTAGGGTTGCCTGGAGGGGGAGCAGGAGGAGGAAGCTGTGTGCCCTCTCACCAGCAGTCCTCCTTTGCCCCAGCTAAGGCTTGGCAGTGGGACCCCTGGCTGGGGCACCCTCCTCCTCCTCCTTCTCCTCCTCTTCCTTGGCATGTTTCGGGCCTCTGTGGGAGAGTTGTACAACATGCACACACGTGCACATACCCCGCCCCATGCTCACAGGACTGGGTCCCCATTGCTGGGTGGGTGCAATGCAATGGGGGTGGCAGGAGGGGCACAAAAATGAAAGTTGTCCCTAGGTGCTCCAAATCCTTGCTACACCTCTGACTGGAACAAGGAAAGTTACTTTTTAAATATATCATTTACTCTTAAAGCCCTGTTAGTTTCCCCGTAAGTTGTGGTTCTGACTTGAAGGAACATAACCACCACCAGGGCTTTTTGGAGTGCTGAACGTATGAATGGGAAATCCAAAAGCGGCTTTCATGTCTATGTACAAGGAAAGGAAAAATAACAATGAAATAAACTGAAACAAAGGAAATGTAAAAAAAAAAGCCATGCACATTCCTAACAAGAACTACTGTACATTATCAAGAGAGAGAAGTAGAGTTAACTTACTTAAAGTGGAAAGTACAGGATAATATGATGAGGGGAGGGAATAAAAAGAAGCTGTATATTATATCAAATAAAAAACTCATCTGAATTATCAAGCTATAATTCTATCTTGGGGCCTAGATGAATGCATAAACCACCAAAACTTTGCCCTTGTGGTTTATAATATCAATGGGGTCCCTCTGGAGTATTGCAACCTATAATTTATGTCTTTGATAAGGTTTTTTCTGCGCCTTACAAGTTCAAATGGCTTGCATGTTAATGAATATCTTTGACATTGCTAGCAGCCTTAACCAAATTCTCCACTTTGCATATTCATTTTTTAAGTCAGGGGTATTGTAATAATCTGAGAACCACATGTGGCCTGGTGTTATTTAACGTGCACAGCAGCTTCATGGTTCATCAACTTGGACCCTGTCATAAACTAGCTGATCCTTAGGAATTAACATCCAAAAACAACATCATTTTGCCCGCAACACCTTTAAAGAAAAGTTCAGGTCAAGCAAAGTTTTATAATACCAGTCTTTAATAATACTAATCATTCTGTGCACTGCCTATCTGTACGAAGTGAAAAGAAAGGAGTTTTCTTTAGGGGGGGAAAGTTGCTAAAATATTCATGTAGTGGGCACATGATTTTACTGGCGCCAATTTTTTATATATGTTGAAGACACCCTCCCCTTGTCCCACAGCTTTCAACTGCCTCCCCACAATGGAAGGATGCCAAGAGTGTCCTGGGACCTTCAGCAAGAGGAGGGGGAAAACAGAAATGTTTATTTAATTTTTTTAATTAAAAAAATCTCAAGACAGCTGACAATGTCATCAGCCTTACATGAATGACCTCAGTTATGCCTCTAGATCAGGGGTGTCCAAACTTTTTGCAAGAAGGGCCAGGATTGGGTGAAATGAAAATGTGTGGGGGCCATCCATTCAGCCACAATTGTCCCCAGGCCTGACTTTGGACAACCCTCTAGGACAGGCCTGCCCATAGTCCGGCCCGGGGCAAATCCAGCCCATCAGGCCATTCTGAGTGGCCCGCAGCTGGCCGGCCCAGCCCCTCCCTCCCTCCCCCTCCTTCACCCTGCGGTGGCCACGGATGCCTGTGCTTCCTTTGGTCCCCACCTTCCTTCTTTCCTCCCTCCCTTGGTCCCCACCTTCCATCCTTCCACCCTCCCTCCCTCCCTCCCTTCCTTTTTCCCCACCTTCCTTCCTTCACCACCTTCCTTCCTTCCTTTTCCCCACCTTCCTTCCTTCCTCTCTTGGTTTCAACCTCCCTCCCTCCCTCCCTCCCTCCCTCCCTTGGTCCCCGCCTTCCTTCCTGTAGGTGGGGTTGCAAAGGGTCAGTGGGTGGGGCTTATGGATCAGTGGGTGGGGCTTGCCGTGGGGTGGCAGGGTCGTGGAGCAACCAGCCCCTGACACATTCTCAGCCACCAAATCTGGCCCTCCTTACAAAGTTTGGGCACCCCTGCTCTAGGACATGCATAGAGGCAGGGAGGACATTGCAACAATGGAGCTGAGGGCAGGTGGGCTGGGGGGGGGTCAGACAGAGGCAGGGAGGGCAGGCAAACTGTAAAACTGCAAGCTGATGTCTTCATCCAGAATGGGGAGGGGCCAGCTGGGGGGAATGCATGACAGGCTGAGCTGGTGGGGAGAAGAGGCTGTGGGCCACTTGAAATTTGAAAACAGGCCACATTTGGCCCCCGGGCCTGACTTTGGACATGCCTGCTCTAAATTATAAGCACATATTTCAGCCATGGTGGAATCTGAAAGCAACAAGAATGTTCTGACTTGGTGCAAGGCAGCTTCCCAATGTCATATAATCAAAATACCTTTGAATACATATATTGCATGCCAGTGGTATAGCGATAGTGCAGCATAAGCATTTGCAAATGCCTTTTGCCAATACAAATGGGGGGGGAGGAGTCTAGGGGAATCCCGTATACAAAGAAATTTCATTCTGAATTCATTTCGAAGTCAAGGGGCATACTAATCCAGAAATTAATTAAGGGAGAAGACTTGAGTAAAAGCCTCACCAGACTCACTTTGATTAAATGCAAATGCCATGGCTTGTTTGTTTGGTGGATAGTGCTACTCCTTGAAGGACTATTGATATGGTTAATCCTAATTTAGAGGGGTTTTTTCTGAGGATTAGCACAATCCCCCAAGGAAATTTCACTAGCTCATCTAATTACGTTGGTTGCCCACCGATGAGCCTTGTGTGTTGGCTTTCCACCTAGCATGCTGGAGGCCCAGGAACAGGCATAGGAACAAGTTTCAGGCTCGTACATCCACTCCACTGCACAGATCATGTTGTTAAGTGCTGCCAAGTTGTTCCCTGCCTATGATCACCCAATTAGTAACCCTGCCCATAGGGGCAGGGTGATGGATCAAAAATACACAAATAACCCACATTCAGAAAAGGCCTTTCTCCCCATCCCGCCACCCTCACAGATACACCTCATGGGAACACATGAAAGGGCCTTCTCGGCTGCTGTGCCCAGACTCTGGAACTCCCTCCCGCTAGAGGCCAGGACTGCCCCATCTCTGCTGTCTTTCCAGAAACATGCAAAGCCCTTTCTCTTCAGGCAAGCTTTCCTGATTACAGTAGTACCTTGTATAAAGGAATTAATTCATTCCAAATGAAATTATGTTAAGCAAAATTTCCTTTATACAAATTTCCCATAGGAATGCATTGAAAATGGAGTAATCCCATTTTTATGTTGTATAGATTCACCCCGTAGGTGATTCTGTTAAGCAAATTTCCCCTATCTCAGAAATTTTTATGTTGTACAAATTTTATGTTATACAAACTCTTTGTTATACAAGGGTCCACTGTATGTGTCTTTTATATGAATCTATCATACATGATCAAATAGACTTTGTGTTTATAATTACTTATAACTTTGTGTGATTGCAATGACACTATGTTTTTCATTGTTAGTTTCCATCACTCATAACTCATGGAGTTTTTACTCTCTGTTTTAACGGCTCACATTCTCTTGTAGCTTTAATGTTCTCCTTCAATTCCCTGTTCTCAAACTTGAATATGTCTTAATTGTACTAGACTGTATACTGTCCCTCATTACTAGAGATGGGCACAAAACGGACAATTTTTCATTTCCGTTTTTGTTTTTTCATTTCATTACACAACAAAATGACAAACGAATTTTGTCTCTAAAATGAAACGAACCGAACAGAAACACCAGAAATTTTGTCGTCCGTTTCATTTTCATTATGGCAATACATTGAACTGCTTTAAATGCTTAAAAAATCACAAAAATTGAAATAAATGGTAACAAACGGTAACGAAACGAACAAAAATGAAAACGAATTTTTTGCAAAAATTCATGAAAAACGGAAACGAACCAAAACGGACCCCCTAAATGACAAACGACAAATGACAAACGAAACACCATTTTTTTTATTCGTGCCCATCTCTACTCATTACTGTAAGCTGCCTTGGGTCCTTTTCCAAGGAGAAAGGTGTGGTAAACATACTCTAAATAAAATAAAATAAAATAAAATAAAATAATATTCATTGCAGTTGATGACCTCCCGAAGGCCCTATCATTATCAGTCCTGCACAAAAGGACAGGGTGATGGATCATAAATGCACAAACAATCCACCTTTGGCTCCCTCACTTAAAACCTTCAAAAGCCAGCTGAAAACATGGCTATTTAGGGTAGCTTTCCCACAATCTCTATTATTTGTTTTTTTCATATCAGAAAATGCCTTTCTCCACCTCTTGCTATATTCCCTTGTTTTCCCTTGTGAATGATTTCACACATTTATTTTTTTAGATCAGCTCTAGTTTTGTTATAGATTACAGTGGTACCTTGTATAAAGGAATTTATTTGTTCCAAATGAAATGTTCCTTTGTACAAATTGCAATTTCCCATAGGAATGCATTGAAAACTGATCAATCCATTCCAATGCATAGAAAAATGATACAAACATCCATTTAATATATATATATATATATATTAAAGAGCTCCTTAAAGACCAAAACACTGTGCAAGAACATTATTTATTAAGAATGTGTTAAAAATTAAAAAAATATACAGTACAGTACACATCCCCATAACTCCCTGCAAAATTGAAACCATATCTCCCTACCTTGGCATTTTAAATGCACTTCAAAATTCAGAAGTCAGAACACCCTGAATAAGAAAAAGAAGCACAGCATAAGAAGCCATGCAACACAACCATTTCACACAAAGACTCACAGTCACACCATGCACACACAACTGCAGTAGGCACAGCCTAAAATCCCACAGTAAAATCTGCAAACATAATCTATAGGGGGAGGAACTATTTTTTAAAAAAGCTGAAAACATTCCTATACACTTTAACTTAATGAACACTTTTCGAATGCTGCAAACAAGTTTTTTTTTAAATTGTGACTGTTTTTCTGTTGTACGGATTTGCCCCATAGGAGATTCCGTTAAGCAATTTCCCCCGTCTCTGGAATTTTTTTCCATTAAGTGGAATTGCCATTAAACGAATCACTCATTATATGAGGGTCTACTGTATGGTTATTTTATATTATTTTTTGCATTATATTTTATAACTCTATATTAGTTTGTATTTACTGATTGCTTATAATTTGCTCTGTCTTCTTAATGTTGTAAACTCAGAGTAGCCTTTGCTGAGGTGGTGCAGTATAAAAACCTGATAAATAAATAAATTAATTAAATAATATTGCATTTTTCCAGGAATGTGAATTTTATGAGAAGGCAGAACTAGGAAATCTTGAAAATGGCAAATCTCTTTGAGAGCAACTGAGGGAGAGATGAAAATGTTCTTACCATCGTGCAACAACAATAATTTTCTGGTGTGGCCTCTCCTTCACTCTCCAAGGTTGTCTTAGGCTGATACTTCACGTCCCTCTCGCTGCAGTTCGCGGCCCCGCTGAAGACCTGTTCGAAGGAAAGTAACCTCAAGTCCTTGTGGGGTCAATCCAAGTTCAAAAGAACGGAAACTCACGTCCTTGTGGGGTCAATCCACGTTCACCCCGACCACGCCCCCTGAACTGAGGTGAGAGATTCCCATCCTGGAGCTTGGGAATTTTTTCAATCCGCTTCCCAGGGGGCGCGGTTCCTCTTAACCCGCATCGAGAAAATACTTAGTGTGATTATTTTTTTTTTTTGGTTGAGAAGGGGGGAGGAACATCGGTATTTTGATGTATCAAACAACAGGAATTATAACTTCTTCTTATGAATTTATTTCCCCCGCTTATCGACCAAGATTCTTCCTCAAACAGTTCACCCTGGTTTGTGTTTGTTCCTTACCGCCAGGTAAGGATCGAGGACGTGCGGTTAAAGTACTGCTGGTTTCAATCAGCATGCCCGTGAGTACATAGAAACAGGGGCAGAACCAGCATTAGGTCACATGACTAAAACCGATTTCAACACGGAGGCAAGTTCACCTCAGCTTGAGGAAGGACGTGAAGTAACCGTCTTAAGCACATTTTTGTGTTTTGACTAGAACAGGCAAAAAGAGTCTCATTAGTAACATTTACATCAGAGAAGGGTAGGGACCCTATGGCCCTCTGATTGTTTTTCATCTATGAGCCCTACCAATCCTAGCCAGACTAAATGGTAAATGATATGACATCCTTAATGTAAATAAAGACAGGGACTTTGACAGTTCATTGGGCTTGAGTCTCAAGTCCCAAGTCCCTATTGTTTGGTTTCCAAGTCATGAGTCAAGTTTGAGTTATGGGAGGCAACAACAAGTTAAGTCTGAATTGAGTCACAGAGTCCAATTTAATAGTGGGTCTCACAGCTCAAGTCTGTATCCCCGAATAAGGATATACAAATCTTCTTCTGCAGATCTAGCTATTATTACCAAGATCACCTTGGCCCTTCAGATGCCATTGGACTGCACCTCCCGCTAGTGCTTACCACCAAAAGTAATGAAAAGAGTTCAGAGGGGTGGCAACATCTGGAAATCTACTCAGACCCAATCACTGCTTTTAGTTTTCTTCGAAACTTCTCAACCTCAGTCTGAGGAAATGTTAAATTCCTTTCAAGCTTCCTTCCATCAAACTTTCAGCAATAACCCCTTCTGAAATTGTGTAAGATTCATGCCGTATTGCATCACCACAAAATCTCTAACCTCTCTCTCATTTTGTTTCTCCCCTTCCACTTTTATCATCTAATCATTTTATGCATAACAGCCATCGACCACTGTAAAGGCCTTGCTTGCTTCCTTGCTGACTCCAGGAGCTTTTGTTTATAGTCTAATTTACGGACCTGAGGAGGAAGAAGATTATTTTTGCCAAGAAGTTTTTTTTAATGGCTGCAATATATATTTCCCCACAACACATTCATGCATGGAGAGCTTCTATCTATTTTCTGTTTCTTGCATATAAGTACCAAAAAGATTATTATACTATGTATTATAACAAGAGAAAATGGGAAAGCTGGTATATAGATATAAGCTGCCGTGTAGTGTTCTTTTAGTTATGGTTTAACTAGAGGTGGGCACGAAACAAAAATAAAGTGTTTTGTTTCATTTTGTTTCTTTAGTAGTTTCATTTTGTTATGTTAGTAATGAATTTTTTTTGGAAACAAAAACAAAACAAAATGATTTGGAATTCTATAAATAATTGGGAGCACCCTTGGACTCTTCCCTGAAAGCTCCCAAGATTTGGAATGGTTTGGGGTTCAGGGGGCTGACTTATTAAGCTCCAAAATGGGTCCCCCCAGGTAATTTTAAAAGTGTGTTTTTTTAAATAGAGGTTTTGGTGAGACAGTAAGGGGAAAGGTGGCAGAGGAAGCAATTACTCACCCTGCTTGAACCAGATAATTAATTGCTTCCTCCTGTGCTAAGTGGTAACTTAGTGCTCTTACTACCATACTTTCCAGGTTGAAGTTCAACCCAGAAAGTATGACACGGTGGAATCAGTAGCACAGAAAATGAGAATAGCTTTCCAAACCTAGGAAAAGCAGTCTGGTTTGTTTCAGGCTCAAACGGTTTCAATTGTTTCATTGTCTTTTGGTGCCCATCTCTAGATTTAACTTCAAAGTTTTGGGGCTGGTTATGCCACCTCTCTAAAAAAGTTAGGGCTTTGTGAAATTATAAAATATTGGTTGCACAAAGTTAACAATTCTAATGCAAATGAGAAGGAAAATAATTACAAGAGGTACATTTTGGTGTAGTAGTTCTAATAGATTGTATAATCACTCAGTTCTTTTAAAAAAATCTCGGGTTTATGAATGTGGGATGTTCTATTTCTGTATGCATGATTCAATATGCCAGGAAACAGCCCAATATTACTACACAATACTCTACCCACTTTTCCTGCAGGAAAAAAGGTGGCAGGGTTTACATAGCAAAGGGCAGCCTGAATGTTGAGGACACCAATGGAAGCAGTCACGATGGTCTACATCAGTGTTTCTCAACCTGTGGGTCTCAGAAACCCCTTCCAGCACAGCAAGTGGTGGAGGCTCCCGGGAGTTGCAGTCCAGGAACATCTGAGGACCCACAGTTTGAGAACCAATGGTCTACATGATATCTTTTCCTCTCTAGCATTCACAAAATGACACCACACAAGGAGAAATCCCAGAAGCAGACTTTTTTTCCCCTCAAACACCAAGCAATTATTGGGACTGTTTTTCAACACATGTGAAAAAATATAACAGAGAAACATGTGTGTGTGTTGTATCATTACAGTCATGACTGACTCTTTGTGACTCCATATCCATGGAGTTTTCTTGGCAGGAATACTGGAGTGGTTTGTCAGTTCCTACTCCAGGCGCCTACAGCACCTGGCATTCCTTGGTGGTCTCCCATCCAAGTACTAACCAGTGCCGACCCTGCTTAGCTTAACGAAATCAGGCGAGATCAAATGTGCTTAGGGCATCTAGGCAACTAACAGAGAAACATACGCATACACATCTTTTAACTTATTAGGTAAACTAATGTTGCCATGCCCAGTCTGTAAAAACGGACTAGAAAGCCACATTCCAGCTTCTAAACCCTTTCCTTGGGATAGGCACCCTGAGGAAGAAAAGCTATATTGAACCAAAACCTCTACGGATGTGTTTTTAAGGGTTATAGTATAGAAGCATAAAAGTGGGTGTTTGTGTCTCTTCTAATCATCAGCCTGACATCCTGGGCTTCCTATATGTTTGTGAATGCATTGTTTCTCAAAAGGAAAAGGCAATGCATTCACAAATATATAGGAAGCCCAGAATGTCAGGCTGATGGCTAGATTTTGAAAAAGGCCTTGAACCAGCCTCAATCTTTTTTCAGGTGAGTGAAGTGAAGGTGTTGGCAGGTGTGTTTGTGGGAATGCCCAGAATTCTACAGTATCTAAGAAGAATGTTGAGTTCTAGAATAGGTTGTATCAAACTGCCTCATCTGAGCTTCACCTCTAAGATCTATCGCAACTTGGGGCAACTTTGGCAGGAAGTAGGATCACATGCACCTCCAAAGATCTCCTCCGAGACACCCATGGACTAATGCTCAAATTTGCAGTAGAGGAGCAATCAAATTAATGTTGCAGTGCAGTGGTGGAGAAAAACAAATAAGCAACTTTGGTTTAAACAATGTATGCCTAGTTTCAAAAGAGAAATGATTCCAGTGACGCAAACAGCCTCTTTTACATCAGACTCTCTTCCTCCCCTCCTTGTTTTTGAGCAAAACTGGGAGGTTATCGCCACTAAATTCAGCAGGAGCATTGCAACAGCAAGCGATAGGTGCATGTGACCCACAGGAAATATATTGTCGCCTTTGAAATATATTCTGGAAATGAATCAATTAGCTGAGTATTAGCAAAAAAATAATAATGTGTTTTTCTAAATGGAACTGTTTGTTAACCCAAGACACAACTAGCTTTACAGGTCCAAAGCTTTGCAACAATAGCTTCAGATCAGAATATGCAGATGTAAGATATATGTAGGGCATGGCATACTTAAGCAAATCTGGATGCTTAAGTATACCATTATATCAACTGTCTTCGTAACAGTCTATATGAGCAATTGGCAGCAATTGTCAAATCTTCGGTGTGCATCAAATCATTATTGCTATCCTTTCAGGCAGGTCACCCTGACTATAATGCCTGAAAAGTAGATAAGGCCTTGATTTAATGTTTTATTCAAAAGATGGACAGTTCTTTCTGCAGGCTTTCATCAAGCAACTTAATGCCATGCAGTTGCTGCATTTGTCAAATCACAGTTCAAGAGCCAAGCATGTCACTTCTTCCTGTATAAGGTGGTGATTTCAATGATGGCTGCTACCATTGTCATCCTCTGCTTTTCCCCACCTCACATTTGTACTAGGGTGGGCAGCAATGGTGTCCCATTTCCTAGTGAAAAGGTTGGCAGGGCTGCTTACAACACTCAAATGTCAAACGCTATCTTCCATCCAGGTCATTAATAATTAGAGATGGGCAAGAAATGAACTTTTAGTTCGTTCCATTATTAGTTATTCATTTTGTTATGTAACAAAATGAATAATGAACCCCAGAGTGGATTTAGAACGAACCGAACCAAAAAAAAAAAATTGGTTCAGTTAGGTTTGTTTCATTAATGGCGGCACCGGAGATGTCTCCTACCTGGTGATGGTCCTTCCTGGTCTTCCTGGCTGCAGGGAGGGGTGACCAGAAAAAAAAGCCAACCGGCCCGCACTATAGCTGTAGCACGGGCCATGTGGTCACCAGTAAAAAAAATGCAATAAAAATAAAATAAAAAAATCAAACAAAGGAGCACCGACCCGGCCCCAGGGGTGTCTGGGGTGGTGCCCTAAAATGAAGGGGAAAGTATAAAAATAAAAACAGCACCAACCCAGCCCCAGGGGCTGCACAGTCAGTGCTTGAAAAAAAAATTAAAAATCCAATCCAGTGCACGGGCCCAGCCAAACAAACAAACAAACAAAAAAAAAACCAATCCTGCATGTGGGCCCGGTACCCGCCTGCAGGCCGTGGAACCGACCTGCAGCTGGCAAAAAAAGAAAAAAATAGCCAACCAGCCCATGCTACAGCTGTAGCTTGGACCACGTGGTAACAGTAGAAAGAAAGAAAAAATACAATAAAAATAAAATTTTAAAAAATGTAAAAAAATTAACAAATCAAAAAATAAATAAAAAGAAGGAGTGCTGACCCACCCCCAGGGGTGGCTGGGTTGGTGCCCTAAAATAAAGAAAAAAATATAAAAATAAAAATAACACTGACCCGGCCCCAGGGTCTGCACAGTTGGCCCTTGAAAAAAAAATATTAAAAAGCCCCTGCCACAGGAGCCAGGGTCGCCAAGCTGCTTCCGCCAGTAAGGATGATGTGTTGATGATTGAAGAAGAAGATGATGATGTGGATGATGAGGATGAGGATGCTGCCAGTCCAGTTTGTGCAGTTGTTGCCAACGTCTATGTTTTTTATTTTTTTGGTTTTGAATATTTTTCCCACCCATGTGCTGTCAAATGGATTAAATCACGCAAAGTGGGGGGAAATGAATAACAAAAAACTTTTTTCAAAAAATCGTTAACAATGAAACCAAATGAACCAAACCCTAAAATGAAACGAACCAAAACAAATCGCCATTTTTGTTTGTTTGTGCCCATCTCTATTAATAATACTTCACACCCCCACCAGCAAGGCCACAGATAATGACCCATACTTAATGGGTGTTGGGAAGGGTTGCATAGATGGAACTTTCATGCACCCCAGGCCATTTGTCCAGCTAACAAACATATTCAAACAAGGGTGATGCGAAAGAAGGTGGAACTATAAATTGGAGGCCTGGTCACTAACTATCCTCAGACTGATTAAGCTGCTTGGATGAGTAGTGAAAGGTTTCGAACTCACAAGAGAAGTCCTGTTGTTATGACTCAGCTGCCAGATAACCTCATCTGGATGACTAAGAATATGCACAGACTCATTAAAAATAATAATATTAAAAGTGGTGAAGACCTGGCCCATTAGACCAATGCATGCAAGGTGAGCAGGAAGTTCTGAATTGTTCAGCTTGAAAGAGGGATAGGTAGGCAAATGGAGGCTACCATGTCTTCTGATTTATAAACCACCTCAAGTAGGCTTCAGTTTGATATATGGTACAAAACAATTTTTCAAATTAATTGAGAACAAGATAAGCAGATGTTATCCCTCCTCTGAATGATAGATGTGTATTCTAACACTGTAGCCTTGACTCTCAGAGGCAAGCCCAGCTGATTTTAAAGTGCCAAGAAGTGAAATGCTGTGTGTTAAAATAAGGTGGATATAGAAAAAGTGACCCTCTACTTTTACTTTGAAAAATGAGGCTTGAACAATAGTTTACTGTAAATATTTCAAAACAATTAGCTGGCTCTCCAGCCAAGCAAGGTCACTCTACAATAACATTCCTGACAGTTGAAGATACTTTACAAATGGTAGCAAAGCATAAAAGGAGAGCAGGACTCTTTGTAGTTCCAATATTTTGGAGCTCCATATTTTGTGCATAACTTTCATAGGAAAATGAATAGAATTCCAAGCCAGGGAATGTGCCAGGAAAGGGAAAGAGGGAATACTAAATCTTATCTCCTTTAGGACATATATCAACAAGCAAACAAGCAATGAAGAAAAAATGTAAAGAAGCAAAGGGAGAAACACTTGACAATGGTTAAGGCCAATGGTATGAGATGGAAATAAGTGTAACTAAGACACAGCACATGCACAATGTATTAGGGTTATCTACTCTTCACGGGACAATGGGAAATGAAGAAAAACAGAGACACAGAGTAATAAACAATTCCCCACCTTGGGTTCCTTCCTTGGGGGAAAAGAGGGGTATGAAATAAGAAAATAAATAAAATGGAACAGAATAAAATAAATTATGTTATCATGACAAAGCTAACAAGTCGCCATCAACTGACAGCAACCCTAATAGGGTTTCCAAGTTGAGTGAAGTGTTTAAGGTGTAGTTTTATCAATGCTGTTCCCTGGATTCAGTGGTTTAGGTTTTGGGCTGCAGATTTTCCACCATCGACTTGACTGGACTGTACAAAGAAATTCAGCAATATCACTAACAGCACTTTACCTAAATGCATTCACCCACTTTCATGATAATAGCGGCAACCAGTATATCCCTGCAGCTCTTAAAGTTTTACAGGTAAAGACTGTGAGCCAAATTTTTATGGTGTCCAGATTTGGATCAAAGCGGCCAATGAGAAAGTAGACCTGGTTATGACTTCCTTTTTAAGATGCATTTTAGGTGTCCCTAATATGATTAAACTATCAGCTATGAGCCATGGCATGGTCTTTGGCTTTCAAATAGTGGTTAGGCCTTTACTATAATACTCTCCGTAGCTCCTTACTGTTTCATCTCTTAAAATACTCCTTTACTTCTACTTGGGGCATCCCTTTTGTCACTAAACTTCAAAACTTAAATTTTACTCTAGAATCTTTCGCAGATATTGAACTTAACAGAGCTCATTTGATCATAAAGATTACTGGAAGTAGAAACTCAGTCACTTACCTGTAGTCTTAATTCAGTCTGTTCTCCACGTTATTTTGATCTACCCCGTTCTTTTGGACATGGTTTGTGCAATTTTGGTAAGTTAGTAAATCAAAATAAGAGCCGTGCCTTTATGTTAGCTACATTTAACATCTTTCCTTCTTCAGTTCTGTCTAGAAGATACTGTAATATCCCCCTTGCTCAGAGGATTTGCAATTTTTGCCACCTAGAACCTGACACAGTCTCTCACATCTTGTGTCACTGTCCGGCACACAATGAGTTAAGCAAACCCTTCCTGGAGCAAATCCTCCTCGGTCTCCCAGGCCCTCCTGAAGGATATACAAGCTTTCTCCTTCATGACAATTCTGAACTAGTCACTGCCCAGGTGGCTGTCTTTCTAACAGCTGTATTAGAGAGAGAGAGAGAGAGAGAGAGAGAGAGAGAGAGAGAGAGAGAGAGAGAGAGAGCAGCCCTCTGTGAACTTTAGTTAGAGCATTGATGAGATTTAGTTTACAATGTTCCATGTAACCGTTTAGCTTTTTATTTGTGTACTTCTTTTGTTTTAATGCCATTAAAGATTTATGGAATGGAATGGATGGCCAGAGGTTGAGGATTTGATTCCCCACTGGACTCCCCCACTGGGAGAAGAACCAACCTGTGTAGTCAGGAGCAAGCTGCTCAGTTCCAGGGTGTCCCCCAAAGAAAGGAATTGTGAACCAGTTCTGTGTATCCTCTATCTAGAAAACCCTCAAAAGGCCACTATAAGTCAGAATTGACTTTGCAACCTGCAGTTATCATTATTATTTATCAATGGCAGATCCTAGTGACTTTCAGTGGCCAAGCTGAGATTGAGCCCCAGGTCTTCTGAGTCCACTACATCACACTGAGAAGATGTTCATTCCTCCACTAATCATTAATGTGGTTATTTCACATCCATTTTGTCTCTGTTAGTGTTGCGCTTAGGAGCAGTACAAAACAGTGTTACTTCACATCTGTCATGCAACTACTGAAATTTGTCTTGACCACGCCCCTGGAATGAGTGTTAAGTGCAACAATACTGTACCTGGTGCTGGGGTAGGGATTTCCCTTGTCACTCTTTGTTCCCACTTTCTCTTCTGAGACAAGACACCATGTAGTAACGACTGTCATGGAACAAAACATTCGTTTCTCTCAGAAAAGTGTCTGAGGTGTTTTTAATTTTGACTTTTCAGAAGCAAAATATCGAAAAAGAATTTTAAGCCCCCCCCCCAAAAAAAAGGAAAGAAAAAGGAAGCTAGATAAATTCAGTGTTTGTCACAGTACAAGACAGTGAGGTAACACTTGTCACGAGACAAGTTATCATGACCGTGGGAACACTGAAACAAGGACAAAACCACGTGATCGTGACCAATGCTGTTATGGTACAAAACTAGTCACGGAACAAAGAAAGATGTGAAGTAACCACCTAAGTGAAGGAAGCTCTGAGTGAGAGAACTTCAGTGACCTTAAACAATCCCTTCCTGGAGGCACCAGGAGCAGATTGACTGAAGCGTGACAATAGATTTCTTGCCTTAGGTGGCATGTTACAGCTTGTGAATGAGCAAAGTTCAGCTTCACTTCTTCCCTTTCCTCTTCTCCCAATCAGAGTCCACACTTGGGAAAAGGTGTCAGTAACTTAGGGATGCCCCTTTCTGAAGCCCAAATAGTGCTATATGTGTTTGATTTGTCTCAAAACTTGGTGCAATGTTCCATCCGAGCAGAAACCATAAAACGTCTGTGTTTTCCTTTCAGCATGCATTTTTAAAATATAATATGGTACTTAATGAAACTGAATTACAACAGAATATAATGGGAACAGTTCACCCTGTGTGCCCTTGGGAAACATGAGGACAGACTGCAACTTTGAATGGACATTGTAATAAGCCTTTATATATGCTACTAAACATATGTATTCAACTGTGCCACATCTGCTCCTGTTTTGGAGCTCTCTCTTTCATCCAGCTTCATGTTGTCAAGCTCTGTGGCTGGGCATACAACTGAAAAGAACTTCACAGTTTACCTACCAGTGAAAACAGATAGATAGGTGTGGGAAAGCATTTTCTATATTCTTCATCAAGCACTTGTTTTGCCATGTTGCAATGGAACCAAAGCAACTCAAGAAGAGGAGGAGGAGCGGATATTTTATCACAACATCTCTGAAAATGCTAACTGGCATGGTTCCATCCATTCTCAAAAATTAAAAGTAATTAGGCCAGAGGAGGGGATGGGTGTGTACCCACAGGCACACATACCCTAGAGCAGTGTTGGCAAACCTATGGCATATGTGCCAAAGGTGGCACTCAGAGCCCTTTCTGTGGGCATCTGACATCGCCCCTTCACAGCCACCTGGATTCAGGTTAAATTGCTGTATTGGCACGTTGCCAAAATTAGTTGGTTTTGAATCACAGTTTGGGCACTCAGTCTCTCAAAGGTTCACCATCGCTGCCCTAGAGATTTGAATATCACATGTCCTTTGGCCAAGGAAATATTGTAGGGAGCAATATTGCCATCGTGCCTGCGTAATATCTAGACCTTAGAAAGGGATGAATGGATAAAATTATACCCGGACTTTGGAAACTGATAAATTGGCATACATCTATGAAGCCCAATGCTGGGAAGGGGTTTAAAAAGAAGGAAGGTAAATGTTATATCAAAACTAGTTGCAGCATCTGTGCATTGTCTAAAATTTGCACTGTGAAATAGGAGGTGACAGCTGGGAAGAGGAAAAAAATCTGCTATGAAATGTGGTGTTGAAGGAGAGATTTGTGGACTCCAGGGATTTCCAGAAACACATAAGCCAATAGGTTATAGAACAAAGCAAGCCTCAACATTTATTGCAAATATCCCCATGGAACTCCATGAGCAGGGGAATGGCAGAGGGCTTTGTAGGGGCTAACTTAAAGACACATGATGCCAATGTTTAATGCAACTTATTTATTAACTAGACTTGAGGTACAGACAGTCAGAGGGGCTCACTCTCAACTCCTGTCTGTCCTTTTTTCAGGCCCAGTGGCTACAGCACCTAGGCCTTTTCCGTCACCCTTTGAAAATAGTCTTTAGGTATAGGTCCAGTCGCAGCAAGTCTGGTCCCCAGGGCAGTTTGGTTCATCTCCTCAGTCCCTTATCCTCCATCACCAGGTGTCAACAGCTGTCTCTTAACTTCAAATACCCATAGGTTCTTGCAGTACAGCCAAGTTCCCCTCTTAGAGCCCTTTTACATGACCCCTAAAATCCTCTGCAAAACACTTGCAGATCCGGAGCATAAAATTGTTTTCCCACCAGCAGCGGGCTATAAAAAAATACGCCCACGCCCACTTAAAGCGTGCCCCAGCGCACTTTACAAGTACCTGGCCTCTGGAGGTAAAAAAATTCTGATGTGGATTGTAAAGCTGTGGATGCCAGGCTCTCCTCGCCTTCTGCTTGTTTTTGTTGTCTCCACCGCCCCTTTAACAGACAGGAATCCCTACGGGTCTGCTCCGACGGAAGACAGAGGTGAGCAGAGGTGAGCCGGCATTTTTCTCTCCTTCCCCCCCTCCCCTCACCGCAGACAGAAGCAACAGAGTGTGGAAGGGTGAGAACACAGGAAGAGGAACAAAACCCACATGATATCTGGCTGGGGGGATCCGAATTTAAACAACCAGCAGATCTTAGGGGTCTTTGGGCCCACTCTAACTGTCAAAGGCATTGGGACGTCGCCATCTCCATCTATGCAGCTGAGTGGGGCCATCCAGAACAGGTCCAACATGCGGTTCTTGGTCAGGGACCACCAGCAGACATGAGTTCCAGCCCAACACTTCCCCAGGCCTCTGGTTGTTGGGTTCCAGGCTTATGCATTAGCTAGAAAAGTAAGCTAGAGTTAAGTATGTTATGAAAATCCTAAAGGACTTTAACAGATTAGAATGCTGGGCCAAAGCTAACGGAATGGATTTCAACAGAGGGAAATGTAGGGTGCTACATCTAGGTAAAAAAAAATGAATTGCACAGATATAGGATGGGGGACACTTGGCTAGAGAATAATACTTGTGAAAGGGATCTGGGAGTCTTGGTGGACCACAAAGTTGAACATGAGTCAGCAGTGTGATGCGGCAGCCAGGAAAGCCAATTCGATTCTTGGTTGCATCAACAGAACCATAGTGTCTAAATCAAGGGAAGTGATAGTGCCACTCTATTCTGCTCTGGTCAGACCCCACCTGGAGTACTGTGTCCAGTTCTGTGCGCCTCAGTTTAAAAAGGATCTTGACAACCTCGAGCGGATGCAGAGGAGGGCGACCAGAATGGTTGAGGGTCTGGAGGAAATGTCTTATGAGGAATGACTTAGGGAACTGGGAATGTTTAGCCTCTCTAAAAGAAGGCTGAAGGGGGATATGATAGCTATGTTTAAATATTTGAAAGGATGTCATATTGAAGAGATAACAGGTTTGTTTTCCATGGCTTCAGAGACTAGGACTCGGGGCAATGGTTTCAAACTACAGGAAAAGAGATTCCATTTGAACATTAGGAAGAACTTCATGACAGTTAGAGCTGTTCAGCAGTGGAAAATGCTGCCACGGAGGGTGGTGGAGTCTCCTTCTTTGGGGGTTTTTAAGCAGAGGCTGTATGGCCATCTGTCAGAAATATTGTGAAGGGGTTCCTGCATGGCAGGGGGTTGGACTAGATGGCCTTGAGTTCTCTTCCAACTCTATGATTCTATGAATCATGGCAACTGGAGTTTTCTTGTGGGATCAAAACACTTTGCTACTCATCCAAGTAGCTTCTTCAGTTGGGAGAAAGTGAGTGGGAGGTTTCCAATTTATAGTTCTCCTTGGTTTCACCACATCCTGGTCTGAGTAGACTTGTTAGGATGACAACAGCCTGGGGTGTATGAGAGTCACAGCTATGCAACACTTCCCAACACCCATTAAGTTGTTCCAATCTGTCAGCAGCATCTTTCTTGAAGTGCAGTGCCCAGAAGTGAACCCAAAACTCAAGATGAGGCCAAACCAGTGCAGAATAGAGGTGGAATCACATGATAGGAAACATAATTGAAGCGATAGGGTTTTTAAAAACTATTTTCAGGCAGCAAATAACTGAAACTGCAGGAACGGATCCTGTGGATATGGCAGTCCTACTAGACTGCTTCCTCTTCCCAAGTGTGTTTTTATCTGTATCAAAGTACAAAACCCAATGACTTTGACTTTCCTGCAGGAGGGGACACTACCATTAGATGTGGTCCTCCTGACCCCTTCCATGGGTTGAGCCATAGAACTAGCAATCTTTGCAAAATCATCTCCCCTACACAATATTCCATGTCCTCCAGCCCTCTAGCATCTCTCAGGTGCATCTCACAGATGCCAACTGGATTTGAATTGGAGTCATAATTTGCATTATTTCTTATCCTCTGCAGTAGACATGGGCACGACCAGAAAAAATGATGTTTCGAGTTTTTGTTTGTCGGAATGGGTCCATTTCGGGTTGTTTCCGTTTGTTGCGAAATTTTTCAAAAATTTGTCATTTCATCATTTCATTTGTCGTTTGTTGTTTCCACTGCGATTTAGCGCGATTTGACTTCCCCCAGAGCATAGTGGCATCCCGCAATCAGGGCTGGTGCTAGGTGTTTTTGCACCCTAGGCGGTGGGAGGGAAGGGGGTGGGGGAGGTGCAGGGAGGGGGGCTGGCGTGGGGCCATGGGTGGGCGGTGACAGCGGCAGGGGGGAGGCGTGGGTGGGTGAGCAGGTGGGCAGTGGCCGCAGGCAGGCCAGTGGGCGGGCGGCGGCACGGGCCGCAGGTGAGTGGCGGCGCAGGCGGACAGGCGAGTGGGCAGTTAGGATATCACTTAGGATAGAGGTTCTGGTCTTGGCTTGCACCCCAAATCTGTGTGTGTGCAAGCAAATTGAAGTTGGGAAAATAGAAAATAAATAGTAGGTAGTATATAATATATTTTTAAAATAAATCCACACCTCCCACTCCCAGTCGAACCTCCCCCTTTATCCAATATCAGAAAAAAATCCTCACAAACTGCCAGAGAAGAAATAAAGAATAAACTGCTATTCCCTTCAGCAGACAAAGCTGCAGGGAATCAAAGAAATTATTTTCTAAATTCAATTCCCTCCCTCCCTGCCTAAATTAAATCCTAAAGCCTCCAGCCTCCCTCCTCAATCTCTATCAGATCACACCAGCACCAGCAGCCAGCCCTCCTCCCTCAACCATATCCATCCACCCGACTGCAATTTCTGGAAGGTGCCTCGGCTTTTTATGCCCTCCGAGACATCCAGAAGTGTCAGTCAAAAATCTGGCGATGCCATTGGTGGAATGGTTCAAACAATTGGCATGGTCCCATCCCATGCCCAGCCCAAATGGGCAGGTCTAAAAAAATAAAAAATAAAATAAAATAAAATAAAATCAATACGACGTTTTATTGCTATTAAAAAACCCACTGCTGCTACTATTAAAATTCAGGCATTTAAAATAAATAAATTTCACATGTTTCTGTGGTGATTTGGTGTGTTTTTGATCACGATTTCAAAAGAAAAATTGTGGTCACCATTTTGGATCCCCCCCACCGCATGGCATGCAGCGAGACAGACGACGAGGATGACCCCCCCCAGCCTGGTGCAAGCAGCCCAGGACAGGAGAAGAGGGGGGGAAAGGCCGGGGACCCCCCAGAAACCACCCCTCTTGTAGGTGGCAAAGCCTCAGGCAGGCATATTTTTGCCTTCTTTTTTTGGCCTGGAGTTGGGCTTTTTAAAAAAAAAACTGTTAAAAACTTTTTCTGTTGTTCGAATTGCGCAATCGCCGCGATGCCACAAACGAAAACGAAAAACCCGACCAAATTTTTCTTTCTTCGATTCAAGTTTGAGTTCTGATCGCTTAATTATCGTTACCGTTTCCGTTACGTAACGGAAATGAAAAACGGAAACGGAAACGGAAATTTCACCGAGTCGTGCCCATGTCTACTCTGCAGTATTCTGGTTGGTTCATATAGTATTTACAAGGTTAAGAAAATGAGATTGCAAAGCAGACCACAAAGTTAAGGTAATAAAACATGGATCTTCATCCAGGACTGTTGTAACTTAGTCATTTCCATAAATGATGTTGATCTCAAATAATCATTTATAAAAGTAGCAGCCATATTTTTATATTAGTAAATCTTTATTACACAATTGGAGAAAATGTCTGCCAGCACATATTATTAACTTAAGCAATGCAGATCAATATATTTAAAAAAAAAAACCCTTTGCATTCTCTGTTTTTCATCCATACTAAAAGTCCATTTCATCACCCCCTGCAAATGCTTACAGTTTTAACTCCTCTCAAATGTTTATGATCCCTTTCTTCCTGTGGTTCCATTTTTCAGCAAATGACATTTTCATTTACTACAAAAAGTTGACAGCAATAAATTCTTAAGATCATGTGTATAGAAGGGGAAATTGTGGTGATGCATAGGAAGAAAACCCTGCAAGAAAATCTTCACCGGCATGATGTTTTTTGAGATATTTGGAGTTATGATCTCCCTCAAGGCCACCTAACAACACCAACGCAGATCAATCAGGGAAACGAAGAATCAAATCTTCTACATTACACTGTGTCAGTGGTATTTAGGTTTTGAGGGCTACTAACTGGAGTTAGTTGTTCCCTGGTCCCATTCTGTAATATTTTAGGACAAACAACCTGAGGCCTAGAGATGTGACCTTGTGATACCACAGGGATATGTCCTTCAGCAGCACTAGACTTCCTCCTTGGGTTGTAGTGTGGATTATTCTTTACTAAATATTTTTAAAGCAGAATTTGGGTGGCTACCAAACAGGATGATCAATCTGTGGATTTCCTGCAACGGCACAAGGCTGAACTCAGTGATCCAGGTGTCGCTTCCAGCTCCATGTGACTATAAGAATTTATTTTGAAATAAGAAAGTTAGTAGGGAGATGGCAAAAAGTAAATCTTCAGATATGGAGCAAAAATGACCTTCATGTTATTTTTCTCCGGGACAGAAACACACACCAGACTAAACAGATCACAGTCTCTTACACAGACTCTTAACTTTGCAAGCTAGTTCCCTCCAAACCACTCCTTTTGTATCTCATCCACATTCATTCTTATCAGCCAATCAGAAACCAACACTGTACTTAAACATTCTTACACCAATCTGTCAACCATCCCACCACTTTTCCCATCCATGTGACCCCACACATGCACCCATTCATTGACATAACAAGTACAACACACCAACATTATAAATCATAGACACAGACACAGACACAGACACAGACACACAGACACACACACACACACAGACACACACACACACACACACACACACACACACACACACACAGAGAGAGAGAGAGAGAGAGAGAGAGAGAGGGGGGGGGGAGGGAGGGAGAGAGAGGGAGGGACAGACAAACAGACACACACACACACACACACACACACAGAGAGAGAGAGAGAGAGAGAGAGAGAAAATGAAAATGAAAATGCGATCAGGTACAAAAATGAGAAGAGGTATGATTCAAAGCAAAAACTCTGCTTATATACCGCCTCCTACCACTTCAAATAGTCTCTGGGCAGTTTACTGTTCAATTACAGTATGCTGGCTACACATTGACCTCCCCCCCCGCAAGCTGGGTACTCATTTTACCGACCTCGGAATGACGGAAGGCTGAGTGAACCATGAGCCTACTACCTGGGATTGAACCCCAGGTCATGAGCCCAGTTTTACCTGCAGTGCAAGCATGTAACCACTGCGCCACAGGGCTCCTTCAGAGAGAAATGTAACAAAATAGATGAGAGAGATGTATGTCCCTGTGCAAACTGGCCTGGATGATTTTAAAAAGGCAATCCAATGGCATTGAGAAAAGTTAGTAGACTATATGTTAGTAGACTATGTCTTTGTTGTAAACCGCCCGGAGTACCACCCGGAAGACCGGCAGTATATAAGCTTAAATAATAAATAAATAAATAATAAATATGGCAGAGAAGCCAACAGTTCCAAAGGTCTTCCAGGCTGGAACTGATCAAAACAGGCAGTCCATGGTTAGCTCAAGTTAATGCAAGCATTCCAAGTGCTGGTGACTGTGGATTTCCCCTCCTTAAGGAAGCAAGACAGATTCACAGAAAATGTGTCTGTTGGCAGAGACAGAACCAAAAATGCTGCCTTGAGCACATTAGTAAAAAAAAGTGCAACCAAAAAACAAATATGCTTAGCTAACAATTCTGTGAACAGTTTTTCAAGCAGAAGATATACTGTATTAGTCCTGATCCAAAATGTGACCCTGATGGAGGAAGGACGTAGTCCTAATCCAGATCTTTCCCCACTTCCCACCTTCTTGTTTACAATGAACAATGCATGAACACAATTGTCAACACACTGATGGTGCCATGTTTAGTTGGGCCTTCCTCTTCAGCTCATGGCTACCCTCCCAGTGCATGTATATCAAGCACCCCAGTGGACAGCTCCAGCCAGGCTAGCTTCTGCCCTTTTGATCTGGTGTGTTTGTGTTTTATGTCTATAATTCATTGTAAATGTAAACACAGATGGCATCCAATACAGGTAACATCAAGGGGACGTATGATGGGATTAAACAGGCCTTAGGGCCAATGCAAAAGAAAACTGCACCCTTAAAGACTGTTTCAGGCGAGATCATCCAGGATCGTGAACAGCAGATGGCAGAACTAGTGCAGGGAAAGCGCCCCAGAGGGAGACCACAGCTGTGGTATAAGGATATCTGTAAGAGGGACCTGAAGGCCTTGGGAATGGACCTCAACAGATGGGAAACCCTGACCTTCAATCACAAGGGGGCAATGACAATAAAGATTCCTATTCCTATTCCTATTCCTACTCTCTGGAGGCAAAATATACAGCAAGGTCTATATAAATTCAAAGAGGCATTTGTCCAACAGGCAGAGGAAAAGAGGCAGGCACAGAAACAACAAAACCCGAGGACTGGGCAAGAAACAGAATATATCTGCCCCCAGTGCAGTAGAGACTGCCATTCCTGGATTGGTCTATTTAGTCACACTAGGTGTTGTTTTTAGGCTCTCTACTCCAGTCATGATATCATAGTCTTTCGAGACTGAAGGATGCCAACGATGATGGTGTAAACACATATAAGGGGAAGGACAAGGACAGCTTGTGGTCTAAACAGCAGCACATCTCACTCTCAAATGGAAGGGTGAGAAGACTTCTCCTGGTACCATAAGTTGACAGGACATGGAGAAAAATCTTATATGTCCATCTTAAAATCTTCAGTGTACATGCATCCGCAGTGTCCATTACTGAACAACTGGAACTGTTTTGCACCTTAAACTTGAAAATTTAATGGGAACATGGTAAAGTCCCTCTGCAGCATGGGCACTTGAGATGAATTCTTCAGCATTTTCATCATGGTTTCAGGGACTACCCAAATTATTCACCAGGGACTGCTAGTGATTCCTCTTCCAACCATAAGTTAAGACATTCTCAAATTTACCATTTTTCTGTTTGCAGCATATAGAATCCTATTGGTGTTCGTGTAAAGTTTGTTTAACTTGCTGCAGCTAATTGCCTTTAATTGACAAGGTGTCAGGACATGTCTCAGTCACATGCCTTATCACATGACTAACTATGCAACAGAGGTGCATTAACTACCTGCAATTAGGTATAGCAAAATACACAGACCTTATTTGAATACCAATAGGATCCCAAGCATTGACAATTTTACTTTCTGAGATTAAAGACAAGTTTATGTGTCCGGAGATCTATACATTTTAATCTACAAAATAAGCTTGGTGAAGAGCTCTGTTCACCTTTGGTAATAATCCTTATTGCTTTTACAGTTTATCTTATGAAGTTTAAGCTTTATTGATTTAGGCTCCTGGATGGATTAATGAATATATGAAATATCATTCCCTAGAAGAACATATGTCTGAAAGAGGAAACAAACTAACAAAATATGAAGAATTGAATTATAATTCCTTAGGGCAGTCCATTGCAATTGATTTCTGAAACATTAAATGGAAATTATTTTTAAAAACTAACCAAGTGCCCCAGTTACAGTTTGAAACTGTGGCAAAGAATTTAAAATTAAAAACAAAGTCTTACACAATAGACAGTTCTATGTTAGAAGTTGGAGATCATAGCAATGTATGAATATTCATTATCCCATTTTTTTGCTTTTCCTCCTGGGAGAAAGCAAAGCAGGAAAGAAAGATTGACATTGACAAGGAAGAAAACAAGGAAGAGAAAATAGCTGAATCAATTTCATGAAGCTGCAAAGGATGGCTTGAAAGTCTGAGCCTCTCTGGCAAAATTTGTACATATCTTGAAAAATTATGTTTAGGGGGGAAACAGATCTTTGCTTCCATTAAAAGCAAACACGAATTGCAAAGCTGTAGTACTTAAGTAGTTAAGTTCACACTTGTGACTGTGGGACTGGCCTGAGGTGTGCAGAAGACTCAAAAATTTATTGCAATGAATTCTGATGAGAGCTGCTACTGGTATCTGAAGAATCACACTCCAGTAGATATGAACCTTAAAAAATGTGGTCCGTGACAGTTTGCAATTAGTGGCTTGCCATGAGCCATGAATAACCACAAAGCAACCAGAAAATTGAAATAAGGCAGGCCTATCTCCTGCTGTTGTCACCATCACCATCTTAAGACACAATGGGCTCAGCACCTGGAATAGAAGTCAGCTGTAGAGATGGGCATGAACCAAAAAAATTGTGATGTTTTCCGGTTCGGTTTGGTTCATTAATTATGAAATGAATTTTTATGAAAAAAAATTGTTTTGTAATTCATTTTAGTTCAGATTTCTTTTCTTTTCTTTTGAAACCCACTGGTCAGGTTTTTTATTATTTTATTATTTTTAATTGTTTTTTAATCCTGCCAGCCTGCAGGCTGGATTGGGTTATATTATTATTATTATTATTATTATTATTATTATTATTATTATTATTATTATTATTATTATTATTATTATTATTATTATTATTATTATTTTACTGCCATCCACGTGGCCCACCTACCAGCTGTAGTATGGGTTGGTTGGCTTTCCCCCCCCTGCCAGCCCATTGGCGGCTTTGGTGACCCATGGGTTGGTTCGGAAGCCCGCAGGTTGGTTCAGCAGCCCTCAGGCCAGATCAGGTATTTATTTTATTTTATTTTATTTTATTTTATTTTATTTTATTGTTATTTTTTTTACTGCCGACCATGTGGCATGCCTACCAGCTGTAGCACAGGCCAGTTGGCTTCCCCCCCTCCTGCCAGCCCATGGGTCGGTTCCGGTGCACGTGGGCTGGTTTGGTGGCCTGATTGGGGTTTTTTTTTTCTCCTGCCACCCCGCGAGCCAGTTTGGTGACTCGCGGGTCTGGTCTGGTGCTCATGGGCTGGATCGGTGGCCCGCAGGATGGATCAGGTAATTATTTTATTTTATTTTGTTTTGTTTTATTTTTACTGCCAACCACATGGCCCACCTACCATCTGTAGCGCGGGCCTGCTGGCTTTGTTTTTTTTTTTTTTTTTTTTTCATGCCACCGCACTACAGCCAGGAGGAGGACCAGACCAGAAGAACCACTCCACCCAAGTAGGAGACACCGCCAGAACAAAAAACAAACCAAAACAAAACGGAAATTTCCGTTTCATTTTGTTTCATTTTTCTGAGAGGGGGCAGTTCGGTATTTGTTTTGTTACATAATGAAATGAAAAACGAATAATGAAACAAACCAAAAGTCAGCTGCTGTCCCTGAAGATGGTGGTAGAGCAGGAAGCAGGACCAGGTATATAGGCAATGGAGGGGGCAATAGAAAGGTGGTAGGTGGTCATCTGTTTTGTTGAACCAAAAATCATGCACAAAGCAGAAGAAATTATGGAGCTCTGTTTCTTAATGGCAAAATGAGTTGCATAAGCTGGCTTTTTTGTTTGTTGTTCAGTTGGTGCCCATATCTACCCTCCAGTTCTCTCAAGAAAGGCAGTGCTACACCCTGCACTTTTGTCATCCTTAAGTAAAGGTAAAGATTTCCCCTGCACACGTGTGCTAGTTGTGTCCAACTCTAGGGGTGATGCTTATCTCCATTTCCAAGCCATAGAGCCGGTGTTATGCAAGTCCGAGGCCATGTGGCTGGCATGGCTGAAAGCGTTTCTGCACACGGAACATTCTTTACCTTCCCGCTTTTTATGGTGGTACCTATTTATCTACTTGCATTTACATGCTTTCAAACTGCTAGGTTGGCAGGAGCTGGGGTTAACAGCAGGAGCTCACTCTGCTGCTGCATGGCACCCGGGATTCAAACCAACAAAGCTGGTGACTTTGCAGCTGACAGTTCCGGTGCTCTAGCCAGCTGAGCCACCACGCCCCAACTTCCTTCTCAGCTAGCTTTTTAGGCAGGAGATCACATCACACTCCATGACTGGTACATCATGAGAAGAAACAATGGCAACACTCTGGCTTTGTTGATACGAAAGAATTATACATCAATATTAGCTGTAAAACTGGTATCTACTCCAGGCAGATGGAGGATTCTGTAAACAAGAGAGTTAAAGCACAGAGTTCAGTCATGTAAGTTTTGTTAATCACATTTCTATCTTAAACTTCCTACAATGATGACTTCAAGCCACGTTTTGGAGCTTCTTGGAGGCACACAGTTGGGTCTCTGCATGAACCCGGGAGCTGGTGTAACAAATATTTCTATATTGCTAGAAGGTTCATCCAAACTGTGTTTTCCCTACTTTTCAGCTCTAGAATAAGCACTTTGCATAAAATGAATCTGAAACACTGAATTTTAAAGAGTTTGATCAGCACGCATGCATGCTCTGATCCCTATGAGAGCAGTAACAATTAAATTAATGTTATAACAAAAATTAGGATACACGATTGACTTGTATCAGAGGTTGAAGTAAGAAAAAAATTGCTTCTTCTTCTTGTACTTCTACTTCTTCTTTAACCTGCTAGGCAATACCTCCTGTGGTGCTTAATTATGTCTAGTGATTCATTAGGTAAGGGAAACGCTTCTGATTCAAGCAAGGGCATTTTTCATACTGATGAACAAGTTGTGTGCCATCTGGAGGCTATTGGAACAGCCACAATCATTGAGAAAGGTCTTGAAACTGCAGATTGTTCTGTAGAGAAATATTTGCCAATAAAGGAGCAATATGTGTTCAATGTTTCAGCTGAAGGACAATATTCTTTGTTCACTGTGCTGTATCTGGAGGACCACCTTTTTCCATACAATCCTGCCGTCAATGGCAGGGAAGGTCCCTCCCTCAGTACTGTCCCCCTCAAACATCTCTAGGATGAAATGAAAAGAATGGGTTTTCTTGAGACTTTCTTCAAGGCTACAGAACTCCCTGATTGGTTCCTGCCAAGAGGCAGTTTTTCTCCCTATTCCCTTGGGATTTGGCTACTGATGAGTTGTAAAGGGCAAGGCTTATTCCTTTTGTTATTTATTTATTTATTTGATTTGATTTATACACCACCCATTGTAGGAATGATTCCACACATAGGCACATTATTGGGTTCCGCAAAGCCAGGCCTCATGTAGCAGCTTCCTCTGTGAGCATGAGTCCAGACTCTTTATTGGTATAATGGCAGGGCATCAGAGAGGGTGGAGACAAGGCTTACGTGTCAGGATGATAGGCTGATGAATTCCTGGCATAGCAGTGTACGTAGGACTGGCCATGTAGGAAGGGGTCTTGATGAAGGATTAACAGACAGCTTGTTATTTCCTATGTACCATCCCATGGCCTTGGTGGATAATGTGGAGGGAAGAGATAAGGCAAGCTGGCTTCTTCTGCATCAGGCCGGATAGGATCCATTGTCCTCTCTGGGGCATCCCCGTACAGATGGGGTTCAATGATTCCCAAGAGACCCTGCAAAAGAAGCTGCCTGGGGTGCTTATTAATCTTCCAAGAGGATATCACTATAACCCATCTGGCCCGAAGGTCACTCTGGGCGGTGAACAATAAACATTATAAAACATCAACCAGCAAAGATACATGCAATACTATAATATACCAAATAGACAAAGACAACCAAAATCACGTCCAGTATAAAGTTATAAGTAAGGATGGGCACCTTACGAAAAACGACACACTGTTTTTTGTTGTTTAAGCTTACGAAACCCTTGGATCCCCAGATGTTTCTCGGCTGAAACCCTAACCCTTGGATCCCCAGTTGTTTTGGGACTAAAATTCCCAGGAGCCTTCACCACTAACTGTGCTAGTCAGGATGCCTGGGAGTTGTAGTCCAAGAACAACCAACGACCCTTGTTTGTAAGCACTGCTGTATATCGCTACTTGGAAAAGATGGAAACTAGAAAAGCATTCTAGTCATACAAGCCTCCAAATCTCTTGGGAATGCAGGAGAAGAAGATTCTGGCTAACCCACCTGCAAAATTTAACATCCCAGCATGTCTCTCCACTGACAATCATCGCTCATCCCAAGCATGGGATCAAATGGACATGTAAAAAAGAGATATCTGCCTGCTGGAGCTATCACAGCTGCCTCATGCCCTCTTCTGGCAAAACGCATCATAGGGAGGCCTGGGGAAAAGCTCAGGGAAGCTGCCATATAATGCAGTGTGCAGGACAAGAGGGCATGCTGCTCTCTTAATTAAAGCTGGTCTTCAGGCCACCACCGGAGGTGCATATGCGCATTGGGGAACACTACTTTCAGAAGATGACTCTCCTGGCCTTTCTAATTAAAGCTGACAGGAATGAATGAGTTTAAGCGGACTTGATGCCTTCAGGTCACGGGGGTCAATTGAAAAAGACTAGATACCTTGCCCTTCTCATTCACCTCTCATCTCCCTCCCTCCCACCACCTACCACAGACCTCTAAATTGGGTCTAAAGCAATGCTGCTGCCATGGCTGCAAAATGAAAATTGTCAAGCAACCTCTCACGCCGGCTGGAAGAATCGTATTACCAGGTCACCACCAGATAACACATGAGAGTATTCATTGCTGCCAGCCTTTATTGAGACCAACGGCATCATTTCTGGAAAGACGCCAGGCTTCTTTCCAGACTAGCCCAGGACATATTGCTGCCCGAGGCAATCTCCATGGCTTGAAATTCCTCCGTCAAAAGCTGAGATCAGGGGCAGGTCCTAGTAATGGCACAAGGGCACAGAGTCTTGCGTAGCAACGGCAAAAGTAAATGTGTGCTTGATTCTGTCAGTGTGAGTAGAAGACAGACAAATAATTTGCATTTCCTGCACTACCTCCTGGAAAATATTATGCACACAACACACCTTCAAACAAAGACCACTACCAACTTTAGATTTGAAATGCCTTTTCCTTAAAGACAAATTGCACAAAAGACAAAAAGCAGTGTCTGCTTTTCAAATCACTTTTTCTGAAGAGCCCCCTTGGCCATGCCCATTTTGTACTGCTGTGTCATTTTTTCTTGTGATGGCCAGTGGGGGTGGTGTTTTTTTAAATCAGTTCCTGCACCTCTTTTTAAAATGATTTGGTTGTATTTGCAAACATATTAAGTCAACTTTTTTCGGTTTCCCCCGTTTCTGCCATTTCTGTGTTATAGTTTAAAGCGGTTCCACCAAGTGTGAATGGGGAAACCGATTGCTAAGCAACCACTGAAGTGTGGACTGCTAAACCGCTGTAGCGACCACATGACCACAGGAGGAGATAAGGCAATGCAAAATAAAAAGCAGCTGCTCAAGGGAAGTGCAATAGCAGCCAAAGATGAGCCTCATGGCAGGTACAGTGGTTAAACTGCTATACTGCAGATATAATTGTGTTCACGACCTGGGGTTCAATCCCAGGTCGCTGGCTTGTGGTTGACTCAGCCTTCTATCCTTCCAAGGTCAGTAAAATGAGTACCCAGCTTGCAGGGGGTGGGGCAATGTGAAGCCTGCGTGAATAAATTTTAAACCTCCCAGAAAGTGCTTTAAGCACTATGGGGCAGTATGTAAGCAGAACACTTTGCTTTGCAAACACTTGTGTAGGCTTACAGAATTTCTGAATATTAGGTTTACTCCAAAATGATGCAGGAAAAGAATATTTATTCCCTGGGAAATTTTTAATACCATGTGCAAGCATTTTATCATGCCTACCAATTCCCACAAGGAAGAACAAAAGGATGCTATGGGCAAGCTTAGCATACTCCCAATTTTGTGGCAGTAGGACCCCGGTATCCACTGGGGATTTGTTCCAGGCCTTCCCATGGATAATGAAAACTGTGGATAAGAGAGAACACCAAAAAAATCCCCAAACTTCTGTTTTGTGGCCGTAGCTTGCCTTACAGCTGCTGTTTTGTGACATCTGCTATTTGTGACAGTAGCTTGCTTTACGGATGCTGTTTTATGATAGTAGCTTGCTTTACAGCTGCTGTTTGTGACAGTAGCTTGCTTTGCAGCTGCTGAATTATTTATTTGAATCCCCCCCCGGCCAACTGTGGATAACTGAATCAGTGGATACGGGAGTCCTACTGTACTCTTATCCCAGACTGTTGTCCATGCTAACTGGATCTTATGGGGATTCTCCAGATGTTGCTAGAGTGAACGGAACCTTCATCATTGCCTAGGGTGGCAAGGGTGGCTGGGGAAATATAGTGCAGCCACATCTGGAGGATCCCATCTTTCTTTTGCCCACCCCACCCCACCGCACTCCATCTCTTCACCATTAATGAATGGCACCTCTCATTTCATGGCACATAGGTAGAGTGAAAATCAGAATTTAGAACTGATCCTGTCTCATCCTAAATTAACAAATGCTGTAAACTGCCCAGAGTAGCTTTCAGCTAGATGGCCACAGTATAAATAAATAAATAAATAAATAAATAAATAAATAAATAAATAAATCTGCACTTGCATAACCTTATATGCCAAGGAAAGAAAGGAGTGGAATTTGGTGATTCTTGTTTAGTGCTGCGTGATAAACCATTTTCACACTGCAGTCAATAAGACTTTAAAGTGCATCAGTCTCCCCTGTCCATCTCTCAAAATAACAAGTTGACCTACAAAACAACAATAAAAACAACAATGATGTAGGAGATAATTAACTGGTGTTTTTTTTTTTTTGCAAGAGCATTGACAGAGCCCAGACCAATTATGAGTGCTGTTTTTAAGATAACACCTAAATTAAGTCTGTATATGTCTAATTGATTTCAGCAGGAATAAGCCAAGTATCTGCTGAGCTTTTTATCACTGCAGTCGATAAGACTTTAAAATCTCATCTGTTTCCTACTACTAAGGCCTTGCCCTTTATTTGCTGTTGCACATCCGATCTCTCCTGATTTCGGAAGCTAAGCAGGGTCAGCCTAGGTTAGTACTTGGATGGGAGACCACCAGGGAATACCAGGTGCTATAGGCGCCTGGAGTAGGAACTGGCAAACCACTCCAGTATTCCTGCCAAGAAAACTCCATGGACATGAAGTCATGAAGAGTCGGTCACAACTGTAACGACACAACACACACACACAACTGTCCAATCCAAGCTGCAGCCAGTTGCATTTACCCATATCTTGGAATGAAGGCTTTCACAGGAATCTGAAAACACATTGGTACCAAGATTTCCCAGCCAGGGGTCACATCAGAGTGTCTCTAAAAGGGCAGAGAGCAGCTTGAACACCATACTATAAAACTCAAGATTCCATAGGCTGGAGTCATGGCAGTCAATGCAAGGATCAAACCTTAAATCTGGATCTAGTCCCCATGTTAATTTGCTTGAACTGACTTCACTTCTTAGTCCCAAAATGCAGTAGTGAAGTCCCATTGAGGTAATCAAACCAATTAAGTCAATACTTAATATAAGTTGCATTGATCCAATGGGTGTGTATGTTGAATTTTTACCCTGGTCTGAGAAGAAATGTTTTGGTTATACACAGATATTTTTTTAAAAAAAAAACCAAATAAATTTTCATTAAATCAATACTAAATAAACAAATATTCTATAAGTACTGTGCCCAGAACCCCCAGGCACCCAGAAACAGAGGCATGAATGCAACACCAAAAGTGTTGATGTAGTCTACATGCCCCCAAACACAATTCAGCCTCTAGATTGGGGCATTGTAAGGACTGTTAAGGTTCATTACATATGATTCTGTCTGGAAAGGATTGTCAACACTATGGAAGAGAACCTCAAGAGATAACTGCTCTCTCTCTCTCTCTCTCTCTCTCTCTCTCTCTCTTAGTCCCCTGTCTTATTCTTATTATTCTGCTTAGAAAGAAACATTTGGTCTCTCATTATAAAGCAGAGTTTTGAAATTACTGAAGCAGCTAAAAGCAACTACAGAGAAAAGCTCTCCGGAGATTGGAAGGGTGTTAAATACTACAATCATTGTAATTTGATGGTAATTTAATTAAGGTTCACGGTTGGAAATCACACAGAAATCATTATTACCTCTGTACAAAAGTCATATTGTCTGGGGCATCTTTTTCTTAAAAAAATAAGTATTAAATACTGAGTATTACCTAAACCTCTCTCTCTCTCTCTCTCTCTCTCTCTCTCTCTCTCTCTCTCTCTCTCTCTCTCTCTCTCTCTCTCTCTCTCTCTCTCTCTCTCTCTCTCTCTCATGCATTTTCCATATAAGCCAAAGACTTAATCCTTTTCAAAAATCAAGGTATGAAATGCCGCCAATACAAAAGAAATAGGAAAAAACCGTAATTGGCCAGAATCCAAACTTATTTCAGAGAGCACCTTTTCTCTCTGCATTGCATATGGGAAATCAGAATTTTAAGGATCTGCATTTTCTGAAACCAGTGTGATGGCTACTCATCCTCTTCTTTCCCACATTAGTTGGAAAAATGAAGGCACCAAACCAGCATCTGAAACAGGTGACTGGGCTAGTTCTTCCATCAAGGATTGTGTTTCCCGTTATCATTCATGAATTCCTTGATTACGCAAGGCCTTTTGGTTAGGACAGGCAATTCCTTAAAGGCCAAAGAGTTCTTTCATGGCAGGAAATAAGTGATAGATGCACACCTCCTGTAGTTTAGATATATTCTTCTTTTGCTTTCTGATAGGTCATTGAGACATGAACATAGCCTACATTTTTCATGGATGATTACTCAATCACACAGAGCTGCCTGATCCACATCTCTTGAACAATAACAGATTCTGATTTCTCATACCTATCTGTGATTTATAATTTAACCCTCTGTTAATGCATAATTTAGTCATATAATCTGTAATGCATAATTTAGTCAGATGCAGAGGAAAGGAAAGCCAATGCGATTCTTGGTTGCATCAACAGAAGCATAGTGTCTAGATCAAGGGAAGTGATAGTACCACTCTATTCTGCTCTGGTCAGACCCTACCTGGAGTACTGTGTCCAGTTCTGTGTGTCTCAGCTTAAAAAGGATGTTGACAACCTCGAGCGGGTGCAGAGGAGGGCGACCAGGATGGTTGAGGGTCTGGAGGAAATGTCTTATGAGGAACGGCTTAGGGAACTGGGAATGTTTAGTCTCTCTAAAAGAAGGCTGAGAGGGGATATGATAGCTATGTTTAAATATTTGAAAGGATGTCATATTGAAGAGGGAACAGGTTTGTTTTCCATGGCTTCAGAGACTAGGACTCGGGGCAATGGTTTCAAACATACGACCCTTGGGTATGAAGAGAGTGTGAGTGGAACCCCTTGAATGTCCAAGGTATAAAAGACACCTCTATTCCAGGGCAGCTCTTACAAACATTATGGGCCATTTCAGATCCTCAGGTATGAAGGGAGACTGTGGATCTCCCTGACATTAGAACAAATTGGGCTGATTAATCTCTACTCAGGTGCCCTCTAAATGGATTAACCTCAGCCAATTAATGCAGAAACCTGGGGATTTAAGCCCACGTGGGTCCATTTCTTGTCTCCCCACCTGTCTGTTGTATTGCTTCCAAACTTACCAGAATAACTTGTTAAGGCACCACCACTTTAATAATGAAAGGCTTTTATTTAACTAATAGGAATTGCACAGGAATATAGCTCTTACTACAAAATAACAAAGTACGGTTCCTTCCCTGAGTCTTCCATCCATCAAGATCCTCAAGGCTGGTAGCCAGAGAGCTCTCAATGCAAGGATCAAAGATCACACAGGCATGCCAGCTGTTAGATCCTATCACTGCAAGTGGAAGCAGTCTACTCTTCAAGCCAGCCTGTAACCACATTATCAAGGCCGTGTTCCTCAGGAGGAGCAAGGAATCATCCTCATTAAGAGCATTTAGGCCTCGGTGTAGGGCATGGATGAGGGGGATGATGTGTGCCAGGCTGGCATCAAGACCTCAGAGAACCATGGTGGTTTCCTTGAAGGGCTTTAGGATATCCACCATTTGGCTGAGGGTGAGCCAATTGGTGGCAGTGATGTCCAACTCCCTCCCCCCAGGCAAAATGGGAGTGTTGGACATCATGGCCTCGAGCACGCCCTTCTGCTCCACCAAGCAGGCTATCATATCTAAGGTGGAGTTCCACCTGGTGGGCATGTCCTGAACAATGACGTAGTCTGCCATCCCCATGTCATCCTGCTTCTCACGCAGCTGCCATGTTCAGCATGGCCAACATGTTATAGCCAGTGTCTGTAATCATGTAACCATGATTCTTGCCCCAATGGGGTGCCAAGCCCCACTCCCTCTACCCAGACTGAAGCTCCTCCTCAATGTTTCTTCCTGTCATGGAGTCCTCTGTGATCCGTGCCTGCAGCAGAACCACCCTGTAGCCTTTAGGTTGGCTGGGGGCCTCCCACTGCGGCCCCGCCCATGATACCACAATGCCACCATGCATATCCTTTGGCTGCCCCCAGTGAGCCGTGTGGGACAGATAAGTGTGGTGGCCACCGGTCCACATGTTGGATGTGAAGTGGCCCAACCAACGTCTGGCCTGCACAAGCTGGCCACGGACCATCTCCCTGACTGACTCTTGCAGGGAGGGCATTCACCTATGTTTCAGGGTTCTCCTGGATGGAGGCTCGTACCAGGCCAGGTGTTTGAGGAGGTGCTGGAACTCCTGGGGACTCCACAAATGACAGCGGCACCCCACTCAAGGCAACCATCTCGCCCGCCACATGAGTGGTCATCTCCTGTGCCCTGCCCCTGGCCCACTGGCTCAGGCTTGGGGCACCACTAAGGGGCAGCACGTCCTGCTTCATGAGCTGCCTTTTTCTTGCTCCCACAGTGTTGCCAGCAGCTCTTTTGCCTGCTGGAGCATCCATCTGCCTGCTCGGTGTTCCCCTCTTCCTGCCAGCTTGGGGGCACTGCAGCAGCCTGGGGTGGTGCCTCTCCAGTGAGTCTTCAGGGCAGTTGAGGACAGGTGCCTGGGGTTGGTGCCTCTGTGCACCACCACCTTGCAGACATTGCAAGATGCCATCTTCATGTCTTCCTCATTGCATGAGAAATGATCCAACAATACACCTCGAGGCTTGCTCTTGCCTACAGCTGTTTGTTCTAATCCCACTGCCAACCTCGAATGACTGGGGGTGCTGCTGACACTGGAGGAAGGAGCATAGAGGGAGGGCATGCTTTCCTCCTCTTCCTCTTCCAGCTGCTGCTGCTGCTCACCTACTGTATCCAATCCTGACAACAACGCCTGGGATTCCTCTAAAAACAGGAGTGGTTCAGAACTTGGTCCACAAAGAGAATACTGCTGCCTGACTTCCCCAGCCTCAAGCTCAGTGGCCTGGCTTGTGGCAGTGTCTGATGGGCCTTTGCCTGCCTCACTGGTGGCTCTTCTGCTGATGCCTCCAGCAGAGAATAAAGTTCTCCTAATTTTGATAGGAGTTTTCTTCATTGTTTTATTTTTATTTGTACTCTACACTAATGTACAAAAACAAGCATGGGGGTATGAAGACTGGGGGAACTGGTACTGGTTAGTGGTGGGAATAACAATGTGTGAGGGGGAGAAGAATGTAGAAATAAAGAAAGCCAGACTAAATGTTATTATTATAACAAAACCCTAACCCATTAACCCTCCCCTGATAAAACCCACTCAAACAGAACAGAAGCTGTGTGCTTCTCGAAGCACAGAGAAACACACAAATGGGGGGTAATGAAGAATGGGGGAAGTGGTGCAGGACAGATGGGTGATGGACTGGGAATAACAATGTGGGTGGGTGGGAAGGAATGTAGTTTCAAAGGGATAGGAGGGGAAGATAGATAGATAGATAGATAGATAGATAGATAGATAGATAGATAGATAGATAGATAGATAGATAGATAGATATTATACACAGTGGACCCTTGTACAACAAACGGCTTGTATAAGATAAAATTTGTACAACATAAAAAATTCTGGAGATAGGGGAAATTTGCTTAACAATCACCTATGGGGCGAATCTGTACAACATAAAATGGGATCACTCTGTTTTCAATGCATTCCTATGGGAAATTTGTATAAAGGAAAATTTGCTTAACATAATTTCATTTGGAATGAATTATTTCCTTTATACAAGGTACCAGTGTATAACAATCTAGGCTCCCATACTTTGTCAATACACTGACTATTTTGGTACCTGTGTGTGTGTGTGTGTGTGTGTGTGTGTGTGTGTGTGTGTGAAATTATGTTAAGCATATTTTCCTTTATACAAATTTCCCATAGGAATGCATTGAAAACAGAGTGATCCCATTATTATGTTGTACAGATTCGCCCCATAGGTGATTATGTTAAGTAAATTTCCCCTATCTCCAGAATTTTTTATGTTGTACAAATTTTATATATATATATATATATATATATATATATATATATATATATATATATATATATATATATATATATATATATATATATATATATATATATATATATATATATATATATATATATATATATATATGTTTTCGTAGATTTTCACGGGTATAGGTATGCATGTTAGGGTGGATTCGGGTTTCTTCCCGTGTAGAAATCTGGTTGTTTTGGCGACGTTTCGACGAGGTCTCACTCGTCATCTTCAGGCTGGTGTTCTGGCTTCTTTCTTCTTGAAGCAAAGTGTGGTCTCAGTTGAAGTCCTTCTATAAATACTGCTGGGGGGTGTGGTTTGCTTGCTCTGTTGCTGATTGTAGGTTCCTTTGTTCCTTTGTTCTTTTGTGATCTGCTGTGTGGCTGAGGCGATCGTTAAGGGATTAACTGCTGATGGCTGTTTAGATGGCTGTTTACATGCTGGTGGGTTAGATGGCTGGTAGGTTCTGGCAGTATCCTGGGCTTTGGTGGAGTGGGGTCCTGTGTCTTGTGAATTCATTTTGGTCTGGCTACGTGTCTGTGGTCTCCCAATGTTTTTTTGGGGTGTGTGAGTGTGCTCCATGTGGTGACTGGAGTGGGGTGCCGCAGTAGATGGTGCAGTCGTGGTTTTGTTATTGGATGGTGGTTTCGTTTCATCTGTGGGAAGGGTCTGGGTTTGTGTTTGGTGTGGATGGAAGGTGGTGGCATCTTGTGTCCTTTTGGACCTGGTGTCAGTCTTTGTGACAGAGGCTCGTCTGTTGACCAGGGCTAGTTTCCAGATGTCAGGCAAGCGGGAGGTGTCATCACGTTTATTCATGTTGTTTGGGTGTTTCTCTATTTCAATGGCTTCCATGATTATTCGACTGTTGAAGTGTTCAGTTTTGGAGATGAGTTTGGTTCTTTCAAAGTCAATTTCATGACCTGTTGTTTTTATGTGCTGGAAGAGAGGGGAAGATTTTTCTTCTTTTTTGACTGCGTTCTTGTGTTCTGCATATATATATGCATGTTAGGGTGGATTCGGGTTTCTTCCCGTGTAGAAATCTGGTTGTTTTGGCGACGTTTCGACGAGGTCTCACTCGTCATCTTCAGGCTGGTGTTCTAGCTTCTTTCTTCTTGAAGCAAAGCGTGGTCTCAGTTGAAGTCCTTCTATAAATACTGCTGGGGGGTGTGGTTTGCTTGCTTTGTTGCTGATTGCAGGTTCCTTTGTTCCTTTGTTCTTTTGTGATCTGCTGTGTGGCTGAGGCGATCGTTAAGGGATTAACTGCTGGTGGCTGTTTAGATGGCTGTTTAGATGCTGGTGGGTTAGATGGCTGGTGGGTTCTGGCAGTATCCTGGGCTTTGGTGGAGTGGGGTCCTGTGTCTTGTGAATTCATTTTGGTCTGGCTACGTGTCTGTGGTCTCCCAATGTTTTTTTGGGGTGTGTGAGTGTGCTCCATGTGGTGACTGGAGTGGGGTGCCGCAGTAGATGGTGCAGTCGTGGTTTTGTTATTGGATGGTGGTTTCGTTTCATCTGTGGGAAGGGTCTGGGTTTGTGTTTGGTGTGGATGGAAGGTGGTGGCATCTTGTGTCCTTTTGGACCTGGTGTCAGTCTTTGTGACAGAAGCTCGTCTGTTGACCAGGGCTAGTTTCCAGATGTCAGGCAAGCGGGAGGTGTCATCACGTTTATTCATGTTGTTTGGGTGTTTCTCTATTTCAATGGCTTCCATGATTATTCGACTGTTGAAGTGTTCAGTTTTGGAGATGAGTTTGGTTCTTTCAAAGTCAATTTCATGACCTGTTGTTTTTATGTGCTGGAAGAGAGAGGAAGATTTTTCTTCTTTTTTGACTGCGTTCTTGTGTTCTGCGATGCGTGCGCTTATTCTCCTGTTTGTTTGTCCGATGTATGTGGCTGGACAGACTTTGCATGGTATTTCGTAGACTCCTTGGTTTTCTAGCTCAATCTTGTCTTTGGGGTTTCTTAAAATGTTGGCTATTTTTTGGTCGGTGCAAAAGGCTGTCTTGATATTGTGTTTATGGGGAATTTTGCTGATTTTGTCTGTGGTGCCTTTGATGTAAGGGAGGAGGGCGGTGCCGTTGTTCTCTTCTGTTTCTTGGTTCTTGGGGGGTGTTTCCTTTTAGATTAGTTTGGTGATGGTGTTTTTTTGGAATCCGTTCGCAATTAAAACATTCGAGAGAGTGTGTAATTCAGTTTTTAGGTGGTCTTTGTCAGCGAGTTGTTTGGTTCTGGAGATGAGGGTTTTTGCCACGGAGTTGATCTGTGCAGGGTGGTGGTGTGATTGTGCATTTAAGTAGCGGTTTGTATGTGTTTTTTTCTGGTAGATGGTATGTCCTAAGGAGCCGTCGGGTTTTTTGTAGATTAGGACGTCCAGGAAGGGAAGTTGGTTGTTGGCTTCTATTTCCATAGTGAATTGTATTTTGGGGTGTAGGCTGTTGAGATGTGTGAGGAAGTTGTTCAGTTTATCTTTCCCGTGTGGCCAGATAACAAAGGTGTCGTCAACATATCTGAGCCAGAGTTTGGGTTTATGTTCGGACTTCTGTAACGCGTTGGTTTCAAAGTGTTCCATATATAGGTTTGCGATGACCGGTGAGAGGGGTGATCCATGGGTGCTCCTTCTATCTGTTTGTATCTTTGTCCATTGTGGATGAAGTATGTGTTGGTTAGGCAGTGGTTGGTCAGATCTAGGATGTGTTTGGGGGTTGTATTTGTTGTGGATAGCTGTCAAGGCTTCTTGAATGGGCACTTGTGTGAAGAGCGAAACAACATCGAAGCTCACGAGTAGGTCATTGGGTTGTAGGTCTTGTTTCTTTATAATTTCTATGAAGTGGAACGAGTTTTGTACGTATGAAGTGATGGATTCTGCATAGGGCTGGAGTTGTTTGGCAAGAAATTTGGCGAGGTTTTGTAGAGGTGAGCCTATGGAGCTGACTATGGGTCTGAGAGGTGTTCCTTCTTTGTGAATCTTGGGAGGCCGTAGAGCTTGGGGCATCTGGATGATTTCTCTCTGGGGATGATGCTTGGCTTGATTTCTTCACTTAAGGGAGAGGCTTTTATTTTGGCTTTGGTGGTTTTTTCCAGGTAGGTGGTGGGGTCTGTGTTCAAAGGTATGTAAGCAGGGTCTTGTAGTAGGTTGGATAGTTTGGCTTGGTAGTCGGATGTGTTCATCACCACTGTGGCATTGCCTTTGTCTGCTGGGAGAATGATTATGTTGTTGTCTTTCCTCAGGTTGGAGAGGGCTTTTGTTCTTCTTTGTGTAAATTGCTTCTGGGTGGTTTGCTGGAGCAGAGGACATTGGTGACTTCGAGTCTGATTTTGTTGGCTTCATCTGGGTTGATTTTGGTTAGGCTGGCTTCCACTCCGCATATGATGTTTTCGGTGGGGATGTGTCTGGGGGCGACTGCAAAGTTGAATCCTTTGGAAAGGACTTTGGTCTCTGCGATGGTGAGTGTCCTGTCTGATATGTTGTGAACTGTTTGTTTCATGGGCTGTTGTGGGGGGGTTGGGCTTCTGGCGTTTTCCAGTTTGTGGAGTTTGTTGGTGTGTGTGTCTGTCTTGTGGGAGGTCTCTGTTTCAGCTCTCCAGGCGGCAAGTTGCTTGGATTTGTTCCAGAGTGTTGGGTGGATTTTGTTGCTGAGTTTGAGGTGGAGAGTGAGTAGGTCTCTGTTGGTTTGATCTAGTAGGTATCTTTTCCTGTGTAGTTCGCTTCTGATTAGGGCTAGTTCTGTTCTTTTCAGGATCCTTTCGCTGGATGGGGTTTTTGAGTGGAATTTCAGTTGGAAGCTTGTGGGGATCACATTTTTGTCTCGGCAGTTGCGTAGGAATGCAATGTCACATAAGATGGTGGCTCTTCGGACTTCTAGTTTCTCGTAGGTTCTGGTCAGCTGGAAGGTTTCCTCCCGTAGAGGTCGGATATTTGTTTTCGTAGATTTTCACGGGTATAGGTATGCATGTTAGGGTGGATTCGGGTTTCTTCCCGTGTAGAAATCTGGTTGTTTTGGCGACGTTTCGACGAGGTCTCACTCGTCATCTTCAGGCTGGTGTTCTGGCTTCTTTCTTCTTGAAGCAAAGCGTGGTCTCAGTTGAAGTCCTTCTATAAATACTGCTGGGGGTGTGTGGTTTGCTTGCTTTGTTGCTGATTGCAGGTTCCTTTGTTCCTTTGTTCTTTTGTGATCTGCTGTGTGGCTGAGGCGATCGTTAAGGGATTAACTGCTGGTGGCTGTTTAGATGGCTGTTTAGATGCTGGTGGGTTAGATGGCTGGTATGTTCTGGCAGTATCCTGGGCTTTGGTGGAGTGGGGTCCTGTGTCTTGTGAATTCATTTTGGTCTGGCTACGTGTCTGTGGTCTCCCAATGTTTTTTTGGGGTGTGTGAGTGTGCTCCATGTGGTGACTGGAGTGGGGTGCCGCAGTAGATGGTGCAGTCGTGGTTTTGTTATTGGATGGTGGTTTCGTTTCATCTGTGGGAAGGGTCTGGGTTTGTGTTTGGTGTGGATGGAAGGTGGTGGCATCTTTTTTTTTGTTTTTTTTTTAAATATATATATTTATTTTGTGATACAGACAAATTGGGGAAAGGGTATAGGGAAACATAAACAAGGGGGGTACAAAATACAGAGAGGTGTGAGTTGGTAGTCACCTATATCTAATTGCCACTAGTTTCAATATTTCTACACATCTAAACTGACTCATGTTTATCATAACGTATGTACAATAATGCTTTTCTTAATTCTCTAGCTTTTGTTTTCTCTCTTCTTCATCCATACATAATATTTTTCCCAGACTTTATGGTGATTATTCTTCCTGGAATCATCTAAGCATTCTGATAATTTATCCATCTCTATTGTTTCTAAAATTTTAGACATTAATTCCTGTTCAGATGGTATTCCAGGATCCTTCCAGTATCTGGCAAAGACTAATCTTGCTGCAGTTATCATATGAATAGCCACATATGTTTTTCCTTGTTCTAGTGAATCAGGCAACATATTCAATAAGAAAATCTCTGGTTTAAATTCGAGACTTATCTCTAGGACACCTTCTACCATTTGTTTAACTAACATCCAAAATAATCTCGTTTTTTTACATAACCACCACATATGATAAAATGAGCCCTCCTTCTGTTTACATTTCCAACATAAATTTGAGATTTGAACATTCATTTTTGCCAACTTGACCGGGGTCATATACCACCTATAAAATAATTTATATATATTTTCCTTGAAGGTAACCGACTTGGTTAACTTCAGGTTTCTTTTCCATATTTTTCCCATTTTTCAAACTCAATATTGTGGCCTATATTTTGTGCCCATTTAACCATACATTCCTTCACTGTCTCTTCCTGAGTATCGAAGTCGAGTAAAAAATTATATAAGCATTTAATATGTTTTTCTTTTGTTTCTATAAGAATTCTGTCGAAGGGTGTATTTTCTAAATAAAAACCTTGTTGATTATCTTTAGCATATCTAGATATTAACTGAGATCTCGTCCACCAGTTCATCTCCACTCCCTGCATCTCCAATTCTTGTTGTGATTTTAAAGTTCCATCCGGTTTCAAAAGATGTCGATACCTCAAAATATTCTTGTCATCTCTGAAAGGTGGAAGAGTGAATGCTTCTATTGGTGTCACCCACCAGGGAATTTTCATATACATCTGTTTCTTTATTTTACTCCATGACCATAACAAAGCTTTCCTTATTATGTGGTTATTGAATTGCTTAAAGTCCTCTACTCTGTTATACCATAAGAAACCATGCCATCCCCATTTCAGATCATGTCCTTCTAAGAAGGTGGTGGCATCTTGTGTCCTTTTGGACCTGGTGTCAGTCTTTGTGACAGAAGCTCGTCTGTTGACCAGGGCTAGTTTCCAGATGTCAGGCAAGCGGGAGGTGTCATCACGTTTATTCATGTTGTTTGGGTGTTTCTCTATTTCAATGGCTTCCATGATTATTCGACTGTTGAAGTGTTCAGTTTTGGAGATGAGTTTGGTTCTTTCAAAGTCAATTTCATGACCTGTTGTTTTTATGTGCTGGAAGAGAGAGGAAGATTTTTCTTCTTTTTTGACTGCGTTCTTGTGTTCTGCGATGCGTGCGCTTATTCTCCTGTTTGTTTGTCCGATGTATGTGGCTGGACAGACTTTGCATGGTATTTCGTAGACTCCTTGGTTTTCTAGCTCAATCTTGTCTTTGGGGTTTCTTAAAATGTTGGCTATTTTTTGGTCGGTGCAAAAGGCTGTCTTGATATTGTGTTTGTGGAGAATTTTGCTGATTTTGTCTGTGGTGCCTTTGATGTAAGGGGAGGAGGACGGTGCCGTTGTTCTTCTCTTCTGTTTCTTGGTTCTTGGGGGTGTTTCCTTTTGGATTAGTTTGGTGATGGTGTTTTTTGGAATCCGTTCGCAATTAAAACATTTGAGAGAGTGTGTAATTCAGTTTTTAGGTGGTCTTTGTCAGCGAGGCGTTTGGTTCTGGAGATGAGGGTTTTGCTACGGAGTTGATCTGTGCAGGGTGGTGGTGTGATTGTGCATTTAAGTAGCGGTTTGTATGTGTTTTTTCTGGTAGATGGTATGTCCTAAGGAGCCGTCGGGTTTTTTGTAGATTAGGACGTCCAGGAAGGGAAGTCCTAATCTACAAAATATATATATGTTAGGGTGGTATATATATATGTTAGGGTGGATTCGGGTTTCTTCCCGTGTAGAAATCTGGTTGTTTTGGCGACGTTTCGACGAGGTCTCACTCGTCATCTTCAGGCTGGTGTTCTGGCTTCTTTCTTCTTGAAGCAAAGCGTGATCTCAGTTGAAGTCCTTCTATAAATACTGCTGGGGGTGTGGTTTTTGCTCTGTTGCTGATTGCAGGTTCCTTTGTTCCTTTGTTCTTTTGTGATCTGCTGTGTGGCTGAGGCGATCGTTAAGGGATTAACTGCTGGTGGCTGTTTAGATGGCTTTTTAGATGCTGGTGGGTTAGATGGCTGGTGGGTTCTGGCAGTATCCTGGGCTTTGGTGGAGTGGGGTCCTGTGTCTTGTGAATTCATTTTGGTCTGGCTACGTGTCTGTGGTCTCCCAATGTTTTTTTGGGGTGTGTGAGTGTGCTCCATGTGGTGACTGGAGTGGGGTGCCGCAGTAGATGGTGCAGTCGTGGTTTTGTTATTGGATGGTGGTTTCGTTTCATCTGTGGGAAGGGTCTGGGTTTGTGTTTGGTGTGGATGGAAGGTGGTGGCATCTTGTGTCCTTTTGGACCTGGTGTCAGTCTTTGTGACAGAGGCTCGTCTGTTGACCAGGGCTAGTTTCCAGATGTCAGGCAAGCGGGAGGTGTCATCACGTTTATTCATGTTGTTTGGGTGTTTCTCTATTTCAATGGCTTCCATGATTATTCGACTGTTGAAGTGTTCAGTTTTGGAGATGAGTTTGGTTCTTTCAAAGTCAATTTCATGACCTGTTGTTTTTATGTGCTGGAAGAGAGAGGAAGATTTTTCTTCTTTTTTGACTGCGTTCTTGTGTTCTGCGATGCGTGCGCTTATTCTCCTGTTTGTCTGTCCGATGTATGTGGCTGGACAGACTTTGCATGGTATTTCGTAGACTCCTTGGTTTTCTAGCTCAATATATATATACACATTTATACATTTATACATTTATAAAGAAAGCCTGCCCAAAATTCCTCCTCTAATAAAACCCTCCCAAAAAGAACAGAAAAGCAGTGCCTCTTTGAGCACAGAGACACACACACAGTACACACACAGAGAGAAAAAGGCTCTCTCTTCTACATCCACACAAACCACTCTCTCTTTGTCCATTCACAGAACACACAAAGCAGCTTTGAGCACACAGGGGCAGCAAAAGTGAACCTGGCAATTGTAAGACAGCAAGCTAGCCGCACTGCCAGAGCCAACTGTAACAGACAACAAAGAAAATGAGACCAGCCAACCTCGCCCTAGCAGGCAGTTAGAAACTACCTCCCCCCCCCAAAAAATAGCACTTTAAAATGGATTCCTATGGGCTCCCCCTCTGAAGTTGAATAACTCGGCCCCCTGAACCTAAATCTCTCTAAATTTGGAGGGCTTAAAAGGGAGAGTCCAAGGATGGTTCACACTACATTTGGTGTCTCTACGACCCAGGGAAGCCATTTTACAGTGAAACGAATCAGTTCGTTTTAAATGAAAAGGTGCTGTTAGGTTTCGTTACTAATAATGAAACATTGCTTCCCCGTTTCTTTTCGTATTGTTAGCTAACGAAATGACAAGACAGCATTTTGTTTTTCATTTGGTGCCCATATCTAGTGCCAGATATCAAAATCTAGAAGTAGTATACAGCTGGTCTGTGTCTTTGTGAACAGTCAGTGTATCCTCTGTGCTTGTTATTTTTATGAAGGCTTCACTTTAGAGAGATGTTTCGCACAAATTGCACTGAGGCAAGACAACTCACAGAAAGTTGGGATGCTGAGAAAAAGGAACGATTCTTTGGCCGCTTGTCTTGCCATTGTTGAAGAAGTCTTATTTGACTATAGATTACTATCTTCACATCCTTAGTCCTACATCACCCAAGGCAGTGGTTCCCAACCTTCCTAATGTCATGACCCTTTGATACAGTTCCGTATGCAGTGGTGACCCCTGTGCCCAGCTTGGAAGAGGCCACAAGCCCCCTTTGGCAGGCCACTGCTGCAGGTGCCATAGAGAACGTCCCTCTGCAGGCACCTTCAGCCAATTGCAGCCTCTGGTGCCATTGACTGACATCCCCTCCAACCTATCAAGCTGTAACTCACTGTTTCCTCCCCTCCCTCCCTCCCTCCCTCCTCCAGACTCAAGCCGTTGGTGCCTTTTTCTTCACTGGCTCATGGCAACTCCTGTGAAATGGCCGTTCGAGCCCCAAAGGGGTCCCAACCCCCAGGTTGGGAACCATTGCCGTAAGGCTTGAGGCAGAAAAATACTGATTGATTATGAACTAGCCTTGCTTTCTTTACTGTTTATAATTGGCATCTTCTGTTGTAAACCACCAAGAGTAGCAATCAGGGTAGATGATGTGGTATAAAAATCTGACAAATAAATAAATTTCCAGTGTTATACCTCTCAAGCAAACTTAACATGAACAGATACTTCTTCTGTTTCAAGTGCCATATCCTCATAGAAAGTTGGCAATCAGTAGCATAATCTGTTTTTTTTAACCTAAAGCTATTTTAAATAGAGAAGCTGTGCCCGCTGTTAACCATTGGCTTAAATTCTTAAGCCAGAATGTTCTTTGACACCCCTGGCCATGCTTCCCATCCATTTTTCCTTGAAGGATAACCTGCAGCAGATGGTATTTGTTATAACACATGATGTGACCGAAATATTGTAATTGATTTGATTTGATTTGATTTGATTTATTTAGCTTTTCTTCACTGGCTCATGGCCCACTACCCAAAGGTCTCTGGGAACCGGCTCACAGAAAAATAAGAATAAACAGTTAAAACATCAAATACAATAAAATTAAAACAATAAAACATGTAGATGCAATAAATACAATACATTAAAAAACACACCACTAAAATTGCCATCAGGGTAGCACAATCATTAGTTAAAAAACTTTTGGAATAGGAGCTGGGTTTTTACCTGGCTTAAATTCTTAAGCCAAATGTTAGCAATCCATTTTTCCTTGAAGGTGCCAGGCAGATGGTAGTCTCATATGGGAGGGTATTCCAATACTTTACAGTATTGAGAATTTCTAGCTTTTTATTCATGCACTATAATATGGCCACATTAGTGCCTCTGGCTGTCCAAGGTATCTTCAGATAGGACAGGTCTATGGACATTTCGTCTCTACATTTCTACAGGCTTCGTCTGCTTTGGTATGACAACACTTGCAAGGTGGTTTATCCGTGACTCCAAAGTATCAAAATATCTGGTTTCATTCTTTTCAAATGCAGGCAGTTGGCAGCTCATTCCTGAGCACTTTCATACAGTGGCGACTAGATAGAGCTTCTGATTATATGCATTTCTTTTTGATGTCTGGCTCGGCATCAGATACCGACAGAGAACATTGTTTCTTTAATAGCTGCTGTTGCCTTTTGATGATAAGAAGTGCTGACTGTTGAATCAAAGTAAGCAACTCCAGGAGTATGACATGCTGTGATGTGATGTGCTACTGGGAAGGCTTTAATCGCCGCCAAAGAAAAAGAAAGGTATTCCACTTTTTAAAGATGGTATTTAATAATAATAATCATTAAAAAAGAAGGAACAAATTGAGTTGTTTCTTTTTTTTTCCTTGCACAGAAAAGCAATCTCAGATAGAGCTCTGGCGCAAGCCACACGTTTCTGGCAAGTGCCGCTCAAAAGTAACATCCCCCTAACAAATAGCATTATTCACAGCTGTGACTCCCCTATCTAAGTGCACAAGAAGTCTTCCCAGCAAGTAAAGCATTCAATCAAACAGAAACCGCCTTCTTGATTCCTATTAAGTCATCACCTGGAGCCCTTTCAACATGGTCCACAACAGAATTTAAAAAATACACTTTAGATGAGGGAGGACACCGTGTTTATCAAAGAGAACTCTCTTCTGCTGTGACTGGGAGGGAATGCCTTTGAAGACTCAGTCAAGATGCATCTGGGCTACAGAACTGCAGACAACAGTAGAGTGCCATTGTAACTGCCAGGAATCCTGGAGTTAAGTTAGTGCAGAATGGTTTGGTTTACAGCCTGATTCGGATCTGACCCTCATTCTTTTCAGAGCAATTAGAACCCAATGGGATTTGGTGCAAGTTATGAATCTGAATTAAGATCTGAAAAATCTGGGTTAAAAATGTTCTTCCTGTTAAGTCGGTGAAGAAACATCCAGGCAAGGTTATCCAGAGGCTGAGTCATGGCAACTACACTTCTTTTCTTGTGAGATCAAAACATTTCACTACTCATCCAAGTATCTTTGTCAGTCCAAGGGAAGTTGGTGAGGGGCTTCCAATTTATAGTTCACCTTGTTTTCCCACCACCTTGGTCTGAATAGGCTCCTAAGGTGGACAGTCACCTGAACAGGCTCATTAGATGTACAATCGTCTGGGTTGTGTGTAAGTTTCACCTATGCAACTCTTCCCAACACACATTAAGTATGGGGCATTAGCAGTGGCCTTCCTGGTGGACATCTGAAGTGCTTCTAATTTGTCTGGAGATCAATGAAAGGGCAGCATGATAAGTTGAAGACAGATTGTGCTTAAGACACCCAAGGACTTGTGAGAGGGGCTTTCAATGCTCACATGAATGGCTTCCCTGACTCTTCTCTCAGACCATGTACCTTCTCTGTCAAATATGTGTACATCCTCACAATTTAATGAATGCCCTTTGTCCTTCAAATGGAGGTGTACTGCTGATTCTGGTCCTGAGCTGTAAAAAGTTCTGTCTGTAAAAGTTCCCTCTCTACCCTCTTAGTCTCTTCTTTACCATTGTTAGGGTATCTGTGATGGGAAAGCTCATGAAGAGAGGAGGAAAAGACAGACATGCATTTGAGCAAGTGAAATCATACTCCACCTTGCTCAATGGTGGAGTGGTCTGAATGGCATTCATTAAACTCTGTTTTCTAGCCCATGTCACTATCAGTTAGTGTTTAGTAGTCACTGGTAGCCATATCCCCTATCCAAAGCTTCTTTCAAAAATAAGCAGGTGGCCATCAACACATCTTGTCTAGTCGTCGTTGCATGGGTTATTTTCTTTTGTCCATCTGACACTCTCAACAGTGGCCCTTAAATTCACACAGACTTTATTGATCCATTCCATTGTATAAATTATATGAATTCTAACACTATTCACTTCCCTGATGGTGCTAGCCATATTCCAAAGTTCTCATATCTTAGCCCTACACAAGGACTTGAAGAGCGTTATGTTTCTGAACAGGGCTGATGTGTACCTTTCAGTAAGCCAAAAGTTTTCATTCTCTGAAGATAATTACTATGGCAATCTATATTTATGGAGTGGCAGACCACCTTCTTGCCAGGAGGGAAGGTTAAACACATAAATTGCAATTAATGAATTTGCAGCCTCTTGACTTCCTAGTTTATTTTTTTGAATGTAGATACACTGATCAATAAATGTTCATCAGATATGCACAGGAAAAATTTGATTCACCTTTCTTTCTTTTACAGGTGGTGATGGTGGAAGCTTGTTTTTCACCTGCCCATAATATGCAACTGCAATGAACTGTTGTTTGATTTTTCTTTCTCTGTTTCTTTCCAACCCCTGGCCTCAGTTTATTGAAATAACACATGTGTGTATACGCCCTACTGTATGATATGGTTTATGGCTTCAATATTCATAGATTATTACTGATGACCTGTGTTCTCTGACAATGGAATGGGAACCTTGGCTTGGTCTCAAAAAGTGGCAAGGTCCTTGGTTCTCCTTGTCCAAAGCGGACACTCCTTGGCATGAACCTTGTGTAAAAGTTGTCTACCAAAGATAGCATGTATTTTTTTTTCTCTCAAAGAACTCACCACTATTTATGTCATTGAGACTCCAAAGATATAAAGTCAGGAGCAAAAGAACATTAGTTCTGCTGCTTCAGACCAAAGGAACATAGCAGATCAAGCTTCATATTTCTCATCAAGAAAACATCTCCAAGAATATCCCAAGAAAATTCTCAAAGGTGTTCCGGATGTTGTTCCAGCCTGGCCTGACGCCTGTGATTCTGGAGCTAAATTATGATTCATAGTCATGAACATTGTTTTTCTGAAAGAAAGAAAACATTAACTAAGTACATAGGAACATAAGAATTATCTTAGTATTTCCTTGGGATGGTCTTCAAATATCCCTCTCAATTTGATAACCCTTTTCTGTGTCCTAAATGCTGAGGCTGAGAAGATGCAAACAGAACTGTTCCACCTATGGGCATTACTAGGCTCCCTGTTCACCCTCCTCTCAAGAGCTCTTCCCTGGTCTGATGTTCCAGGCACCATCAATGCATTACAAGTCATCTAGATCACTGAAACTGTAGGTGGTTGTGATGTCAATGTGCCTATTTCAATTTAAAATACTGTATAGGATGTCTGCGTGAGTATGAGGAAGTCTGGATTGAACCCACAGTTGTTCAGTTTTGCATTCTTCAATTATAATTCCAGCTTACTATCACCAACAGAAAACTGTACAGCAGTCTGCATAAATCGGGATGAGCGGCTGTAGCCCTCTGCTGCTGTCCATTTGTTTTGCTTTTGCCTACATTTCCCATCAGAACTCACAAACAGAGCTGGTGTCGACAAATTACTTTCCAAAACTCGCAGAGAATTACAGTTACTGAATCCTGATATAAATGACTAAAAACAAGCCTCCCTGAAGTTTTGAGTGGGGGTCTCAAAGTCTCCAAACAAGTCAACTTTCTTAGCATCCCTACGGGGAGGGGGGAAGGACCCCTACCAAAACTCTTGCAGTGATGTTACCGATATACCTTGAGTTCCCTTTAAAAAACACACCCACACATACACAACATATTTGCTGCCACCTATATAAGATTTGTCAGCTGCCTGAACATGTGAGCTCATGGGTTTTAGTTCAAAGTTAATCTACCCAAGAGAAATGTAGCTTTGTAGATGTTCCTTGTTCCTGCCTGGGTGGAAGATTTCCGTCTCTCCTTCTCAAGAACCCAATCTTATTCTTATTTGATCTATGACAACCTGCCAGCCATTTCTGTTTGCCTACACCTTCGCAAGCTGGCAACATCATGTGTCTCTGGTGCTGTTGTCAACTCTGGAGGGGGAAAATATCACTCAGACATTTCAAGGGCATGGAGGAGAGCATGCTGATTCAAGTGCACGGAAGAAAGTTACTTGCTATTACTTCTCAGAATTGTACTGATGATGAAGACAGCTCTCTCTCTCTCTCTCTCTCTCTCTCTCTCTCTCTCTCTCACACACACACTCACACACACACACACACACACACACACACCTCATGGGATGAATTCCTGCTCCACTTGTGGAGCAATGCATGGAATTCCTACTTCTCCATGATACGCACCAGAGATCTGAGAAGCCAGCTTAAGGCTCTGCAAGGCGTCTTGTGCACAGCATTGTGAAAGGACTGCTTATTCTATGAGTTGAACTGCATGTTGCACAAGTGGTTCAGCCACAATGGCCCACGGAGTTTGAGACTTTTGGGGGGGGGGAAACAGAAGGCTTCGCTCCTGCCCCAATAATGCTTGTTATACATGCACACATCCTTAAAGGAAGACAGTTCAGCTTACATTTGGGACCCCACTCACACATGCATACAGCTGGCCAGGGACTTGTCTTGAACATCACACTCCAAGCCCATGGTTGAATCTTGGCAGAACTGCCATCACTATGCAAATCGGAGAACTGTTTGATAGCTATCTCCTCCAGACCACTATATAGTAGGACCCCCATATCCACTGATTCATTATCCACTGATTAAGTTATCCATGGTTGGCAGAGGAAAAATAAATAAATATCTCAGCAGCTGCAAAGCAAGCTACTGTCACAAAGAGCAGCTGTAAAGCAAGCTACTGTTGTAAAACGGCAGCTGTAAAGCAAGTTACTGTCACAAAACAGCAGTTTTGGGGACATTTTGGCATTCTTTCTTATGCACAGTTTTCCTTATCCATGGGAAGGCTTGGAACCAATCCCCAGCGGATACTGGAGTCTTACTGTAATTAATTTGCCTTACACAAAGCTTTCCCTTTCTGCCGAGACAAGATCTTCCTATTCTAACGAGTCCTAGAGATGGGGATTTTCTGAACTACAGCTCTCATGATTTTCCCCTTCTGGGAGTTCTTCTGGAGAGATAAATTCCTAAATCTGGCTCCCCTGGGAGAAAGAGAAGGCTTTGAGTCTAACTAAGTCTCACTCCACCCAGCTTCTTCCTCAGAAAGAAAGTTCCTATCAAGCAATGGGACAAGAACAGGAGGTTTGGGGAGACCTAGTCTTGGCTAAACTTCAGAGTCTTCCAGTTTAGGCTTTTCTCCGGAATGATTCGCATTCAAATATCTGTAAGGTGTCAGTTGGTAAAACTCACAGAATGAAGAAATATGGGATGTGTAGGCCAAAAATAATAATCCCATCCCCAATACATGTAAAGATGGAAGTTATCTGGGGCTATGTACAGGTGATGTCTAAGAAATTCTTTTAAATAAAACTATGGTCCTCTTTCAGACCCCCCTTGTTCTAATCTTTGCTTAGCTAGTAATGCTGGACATGTTTATTTTAACTGGATTTTAGATTGCTTAGACTCAATTATGCCATCAGGATGTTCCTTTCCTTGATGAAATCTTTCAGTGTCGGATGCCCCTGTTAAATCAGAAAAGTTAATACAAAACCAGTTCTGCCAGGCTGTGCCTTGTCTACTGCCCTCCTGATTGACTTCATCATTCGGGTCCCTCCTGAGAGGCAGTGATATTTGCTTAAATCAAAAAGTAATCCACAGAAGGCATCGGGTACTCAGTTTCAGATGCAGGCATAGAGACTGTCTCTCAGTCACTAATCAGATGGATGGTTTAATGGTACTGCTTTATTTTGCTCTAAGGATTTCTAAGCAATTTTAAGTTGTTATATCAAGAACAGTGACCAAAAAATGAAACTAGTTGGAATATGGAATGGGGTATAAATTGTCATCTGTCTCATCTTCATGAGTGAAGATGAAGAAGCACAAATCTATCCCCCACACCCCATAAAAGGGCAAGGGATTTTGTTGCACCATGAGTGAGAGATGAGAACATGAATGAGAAAGCCTTTTCATAAAAGTTGAGGAAAGAGTGCCAACAGTGCCAACATGTTTCAACTTTTGAACAAATTCTCGCGTGCAGCAAAACTCCCGACACACCACTGAGCTCTTTTGTCTAACTCACTGGCAAAGACTCTCACAGTGTCTTGATAGCCCGCAGTGCAAGAATGGGTGACACCTTATACTGGACCACTTAAAAAAAATCAAATTGCAAGCCCACTTCATCAGGCTGATCTCAAGGCCCTTCATGGACAGTGCAGGGAAATTGTAGGAAAGGGTCCAAAAAGTGATGTTTCATGACTGCAGCATGGCTTGAAATTTTTCTACCCCACTTTTCTGAAGGTTGTCCTTAGCCTGATGAAGTGGGGTTCCTCCACAAAAACCTACCATTTGTTTGATTTTCTAAAGTGGCACAATAAAAAGTATCTCCAAGTCCTGCATTTGTGTAATCCTCTGGAACTACATGGTCTTGTTCTTGTAGTACGAAGGCCACCTAAATCAGTTGGAACAAAGGGTTAGTGCATACACTTATCATTGCCCTATTAGCCAAAGTTACCTCATTTCATACCTGTCAACTTTTCCCCAGCACCAGATGGGGTGGGAGGAGAGAGGAGAACGTGACTCTGACAAGGCTGTTGCTGGGCGAAGGAGAGCCGCCCCCTCCTCCCCTCCTTGGAGAGCTTCTGTCGGTTTGGGTGGTGCTCGGGCCATCCTTGCCTGGCAACTGATGATGGCACCTGGACCCAGCGCCAGTTGGTTTTTTGAGGGCTGAAAGCTTTTTTGTCCCCTGATGGTGGATTCCAGAAAGTCTCCTTACATTTCCACTCAGTGTGAGAGAGCTCCCCCTTGCAGAATCCAGTACATTTCCATGATAAGAGCAAATAAGGGAAGACAGCAGAGCAGAGTGCTTAATCCATGAGTGTCCTGGCAGAAATGGGACACTTGACAGGTCTGCCTCACTTTCTGCAAATGGGAAGCCATTGTCAAATACAATCCTGTGATTTTACACTGAAAAACCATGATTTTCAACACTATTTTAATAAAGCTTGGTTATTAATAATAACAATAGTAACAATAATTTACATATTTCAACAAAACGAAGTTGTCAAGGGACCTCATTCTGATCTGTTCTGTTCAGATAAAGTAATTCAGTAATAGCAAGCTGTTTTTTGTTTCTGCTGGGACTTAAAAACTCCCTGTTTCCTCTTGTCCTCATTCCAGAAGGGCTCCGCAACAGCCTTTCCATTTTGAAGGCATAGATACCTCAGGGATCAGCCCTCTGTTGGCTTCATCCTCAGGTCAGTAAGAAGTAACCTTCCAGATGCTATCTTGCAATCCCCGGGCTCTTGTTAGGTGAGAAAACGGCATACTTCCATACTGCCACAGCATCTGGAAAATAAGACAAAAGTTAAAGATCCTACTCCACAAACTAGTGGACTCAAAATGCACACATTCAATGTCAAGGCAGTTCAGTTTGCCCTCCCACTCAAAATAACAAGACGAGACAGGTGTTTGGGGGTTAACTGGGCCAAACTTTATTAACGCAACATTTAACTCAACAACAACACAGGAGGGGCCTGGCATCAGCATACAGGTTGGAACGGCGGGGTCTCCCGGGACCCCTCCAACCCGGCAGCAGTATAGGGCGAGTTACAACCCCCAGGTGGGGCAGTCAGCCAACTGCCCCCACCAGGCCAGTTGGTGATATTACCCCTCCCTGCATTAGATGGGCTTAAGCTGGGTAATCCCCAGTGCAGGGAGGCATCCCCGTGTATCCCCCAGGCACGGTGACGTCCTGATCTTCCTTGCTGTGGTTGTAGGGTACTTGGGGACAGATGTTTGTTGTATACTCACTGCTGCCCCCATCCACTTCAGCCACCACAACCATGGGCCTAGCCTTGCTATGGCCCCGGTCACCCATCCAACATGGCCAGCTCAGCCACCAGACCCCTCTGCAAATCGCGCAGGAATCGCTCCATTCCTTCATCCGAAAGATGCACGCCATCCGGCCGGTAGAGCTCATTCCTGTGCACATTAAAATCAGGGTGGCCCACCACCACACCAAATTCCCAGCATACAGCCCTGCATACTTCCTGGTTGACTCCCCTCCGGGACCGATTAAGCTTTTGGGGGTCGCAATCAGCCTGCCTGGTCTGGCGAGGTATAAGATTTGACCATAATATTCTACAGGCCGGGTATTTGGCCTTCCAGTTTTTAAAGTCATGCAAGATCTCCAAAATAAGGGACTTGCCTGTTTGCCTGGTCAGGTCATAACCCCCCAGGTGCACCAGCAGGACACCCGTCAGTTTGCCCAGTGCTGCGTTCATTGATGCGCCGAGAAACTCCCGCCACCTCATCCCCCATTTTCACTTCCAGTCAACCACTGCCCTGTCGCCGAGACCCAAATTAGGTCCCCAGCCAGACCTGCGGGGGAACTTCTTGGCCCAGTAAAAATATGCCTGCCTGAGGATACCTACCAGAGGGGTGGTTTCTGGGGGGGGTCCCCAGCCTTCCTCGTTGTCTGTCTCGCTGTATGCCATGCGGTGGGGGGGATCCAAAATGGCGACCACAATTTTTCTTTTGAAATTGTGGTCAAAAAACACACCAAATCACCACAGAAACATGTGAAATTTATTTATTTTAAATGCCTGATTTTTAATAGTAGCAGCATTGGTTTTTTTTATAGCAATAAAACATCGTATTGATTTTGTTTTATTTTATTTTATTCTATTTTTTTTATTTTTTTAGACCTGCCCATTTGGGCTCGGCATTGGATGGGACCATGCAATTTTTTTGAACCATTCCACCAGTGGCATTGCCAGGTTTTTGACTGACACTTCTGGATGTCTCGGAGGGCATAAAAAGCCGAGGCACCTTCCAGAAATCGCAGTCAGGTGTATGGATGTGGTTGATCGAGGAGGGCTGGCTGCTGGTGCTGGTGTGATCCGATCGAGATTGAGGAGGGAGGCTGGAGGCTTTAGGATTTAAGTTAGGCAGGGAGGGAGGGAACTGAATTTAGAAAATAATTTCTTTGATTCCCTGCAGCTTTGTCTGCTGAAGGGAATAGCAATTTATTCTTTATTTCTTCTCTGGCAGTTTGTGAGGATTTTTTTTTCTGATATTGGATAAAGGGGGAGGTTTGACTGGGAGTGGGAGGTGTGAATTTATTTTAAAAATGTATTATATACTGCCATTTGTTTTCTATTTTCCCAACTTCAATTTGCTTGCACACACACAGATTTGGGGTGCAAGCCAAGACCAGAACCTCTATCCTAAGTGATATCCTAACTGCCCACTCGCCTGTCCGTCCGCCGCCACCCACCACGGCCCACGCCCGCCTGCAGCCCACCCGCGCTGCCTGCCCACCCGCCTGCCCATGGCCCCCGCCACTGCCACACCCACTCGCCCGCCCCCGCCCCCCCTGCCCCGCTGCGCAAAAACATCTAGCACTGGTCCGCTGCCCACCCATGCTAAATAGCGGTGGAAATGACCCCACCGACAAATTTTTGAAAAATTTCGCGACAAACCGCCCGCCCGCGACCGAAAACTCCCATTTTTTCTGGCCGCCCATGCCCCACACCGGAGCTTGCCCGCCACCCGTTAAAGTCTTCCAAGGCGTCTGCCAAAAAACATCTAGCACTGGCCCTGATTGGGTTGGACGCAGCCATTGCTCTGGGGAGCCCGGCCAGGAGCCACCTGAGCGAAGGTGGCCCTACCAGCTCTATTCTGGAGTTCCCTGAGCGAAAGCTTATTGCGAGCTTGGGCCTCGCGGACCCTAACCCTAAGGGCCTGCAGTTTATCATGGGGGAGGTGGCACACTTGTGCCCTAGAATCTATTTCCACCCCCAGGAATGTCAAAATTGGTAGGGGCCCTTCGGTTTTTTCCTCAGCCAAGGGGAGGCCCAGCTCCCCCGCCAGCGCCCTGAAGCTGTCCAGTAGGAATTGACACCTACCTGAACCAGCCGGCCCACAAAAGACATAATCATCCAAATAGTATGCCGTGCTGGCAAGGCCCGTGGCCTGCCGCAGGTGCCACTCTACGAAGGAACTGAACCGTTCAAAAATAGCGCAGGTCACCGAGCATCCAAATGGGAGGGCTCGGTCCATGAAAAACTGGTCTCTAAACTGAAAACCCAGGAGCTCAAAATCATCAGGGTGCACTGGGAGGAGTCGAAAGGCCGACTTGATGTCGCATTTCACCATCTCCGTGGCTACACCGCAGGAGCACACCATGCGGACAGCGGCATCAAAGGAAGTATACCGCACGGTGCAAAGGTCATGCGGGATACCGTCATTGATGGAAGACCCATTGGGGTGAGACAGATGGTGAATCAATCTGAATTCCCCTTGGGCCTTCTTGGGAACCAAGCCCAATGGGGACACTCAAAAGTTAGGTAGGGGGCACCGGGAAAGGTCCAAGGACCCTTCCCTCCCAGACCTCCTTGAATATCTTTTCCTAGGCGACGTCTTCAGCTCCCAACAGGGATCTGAGATTCTTAGCCAACACGGGACCTCTAACTCCTTCAAAGGGTATACAAAATCCAAACTTAAAGCCTTCAATCAGGAACTGAGCAGAGGCTTGATCAGGGTACCCCTCTGCCCATTGCTGCAAAACCTCCAATTTAATTGGGCTGGGCCCCTTTTGCAGGGGGTGCTTCGCTACCCCCTGGCTTCTTGTTGCCTCCTGTGTCCCAGGCCCTTCCCTGTTGGGGGCGAGCTCTGCTACAGCTAGTGGTGGGGTGCTGGGCCCCGCAGACCGAGCACTCGTGCTTAAAGTGGCACGGCTTCCGGGTACAGGACCCCTGGCCATTGTACTCCCAGCAGACCAGCCGGACTTGAACCGACTGGCCCGCTGTGGCGTGGGCAGCTGTGTTGGCAGATCCCTTACAAATCATGTGGCCAGTATCATACTTGTCCCCCAGGGCCGGCTGCACCGGGGTCATAAACTGCAGCCAAATGAGCAGCAATGGCTCATCCCACCAAATGGAGGGGTCCAGGGTGGTTCTACGACGAAATTCTTCATTGTACAAGAGCCAGGTGTGCCCTGGAAAATCAACAAAGGCCCTATAGATGAGGTCCAGATATTTTATCATGGACTGCGCCCTCCACGGGTGAGCCTGCAGGGACAGGGACATGTAGATCAAGTAAGCCGGCAGCCACATGGCCAATGAACGTTCTGGCTTCTTTTTTAACCTACGCTCCTTGTCCTGGGGGTCCTCCTTGTCCAGTTCCTTGGAGTCCAACTCCCTGTTCAATAGGCTGAAAATATCTAGGAATTCCCCCGCCATATTCTTTCCTTGGTTGTCTGAGCCAGGTGATGCCCAAAAGGTGAAGCATAGTCCCAGTAAAGGAGCGCAGCCGCAGCTACACCTGCAAATGTGGGTGCCAATCCAGCAAAAGGCCAAGTGGGCAAGGCCAGAGCAGGCTGTCCAGGGATGGACCAGGGCATCTGTTCCCAGCAGCCAACCCACCGGGCCAAGTGGGGAAGGCCTGGGGTTCTGACCAGCCACCTCCAGCAGTGGGACCGGCTGACCCAGTGCTCCTCCTGTGGCATGCAACTGGCCACCCTGGGTGGCTGTATGTGTGGCAACCCATGGGTGCATCATGTGGAGAGCTGGCTGCTGCGTGACCTGCGCCTGCGCCGGCCACCCCGTCAGGATGGCAGGCCCAGGCGCAGCCACACCCACGCCCCAAGGCCATGTGAGTGTGGTTGCTGAGTCAGGCACACAAGCCAACTCACTCATTGAAACGATCTCCAGAGCGGGTGGCGCTGCGCTTTCCTCGCCTTCAAGGGTCTCAGTGTCAGTTGCAGCAGCTGCAGGTCCCTGGGATGCTGCTCGAGCCCGGTTGGCGGGCGCGGGCTCATGACCAGTAGCCACTGCAGCTCTTGGTGCTGCTTCCAGCCCTTCCAAAACTGCAAAGCGGGCAGAGAAATTGTTAACCATGTCTTTTAATTGGGCTCGCTTCCTAGACTTTGATGGCCTGGACCCTGACCTAGGTGCTGGGCCAGGCCGGGCCTCCTGCCCGGTCACTCCCTTGGCTGCTTCCAATGCTATGAGGCGGGACTCGAGCTCCAGCCAGATAGGCCATCCCTCCTCGTCCGAGGAGGGCTTGGATTGCGGAGCCGCCTGCTGCGGCCTCCTGGCCGGAACCTTCCCTTTGCCAGCCTGCTTGCCTTTCTTGGGGGCCATGGCCCCGAGCCTCAAGCCCCAAGGGGGAGGAGATGTGGAGGTATGGAGAGGCATGCCCTATCCCCCCAGCAAAGTCTTGCTCCCACTCTCCCCTCTGGCCCAAGGCCTCCCCTGACCCACAAGCCCAGGTGATGCCTCCTAATCCCCAGCCGGGTATGCTACCCCCTCAGCCCGAGCACTCAGGTAGACCAGGCGATGACCTGCAGGCCTTCCGGCCTACAGGCCAGGCGATGCCCCAAGGGCCCTCCGGCCTACAGGCTGGGCGATGCCCCAAGGGCCCTCTGGCCCACTGAGCCCCCCCCCGGCAGCTCACCGCCTCAGCCCGGCCCATCCAAAACCGGGGAACCCCCGTTGCCCCTCCAACCAGGTGGCTCTGACCCCCCACCCCAGTAGGGGCTGCCCTCCCGGCCGAAAGGGTAAGGGCCCCGGTAAGGCCTGTTTGCAGGCCGTGGCTCACATGGGGGGAGGGCAGATGCCACTCCCCCAATCCAAAGCCCGCGCCCAGGCTCTGCAGGCCATCACCTGCTGCGCCGGCACTCGGCGGCTCCCTGCTGGAGCCCTCTCCTCTGCCTCTGGCCTTCGGAGGCTCCGTTCAGGCCGCCCGCACCAGCAGCCAGGTGCTCTGACCATAACTGGCCAAAAAACAAAATGGCACCCGCCATGAGGCATGGAGCTTCGGCTCCAAAATGGTGGTGCCCTGTAAGCATTTGGAGGTCCTCTCCCTCCGAACGCCAAAACAAAATGCCTGGTGGGGGGGGTCGGAGCCGCCCTTTTATAGGGCGTTCCTCCTCCTCCCCTCTGGGACGCTCCATGCATCCTGCTCCTCTCATGTCTTCTCGCGAGAGGGCAAGGGGGCTCCGTGAGGCAGATAAACTGCCTCCGGAGCCGGCATTTGGTGAACTCTCCGAGTAGCTATTGGGAGCAAATAAAGATTTCATCGTGACTCAACTGAAAACTGGAACCCTGGAAGGAAGCAGGGGCCAAAGATATGGGTGACTCGCCAACACTTGCAATTAAATTATAATTCTGTTTAAGGAACACAGCAGTAACACAGTCAGAAAATCATAGACTAATTGAGTTCAAAGGGGCCTATATGTCATTCACGTCCTCAAGGCAGGAATCCAAATCAAAGCAGAGCAGACAGCTGTTCAATTTTCCACTGAATGCCTCCAACACTGGAGCGCTCACCACCTCTCAAATTAATTGGTTCCATTGTTGTGCTGCTCTAACAGGTAAGAGGCTATACCTGATATTCAGCTGAAATCTGCCTTCCTGTAAGTGGATCCCATTATGACATGCACTGCACTTAGGGATGATCCAGGACAAGTCCTGCCACTCCTGCATATGACTACCTTTCAAGATATCAGTCTTCTTTTCTCAAGATTAAACATATCCTGATCTTTCAGTCTCTCCTCGTAGCAATTGATTTCCAGCCCCTTGAACATCCTTATATACATATATACACACAGTGGTACCCCGACTTAAGAGCAGCTCGACTTAAGAGCAATTCGACTTAAGAGCGGAATACTGTTGGCCTTTATACTGCCGCCTTACAAATTTTAGATATAGTCTGCTCGACTTACAATTTTTTTAAAACTTATTTTTAAAACTTTTTTAGATAGGTACCCTGACTTAAGAGTAGTTCGACTGAAGAGCATGCATTTGGAATGGATTAAATTCTTAAGTTGAGGTACCACTGTATATATACAGTGGACCTTCATATAACAAATGGTTTGTATAATATAAAATCTGTACAACATAAAAAATTCCAGAGATAGGGGAAATTCGCTTAACAGAATTGACTATGGGGCAAATCCGTACAACATAAAAATGGTCAATCAGGGATTATTCTGTTTTCAATGCACTCCTATGGGAAATTTGTATAAAGGAAAATTTGCTTAACAAAATTTCATTTGGAACAAATTAATTCCTTTATACAAGATACCACTGTATATGGAAAAATAACAGTATCCTTTTCCTCCTTCCAGTAATGAGGGATAGGTTGTTATCTCCGTTCTTGATACACTAAAAAGTAGCAATTTGAAAGAAGTGTATGTACACACACACACACACACACACACACACACACACCTGAAAGTTCTGGTGTGGTGAAAGCTGGGGTGTTTCTTCCTGACATTTCTTTAACTCTTCCCAAAGGCACGTCATTTAAAGAAACCTTCCCTTTTAAATACCAACAGAAGCTTCTGTGAAGATCAAATGCCAGCTGTTCAAAAAACAAATGGTAACCAATTTGCCATTCACATCCTTTCAGGATCAGGATCAATCTAATGAAGAAGTGAGGAAACCTGTGTAGTGTCTTTGAAAGGGAAAGGCAGACCTTCTTACAAGCAGCCTGGATCCCATTTTAATTCATCTACCTTCTCAAGGGGACAAAGAGAGGTAAAGGGCAAGTTGTTTTTTCGAAACACACTCCTGAAGCCCTTTTTATGTTCATTAAAAGTGGATATGTCCCATGATCTATTATGTCCTCCAAGAGTGAAATAGAATACAAATCAAAACAAAGTGTGCTGCTTAAATACCACCCCATAGTGTTTTAAGCACTCTCTGGAAAGTTTATGAGTAATTAAGCAGGCTACACATTGTACCTCCAGCGAGCTGGGTACTCTTTTTCCTGACCTCAGAAGGATGGGAAACCGAGTGAACCTAGAGCTGGCTACTTGGGATTGAACCCCAGGTCACGAGCACAGTTATAGCTTCAGTAAAGCCATTTAACCTCTGCAACATGAGGCTGAGCTGGCTAGGATGCTTGGGACCACACAGAGAGCCCCGAGTTTTGCCCCAGATTGTGGAATTCCCATCTATTCCCAATTAACTAACTCATTACTGTTGATTAAACAATAGAATGGAGCAACATTCTCAAGTACATTGTTTTTCAGAACACAAGAGAAATATTTCATTTCTGTGCATGGGTCCACCAATCTGATGTTAAAGCCAATTCAGAGCTTTGGGGTGGATTCCAATCCTATACAGAGTGATTTGTGCCTAGTCTGATTCCAATGATGCTCTAGATCTACATTGGGTTGTAAACTTCCTATTGACGTGCATTGAACAACCCACATTGTGTATCTTTTCTTTTCTTGGATGGATGGATATACATATAACTGGTGCTATTTTATATATATATATATGTACTATGGATTTGGTCATTGACCGCAATAAAGTATTCATTCATTCATTCAGGAACACGTACACACATACCCATGAGTGTTTGGTGGGGACACAGAAGAGGGCCTTCTCTGCTGCCCCTCTGGGACTCTGGGACTCCCTCCCAGAGTAAGCCAGGCTGGCCCCAACTTTGCTGTCCTTCAACAAGTAAGTGAAGATCTGCCTCTTCAGACAGGCTTTCCCTGAGTGACTGGCAACCTAAGTGGAACTTTTTAGTGGAACCACTAAGTGCAGTGGTTAAGTGCCTGTACTGCAGGTAAAACTGTGCTCACAACCTGGGATTCGATCCCAGGTATCCGGCTCATGGTTGACTCAGCCTTCCATCTTTCCGAGGTTGGTAAAATGAGTACCCAGCTTGCTGGAGATGGGGGGATGTGTAGCCTGCATACTGTAATTAAACTGTAAACCACCCAGAGACTACTTAAAGTGGTATGGGGTGGTATATAAGCAGAACACTTTGCTTTGCTTTGCTTTTAATGGTATAAATCACCTTGGGAGCATTTTAAGGAGAAAGTCAGGGCAAAAAATATTTTAAATAAACAAATAAATAATGAGGTATCATAATGGCATAAACCTACCAAATTTCAGATAGCTAGTTTTAACACACAATTTTAAAATTTGCCTTTAAAAAGAAAAGAAAAGAAAATCAATGCCCTGGTTGATTTGATGTTTGGTCTGAATCAAAATCAATTCGTAAATCAGCTTCACTCCTTCCCTGAACCAAATCTGGTCATTCTGCTTCAATACAGAGCTGATGCAAATTGATCCAGATCAGCCCCATTTACTTAGTATTGAAGGATTTGTCTCAATATTTTGTGCCCACTCTAAAGGACATTAAATATGACCAAGGCTGCTGAGAAGTTACCAGTCCCGTTTGACTTTTCAACCAAGCCATCATTCTTAAAAAATAGCTAGATTTTATTATAGTGCTGAATGGATGCCTACAGTAGATATACCACCCCCAGCCCCCACCCCAAAAAAGAAATATGCAGGCAACAGCACAAGATATACCGATTTCCCCTTCACCGCTCTGAACAGTTTCTTTGAAGAAAGATTGCCTATTTTAGTGCTCCGTTGAACAACTGTCAGAAGAGTTTCATGGTGCAGATAATAATTTCTGCAAACAAATCTCCACCACTAATTTCCTTAGAAGAAAGATCAAGTCCTTGGTGACTTTTCCTAGAGGGTAAGCTGTTTGAGTCCAGTTTAGAATGCAGCCGATGACACAATGTCGATTTCTTTTCCAGCTGCCCGCCATGTCTGGAAATTAAGCAAGTAATTAGACAAGACTAAATGGATTTCATTTCCAAATTAGACATCGGCCAGTTCTTTCCTGCTCCTCCTTCTCCTCATACCCCAATTATGTGATAAGAGCCGTGTCCATTAGCTGAGAAACACAATCAAACATCAGCAGCTCATGTAACTACAAATGTGAAATTCCCCAGGCTTTAGTACATCAAAACATTGTGCTGGAACTACAATATATTCAATAGACATGATGCAGGGGCAGTCAGTCACATGATAAAGTCTCTCTACAGCCTTCCCAACATTCTCATCCCCACAGCCTGGACCAACTGTGAGGGAGAAGGATTTCTCTTTCATATCTTTTTCCTTCATTACACCCACCTAGAGAGTGAATTTCAACCCACGGGTCAGTGTGCATTAATTACACCACAACTAATTAGCATATATATTCCGTACCAACAGCCTGCTAATTGCTGGGCTGAACATTCAATTAATGCAGGCATAAAAAAATCCCATATCCTCTTATTCTGTTTATTTTTAAATGTCTGTGCTTGACCAAAACAACTAAGGAGGTTACTTGACGTCCATTTTGTCTCTGTTAGTGTTGCGCTTAGGAGCGGTACAAAATTTTTTTACTTCAAGTCCATCTCACAACTACTGAAATTTGTTTGCCCATGTTCCCGGAACAGGTGCTAAGTGCAACAATACTGTACGTGGTGCTGGGGTAGGGTTTCCCCTTGTCAATCTTTTCCCCCCACTTTCTGTTCCAAGATAAGACACCGTGTAGTAACGACTGCCATGCAAGAAAACATTTGTTTCCCTCAGGAAACTGTGTCCGTTTTTTAAATTTTGACTTTTCAGAAGCGAAATAGTGAAAAAGAATTTTAACCACCACCCCCAAAAAAAGGGGGAAAGGAAGCTAGACAAATTCAGAACCATGTGATCACAACCAATGCTGTCATGGTACAAAACTAGTCATGGAAAAAAGAAGGATAAGTAACTGCCTAAGAAGAGTTGACCATTTCAGTTCTTTTCATCCACCAGCTGCCTATGTTAACATCCCTCCATGCAGGATGTAGGGTCGAGGGAGGGGTGGGGGAGCACTGAGTGAGCCTATATAAGGGTTTGCTTTCCCTGCCTTGGCTTCTTTCCAAAGCCCATGTTTTACCCAAAAAACCTATGTCTCAGCTCCTTATTCCTTATTGCCACCCCTTTCCATACTCCAAAAGGGAGAAAACATATCTCCTGAGGAGACTGAGGCTTTGGAGCGTGCAGGTCTAAGTCAGGGATTTTTTTTTTACTCTGTGGTAGCCTCAGCAATGTACTACGCTATAGTCTTCTGGGGTTCAGGTAGTAGAGATGGGCACGACTCAAAAAAAAATTGTGTTTTGTTTGTCGTTTGGTCGTTTAGGGGTCCGTTTTGGTTCATTTTCGTTTTTGTGATGTTTTTTGCAAAAAAATTCATTTTTGTTTCGTTAGGTAATGAAACGAAAAAATGAAAACAAAAATGAAAAATTGCTGTTTCGTTACCATTCTTTTTAGTTCAATGCATCTGCTGCAATAAAAACGAAAAACACGGCAAATTGGTTGTTTCGTTTTCGTTTTCATTTTGTTTTAAAAAAATTTCATTTCATTTTCATTGCATAACAAAATGAAAAAAATGAAAACGAAAATGAAAAATCGCTCGTTTCGTGCCCATCTCTATCAGGTAGTACTGAGCAGGATAAGAAGAGACTGAATAAGCTGGTTAGGAGAGCTATGACTTGGGCTGCCCTCTGGATTCTATGAAAGAGAGGGGTGAGAGGAGGATGTTGGCCAAGCTGACATCCATTATGTACACTACCTCTCACCCACTGTACCAGACAGTGGAGGCTTTGTGTATCTCTTTCAGTGGCAGACTCAGACATCCCCAGTGTGGGAAGGAGCACTACCATAGGTCTTTTGTTCCCACTGCTGTTAGGAGTCCACAACTCTACAGTCTAACCTGCTATTCATATGGGGTATATTGTAGTTGCTTTCTTTTTTCACATTCAATTTTATATCTAAATTTTATAGTGTATATTTGTATATTAGATTTTTTTATTTACTCTCTATTATCTTTTTCTTTCTTTTTCAATTTACACTATTTGTGCACTTACCCTTCTTGCTTGTTCTATTTATATTGGGACCTGTGCAACAAGTACATTTCCCCAACGTGGGATTAATAAAGATTTATTTTGTCTTATCATGTAGAAAAGAGTCATTGTAGCAGATACTGGACACAGGGCCATTATCAGAAAGTTTGAGTTGCGGTGGCCAAAGTATAAATGAGGGTGACCAGCACAGCAGAGTTATTTACGCAGATTATTCATGACTGGGAAATACCTGTATCGGCAACATATCTAAAGTCCAATGACGTCAATGGAAAGTACATCCCTTAGCTTAGCAGTAAATTCATAGTACATCTGAGGTGATGTGAACTTCATGCTACTCATTGGGAAATGGATTTTTGATTTCTCACACTGTAAATCCCCATAATTCACCATTTTGTAAGTTTGACCTAAATGTGGTTCACATGGGATATAGGCTTATACTGGAAGGCTTTGAGACTTAGCTAAGCCTAGCTCTGCTCCAGCTTCCCTGTTCAGGCCTTTCTTCCAGGGGGGTCACATTTATCTGCCTGTCTGCTAAAGAGAACTCCCAAAATGGAGGTTCAACATAGGACTGAGACTCCCGGCATAGTGGTGTTGGCAATATCTTACTCCAGGGATCATGGAGACTAAACTTCAACCCCCATATATTGCCCCATATATTGCAGTTTGTGATAGCATGCTTGAAATGAGCTGTTGTTGACATGTTTATTGTTTATATGTATTTCTGTTATAGGTTGTTGTTGGTCTGTCATATTGTGAGCCATCTGGAATCGTCTTTATGGGAAGACAGCATGTGAATTAAAATCTATTGTGCTGCCATGTTGTCTCCATCATATGGTAACCCTGATAGGGTTTCTGGACTACAGTGGTACCCCACCATTTTGTGGCTTATATACTGCAGGCAGTATATGAAAGGCAAGGTCCCCTGGGATAAGCTGTGTGTGCCTGTTTGAGGCTGCCTGCACTTACCCCAGGCCTGACACTGCCCTGATTGGGCCTCCAACGGGCCTCCAACAGGCTTCCTGGGCCTGTTGATGGCCCCCAAAGTGTTTTCTGGTGATCCAGGTGTCACTTCCGGTTTTCAGAAAGCACTTCCAGTTTGCCGGAAACTACCTCTAGAGCCTCCGACAGGCCCGGGAAGCCAGCGCCAGGAGAAAGTAAGTCTAGGAGACCCTGAACACCCCCCCCCAGTCCTGACCCAACCCAGCATTTGCATATCACAGGTTTTCCATTATTGCTGGTCAGATCAGACACAATAAGCAGGGGGTTGCTGTACAAGGGACATTCAAGGAGTTGTCTGCTAAGGCTTCATCCTTAATAAAAGTTCCATGACCAAGCAATGATTTGAAACCAGTTCTTCAGGTTCCTATTCCAATATTCTATCCACTAAATCATACCAGCTCTCAGAAATTAAATTCTAATCTCATATAATTTAATATAATAAAAAACCCTATTTGGTCATTTTAAATGCTTATTATATGATCATACCATCCCAAATGCATTTATTGGTGTCTGATTTCAGAAACTTGGGCCCGGCTAGGTAAACTACCAGGGAACATTATGTAACCCAAACAAGGGGTTTTTGCTTGTATTCTAGAGAACAGAATATACAAGTGGTACCATGTATAAGAAGGAGGACTTGCACTAGCTGTATTCAGACCGATGAAGCTGTTTGGATGAACAGCGAAACGTTTCTATCTCTCAAAAAAAAGAAGTCCAGTAGCCATGACTCAACTTCCAGATAAACTCACCTGGATGACTGAGAATCTTCACAGACATACAGATGTTATGTTATACAAACCGTTTATACAAGGGTCCACTGTATCTTGTTACATTTTTATTATTTTTTCTTATGGTCTATTGTAATTTGGTTAGAGTTTATTTTATTTCAGGTATCATCCTAGGATTTCCCTTTTTATTAATATTCATTAAGGATGGGGACGGAATTTATTTATTTTTATTACTTTTTCTTTGGTTTATACAGTTTGTCCCATGTTTATAAACCACCTCCAAGTAGTGATCTCTCTGAGTGGTGTTTCAACTTTAAAAACAGGAATGTGGGCAAGTCTTTTGTAGTATGTCCTCAGTCTGCATGTTTGGTATCAAGTTCAAATCCCAAAATCCAAGTCACTCTTAAAAATATGGTGTTTTCCCCAGAAAAAAAGGAGAGGTTTGTTGGGGTTTGAGTTAACTTACGAGTCAAGTCCATGTCATTGAAATACAGTGGTACCTTGTATAAAGGAATTAATTCATTCCAAATGAAATTATGTTAAGCACATTTTCCTTTATACAAGTTTCCCATAGGAATGCATTGAAAACAGAGTAATCCCTAATCACGACCATTTTTATGTTGTACAGATTCGCCCCATAGGCAATTCTGTTAAGCAAATTTCCCCTATCTCTGGAATCTTTTATGTTGTACAGATTTTATGTTATACAAACTCTTTGTTATACGAGGGTTGACTGTAATATTACAAAGAAGAACCCAAGGCAGGTCCAAGTCAAGTCACTGGTGTGACTTAAGTCTGACTTGACAGCAAGTCCAGTGACTTAAGTCTCCATACCTGTAAACAAACAAAAGTTGACAACAGTAGGCTAAATGGACAAGGGTCTGACTCAATCTAAGACAGCCCCCTATAGTTGTAACACATGGATTGGGTGATAATAATAATAATAAGGGGAGAATAACCTTACCGAGTCAATTGGCCTTAATCAAATATGCATATGTAGAAGGCAGATTCCAGGCTGCAAACACAAATAGAAAGCCTCTACATACCTGTCACCCATCACAGGCAAGAAGCTGCAGATATGATGATAGAGGAGGAAGAATTATCATAGCTGAGGAAAGCAAAGCAAAGTGTTTTTCTTTTATACCGCCCCATACCACTTCAAGTAGTCTCTGGACAGTTTACAGTTCAATTACAGTATTCAGGCTACACATTGTCCCCCACCCCACCCCAGCAAGCTGGGTACTCATTTTACCGACCTCGGAAGGATGGAAGGCTGAGTCAACCATGAGCCAGCTACCTGGTGGGATTGAACCCCAGGTTGTGAGCACAGTTTTAGCTCAATACAGACATTTAACCACTGCACCAGGGTCACTCCCCACCTTCCTTCCTCACATGTTTTTACAGAATGCGTTCAACAACTCAGTAAGGCTAAATCTTATTGAGGTTTGGGGTCAAGTGGTGGGCTGAATTCCAGCAAGGTTTCATTGTCTTTTCTTTTAAAACTATATTGCATGGGTGTCTCAGGTAACATTTGCCAGTCCATTCAAACCCCATGAGGCAATCTTCTTGTCATATAAGGATTGTCTGTTCCCCACTGCCATCCTGTTCTGGCTGAAGAAGCAGCATAGCTCATTTTATTGACTTTGATGAATCTCTGAACCTCTAGCAATGTTGGTTTAATACAGGCTCTTGGCAAGTTTTATTATTGACTGTCATTCTTACTCTTCTTATCTGTACTTTCTTAAATGCTTTGTTCAAAAGCAGCTTAAGCCTTCTCCTTGCTTTTCTTTGTTTCTGGGAGTTCTGACAGCAATTGTCAAGTTGGTCTTACCTTTTCCCAATCTACTCTTGCTGGATCTTTGATTAATAAATAATCAACTAATTTACAATTCTTTTACATTTGTATTTACCACGGTGCCTCATTACATCTTTGCTCTGAAATGCCTTTGATCCTCTCAATGTATTTACTGCAGCACCTTTTTGTTTTCTTTCTTGAAATCTATCCACCAGATTTGGAATGTATTTAGTCTCACAAATGATAGAAGAAACAGGTGAACATAAAGTAGTTCATGCAGAACAGAAGGAAGAGTGAGGAAGGAGACATTGGCAAGGAGCCCTGTAATTAATGATGACAGTTGATTCCTGGTTTTTCAGGGGTGATGAATCTGTGCTGGGTTTGGCTCTAAACTTTACAGCAGCAACCCACGGTACAGAAATTGTTTTGGGGTCCAGGTTCATTATTATGATAGTCCTGTAAAATTCACACAGGAATTTGGAACATATTCAAGGAAATCGGAGTCATTAGCCTCTGTTTAAGAGATGAGAAAGACCTCTTCTTTCTCTAATGGAACCTCATATAATAGTGTCATCTAAACAGCATCTGCTTTCCCCTTTGGAGCTTCTATTTGCAGCTTGATTTTTCAATATGCAGTTCTGCATTTTCCCCCCTCTGGTAAAATACTTAAGTTTCCAGTGCTGATCTGCATGCCTCCTTTGCAGTCTTGGTGGAAAAGAATCTGTGATTACACACACACACACACACACACACACACACACACACACACACACACACACACACACACACACACACACACACACACACACAACAGTTGTGGGAGCGCTTTTTGTTACGTCCACATCCTGAGAATCACCATAGTCAGATATATATATGTGCTAAAGATGTAGCACACTGTTTGTGACAGGTTGTGGTGATGGTGGTGGGGTTAGAAATGTTCTGCATATAAAGCAAAAGACTGTGGGGCAAAGTCCTCCTGTCAAACACGGACCACGATGGCTTTGTAGGCAGACAACTCCTCACAATTCCCAGAGTGGAGTTAAGTGAGCCAAAGATCCGTTTGTTGACAATTGGCCTTCCATGTGCACAAAGTGGTAATGACTATCCCCATGCCCAAACACCATTGGTCATGCAACTGTTTATGTAGTTGTCCATTGCACCCCTGGCAAAACTGGACCGCATTTTGGCTCCAGAGTACCCCTATGCTACAAATTTGTAGCAGCTTGATAGTTGATACCTCTTGATTTGGCATGGCTCCATTCAATAGAATCCCAAATTTTGTAATTTGAAGTACATAGAATTTGCTGTAGTACTTGACTATGTCTCCTCTGAACCACAGCAGACAATTCTACATAAGAATAGCCTTGCTGGAACAGGCCACAGCCCATCCAGTCCAGCATTTTGTCTCACAAAGTGGCTCACTGTTTCAGGGTATTCCCAAGCAGATGTCTTCACCTGCTTACAATTCCCTGCAAATGGCATTGAGAGATATCCTGCCTATCTCTCCAACACAGAGGTTGTCTTTAGGCATCCATAATGATAGCCATTGATACCCTTGTTCTCCATGAACTTGTACAATCAGTGATCCTCTGGGTGAAAAAGTACTTTATCTTTTTTAAGATCTAGTACCCAAAAGATTGATGGAGTGCCCCCCCCCGTTCTATTGTTGTGTGATAAGGAAAACAGCTTTTCCTTATCTACTTTGTCCATACAGTGTAGGATTTTATAAACTTCAATCAGGTCACCTCTTATGTGGCATTGTTCAAGAGTGAAGAGGCACAGCAGTTGCAGCCTCAGAACATAAGGAAGGTTTTCTAGTCCCCTAAACATTCTGGTTGTTCTCCTTTTCAATTTCCATAATATCCTTCTGGAGGTATAGTGACTGGAACTGGACACAATACTCCAGATGGGGCCTCACCATAGATTTATAAAGAGGCAAAATGACACTTCCTGACTTATTTTCTATACCCTTCCTAATGATCCCTAGCATTGAGTTTGCTTTTTCCACTGCTGCAGCACACTGGGTGGACACCTTCATTGAGCTGTCCACCAGGATACCAAGGTCCCTTTCCTGGTTTGTTGCAGAGAGTTCAGACCCCATCAGTTTATAAACGTAATTGGGTTTGTTTGTTTGTTTTGCCCCAATGTGCATCACTCTGAACTTTCGAATGTTGAAGCTCATTTGCCACTGGTTTGTCCACTCCCCAAGTGTCAAGAGAGCCCTCTGGAGCACCTCACAATCTCTGTTTTACTACCCTGTATAATTTAGTGTCATCAGCAAATTTGGCTACCTTGCTATTTACTCCTAATTCTAGATCATTTATGAAGAGGTTGAAAAGTAGGGGTCCCAGTACTGAACCTTGGGGGACCCCACTCTTTACCTCCCCCTACTAGGAGAAATGTCCATTTAGTCATGCTACCCTCTGTTTCCTGTCCCTTAGTCAGTTGCTGATCCAGGACAAGATCTGATTTGATGACTGGCAAAGTTTATTCAAGAGTCCTGGGTCCGGGACCTTGTCAAAAGCCTTCTGAAAGTCCAGATAAACAATGCCAACTGGATCTCCCTTATCTACATGCTTGTTGACACTCTCAAAAAATTCCAACAGATTAGTGAGGCATAATGTGCCGTTGCAGAAGCCATTTTGGCTCTCCTTCAGCAGTGCCTTCTCTTCTATGTGCCTATTAATTTTATCTTATAGGATGGTTTCCATTACTTTACCTGGGACACATGACAAGCTGACTGGCCGGTAATTTCCTGGATAACCTCTGGATACTTTTTTGAAGATTGGTGTTACATTTGCTACCTTCCAGTATTCAGGCACAAAGCCTGATTTGAGGGAAAGATTATATATTTTGGTTAGGACATCAGCAGTTTCATCTTTAAGTTCATTGAGAACTCATAGATGGATATTGTCTGGTCCTGTTGATTTGTTAACATTTAGTTTAACAAGACATGCAAGGACATCCTCCCTGGTTATTTCTATCTGGCTTAATTCTTTGATTTCCCTCCCTACAAAAATAGGCTCTGTTTAGGACATCTGCTCTCTGTTTTCAGTGAATACTGAAGGAAAGAATTCATTGAGTCTCTCTGCAATCTCTGTTTCCTCTTTAATAATCCCTTGCCTTCCATTGTTTTCTAATGGTCCAATGGTCTTCCTAGTTGGGTTTTTACTTCTAATGTGCTTAAAAAAACTCCTTGTTATTTCTTTGAGTGTTTCTAGCTATATGCTCCTCCAAGTCTTGCATTGCTTTCCTGATTGTTGCCTTGCATTTCTTCTGCCTGTTGTCCTCATTTGGACAAGCTTTCCATCTTCTAGATGAACTTTAGTTGTTTTTGATCACTTCCTGAACATCTCCTGTAAGCCACATTGGAGTCCTTTTGGACCTGGCAGTGCCCTTTTTCCTTTTGGGTATGCATTCCAATTTGGCCTCATACACCTGCGAACTACAAATTCTGGGTGTATGATGGATCCTTGACTGTTAAAGCATTAACAAACCACTATAATCATGTAGTAGAGGTGCAATGCTTGGTTCAAAGGAAAGTTAGAATTCAGTCACTTTCTTCAGGACCTAGGAGAGCTCCCAGGGAGCTCATAGCAGCCCTGCTGGGAAGTGGGTGACACCAGAGCACCCTTTCTTCACCCCAGGAGCTGTCCTATCTCCTGAAGACCCTCTGACCTCTTCAACAATTTTGGAAGGCACTTAGCCACTTTCTCAAATCTGCTTTGGAATGGAATATACCCAATATGTCCAGAAAGGTGTCTGGCTGTTGTGGGGAGACCATTAACTTAGGAGAAGAAACAGAACAGAGTGTTGAAAATCAAGGTACGACTGGTTAGCAGACCAGCCTGTTGCCCAAAATCCTGAAAAGAACTACTCCACCATGTCACATTTGCTCATAATTCCTGGTTAAGAACTTGAAAGCTGACTATGTCGGTATCACAGGTGCTGAAAGCAGGGACAAAGATTGCTTGAAGTAAACTGGGAAGTAATTTTCTCGAGCATTTTCCCTCCCCATTTCTGATTGTCAAAATTCATCTCCCAACATCAGCCCTTGCGAGTCTAATTTATAGTTCTCCAGACAAGCCTCCTATTGCAGAACCGACCAGCTTTTGCAGAGGAATTCTAAAAATGAAAGATTTAAGCCATTAAATTACTTTCTCCCCCACACTTTTAAGGGTCAGAAAAGGTCAGAGCAACAATATTTCAAGCCAGAGAAGAGTCTTTACAGCCTGGTGGCACATTTATGAGAGTGAATGTCTAGTTTATGTTGAGGGAATTCTGGCAGAATCAGAGGTAACTCAGGAAAGTACAGGTGTGTATGTACTAAAAGAAAGTGAGAACTCTCTGGAGCTGGGTGCCTAAAAGACCAAAAGTTAAATGAAATCACTGGGAGCTTTCCAATGTTTATAGGGCCCTTGAACACTGTTGTCACTGCCTCAATTGGGTGCTCTGCTATCCATCATGGGCAACCATTCCTCCTCAGAAAACAAGCTCAAGTTTCCAGTGGTCATATGATTTGGGGCTCAAACCATATGCTTACGGTTTTGAGGATGGGCTTACTAGTCTGTCACAGATTCCTCCGAGTACTGTATATGCAAATATTTCTGTGGAGTTGATTTATTTATTTATTTATTTATTTATTTATTTATTTATTTATTTATTTAGTAGCACAGTGGTTAAATGCCTGTACTGCCGCTAAAACTGTGCTCACGCCCTGGGGTTCAATCCCAGGTCGCAGGCTCAAGGTTCACTCAGCCTTCCATCCTTCCGAGGTTGGTCAAATGAGTACCCAGCTCACTGGGAAGGCAATGTATAGCCCGCATACTGTAATTAAACTGTAAACAAGAGCAAGGTGCACTAGAGACAGAGCAAAAAATAAAATCAAAAATAAAATGTATAATAGTGAATCATTATTAAAATAAATTAATACCCAGGAAAAGCTTTTTTAAATAGCCATATCTTTCAGTGTTTTTGAAGACCAGGAGGGAAGATGCCAAACAAATTGCAGAGGGGAATTGGTTCCAGAGATGAGGGGCCACCACTGAGAAAGGCCAATTCCTTGTCAAAGATTTATAGGACCCCTTCAGTGACAGTACTCTCAAATGCCTGAGACGATTGGGTGTTATGGGCAGTATATTTTTCTGTGGGAGCCATTGTGCCAGATATACTTTGTGCTGGGAATTATGCTTCCCCAAAACCTCCAGGTAACATGGTCAGTGGCCCTTCTGCCTGAAGAGATTCTAAGCCCAGCAGGTGAATGGTGATGGTCTCAGTTTTTCCAGGGAAATGTGTTGAACTGGCCGTGAGTTCAAATTTGAACGTTAAAGGTATTCAAGGTGCTGAAGCTATTTGAGGGACAGGAGTTCAGCACCTTGAAATGCTCCAGTAAAGGGAAGAGTAAAACCCATAACAGATTCAATCACCACTGTCAGCAGGAGTCAAGTCCCCAGCTTCCACTGAGGTCCACATCCATTCCTATGAATGGAAGGCAGAGCAACGCCTTGGTATTGCTCACAAGAGCTTATGTTTGCCTCCTGTTTTTGCCTCCCCTTCAAAACAATGGCTTCTGCTACTCCACGTGAGTGTTCTGTTTCCAGGTCCCAAACTATAAATCACATTTTTCACTCCTTTCACAATGTTCCCTGCCCGAAACACACACACATATATAGACACACAGACATATTGGCCCAACCTTACTGCTACTGTTTGTTCTGAAATGTGCTGCTTACCAAAAGTCATTCATAGGGGACTGGTAGCTGAAGTTTATTTTTCAGCACAGTTAAGGGTATCAGTCTGGGTTGAGTCCCAAACAACAATAGGATGTTTTATAGTATCCAAAACCTGTGAATTACTTTCTAAGAATAGATCACTAAGATGGCTTTATAAAAATAAAATTGTTTTCCGCCTTGAAAAAGATTTAAAATAGCCTATCCCCAACCTCTTAGAAAGGCTTTTACCAGACTAAGATTTGAACTTCTGGATTCCGTGACCAAATATGGAGACTTTCACAAATTGCCTTGTCATGAAAGAACCTGTATTTGTTGGGCCTCTGCTATCAAGGATATCGCACATATTTTATTTGATTGTGTGTTATATTCTGTTGCCAGGCAAAATTATCTATCAGCACTAGAGATGGGCACGAATTAAAAAAATGGCATTTCGTTTGTCATTTGTCGTTTAGGGGGTCCGTTTCGGTTCGTTTCCATTTTTCACAAATTTTTGCAAAAAAATCATTTTCATTTTCGTTCGTTTGTTACCATTTTGTTACCATTTATTTCAATTTTTGTGATTTTTTTAGCATTTAAAGCAGTTCAATGTATAGCCGTAATGAAAACGAAACGGACGACAAAATTTCTGGTGTTTCTGTTCATTTTGTTTCATTTTAGAGACAAAATTCATTTGTCGTTTTGTTACGTAATGAAACGAAAAAACAAAAACGGAAACGAAAAATTGTTCATTTCATGCCCATCTCTAATCAGCACTGTTGGGTAAAACAGCCCACTGGAATGTGGACCATAGACTTTCATATCTGCTCCAGAGTCCAAATATACAAGCTGTCCAAAATATAGCTAAATTTATATCTAAGGTAACTGGCATAAGATCCCACTACATCAAACAAATAGGAGATTCCTACAGGGGTGATTCATTTATCTAAATTACATTTATGTTTATTCTAAATTTTAACATTTGTATTGTATTTTATCTATTTATTGTGCTTTTACGTGGTTTCGTATGTATCTTGATACGGTCAAAAATGGTTAATCAATAAACTAAACTAAACTAAACTAAACTAAACTAACTAACTAACTAACTAACTAACTAAAACTAACTAACTAACTAACTAACTAACTAACTAACTGTGGAATACGTACTAGTTCCCCTCTATTTAGCACTGTTGGGACCTCATCTTCAGTACTATGTCCAGTTCTTAACACTATAAGTTTAAGAAGGATGCCAACAAACTGGAGCATGTTCATGGAAGGGCAACAAGGATCATCAGGGGACTGGAAAAGAAACCCTATGAGGAAAGACTGAAAAAACTTAAAAGCCTTGAGAAAAGAAGACTTGAGGGGAGATATGATCACACTTTTCCAGTACTTGAAAGGTAGGAAAGGATATGTTCTCATTAATCCCAGAGTTCGGGACACATAATACTGGGCTCAAGTGACAAGATACCAGATTTTATCTGAATATAAGCAAAAACTTCCTAACTGTTAGAATAGTATGACAATTACCTAAAAAGTTGGTGAGTGCTCCAACATTGGATGGAGGCATGCAAGAGAAATTCAGACAACCACCTGGCAGATATCTTTTGTTCTATATTTCTGCCTTAAGCAGGGATTCAATGGCCTTATACGCCCCTTCCAACTCAATTATTCCACGATTCTATGATTTTTAAAAAAATATATAACTTACATTTAGTGAACTCATATTCTAAAACAAAGATCCTAAATCTAAATCGCCCAGTCTTAGTTACGTTACAGCAATTCCACTGGCTGCCAACCCAGTTCTGGATACAATTCAAAATGCTGGTTTTATTGCCTTCCCAGTGAGCTGGGTACTCATTTTACCAACTTCGGAAGGATGGAAGGCTGAGTGAACCTTGAGTCTGCTACCTGGGATTGAACCCCAGGTTGTGAGCACAGTTTTAGCTGCAATACAGGCATTTAACCACTGTGCCAATAAATAAAAAGCTATATCAGCTAAAACAGTGATGGTGAACCTTTGGCACTCCAGGCGTCTTGGACCACAACTCCCAGAATTCTAAGCCTGTATGGCCAATGGCAATGGACTGTGAGAACTGTGGTCCAAAATATCTGGAGCGCCGAAGGTTCGCCACCACTGGGCTAAAGCTATCTCAAGGACTGCTTCTCTTTTTATGAGCCAACCCAGGTATATTTGAAAGGATGTCATATTGAAAATGGAACAGGTTTGTTTTCCATGGCTCCAGAGACTAAGACTTGGGCAATGGTTACAAACTGCAGGGAAAGAGATTCCATTTGAACATTAGGAGGAATTTCATGATGATTAGAGCTGTTCAGCAGTGGAATATGCTGCCACAAAGGGTGGTGGAATCTCCTTCTTTGGAGGTTTTTAACCATAGGCTGGATGGTGATCTGTCTGGAGGACTGTCATAGTTTGCATGGGAGGTGATTGAACTGGATGGCCCTTGAGGTCTCTTCCAACTCTATGATTCTATGATTCTATGAAACAATTGAGGGAGGCTTTCCTCTCCATGCCACGATTCTCACAGGTGTGTTTGATGGGGAGGCCTTCTCTGTTGCTGCTCCCAGACTCTGGAACTCCCTCCCACAGGAGGCTATCCTAGCCCCACATTAGATGTCCTTCAGGCAGCCTTTTTGTTAGTGACTGGCTGTCTGAGAGTAGTGGGTTTTTTTAATGGGTTGTTGAATCTTGATGCTTTAAATGTATTTTACTACTGGTTTCATTTATGGTCTTTAATAAAACATTTGTTAGACTTTTTTAAATATTTGTATGCTTACTGGTTTTACCTTTTAAATATTATCTTTTATGGAGATAAGATTCCTTGAGCTTGTTTCAAGATGAAAGTGGAATAAAACTATTTAAATAAAAGAATATTATTCAATTTAGAACCTCCAGTTTAAAGACTATTTTTGATGTTTTTGTTGATCATGATGACATGGAAATTTTACTCTCTCTTTAACTGCTTGCATTCTCTTTTAGCCTTAATGTTGCCTTTTGTTGCTGTAAGATGCCCCTCAATTCCCTGTTCTCAAACTTGAATACGTCTTAATTGTACTGACTGTATATTGTCCCTCATTACTGTAAGCTGCCTTGGGTCCTTTTCCAAGGAGAAAGGCAGGGTAAAAATACTCTAAATAAATAAATAAATAAATAAAATGATGTTCTCCATCTTTGGACATGTTTCTCTTTTTTTCAGATTGTTACTTTTTATTTTTCTCAGGATCACTCCCAGAATCTCCTAATGCCCATGGTGGTTAAGAAATCTTTTGAGTTATAATCCAAAAAAGCACATTTTCCTTGAACTGCTCATTTCATTTGTTTCCAATGGATCTGACAGTAACAAAGGTTATAGGAAAGCAGCAACTTTAGACTGGGAATTTACTGCTTGACTGACTGATTATATTTATATACTTCTTTTCCAGAAGCATTGTCATGGCTATGTACACTTTTCAAATAAAGACATTACAAAGGTAAATTCATATTTAAAAGTATGAAAAGAACATTTAAATCATCAAGGAGTATAAGGTGAAATGACTATATAATATCCATACTTAGAATATATGTTCAGTCTGGGTTACACTGTCAGTCATTATTTTCTAAATCCACTTTTTCATCAATTTAAGTCATGGGAACATGAGCAATGAAATGATGTTTCCCCACAACCTGCTCTTAATGCATATGTCATGTTCCAGGGGTGAAAAAAATTAGGTCATATAAATTTATGTCTCTAAATGAAAAGTTATAGCTGTCACACCACTCATAAATGTTTGCTAAACTAAACAACCATTTATAACATTGGCTCGTTACTGCTCAGCTGAACAGAGACCAGTTCTGAATGGACAATTAATGGCTCTTTTCAAAAGTGCTTGCATTTTATTTCAATCACTCTTTTTAGGATGGTTATTTTTTAAAAAAAATAGCTGCTGGTTTAAGGCAACGTTATCTTTAAGCTGCATGGCCAATGCCATGTGCCTGCCCAGTACTGGATCAAGACCGCCCATTTAAGAACATAGGAACATAAGAACATAAGAACAGCCATGCTGGATCAGGCCAAAGGCCCATCTAGTCCAGCTTCCTGTATCTCACAGTGGCCCCACCAGATGTGTCTGGGAGCGCACAAGACAAGATATCTGTCTCCTGATACCATTCCCCTGCATCCGGACCTTGAAGTACCCCGGTTTTAAGCCTGGAGATGACACATCTCCATCATGGTTTGTAACCTGTGATGGACTTCTCCTTCAGGAATCTGTCCAATCCCCTTTTGAAGGCATCCAGGCCAGATGCCATCACCACCTCCTGTGGCAGGGAGTTCCACAGACTAACAACATGCTGGGTAAAAAAAAAAAAATCTTTTGTCTGTTCTCAGACAGACAAAAGTGTATGTCCCCTAGTTCTGGTACCTTATGAGAGGGAAAAGAGCATCCCTTTATCCACTTTATCATGCCCTGCATAATTTTGTACGTCTCAATCATAACCCCCCTTAGGCACCTTTTTTTCCAGACTAAAGAGGCCCAAATGTTTTAGCCTTTCCTCATAAGGGAGGTCCCCCAGCCCAGTAATCATTTTAGTCACTCTCTTCTGCACCTTCTGCAAGACTGCACACATGGGGTGAGGGCCCTACTGAGCACTCCAGAAAACTCGAGGGAACATTGGTTCAAGGTTGCAGGAAAGATGGGCGGAGAAAGCCAAAGCAAGTTGGGTTGCAACTCAAACAGGGCCTGTCTACACAATAAATGAAAACATAAAAAAAACTTGGTAAAACACAACTGAAAGCATTATAGACCTATTGGTGTTGACATCAAGTATGCAGAGCCCGCGGCCTCTAATTGTCACTCACCAACAAGGTGCTGGCTTGCCTCTTGGTTGTGCGACCCAGGTACACTCCTGCATTTCCTTGAGACACCTCACTTGCTGCAGCACATGCACACAAACCCTACAGGAACACCAACAGGACTGCACATGGTATTAAAATTAATAAAGGTTCCCCCTGCACATGCATGCTAGTCGTGTCCAACTCTAGGGGCAGTGCTCATCTCCGTATTCAAGCAGAAGAGCCAGTATTGTACATGACTGTGGCCATGTGGCCGGCATGGCTGCACAGAAACACTGTTTTACCTTCCTGCTTTATACGGCGGTACCTATTTATCTACTTGCATTTACATGCTTTCGAACTGCTAGGTTGGCAGGAGCTGGGGTTATCAGCGGGTGCTAACTCCACCCCATGGCACCTGGGATTCAAACAGCTGCACTGCTGACGTTGCAGCTGACACTTTTCGGAGCCTTAGTCCACTGAGCCACCATGTCCCTGGACCCTGGTATTAAAATTACAATTGGATTAAAAGCCACTATGAGCCATTTTGAAAAAAGTTTAGTTTAGAGCCCAGCCTCTAAAAGCTGCTTCTTCATCAAGAGTCTTCTACCAATGGCCCAGATGGATGGAAGTTCTTTGCTTGCCAGGCAAGTAGCAAGAGGTAGAGAACTTGGCCTAGCCTTCTCTGGAAAGGAGCTCCACCATCCAAAGGCAGCTATCGAGAAGGCCTTGACTCATTCCTAAAAGAGAGAAGCATCACTCCTCCTGAGGATGTCAAACCCAGGCAGATGCATATTAAAGAAGAGTCCTGCAAACAGTTCTTAACTAAAAAAAAGTGTTCTGATTAAATACCATCCCAAAGTGCTTAAAGCACTCTCTGGGCAGTTTATAATTTATTTATGCAGGCTACACATTGCGCCCCACCCGGCGAGCTGGGTACTCATTTTGCTGACCTTGGAAGGATGGAAGGCTGAGTGAACCTTGAGCCTGGCTACCTGGGATTGAACCCCGGGTCATGTTTTGGTTGCAGTACAGCAGTTTAACCACTGCACAATGAGGATCTGGCAATTTGAATAGTGCCAGGAGATTAACTGGTGTCTGATGAAGCTTCCTTACCAAGGGGGTCATGATTACTGTACTAACAACAGATTACTGTTAATAATTTGGACTCAGCCTCCTGGTCCAGTAGATATTTACTAACCACTTTCAGCAGGAAGGACTGCTTTGAAATGTTACGGTAATATTGGCAGGAGTTATTGGAGCCAAGTGACCCAGCTGGACATGACCCATTTTGACTAAAGGACCTCCAAACTTCTTCCAGCTCTGAATTCTTATGTCCAGCAGTGTTATTCTTTGGGTAATGCCTGTCTGTGCAAATGCTTGTACTCTTGTGCTACAGCCTCTTCATTACACTCATGTCCATTCCTTCTTCCTGCCATATTCTCCTCAATGGAAATGTGGATTTTGAAACTGTAGGGCAGGTATGTCCAAAGTCAGGCCCGGGGGCCAAATGCAGCCCATTTTCAAATTCTGAACGGCCCACGGCTTCTTCTCCCCACTGGCTCAGCCTGTCACACATCCCTGCCAGCTGGCCGCTCCCCATACCGGATGGAGGTGTTAGCTTGCAGTTTTATGGTTTGCCTGCCCTCTTTGCCTCTGTCGATCCCCCCAGCCACCTGCCCAGCCTACCCACTCCCAGCTCCATTGCTGCAGCATCCTCCGCACCTCCTTGCATATTATAGAGACTTGTCCAAAGTCTGGCCTGGGGGCCCAAAGCAGCTGAATGGTCGGCCCCACACATTTTCGCCTCACCAAATCTGGCCCTCCTTGCAAAAAGTTTGGGCACTCCTGCTGTAGGGGCAAGGTTTCGTTGTCCCTTCTTAAGTCTCTCTCTCTCTCTCTCTCTCTCTCTCTCTCTCTCTCTCTCTCTCTCTCTCTCTCTCTCTGTGTGTGTGTGTGTGTGTGTGTGTGTGTGTGTGTGTGTGTGTACGCGTGCGTGCATGTGTAAGACAGAGAGGGGGGGAGAGATTGTTTTACTATTTAGAAGACACAACTTAATATTTGGCTTTACCATGTTACTACTTGCCATGTTGAATGCCACCCATGCTTGGAAGGATGCCCAAAGCATTGATGAGTTCTTTGCACCTGTCCTCGATATCCCATGCCTTTCATCTTTGAAGAGAGAGAGGCAAGTTTTACCCCTTCCTTATCTCAACTGCAGATGCAACTTGGGCTTAACTTTTAGACATCTGGAAAGTTCAAACCTAGGCCTAATACCCTTTTTAAACATCAGAAAAAACATATTTTTATAATATGTTCTCCACAATCACAGATCTGATCCACAGCGCTTGTATCTAAATGTCACCGGAATTTAAAGACCAGAGTTTATTGGTTCAGGGATACTCTAAGATGCATTTAATGTTAAGCATGTACTGGAAAGCCTCATTCCAAACACATTTCAGGGAATCACCATCAAATGCTGGACTAAATCAATCAGTAGCCCCCATTATGAATTTTATAGGTTCTATGCCATGCACCCATCCCGCATTGACTGCATATAAATCAATTAAATGATAACTCTTGAGCTAGTGACTTTATAGCTCAGACATAAAGGCTCCAAAGTTTTAATGACTAAGAATGGTGGCTTGATTTGCTCAGTCATTGACAGAGGCCTGAATTTCCTCTTACCGACACATCAGTGAGACAGGAAGAAGCAAAGTACGGTAAGTAGATTTCAACCCAAGACATTGAAGAACTTTGGGGAGTGTAATTAAGGATGTATAAGCAATTTACACCCTTGAGTTCTTTCTAATTTATCCAGACCCTGCTGCTTGGGCAGAGAAGTGATGTAGCATAAATTTGCAGGCAGAAATTTGTACAGTTTCAGGCTTGTGAGTTTTTCCACCCCCACCCCCAAATAAACCAAGCAGGGAATTAAGATGCATCCATCACTATATACACATATTAAAAATCTGTGCAGGAAAAAAATGTGCACTATTCTAAAATACACATAGCTTTACTCAATTTAGATTGCATCACAAAATGTGTGCAATTAAAACACACACACATTACCCACATTACATACCCAACACTACCCAGCGTGTTGTTAGTCTGTGGAACTCCCTGCCACAGGAGGTGGTGATGTCATCTGGCCTGGATGCCTTCAAAAGGGGATTGGACAGATTTCTTGAGGGAAAAGTCTATCACAGGTTACAAACCATGATGGAGATGTGTAATCTCCAGGTTTAAAACCAGGGTACTTCAAGGGCCAGATGCAGGGGAGTGGTATCAGGAGACAAATATCTAGTCTTGGGCACTCCCAGACGCATTTGGTGGGGCCACTGTGAGATACAGGAAGCTGGACTAGATGGGCCTTTGGCCTGGTCCAGCATGGCTCTTCTTGTGTATGTTCTGTGTTCTTATGTATTATGGTGGGAAATGAACAAAAATGTAGATCAGAAATACATTGATTATTGGGAATCTACATAGGCTTGAGCACTGGTTAGGCCTTCTCTTGAATCCTGTGTCCAGTTCTGAACACCGTACTTCAAGAAGGGTACTAACAAATTTGAACAAGTTAGAGCTCAAGATACTGGAAGCCAAGTTTCAGCTAAATACTACAGCAGAAAAAACTTCCTAACTGTTAGAGAAGTACAGCAATTGAGCCACTTACCTCAAGAGGCAGTGAGTACTCCAACACTGGAAATTTAGACTCTTACCTGCACGGAGCAGGGGGTTGAACTTGATGACCTCTTAGGCCCCTTCCCACTTCATGATTCTATTATTATAAATCACTCTTCAAGTATTTAAAGTAGGAAAACTGTGTTTCTATTTACAATGGCAATCAGTAGTTACAACTGGAAGAATAAAAGAAAATGAGATGTCATAATCTTTGCAGGTGGAAGAGACATCCTTCCATGACTGCTGCACAGAGCTGAAGCGGAGACAGTGAAAGAGAAAGAGAGAACAATGGGAAGAAAGAAAAATCAAGAAGAAGGGCAGAGGTTTGCCTCAAATGCTGGAAGTGTGAGTTGGAACAAAATAGGATAGTAGCAAGCAAAGAGCTCCTTTCCATTATTATTCAGTGTTAGAAGCATGCAAGATTGTTATCATCCCAACACTAATAAGGCAGAATTCACACAAAGCTGGCACGGAACAAGTTTCATAGTGGTACTGCCCTTCTCTATTCAGAATCCTAGCCTTGTAGAGAGGGGAGCCTCGAAATCTAGCTGAGATTATTGTCCCTGAAACAGGAAGAGTGCACACAGTCACAACTGAGCTCCTTCTAAAGGCACCATAAGATCTGATGTTACAGGATGAAAAGTCTCGGTCTAGCGCATTTCCAATGAGAAAAGGATGAAAAACTGCCATTGAAGGCTAAAATGTATGTTACAGATAAGTCACCCTTACAGCAAAACATAGATTAGTGTTCCATAAATGTGATTCAGGCAGACCTTCATGTCTTAGAAATTAGCTTCAGAAACGAAGCCCATCTTAAGCTCCTAAAGACTCATTGTGAACTACCCCAATAGCACCCTCCACAACAACACCAGGACTTGAGCCAGCCTAAAATGTTTTATCAGTGAAACACAAGTTAAGCAAGCATGGCCAATAGGGTTTAATTCAATTATGTCTCAAGCAGATACTTTAAAGTCCATGTCTGCAGTCTGGCTAGTCCCAAAACTCATTGGGAGGCAGCTCTCCAGTAGAAAAGGATGCTCTTCTTTTCTAACAATTCCAGCAGGTTGCAGGTGGTCCAAGCAAGGGGTGCCACAATAGGTATTTTGGATGGAGGAGGTGACTCAGCTCCACATGGTATAGCTGTAGGATTCCCCAAAAGGTCCTTCCATTCCATAGATTTGTAAGGTCTTGGCAGTGGCATGGCTGAGTGTAGCGTGTACCTAGCTGGCTTCTTCTAGAACACAGAGCATAGAATCAAAGAATCATAGAGTTGGAAGAGACCTCAAGAGCCATCTAGTCCAACCCCCTGCCATGCAGGAGCCCCCATCACTGGACTCCCGACATATGCCCATCCAGCCTCTGCTTAAAAACATCTAAAGAAGGAGACTCCACCACCCTCTGTGGTAGCCTATTCTACTGCCGTAAAAGCAAAGAAAAGCAAAGCAAAGTGTTCTGCTTATATACCGCCCCATACTACTACAAGTAGTCTCTGGGCGGTTTACAATTTTAATTACAGTGTGCAGGCTACACATTGCCCCCCCCCCCAGCAAGCTGGGTACTCATTTTACCAACCTCGGGAGGATGGAAGGCTGAGTGAACCTTGAGCCTGCTACCGGGGATTGAACCCAGGTCGTGAGCACAGTTTTACTTGCAGTTTTACTTGCAGTACAGGCATTTAACCACTGCGCCATGAGGCTACAGCTCTAACTGTCAAGAAGTTCTTCCTAATGTTTAAATTGAATCTCTTTTCTTGTAGTTTGAGACCATTGTCCCGCGTCCTAGTCTCTGAAGCCATGGAAAACAAACATGTCCCTTCTTCAATGTGACATCCTTTCAAATATTTAAACATAGCTATCATATCCCCTCAGTCTTCTTTTTGCAAGGCTAAGCATTCCCAGCTCCCTAAGCCGCTCCTTGTAAGACATTTCTTCCAGGCCTTCAACCATCCTGGTCGCCTCCTCTGTACCCGCTTGAGGTTGTCAACATCCTTTTTAAATTGAGGTGCACAGAACTGGACACAGTACTCCAAATGGGGTCTGACCAGAGCAGAATATAGTGGTACTATCACTTCCCTTGATCTAGACACTATGATTCTGTTGATGCAACCAAAAATTGTGTTGGCTTTTTTCTCCGCCGCTTCACACTGCTGACTCATGTTCAATTTGTGGTCCACCCAGACACCCAGATCCCTTTCACAGGTACTATTTTCCAGCCAGAGTGAAATGAATAGGCCTGCTTCCCTGGAGACTTCACCTCTTGAAAGAACAGGTGGCTCTTTTGTTGGCTTAGCTTGCAGAGGATGGTCCTGGTATCATCGGTGTCAGTATCAAGCTCAGCAACAGTTATTAGCTGAGAGGGCTTCGCAGTTGACCACTTTCAGCCCTGCAAAACAAAACCCAGGCTAGCTCTTCTCAAAGGAGGCATGAGGAGGAGGGGCAAATCATGCTCCCACGTAGAGATGGTCACAAACCTGAAAAATGGTGGTTCATGATGGTTCATGGTTGAGTGATAAGCAGGGAGGTGGGTGCATGCGCAGAGACAGCTGGCCCAGCTCCTGGAAGGGAAGCCAGGCCATTGTCTCTGAAAACAGTAGTGGTGGTGGAAGAGGATGCAGAGTAAGATAGGGAGGTAACAAGGGGGCAGGTGGGCATCCATTGTGCTAAAGCAAAATGAAGCACTGGATGGAAGAAAACTTTGGCACTTCATTTTTGTTTAGACAAAGTGGGTGGTACGAAATGAAGACAAACTGAACCACGAACCAGGCCAGGTTTTTTTTTTCAGTTCATAGTTTGATTCTTACCCATCTCTACTCCCATCCTGCTCCCTGTAGGAACCACCCAACTGCCATAAAACTGAGATGGCGCTGTAGCACCCTCAGTTACCTGTGATTTGCCACTCTCCATTCACTCTGAACAAGAGTATTGCCAAGCATCACGGGTGAAACTCAAAAATATTCACGACCAAGTCCAAGCTTGGATTTCCTTTATCTGCCTTTATTCAGAGCATATAATGTAGACCGCACTTTGACATGATAGAAAAGATATATGAGTGGTCAAAACTATGCCATTAATCATTATTCTCAATTAAAAAAAATTATTGTGTTGTTTATTTTATTTTATTTATTTTATTTTTATACTGCCCATCTTCCCAGGGAACTCCAAGTGGTTAACAATGGAGTTAAAAGAACAATAAAACACAAGATGAAGACAATACAAATGCCAAACAAGAGGGAATGGCAGTGTGCTGGATCAGACCAAACACATGTCCCATATTTTATTGCCATAGCAACCAGCCGGCTGCCTAAGGGAGGCCTAAGAGCATGAGAATCAAAGCTCACAAACAAATATCTAATTAACCTTAAGCTGGGCATTAACTGAGAGGTCTCCAAGTAGGCAAGGTGGGACATATAAAAGAGGACAACATGGATGCCATCTTCCAATGAGAAGAATTGCTGTGTCTCCCAACAGAGGGAATCACCTTGGAAGTTCAAGAAAATCAGCCATCCAGGAGGCGGACGCAGGTGTTTCTCAGCATCTACTGGCGGAGGTGGTTACCAAGAGTCATACAGGCCCTTGAAGCAAAGTCTCCCATTGCCTCAGTACTGCTGAATAGAAATGGGCACAAATAAAAAAAACGACAATTCATTTTGTTTTGGTTCGTTTTAAGGTTTGGTTCATTTTGTTCCATTTTAAATGATTTTTTTTTAGAAAAAAATCATTTTGTTGGTTTGTTTATTCGTTATTCATTTTGTGTGTAGTGTGTATGTGGTGCTTGAGCAACTGTGGCTGGGGGAAAGAGTGGGCTTTTTTGTTTTTTTATTTTCTTTCAGTGCCAACTGCGGGGGCCCTGGGGCCACATCAGTGCTGGGGGTTTTAAATAATTTTTTAAAATATTTTAGGGTGCCGACCAGGCCACCCCTGGGGTCTGGTCGGCGCTCCTTTTATTTTTTATTTTTATTTTATTTTTATTGGGGTTTTTTTTTTTTACTGCCGACCACGGCTCTGCTACAGCTGTAGCGGTGCCATTGGCTTTTCTTCCCCCTGGGTCGCCATCCCTCAAGGACCTCCAGACCAGCACCAGGTAGGAGACATCTCCCCCCCCCCATTAACGAAACAAACCTAACCAAACCAATTTTTCTCAGTTTGGTTTGTTTCGTTTTAAATTTACCCCTAGGGTCGTTATTCATTTCATTATGTAACAAAATGAATAACGAACAACAAAATGAACTAAAAGTTTGTTTCGTGCCCATCTCTACTGCTGAATGTAAAAGGCTTTTTCCAGGTTATAGCCTGGTAATGGAAAAGTTCAATGCACTCCCAATCTGAGCCCGAGTTCTCTCGAAAGCACTTCAGGCAGTGGCTCGCAGAACTGAAGTAGAGCTCCTCTCAGATCTGTTTTTGTATCATCTTGCAACTGGGATAAGGCTAATCTTTTCTTCTTTTGAAAGCTGTTTGCTTAGGTGGGAATTGCTTTTTCAGTATTGCTTGCGAGAAGTGCTTTGTGTGAGAGGAGTGGAGAAATGGAGAAACGGAAAAAAGAGGGAAAGCTGTTTATTGTGGGTTTGTGCCTGCTTTTGTGTGTGTGTGTGTGTGTGTGTGTGTGTGTGTGTGTGTGTGTGTGTGTGTGTGTGTGTGTGTGTGTGTTGTGCGAACTCTTCTTTGATGTTTGGGGGGTTTTGTTACTAATTCAGATGTTGCCAAAGGATACGAACAGCTGATGAAATGAATACACAAGTAGGCTTGGTGCCTTACCAATGAACTAATCAGGAGTCACTTTTGGAAAACTGGGCTCAGAAAAATAATAAGATAAATACTTCACTATTAAAAGGAAGCAGCATAGATTTTTCTTAATTTAGGGTACTCCATCCCATACCTGCCATAATTAGGATTGATTTTTATTTTCTTGGGACCTATATTTTTCTATGTGTTTCTTCCAAAAAAGCTGTTTTTAGGCACATCTTTCCTAGAATACACCTCTTTGCAATTTGTTATCACTAATATAACAGTCTCTCAACCTTTGATTTCATGAATATACAATTGATATATCAATTTACTGAATGAACATACATTTTTGTCCATGGAATAGATAGGAGTTTGAAATTTGCAAGGAATGCTTTATAAAATGCATACCTTTCCAACAAGCATCTTAAAATAGAATGTTGGAGCATATTGAACATCAGATTTGAACATTCACATCATAGAATCATAGAATCATAGAGCTGGAAAGGGCTTGTAAGGCCACTGAAACCAAACCCTGGCACCAACTTGTTCACTTTTTGTTAAGAGACCTGCACTACAACATCTAGTGACATCTACTTATTAAAACTCAACAAAACACAGCAGTGTGGGCCACATACTGAACCCCACTGAGTAGGGTTTTAAATGAATGCTTTGAATTTATTTGTGTTGTTGTATTGTCTGCCATGTTTTTAATGGGGTATCTCTTTGATCCTTTTTATTATTTGTAATACAGTACAACTGGCTTATCGGGGTGGGGGATCAGTTCCAGGATCCCCGGGTATAGTGACATCTGTGGCAAAGAGAAAAAGAAAGAAAGAAATATATTCCCTCCTTGCCGCCACAGTAGCAGTGGTGGCGGTGGCAAGAGGGGAGAAAATTAAAAATAAAACCTACCACCCCAATGCCTGCCACCCTTCTCCTCGCCACCGCTGCTGCAGGCCAGTCAGACACTCTCCCTAGAAGTTGAGTGGGGACTCACCTGCTGTGCCAATTGGCTTTTGACCTTCTGGGTTGAGTCCCAGGTGGCAGATTGGAAGTTTTGAACTTCCTGCTCAAACTTCCGATTCACTGCCCGGGACCTGAGTGGGAGATTCAAAGTCTCCACTTCACCCTTCCAGATAGTGCCTGGCCTGTAGGTGGTGGGTGCTGGTGGTGGGAATGCCAAAGGCCAGGCACTCTGTGGAGGGGTGAGGTGGGGACTTTGAATCTGAGGTGGTGGATCAGCACCTGAATGGAAATTTCCTCACCCCTCTGCCAGCGAGGAGGAAGGTGGCAGGCATTGGTGGTGGTAAATTTTATTTTTAATTCGCTCCCCTCCCCTCCTTGCCCCTGATAACCAACAGTGGATAACTGAACCCACGGTTAGTGAATAAGCAGATAAGGGGGAGTCGTATAGTGTTAGTATTTGCAGGGCTCTTTCACAACTAAGGAATGAATCTGAAATACGCAAAACAATAAAACTAATTATGCTACTAGTGTACAAATATTTATCCAGTCAGCTAGGCTTTTATGCAGCTTATTGGAGAATTCTGCCGACAGTACATTCATTTTATGGGACCAAGCGCGGCAAGTGCTGTGCATTGAGATTTCAGCTTCCTTTCATGTGACCTGCAGTCCTACTATCCAAAGCTTTCTCCAATGTCTGATTTCAGCCCTCCAGGACAACTGTCTCAACCTTCTTCAGCCAGCCCACTCAGAGATGGAGAAATGGAGATCCTTGAAAGATCATTTGGCCTCCTTCGGACATCCCAGCATGGTGACATGTCCTCTCATTATGTCCAGGTCTGATAACATCCTGACAGGGTAAGAAATCTTGAATTTGCCCAAGCATAGCAATATATGGATAGCAAATTCAGTGGCTATTAGGAGACACCATAATGGAAATCAATTTATTATCCTAGATGAATAATGTGAATGATATGATAGACAAAGAATGATCTCCACAGCTATACTAAGGTGACAGCATTCTCTACTGTCAAGTTAGAACTCTAATAGAGCTTTTAAGGCAAGTGAGATATTTAAGGAGTGGTTCTATCGGCACCCAAGTGAGTTTCCATGGCACAGCAGGATTCAAAAGCAGCTAGTCCACGGATCACCCTCTATGCTTCTGCAGTCTCTGACCGAAGAAACTCACTGTAGGTCATTACTTTTTGTAAAGTAATGGAAACCAGGAGGGAGAAATTGACATGTCTCCTGCAAGTACTGTTTTGCTTCCACCCAAATATATATGACACCCAAGATGTAGGTCCTAATAGCATACCTGTGGATTTCAAAAAGAAAAGCAGTCCAATCAGTCTGAAGTCTCCTCCACTTGAAAAGGCCACAAATGACATTATGAAATTGATCTTTCTATCAGATCACATAAACTGTGAAGCACCCGTCAATCGTCAAAGGCATTAGAAGGGCAAGAAAATAGACTTTCTTTCCAGGAGGAAATAAGTGATAATGCCTCTTTTAAAAGCAAGGACAGAAGGTTAGGTCTTGTAGTGAAAAGAAAAAAATCTGACGTTAAGAATTTTTTTTGTTATTTTTCATTCTCAAAAGATAATGGCCAGGTTTGGGATATTTCTTTCGAATAATAGCAGGACTGTAGTAGCAGCAGAAATCTACAGTAGGTACTAGTATATTTTGCTTTGTGCTGAAAAAAGGACCTTGAGGGTCAAGATTTAGTAAAGACCTGGAAAATAAGTTCTAAAGAATCTGGAAGTTGAGTCATGGCAACTGGACTTCTTTTCCTTGAGAGATAGAAACATTTCACTGCTCATCCAAACAGCTTCATCAGTCATTCAGACTGGTTGGTGAGAGTAATAAAATAAAATAAAATAAAATAAAATAAAATAAAAAATGTGCTGATCCAGCCCGTGGGCCAGTTGGTTGGTACAAGTTAAAAAAAATGATAAAAAACTCACACTGACCCGGCCCACGGGCCAGCTGGTTGGTGTGAGTAATAATAAAAAAATAAGTAATAGTAATAATAATAATAATTTTAAAAACATGCTAACCTAGCCCACGGGCCACCTGGTCGACACGAGTAAAAAAGGGGGAGGGGAGGTGCTGACCCAGCCCACATGGTTGGTGTGAGTAAAAAAAAAAAAAAAAAATGGAAAAAAATTAAAAAACATGCCAACCCTGCTCACTGGCCAGCTGGTCGGCACGAGTAAAATAAATAAATAAATAAAATATTTTAAAAGTGCCAACCCAGCCCATGGGCCAGCTGGTTGGTGTGAGTAATAATAATAATAATAATAATAATAATAATAATAATAATAATAATAATAATAATAATAATAATAATAAGAAGAAGAAGAAGAAGAAGAAGAAGAAGAAGAAGAAGAAGAAGAAGAAGAAGAAGAAGAAGAAGACAGCCCCGGCCTGTGGGCCAGCTGGCTGGTGCAAGCAAAAAAAAAAAAAAAAAAAAAAAAAGAAAAGAAAAGAAAAATGCATCTACTCAGCCTGCAGGCCAGCTGGTCAGCATGAGTAAAACTAAATAAATAATTTTTTTAAAATGTGCTGACATGACAGTGTGCCAGCTGGTTGGCACAAGTTATTTTTTTTAAAAAAACCTATTTTTTTTAAAAAATGTTTCATTTTAAACGAAACGAAAACAATTAACAAATGAAAAATGAAACAAAACTCAATTTTGGTGTTTCATGCCCATCTCTATTCACATAGTGTATGGAAGTATGTGCATGTTTGAAAAGTATAACAACGTAACCAAGTATCCCAGAGGTGGTGGAATTCAAGAGAAAATTAGACAACCACCTGTCATATCAGCTTTGATTTGGATTCCTGCATGGAACAGCAGTTTGGACTGCCTTATAGGTCGGTTCCAACTTAGCTAATCTATGGTTCTCTTTCACTTGCTTCTACTAGTTTCTGTCATTGCCTTAAAGCATGGGAGAGGAAACTTTGGCCCTCCAGATGTTTTGGGCTATAACTCTCAGAATCCTGAGCCTGTATTGCCAATGATAAAGGATTGTGGGAGTTGGAGTTCAAAACATCTGCAAGTCCAAAGGTTCCCCTGCCCTAACGCTACGGCACTACTGTTTGAAATGATCAGCATTCAATCAAGAGCTTTCCCCATGTTTTACACTCTTCTTCTTTCTATTTAATCCTGATCATCACAAAGTTTGACATACATCTGCTACCCATGTATTCTCAAGGAAATCTGTGAAGCACAATGAAGTATCGGGCACAATGAACTGAAGAGACGTTCCAGTGCTTCATGCAAAAACGTCTGAAGTGGAACACTCGGGCAGAACAAATGAAATAATGAATTCAAAAATTGAATTTTCATTGCCCGTATCACTGTCTCTGACATGCCTACTTAGGAGGAGGCATAAAACTATCCAGCCACATTATTATGAACGTCTTGGATGGAGCTTAGGGTGAGAGCAGTAATATAATTTTAACAGTTATTTTTAAAACAATAATGTGTGACTCTCCCTCCATGCACATGATACACACAAGTCACTTGTGGAATATCCTCTTCTGGAATTACCCTTTATCCCCAAAGCTATAGGTAAACACAGAACATAGCTAGGAGCAATTTTCCGTGAGAAGACCCTTTTCCCCTACATTTATTTTTTTTTCTAGTAGGAAGAACCCGTTCTCTCCTGTATTTGTTATTTGAGAAAATAAAAATAAATTTGGATAGACAACCTTACCACAAGTATATTAAAAACTATTCAGGCATTACTTACCCAATTGCCTCCCTACACCCACTCTTCTTCTTCTTCTTCTTCTTCTTCTTCTTCTTCTTCTTCTTCTTCTTCTTCTTCTTCTTCTTCTTCTTCTTCTTCTTCTTCTTCTTCTTCTTCTTCTTCTTCTTCTTTGGTTTCTCCAAATGAGGAGTGTCAGATGTCTAGCTGCTTATGCACTAGATGAGTGAGATAATGTAATGAATGAATGAATATGTGCAATAGCTGATATTGCTTGCAAGGAAGTTCTCTGTGAAAGCAAGAGTCCAGGGAAATGGTTGTTCTTCGTGGACAGCTCCCCATCAGCATCCTTCCCCTGTGATTTTTCCTGCTCTCCTATATGATTGTATTTGCATGAGCTTGCCAATGCCTTTGAGGGTTTCTTTCTTTTATTATGTTTCCCTCTATCATGCTCATTCTTCGGATGTTTTCTGTTGGTGTACAAGGCTGGGTACAAGGCTGGTTTATGCTTTTATTTGTTGTTAGATTGCCACTAGATGAGCAGCATATACAGTGGTTCCCCCACCCATTCGCGGTTCATATACTGCGGTCCCACTATATCACGGGACCACAGTATATGAAAAAAGACCCCCTGGGGTAAGGGGGGGAAAGGCCTGGGGTAACAGGGGAGGGCCTGTCGGAGGCCTCAGAAATGACTTCTGGTTCACAGGGAGGCCTTTTTGGGGCCTCCAAAAGACCTGGAAAGGCCCTCGCAGGCCCATTTGGGGCAGCACCAGACTGGGGGTAAGTACAAGGCCCCCCAGCTAGGCGCCCCAGGCCCAACCCAACCTGCATCTGCATATCACGGATTTTCAATTATCGCGGGTCAGGTTGGGTCTCTAACCCCCATGATAGGCAGGGGAATCACTGTACGTTGAAGGAAGGAAGGAAGGAAGGAAGGAAGGAAGGAAGGAAGGAAGGAAGGAAGGAAGGAAGGAAGGAAGGAAGGAAGTTTTCATTCTACTGACAAATCACTCTCCATTTGGTGATGGATGATGGAAGATGATGCAGTTAGGCTTACTTCTCTAAATGTGATGTAAAACACCAGATGAGTAACACCTGAATATGGCTATTGCATTGCTCTGTTCTGTTGATATTGACTTGTTCTGTTTGCATTGTCTTGCCCTCTTATTTGAGTTCAGTGGTTTCCATTAGGCCTTCTGTCTAGACGTTTTCAGCAGCGGCTTTCAGACATGCCATCCCTTTTCAATTACACCAACCTTGGTTTGGAATTAATATGATAACGAGATATTGATCCCGCTCAATTTATGATACTAGACAGGTGGAAGTCCTACAAATTTCAAAGGGAGAGTAAATAATGTATTGTGGTCTTTGTTCTCCCTGTTTTGTTTCGACTTTTCTTCAAATGAAATTGAATCAGGTACTCTTTTGTTTGGCTTCTGTGATTACCAAAGAGCAAGGACAGCCAATCTCTCTGTATTCTCAAGGTCCCTGCGTTCAGCTGAGGCAGATAACAAATTTCATCATAAAAAGACTGATGAACCTTTGGCTCTATAAACACACCTGGTATGATGGAGCAGTAATATCCTGCTTGCCAAGTATCCAACACAAACACAAGTGTCCCCCTGGCTTACTGGGAGTTTCATTTGAGTCTTGTGGGGGTGGCAAATTGCACAAGGGGGAAGCCATCATTCTTCCTTGTTGTGAACCAGGCTGTTCCTGCAGCTAGCATAGCTGTCATGCTTCATGTTGCTGGGTCATCTTCAAAGGCGGAAAAGATCCCTTCTAGACAGAGACAGTGAATTCAAAATGGATCCTCAGTCATCTATCTGAACTGTGTGTGTGTGGTGTTGTTACAGTCATGACCGACTCTCCATGACCTCGTGTTCATGGAGTTTTCTTGGCAGGAATACTGGAGCAGTTTGCCAGTTCATACTCCAGGAGCCTACAGTACCTGGTATTCCCTGGTGGTCGCCCATCCAAGTACTAACCATGGGCTGACCCTGCTTAGCATATGAAATCAGTCAAGATCGGATGTAGGGCATCTAGGGCATCTATCTGGCTATACTGGCTTAGAAATATTAGGAGGGAGGGCAGTTGCAGGTTCTTCCAGAGAGGTCTGGGAATATTATGAGAGTCCTAGGCTGCTACAATAGTTGACTTTTACCTGTTACCCATTTCTGCTTGCCAAGACTCCTTGGAACTTCCAACAACTTGAATACAAAAGTGGAACAGATGATACAGCTTGAATTGTCTGATGCTTCTCCCTACATCTTGTGGATTTATCAAAGCAGACCACTGGATTGACCCAGATCCTGTGAACAACTCTCCACAATTTTAAAAAGGTTGTCCTTGATAACATAGCCCAGCATTTGCTGCCTGTCAACATAATACCATGCTTACTATATAATTTTTTTCTGTTGTTCTTGATTCTTGTGCAGCTTCCAGCTGACCGAGCTGGGGCAATATGGTTTGAATTTTGGCTTGGTCACTGGCTTTTGAGCTATGTCCTTCATATTTGACATGGGTTGAATTTGGAGAATAGACAAAAACAAATGTAAATAAGCTCTGTTTTCATTTTTCTCAGTGTTGTTACAATATTATGGAGTTTGGATGTTGGGCTGGATTTAGTCAGGCAGATATGGACAAGGCTTAGGTTAGGAGCTGCTAGACTCTGCAGGCAAGCTTTCTCTGAATGATGGACTACCTATTATGTGTCTTTCATATGAATTTATGGGCTTTCTCTGAATGATGGACTACCTATTATGTGTCTTTCATATGAATTTATGGGATCACATAGACTTTGTGTTTATAACCACTTATAACCTTGTGTGATTACACTGACACTTTGTTTTGAATGTTAGTTTCCATCATTCATAACTTTGCATGGAATTTTTCTTTCCTTTTAACTGTTCATGTTCTCTTATAGCTTTAATATAATGTTGTCTTTTAATGCTCAATTCCCTGTTCTCAGTACTTAAACATTTCTTCTTCTTCTTCTTCTTCTTCTTCTTCTTCTTCTTCTTCTTCTTCTTCTTCTTCTTCTTCTTCTTCTTCTTCTTCTTCTTCTTCTTCTTCTTCTTCTTCTTCGTTTCCTCCAAACGTGGAGTGTCAGATGTCTAGCTGCCCAACGTAGTGCTTATGTGCAATATCTTAACTGTACTGAACTGTACATCATCCCTCATTACTGTAAGCCACCTTGGGTCCTTTTCCAAGGAGAAAGGTGGGGTAAAAATACTCTAAAATAAAATAAAAATAAATAAAAATAATGAGGTGATCACTTGCGGTCCCATATCTATCCCCCGCTTGGTTTCTCCCAGTGGTGCATTTGGATTTTCTTTCATGGGTCAGCTCTCGGGATATCCTGCCTGTGTCTGAATCTGTGCTCTGTTCTAAACCAAACTTCAAAAGAACATAAGAAGAGCCATGCTAGATCAGGCCAAAGGCCCATCTAGTTCAGCTTCCTGTATCTCACAGTGGCCCCACCAAATGTGTGTGGGAGGGCACGAGACTAGATATCTGTCTCCTGATACCACTCCCCTGCATCTGGCCCTCGAAGTACCCTGGTTTTAAGCTTCAATAGCTGCTACCAATAACATAGTCATTTATTGTCTTCCCAGGAAAAAATTGTGGTTCATCCTTCTCCTCACATTTCACCCACACTATTAGCCTGCTAGGAGTTTGAACTGCTGGACAGCTCAGTGGTTTAGGTCTTTGGTTGCGGAGCCAGAGATTGGGGGAGGACAGTTTCCCACTGTGCCTCCTTGGCAGAGTCAGGACTTTATGATCCATTGGATCGCTTCCAGTGGTGTTGTTCTAAAATTATTATCATTAAATAAGCACACATGTGACTTTGTCAGTCATTTGTACCTTTAAGGCTAGCAACCCAATGGGGCCATATTTACTGGAATGGCTAAGACTGCAATCCTGTACCCATTTCTATGGACAAAGAGCCATGTATACAGGTGTATAGGATTATCCTATGAACGAACTTTTACTAGAACTCAAAAGCACTGGTAGGAACTCTTATTGATTTTGAGGTCAGGTAAGAAAGTTAACAGCACAAGCATTCACATCCCTACTCTAAACACTTGCTCAAAAGTATTTTTTTAAAAAAAGTTGAGTAGTATTTACTCACACTCTAAGTGGAATCATCAGAGTTAATGAACATGTATAAATGGGTAAATAAAAATTAGAAAACCCATGAATCAAGTGCAGAAAATCCTGAAAGCGCTGAACCTTCAGAATTTTCAATGCCATGCAATTTTCTCTGGAGTGATTACCATGCCTGACCTTTCAGATCACAAAATGCTTTCTTCTGTCTTTAGTGGAGGTTTATTTTTATAACATTACAGACAGGTTTATTTCACTAAAAGGCAGGTCAGTGGCTTTATGTCCCCAGAGCATCACACCAACACTCGGTTGCTTTGATTTCTGACAGTCAGGTCATTTGCTCGTCTTGGAGATAATACGATCTGACATTCCATAAACTCATCCATAAAGCCTCACATCTGGAACCGAGAGACATGTCTTCAGCCACTCAGAATACCACTCATGTGGTTGGAGAGTGTTGGCATAAACAAAACAAACTAAAGACATTTTCCATTATCTTCATCTTCTCCTTTGTCTGGGGAACTCAGGCCTACGTTATGCTAGAAACAGATCATCCCCTTTTGAGTATCACACTGTAAGCTTCATAGCTAATTGGTGAACCGATCTGAGCCTTAGACCCCCTCAGTCCTCCTGCTCCCACTACCAACCACTCTACTCTGCTGCTTCTCATCAGAATGTGTGAGACTGGGTAGGAGGTAACTCATATGAAGAACTGCCATTATGCTCCCACTGAATTTATATGTTGGCCTGTTTGGTCTACATTGGTAATGGTCTGGTTTATTTACAAGAACATGTTAACCATACGTGGAAGGTGGTCCCCCTTGGCACTCCTAAAATGAAAACAAATAATCTGTCTCCTGTCAGATCCCCAAAGATCTTGAGGTAAACAGGATCTCAGTAAGTTGGAGTAACTGGCTCTGGAACAAAAAAAAAAATCAGTAGTTTGATTCCTGGAAGTAGAACCAGCCTGGGTTACCTTGGGCAAACTGTGAGGTCCCAGAGCAGCCTCCAGGGAAGGGAATGGCCATCTGTTTCTGAGTCCTGTGTATCTAGAAAACTCTGAGCAGTGGCCCTATGCTGGGGTTGATGGCATGCTGTCATTGTTCTTCTGGCTTTCAGTATTATAAAAAGTATTAATTACCTGCCATGGGTTGTGTTCAGCTAGATACGGCTGAACTCTGAGAACAACCTTATTTCATTGCAATGCACAGAGTCAATCGTGGGATGCTGGCATCATCCACCAGTGCAGCAAATTGCATCAAGCTCTCTAAATTTATTCCTGAACATTTGTCTAATTTTGTGACCTTTCCTACCAAACGGTGCACTGATACATTACAGCCCAAGAAGAACAGACTGCCTACCAATGGTTCTGTGGGATCAAGAGGACCCAAGAGCTACGCAGGACATATTTATTAATTGCTCCCTGCCTGAATAATAACAATACCATTTATTATTCTTACAAGCCATGAGCCATATAATGCATTAGATGCCATATGGATGGTCTTTCCAAGTAATTTGCAGGTCATCCTGAGCTGAAGAAATGAGCACAAGTGAGAAAATGCCATGTAATAACCTTCAGTGTCTCCTGGTTTGTATGTCTGGTGGCGATGAGTCCAGAGCTTGAAAAAGTTGTTGTTTGTTTGTTTTCATCCCCTCAGAATTCCCAAAGTGATTGACTTGTGACCATATTAGCTGTGGAATGCTGTGGGCTGTAACCCAAAAAGAACTCTTCTAATATTTGGATCAGACCATTTCATGTTACAAGGCAGCAGATCTGTGCTTGTCATTGGTTCTGAAATGCATAGGAGGTGCAAGCGTGGAAAAAGGAAAGTCCGGAACTGTAAAAAGGTGTCATCCCCAGATGCAAAAACTGGTGGCAGCTGTTCAGCAAACATTGCAGGGAAAAATCAAAGAAAAACGGAATGAAACAAAAGACACAAAACATGTGGCACCTTAAAGACTAACTTTCATATTTTAATGTAACATTTCGTGGACACATCCACTTCTTCAGACATATGAGGCATGTAATATAATATGTGATGAGATATACATTTCATACCAGATGTTCATTGTTGGATAGGGGAGAGGGAAGAGGAGGGAGACATGATTAGTTTTAGAAGTGATAGGAGGAATTGGCCCGGGTTCGTAGATATGTTAAGCATTGTTAATGAGCCTGTGGAGGAGGGAGAGATGATTAGTTGTACAAATGGTGGGAAGGAAGATTTGGCTAGGGGACATAGATAATGTTAAGTATTGCTAATGGCCAATGAACATCTGGTATGAAATGTATATCTCATCACATATTATATTACTCACCTCATTCTGCTGCTATATGTCTGAAGAAGTGGATGTGTCCACGAAACGCTGCATTGAAATATGAAAGTTAGTCTTTAAGGTGCCACATGTTTTGTGTCTTTTGATTTGTTTTGTCTTTCTTTGATTTTTGCCTGCAATTCTTGAAAGAACTAACATGGCAACCCTCTCTGAAACTTCAGCAAACATGTATTCTATGTAGGCAGACAAGATCATCAAAATTAAAAATCTTATAATGGAATAATAATGTCTTAGAATTGCAGAGCTGGAGTGAAACCTATGGATCCTTGACAAAGAGGCACTGTGGGGCAGATTGCACTCCTAACCTCTGTCTCTGTATCCTCGACCACCACCACTAAGGAGAAGATGGACACCAGTTGACCTGCATGGCTGCTCTCTTTGCTTTGTTGTTGTTGTGTAGTTATAGTCATGACCGACTCTTCATGACTCCATGCCCATGGAGTTTTCTTGGCAGGAATACTGGAGTGGCTTGCCAGTTCCATCTCCAGGCACCTACATCACCTCGCCTGGTATCCCCTGGTGATTGCCCATCCAAGTACTAGTCAGGCCTGACCCTGCTTAGCTTCCCAGATCAGGCGAGATCAGATGTGCTCAGGGCATCTAGGCAGCTAGCTCTCTTTTGCTACCGTGATGCTAATTCTGAAGAGCAAATGTTAGTCCCTTCTCATATTCTATCAGGCTAATCACGTTGACCCACCAGGTCAATGCTTTTACTTGAACTGGGAATAAGAGATTGATTTTTTCCTTGGATGGGCAATCAGCAAACATATATGATTGGATTGCAATCCCCGGGCTTTGTCAGCATTGCTTATGCTGACCAGAGCTGTTCTCCAACAGTTGGAGGACTGCACTTGGCTGACTTATGATTTAGTCTAAGTAATGGAACTTGCCTTTAGACTGTGTGCAACCCTTCATATAAATGATATAATAAAAGAGAGGACTGTTGGCCCTTCAAATATAACATATCCTCTGTAAAATAAGCATATTTTGTTTTTTCCTTTTTAAAAAACATTTTATTAGTTTTCTATTAATAAAATAAATCCAAGCTTATTAAACATCATTTTACATGGGTTCCACTTATATGTATTTCCTAATACAAATTAGTCTCTACTTCTCTTTTCTAACCATTGATAGAACAGATTCCACTTTTGAAATTATCCTGATCTTCCTTCTCTTTAATTTTTAGAGCAAGTCTGTCCATTTCTGCACAGCCCAAAAATCTTCTTAATTATTTCTTCATCTGTAGGTATTCCTTCATTTTCCCAATATTGTGTCAGTACAATCCTAGCTGCTGTCAAAATATGCAATGTTAAGTATACATTTTGTTTATCAAAGTTTTCTGGTATTATACCTAGTAAAAATAGTTCTGGTTTAAAACCCATATATTTTTTTAACATTTTAACAAGCCAAGCATGCATTGTAATCCAAACTTTTTTAGTTTTATTGCAACTCAACCATATATGATAATAAATAGCTGCTTTTTGGTTTCATTTCCAACATTTAATAGACATATTATGAAACTTTTTAGCTAATTTAGCAGGTAGTTGATGCCACCTATAAAACACTTATATAACTCTCTTCATATGATGTTTCCATTGCCATTTTACAGATTCATTCAAAAAGAATGTAAGAAATTGTTGAGGGTGGTAATCTTAGGAGGAGTTGCAGCATTCCAAAGTCTAAGGCCTGAAGACCTCTGGGGTTTTCTTGCTCCTGGTTTATACTACGGCCTGCATAATTTTAGGCCCAGTTGAAATTCTACACTCTGTTATGGAAGGTTGGCAGAGATATTTTCTTGTGGAATTCCTCCCGAGAATGATAAATGTCTCAATCATTCAATGTTTCAATACCATGACTCTCAATACTTTTTCTTTCTTCTTCTTTAGCATTTGTCCCACTTAGTGGTGGGGTCTGCTAGACAGATCCATTGTTTTTGATGTGACTCTTTTGGAAAGTTTGGCCAGCCTGAGACACAAAAATCTCAATGACAATGGGCTAAAAGGAGTTCAACAGAGGCATTAGGGATATGGGGACCACCATTGAGAAGAACCTACCAGTAAGGTAAAGGTAAGGTAAGGTAAAGGTAAAGTTTCCCCCAGCACATGTGTGCTAGTCATGTCCGACTGTAGGGACAGTACTCATCTCCATATTCAAGTCAGTTTTGTGCAAGTCCATGGCCATGTGGCCGGCATGGCTGCAAGGAAACACTGTTTAACCTTCCCACTTTTTATGGTGACACCTATTTATCTACTTGCATTTACATGCTTCTGAACTGCTAGGTTGGCAGGTGCTGGGGGTAACATTGGGGGCTCACTCCAATGCGTGAAACCTGGGATTCAAACCACTGAGCTGCCAACTTTGTAGCTGACAATTTTCAGTGCTCTAGCCCACTGAGCCACCACGCCCCCTAAGACATCTCCCCTATTCAATGAAACTAGACAAGGAAGAACGATGGATGTAGCTCAGCATAATAGATCCATAACTGTGTACAAAGGCTAATGCTACCAAAAAACAAATGCTGCAAAATCCAGACAGCCTGATTCGCTTGGCCAAGAAAAGAGCTTTTGGATGGAGGGCTTTGTTTCAGTTTTGTCAGAGCTCCGTCAGGACCTGCCATTAGAATGAGGACAACTTCCGTTGCTAAACTATGTGTTGACCCATAAAAGGACAACAGTGATATGGCAAGCTGTTCAAGCAACCTTGGCAACAGAAACTTGGCAGAAGGAGAGTTCTAGGGAAATTGGGAAGAAGTGCCCGTGCAAAACCTCATCCCACAGTTGAACACTAGCTGAGATGGTTTAAAAAGTAAATTAGACCACTTCCTGAACTTGAGTTCTAATGGTTGGCTATTAGTATAAGTGCTGAATCACTACCCAAGCAGGTGCTGTTGTTAGTAACCCAAGATAGCCACACAGCAGAGCAAGGAGATGTGCATTAGTCACTGGGTGCTCAGGTAATATCTTAAGTTCTATAGTTTAAGTAAATGCTTTAAAGGCAACAGAATGTAAAAATGGAGAAGAGAAAGAGGGAATGACAACACGTTGTTAATAATGTCCAGATTTGTACGTTATTTTGTGCCAGAAGTCAATGTATACTAAATGAAAATGGACAGAACCTCCTTGTCATCCCTTCACCATGTCGTGCAACTGGTATTCAACAGTACACCACTAAAGAAGTTCCATGCAGCCATTATGACCAATAACTAGGGTTGTGCACTTAAATGAGGAGGTGTGGCAGGGGTGGGGAGGAAGGAGGAACATGTGGCACACGGTGGTGCCACACTGATGAACCAGCATGAACTGATGGACTTCTGAACCAGGTTTGTGCCCATCTCTAATATTAACTTTCAAGACTCATGCACAGGCATATACCTATAGTAACAGATATTGTGCAACAGCCCAAATCAGCACCCCCCCCCCCAAAATTCAAAAAATTAGACCACCACAAACAAAAAACGTATAAATTTGATCAGCACTAGAGATGGGCACAGAACGAACATTTTTTCGTTTCCGTTATTCATTAGTCGTTCTGTTACGTAACGAAATGACAAATGAAAATTGTGATGAAAATGCAACGAAATGAACAGAACCACAAAAATTGTGGTTGTTGCGTTTCATTTCCGTTAATGGTGACGTGCAATGAAATGAGCTGTTTTAAATATTAAAAAACGCCCTGGACATCTGTTAAAATGCAGCGATAATTATCTATATTGCCTGATAATACCTACCAGGGGGGGGGGTTGGGGTCCTTATTTTTCCGTTTAAGGGGAGTTAGGGGACATCGACCCAAAATGGCTCCCAGATGCCTAATATTGATTGATTTCTTGGGTATTAAAACACCCTGGACATCTGTAAAAATGCAGCATTAATGTGATAATTATTTGAAATTATTACCTACCAGGAGGTTGGGGTCCTTAAAATGTTTGTTTTTGTCTTCTCCCATTGCGATGTATTTTTCTTTTCCCTTTAAAATGGCTGTCGCCACCAGCCACAAAATGGAAGCAAGGCATGTGATGGCACCATGTTCAACCAATAGCATGCCCAGGTTGCAGACTGGGCAGGTCTGGCAGCCACAGAGGGCATAAAAAGCTCTGGCAGCCCCCGTCCTCCTTGCAGTCTCTGGTGGGAGTTAGGTTGGGATTGCTGTCTCTGCGACTCTAGCTTCAGTCCTGCAGCCTCCCTGTGTGCATGCATGCTGCGTACCTCTCGGTGAGTACCCTCCCTTGCCCCGCAGTGCAGTCACTCTGCGGCTGCCTTGCACCCTGGGCAACGCCCGCCGCTGCCTTTGCAGCCTTCCTGCATACCTAGTCTATACTGTGTCTCTGCCAGCATCCATTTTTTTTAGTGTTTTCCCTCTGGTCTGGAGCGTTGGGGGATGTCTGCGCACGGAAATGCTTTAAAAATCGCGCAAAAAGCAGGTAGAAACTACAAACGAAAGAACAAAAAACAGAAACGATTTTTCCCCAAAAATTCACAAAAAACAGAAATGAACCGAAACAGACCTCTCAACGACAAACGAAAAACCGAAACACCATTTTTTGTTCCGTGCCCATCAGTAATCAGCACCAAATTTGGCAGAGATGTAGCTGATAGACTTCTCTTGGTCTGTGCCAAATTTGGGGACATTTGGGGAACGATTTTCTAGTTATAATTTTTTTAAAAGTAAAACTGTTTAAAACCCCTGACCCCCCCATGCAGACATCAAATACCTTCTGAGGTTCCAGATTTTAAACAGATCAAATACAGTCCTATGAAAAGGCTAAACCTGCTTATCTTGACATATAATGATTAGTATCAACTCCCTTTTTTATTTCGAAGGAATCCAGGCCTCAAGGGCTCTAATACTGATTTTGAACAAAGCCATTTCTGTTTGTTCTTGTTGGGAACACAGCCCTGGCAATGGTGTTGTGTTTCAGGGAGAAGTGGTTAACTGATGAAAAAAGGAGTCAGTTTCTGAGGTTTTCCCTTTCACATTGTGATTGGGTGTGAGCAGAAGGGTGTTTCCTATAGACCCTCTTGAGTGCTGCCATTCATGTTGTCAACATTCAGGCTGCTCTTTGCTATGTACAGCTTCGCATCCTTTTCTCCTGCTAGCAACCTGAGTGCAATATTATGCAGCACTATGGGGCCATTTCCTGGCATTCTGAATGGTTAGCTGTTGCAACAGGACCTTCCAGTATCAAATAAATCCAATGGCCACGTTTTGCATGCCAACCAAGTGCACTGTTCAGCCTCTCCCGAGCAGTCATTTTAATCCCCATTCTCCTTCTGTGTCTCTGTCTGTCCCATTACCTGGTATCAGATCCATAAATGCATTGCCAGCTTTAAATCCTTTGCTTAATGTAATCCAATCTATGCTTCCAAAGTAATGAGACAGCTACATATGCTTGTTAGCATTAATCACTGTGGTCCTTAATGCACTCTAATTTGTCTTCCAATGTATTTATTTAACATGAGTGAAAGAAAGGGAGAGAGAGGCTGGTTTGTATTATTGAGTTGTGGGAAATTGTCTTTATCGTAGTTGTTTTCCCTGCCATGTAACAATCAGCTACTCATTCCCACATGTCAATCTTTTTAAAGCAAAATCCACCACAGCAAGACATTTCTTATCATCCCGGTTAGGCTTTTTTTTTTTTCAGTGGAAGGAAATCCATTTTAAAGTGGATTTCAGCTGAGAAATCAAGGGATGAGTGATAAAGTGATGGACACACAGGAATAAATCAGGTATTACTGGCCAACACATATACCAGCCAAGATGGAACTATGCATTATGGGAGGAGGGAAAAACATGGGAGCCACTGAGAGTGACATCCCCCTGTTGAGTTCTCTCCCTTTGGTTTAGATAATACTCATATTTTATGCCTTGCGCTCATGTCACTGCATGCTGCCCTGCTTCTTCCAGAAGCTATCACTGATTGTTTGGTTAGTTGGTTGGTTGGTGGTTTTTGTCTGCCTTTTCCATTAAATAATAACACTCAAGGGTTTTTATGTGCTGATCTGATAAGCCAATTCTGAGTTAAGGTGAACCACCCATGGTTTTCTAGAGATAAACTATACAGGACTGGCTTACCAGTCCCTCTTTCTGATGGCACTTTGGGGTTGTACAGCTTGCCCAAGGCCACTCTGTTGGCATTGTGTGTAACCTCATCAGCCACGTATATTCTGTGGGCAATTGGTGGGCCCCTCTTCCAGGATGCAAAGTGCAGAGTCGAACACCTGGTCCAAGGCACTCCAACCTACTGAGCTATGCAAGGAAGGAAATGTGGGTCTTTCTTTTGTTTTCATGTGCAATGACAAGCAAGTGCTATTTTAAACCAGTGTTAAAATGCATTTAACATTTAGTCCAGGGGACCCAAAGAACAAATTAGAAAGATGCATCTCTGCAGTGCACCACTCCAGAGGTCAGCAAATGTGAGAGCTGATGGCACTGCCAAGCGGAATGCAATCCACAGCCTAGGAAGAACACAAAAGAAAGCCCATTCCTTTGTGCAGATCCCATGATCCTTTGCTGCTAGTAATATCCTCAGAAAGGAGATCCCTGGGCAGCTGAACAAGTTCTTAAGTATATCCTTAGATAGCCAGGGGGCCTAACCAGCTATGGACTTTAAATTAATCATCTTGTATTTGGCTACGAGGTCTTTAAGTATTCTGATTCATAATCCTGCACACCACTTAGTAGTCTAGAGATGTCTTCCTGTGCACCACTTGAAACGTTTGAATTCATTTCATGGGTAGCCTCACAGGCCAGATGTTGTACTTGTCTAAACTGCATCATGTCCAAGTAGGCTTTATTCCCAGATCTGTAGATATTCCTAACCTCTTTAGGATCAGATTCATCCCAAGTTGTTCTGCAATGGATACACTATTATTTCATCATTTTCATTCATCTCATCTCACTGTTGAAGCACAGAGCTGACTCTGCCATACTGGAAAAGGTGCAGAAGAGAGCAACTAAAATGATTACTGGCCTGGGGCACCTCCCTTATGAGGAAAGGCTAAAACATTTGGGGCTCTTTAGTCTGGAAACAAGGCACCTGAGGGGGGATATGATTGAGAAGTACAAAATAATGCAGGGCATGAGTAAAGTGGATAGAGGGACACTCACAAAATACCAGAACTAGGGGACATCCACTCAAATTGAGGGCTGGGAGAATAAGAACAGACAAAAGAAAATATTTTTTCCACCCAGAGCATGTTAGTCTTTGGAACTCCCTGCCACATGAGGTGGTGATGGCATCTGGCCTGGATGCCTTCAAAAGGGGATTGGACAGATTCCTGGAGGAAAAGTCCATCATAGGTTACAAACCATGATGGAGCTGTGTCATCTCCAGGCTTAAAACTGGGGTATTTCAAGGGCCAGATGCAGGGGAGTGGTATCAGAAGACAGATATCTAGTCTTGTGCGCTCCCAGATACATTTGGTGGGGCCACTGTGAGATACAGGAAGCTGGACTGGATGTGCCTTTGGCCTGATCCAGCATGGCTCTTCTTATGTTCTTATGAGAAGGAGGATAAATTGACTTGTGTGAGAGCATTTGTCCTCTGCCTTTGATTAACAAAACCCCTGGCAATTTGAGAGCTTTCTTTGAGATTCTTAGGGAAGGGCAAAGGAAAGCTTCACTGGTTTTACTGTCAACCCCATGTGAGATAATAACAGGACCAAGGGAACTCAACATTTCCAGTCATTAGATTAGTTCTGCTGCATGAATTTTATTTTATGGTAAATCTGGGCCCCCGCAAAGGAATTATGACAAAATTAAGATTCTACCAGAAGTACATTACGGGTGAGCTCTGACTCAGCAGTCCTGGCAAGGTGCCTCTAGCTTAGGAAAGGAGAGAGAAAGTCTACAAAGAGTCATTCTATACCATCTGGTGATTAGACTCTGGTGGCAACAAAGTTCTCATGGGTAGAGTTATAGCATTTGAAGAGGAAACACTCTTGTCAATAATGGCATAAGTGAAATGGGAAGGTCATAAAAATATAAGATTGTTATCTACAGTTGGGGTGGGGGTATCTCTTGTCACTGAGACTGGGATATCTCCTAGATCCCCAGTGTTCTTCTCTGGATTCGCTCAGATATCCATCCTCTGACCCCATTAAGGGTCCTTTCCCAGTCCCCATTTTTTGTCCAATACCCCCATTTCCAAATGATTTAAATTATTCTTCTAAGGCTTAGTTACTGACAATCAGTCTTTAAACTAAAATATGCCAGAATTCCTGTTCTTACTTTGTTGCCTTTGGCCCTTGCCCAGCACCAAACTATGCCTCCAAAACATCTCTCAAATTGTCCTCAGACTACACCTCTTCCTGTTTTTTGTTCATGACAAGCTGTTGAGATAAGGTAGGCTGAAGGAAACTGATAAGCTCAAGGATGGCTTCAGAGTTTTGTGCCAGAGCAGGGGTTTGAATCTGAGTCTCCTCGACCATGGTCCATCCAGTATTTAAACAACTGCACTGATTGCAAATTCTCACATTGGGACCTGTTTTTTGTTTCAAGTAATCTCCAGTCTTAAAACCAGGGTACTTCAAGGGCCAGATGCAGGGGAGTGCTATCAGGAGACAGATATCTAGCCTCGTGCATTCCCAGATGCATTTGGTGGGGCCACTGTGAGATGCAGGAAGATGGACTAGATGTGCCTTTGGCCTGATTCAGCATGGCTCTTCTTATGTTCTTATGAATGCATCCAGCACATCTTGAATGCTCACATTAAAATATCACATTTAGTCTATATTTTTTCCTCTTTATTTTTAAATTTTGTCATCTTTATTTTTTGTTTGTTTTTTTTAGCCTGAAATGCTAGCACAGACTAACATGGCTACATCTTCTAAATCCCAACTAGTATGACTCAAGTATTTTGTTATGGGGTAACAAAACTGTAATCCAAACAATCCTACATTTTTCAAGCTTTCATATTTCCATCCATAAGAAAGCACAACATCCAGCATTGAAGAATCCACTTTCCTATTCTTTGTTTTAAAAAGGCAATGTTGTTTCGGGTGTCTGATTTCTCTCTGTATATTCTGGATATATGCCTTCATTTCAGTTATTAAGAAACATGCTGCAGTAACAACGAAAGAAAAAAATATCCAGTCATTTAAATCCCCTCGTGTTTAGCAGAGGGGTAAACAGTATGTCCCATCTGGATATAGGAACTGTCTTGATTGATGCTCTTTTCATTAGCTTACAATTAATTTATAACTGATAAAGACTAGCCAAAGGTCCATTCTGTTAAGGATTCACCCCAGTCCTGGTCCGCCTGCATTGGCTCCCCGTTGTCTTCCGGATCAGGTTCAAGGTCCTGGTCTTGGTTTTACACGGCCTGGGACCAATGGCGGAGCGCATCTCCCTAAGAGCATCCGGATCCAGACCCACGAGATGCAGGCGCGCTGATGGCAACAAGGCGCGGAGAACGATGCGCGGAACCGCGCCTTCTCTGTGGGCTTTGGAACCATCTCCCTCCTGAGCTGCGCCTGCTGGAGTCCCTGCCTGCCTTTAAGAGGGCTTTGAAGACCTCCCTCTTTAAAGAAGCGTATGGTGACCTTATTAGTTAGTTTTCCCTTTCCCATTTCCCTGATCTTTTGTTTGCCGCCATCTTGCTTTTTGCCGCCCTTGGTTGGGGGGCTTTGCTATTTTTGCTTTTAAGCCTTTTATGCTTTTTATGTTGTTAGCCGCCCAGAGTTCCCGTTGGGAAGATGGTGCGGGATATAAGTACTTAAATAAATAAATAAATAAATAAAAATTGTACAAAATGGAATTGTCCTATTGCAAGTTATGATGCAATTTGGGAATGATGCAAGGCAGAGTGGGCTACACACCTGTGTAATTATATTCTGGCAACTAGTCAAGTCAGGTGACAGTTTGATCATGCTCAGTTGTCAATTTGCTGAGTAATGATTTCATCAGACACATACGTAAAAGCAAGAGATTTGTTCAGTATGGTGTGGGACGTGGATGGCAGAAGCAGCTCGTTACTCTGTCAGTTTGGATCCTGGAAAGTTTGGACTACTGGACTGTTTATCTAGCTAACAAGGTATATGCCTGCCGATTCTGTTTTTGCTGGACTTGTATATATTTTGTAAATACAATTCTTGGTGATGGGAGTCACTGCTGTGTTGCGTCTTTATTTAGCAGTGCTATCTGGCTGTTAAAGCCCACACTCTTTACACAGTCCTCACAGTCTTCTGCTGAAAAATAACCACTCAGCTGGGCTCAAACCAGAGGGCAAGGCGACTTTGGCTCATGGCTGGAGGGAAACGCGAGACCGAGTAAGTCTCGTGGGAGGGAAGGCTGGGAGAAGGATATTTAAGCCTTCCCCCATCCAAGATCAGCCTCTCATCTCCCGCGGATCCCACCCACCCACCCTATAACCAGTGGGAGCTTGCCTGGTGGCCTGTGGGGGCCGGATAGGATTTTTTTACCCTCATCGACAGAATTGGCTGTTAGGCGATGGGTGTTTTTTTCGCCTGTCCTACACTGGTTGGGGGACTTGTTGGGTTTTGTAGGTTTAAATAGGTTGTTTCTCAGGTTTTGTGCTATGAGCCCCGGTCACACTTGGCAGGTAGTACTGAGGCCAAAGTCGGCAAGTCAAGGTCTGTTAATGTCATTCTGGCCCATCCAACCTTATGACACTGCGGATCGGGCGATTACAGTGTCATCGGGAAGGATGTGTTTGGAATACCCCCCGGGCTAAGAGTTGCCAGTTGATGGAGCCTGGAAGCCTGGGGGGCCTTAAGACATATTGCTGGCCCCTGTGCGCTGTCTGTGAGATGGCACTAATGGGGGGTGTTGACTCACCCGAATAATATCATATGGCAGTTGGGGAGGTCTCAGGCGACTTCAATGGCCCAACCATTACTCCGTACTACCTTAGTTCCTCTTCTGTTAGTTTAAAGTTGACTTAAACATTAGGACCCCCGTATCGACTGATTCATTATCCACTGATTCAGTTATCCATGTTTTGCAAAGGAAAAAGATTAAATGATTCAGCAACCACAAAGTAAGCTATTGTCACAAACAGCAGCTGTAAAGTAAGCTATTGTCACAAATAGTATCTGTAAAGCAAGCTACGGTCACAAACAGCAGCCATAAAGCAAGCTACTGTTTCAAAACAACAGTCATAAAGCAAGCTACTGTCAGGAAACAGCAGTTTGGAGGTGGGTGGGCAGGCGTTCTCTCTTATCCACAGTTTTCATTATCCACGAGAAGGCCTGGAACCAATCCCCAGCAGATACTGGGGCCCTACTGTATTATTAAAGTGTGGCCCATTTAACCCCATCACACATGTCACATCTCTCATTCGGGCATGGGAGGGCAAAGCCTAAAGTGGTCAAATCTTTGCATTAACAAATTTGCAGAATAAAGATCTAGAAAGTTTTTTTTTTTCTTACTGGATAGTGTAGTTGTTTAGGTCTCTGGCTGTAGAGCTAGAGATTAGGAGTTCAATTCCCCTCTATGACTCCTTGACAAGTTCTGGTCTCTGTGATTCATAGGATCTCTCCCGACTCTGCGGTTCTAAGATTATTATTATCATTATTCCGTAGAGGCTGTATTATACTCCATTCCTGCCCATTTCATTGTGTCTATTCATTTAAAGTTCTTGGGGGAAAATAAATTTGTGATTGCTAGAAGGATTATTTGCGTAGATTCTAGTTGCAGCTTCAACTTTTTAGTGCAAGGGATGGGAATTTCCTCTTACTGCTATTTGCTGTGCCATTTTATTATATGTCAGCAGAATTTCTGATGAAATATTACCCCTATATTTGGTATGACTGCCTGGGATGTTAAAAAATAAAGCAAACTCTAGAATCAGCTTTGGTTACAAATTACTATCCATTTCGAACTTTTGCTCTCAAAAAAAAGTTTCTGAAGGTACAGTTTGACAAGTGATTATACCACTAGTATCTTGGGAAAATCCTATTTATTCCTTCCACTTCTCTACTGCAGAAATGGTGAGATAATTTCCACAAGAAGCCCAGATACTGGATCATAAATGCAAATTACTTATTGTCTACTGGTGTATGCTAAAGAATTTCCAGGGAGGGGGATCAATTTGTGCTTTATACATTATGCCAAAAACTCTTGTTGATTAATATGTAAAGCCTGCAAGTGTTGCGATTTCTTGCGATTTCAGAAAGTCCAGTAGCAATTATAATCCAAGGTTGTAACTGAGGAATCTTTCAAGTCAATGTACAACGGTGGCTCCAAAGGACTAACGGTCTCTAATTGGGGCCATTTTGTAAGCCTGAGTCGAACGGAGGCAGAACCCAGGTGACCGTGGGTGCTGTGCAGGCTTACCAATGTACAGTGGAACCTTGACTTACATGCCGCTTGACTTACAGCATATTTGACTTGCAGCAAGAAGGGGCCTGTTTGACTTGCGCCACGGGCTTTGACTTACAGCTCAGAGCCCTGGCGCAAGGCCCCGGAATCGGGCGGTAGCTATGACCCAGCATCGCGGCTGCCACCTCCAAACTGCTCCTGTCTTCTACTCTCCTCCCGCAGCAGCGGCTTCGGCAAGTCCAGCTCCGAGCACCGGGAGCTGATCCTCGGCCTCGCCGAAGCTGCCGCTGCCGCCGGAGGAGAAGAAGGGCCGGGAGCTCGGGGCTGGCCTCACTAGTTAGACAGTCGGCTCAGTCTTGGAAAAAATCTGGCTGCAGAAGTCTGGTCCAGACTGGAAGCATTTTAGTTGGGGAGCTGTACAGTTATGGGACTCTAATGGTAAGCATAGAGTTGTTCAGAACTTGGAACGTCAGATTAAAAATAAGTAAAACTTAAATGTTAGACATTGTTGCTATGAACATTAAAAAGTGGAGGCGTATAACTTGTGGACTATAATTCCACTGCCTCCTCCTCTCTTTGAAGAGACATTTCATTTACATCCCCAGAAGAAATCTCCTATCCCAGTCGAATTTGTGTTAAATTGCTGTTTTCAGGGGGTCTTTTTCATCGTCTGGAATGGATTAATCCACTTTCTCATTACTTGCTATGGGAAAAGTTTGTTTGACTTAAGGCATGTTTGGCTTATGTCTAGACCTCCGGAACGGATTAATGACGTAAGTCAAGGTTTCACTGTACTTAAGTGGCACCTGCCTCCGGATCCTCCATCTTCGCCGCTTTCGCACCCCGCCCATCCACCCATAGTAGTAATGAGAATGAGGTTATCTGGTCACTTAAGGGCCAGATGGGAACTTTTGACCACCATTCTGATGGGCACAGGACTGGTGGTGAGTTTTCACCCACCCCATTCTCATTGCTTGATAGGCAGGCTCCATGCAATCCGTCGCAACTGGCAGGTAGTGCAATTTGTTTGCAGGGTGAGTTCATGCTATAGTCCCAGTAAGGAGAAGAGGACAGCCTTTAATAGCAAATTAGTTAGATAGTAGCTACGGTTAATAAGTTCCAGTTCTTGTCAATTTGCCCCTTGGCTGCCCAATTCCAGTAGGGGATAAAACCGAATTGGAAAATCTGCCGATGTAAACTTATAGCAGGTTCCCAGAATGAACTCACCTAGGAGACTGAAGGGCCTGAGATTAAGAAGACAGGCAAATGTTGAATTGCACTACGGTAGGCCCCCTTTTTATGATGGTTTATTAATAATTATTGTTAATAAAGTTGTAGCCAAATTTCAAAACCCAATCACTTGTCTGGCCTCTTTATTTCAGGTCTGGGGGTGTAAAGGGCGAGCAGGAAGGGAACATAGACCAACACCCCAAGCAAGGAGACCCATTGTCAGGTTCACGGCCATCAGCAAATCAGCCAGGCCTCCAAAAGGAGATTTATGGTGCTTTTTCTTTGACTCCAAATGCCTTTGATCTGCAATCAGCTTTCTTCCAGATCTTCAATGAGAACTTTTCAAAAGACTCTCCATAGGGTCCTCCTTTTACTTCTCTGCATGCCTAATTTCCAATACAGTTTTGGGCTGGGAAGTGTGAGCTTCTCTTCATCCATAGAGGCCAGAGCACTCCATTTGCTCTTCCAAAATGTTAAAGGAGTTTTCCAGAAGCTGGCAGGAACTGATAGTATTTCTTCCTACTTGGCTGGCTGGCTGCTGGGTGGCTTGTTTGTTTGTTTGTTTTATAAAAATTAACTGCCCCACTACCAACTGATCTATGGGCAGCATACTATACATTAGAGATGGGCACGAATAAAAAAATTGCATTTCATTTATTGTTTGTCGTTTAGAGGGTCCGTTTTGGTTCGTTTCCGTTTTTCACGAATTTTTGCAAAAAATTCATTTTCATTTTCATTTGTTTGTTACCGTTTCATTACCATTTATTTCAATTTTTGTGATTTTTTTAGCATTTAAAGCAGTTCACTGTATTGCCGTAACGAAAACGAAACGCACAACAAAATTTCCGGTGTTTCTGTTCGTTTCGTTTTATTTTGGAGACAAAATTCGTTTGTCGTTTCGTTACATAATGAAACAAAAAAACAAAACAAAAAACAAAAAATTGTTCATTTCGTGCCCATCTCTACTAGACATATATTAAAACTATAAAACACATTAAAACCATCAAACTAACAAACAGTTTAAAACAATCAATATACAAATGATAAAATCCTGCTGCTCATGTGCCCAGCTAAAAAGAACACTATCTAATTAAAATGCTGGCTAAACAGGAAGGTCTTTGCCTGGCACCGAAAAGCCAGGTTTAGGACTTTATATGTAAACATAAGCAGTTTGAATTGGTTCTAGGCAGCAACTGACAGCCAGTGTAAATTTTTCAGAACTGGCATAATATGAGTCTGCGTGGTGGCACCACTCACAAACCGCTCAGCCCAGTTCTGTACCAGTTGCAATCGCTGGACCATCTTCAAAGTTCTGTACCATTTGCAATTGCTGGACCATCATCAAAATACATATTACATATATTTTTGTCAAGAATACACTGGTTTTCTTAAAGCCACTTCCTTCTGTGTGCTTCCTTCACTGTTCTCAACCCATCTTATGAACTTCTTCATTTTTATTTCTTGGTTACATCTAGCCAGGGGGGCCTCCTGAAAGAGCCATCCCTCAAGGAGTTGAAAGGGATGGCTTGTAGGAACAGGGCCTTTTCGGCAGCTGCCCCCAGATTATGGCATGCCCTCCCAAGCGAGACCCGCCGGGCACCAACATTGATGACATTCCGGCGCCGGATAAAATCATTCTTGTTCAAGAAGTCTTTTTAACTGATTATTGTGGGTCCTGATGGCGATTTTAGTGTAGTATTTTAATATATTTTATTTATTGTATTTAAAAGTTTTATTGTTTTAATTTTATTGCAATTTGATGTTTTAATTGTGTGAATTGTTTATTTTGATTGTGAGCTGCCCAGAGATCTTTGGGTAGTGGGCGGCATACAAGCTATATAATAAATAAATAAATAAATAAATAAATAAATAAATAAATAAATAAATAAATAAATACTTAGATGTGCAGAGGTCCAGAAAAAACACAAGAAAAATAAATAAATATATAAATTAAATTTAACTGTCCCCATATTTTATTTCTTACAAAGGAATAAACCATAGGTTCATTTGGAGAGTAACATTTAGATTATTCATGTCATGATGTTATGGTGCCTTGTACCATCCCCCCCCCCAGTTTATCCAGTAGCAATAATAAAACTATTGGTCAGCCAGGCCAAAATGTTGCAATGGTTTCCTATGGATGCCTCTCCATCAGATCTTACCTGGTCTCTCAGTAGGTTTATGAGCAGTGCATGGAGAGCAATTAACATTTGAATTAAATTCCATGAGGATAACAACAGGCGATTACCCCATTTAGCAGCTGTTGTGTGGTGTTAATTGCTGGCTATAGAACACAAACTGAGTCATTTTCTGCTGCCTATATAAACAGAAAAAAATAAACTGGGCAAAGTGGGAGAGGAAGTCAGAGCACATATTTGCACCATTCCCACAGCTGGAGATTATCCGGTCTGCACAGCAGCCAACAATTTGCCATTTCTAGAAGAGAGGCTCACAATAATTACAGGACTTCTAATTCAAATTGTTGCCACTGTCATTTAATGGATGTTTTTATGCACATCTCTGCTTTAGAACAAAAATAATGGAACTAGCTTGAAAAATGGCAAAAGCCTTTCCCAAACGGGGACAATTATCATGGTTACGGAAATGTGAAGTCAGCATATGGATCTGGGTTATGGGGAAGCCAGGAAAAATACATATAATTACAGAGATTTAATCCTAGATACCATTTTAGCACTACAATCCTGAGATCACACAGTAAAATACAGTTTTCTCAGTAAAATAGATATGCAACACACCACACTAAGAAGATACAAGCTATGGAACCCTCCCAAGTGAGATCTGCCTAGCGCCGACGTTGATGACATTTTGGCACCAGGTAAAAAGCTTCCTGTTCCATAAGTTTTTTAACTGATACAACATAGATTGTGGGTCCTAGTGACAATTTTAGTGTATTGTTTTTAATGTATTTTACTTGCATTGCATTGCATTGTATTTTAAAGTTTTATTGCTTTTAATTGTGTTCATTTTAATTTTGAATTGTAAGCCTCCCAGAGACCTTCAGGTAGTGGGCGTCATATAAGCTGCATAAATAATAATAAAACAATAATAGTAGTCAATAGGGATATAAAAAAATTAAAGACCTGACTAATGGCTTCCTGACTGGATATGCCTTACTGAACTAAAATTTATTTATTTATTTATTTATCTATCTATCTATCTATCTATCTATCTATCTATCTATCTATCTATCTATCTATCTATCTATCTATCTATCTATCTATCTATCTAAAATATTTTTCCTTTGAGAAGGACTCCAAGCAGTGGACCCCATGATTCCCCACCATTGCATTCAGGAGGGACAGATCCTTTCCCAGAGCCGGCCCCTGCAAAAGCAAGTACCTGTCTCTCAGCTATGAAAGGGGTAACGTGGGGAGGCTGTGCCATTAAAGCCGATTTGTCAGTTTGTTATGCAAACCTTATAGGAGCACCCGTGAAATTATGGACAATAACTTAATGTAAACTGCCTTGGAACCTTTTAACCAGTACAATGCAGTAAACAGACTAGGACTTGGTGTGCCGTTTCAAGTTTAAGGGCTTGTGCTAATGGGATGACACTAGCTTTAAACGTACAGTCAGTAATTTTAGGTAAAATATTGTTAAAACACACACCCAGCACAAGATGTAAAAAGAAGAAAAGCACAATAAGGCTAGTCATGGTCACATAATTATTGTTTGTATTCTGTAACTAATTACAGTGGACCCTTGTATAGCAAATGGTTTGTATAACATAAAATCTGTACAGCATAAAAAATTCCAGAGATAGGGGAAAATTGCTTAACAGAATCGCCTATGGCGCAAATCCATACAACATAAAAATGGTCACGATTAGGGATTACTGTTTTCAATGCATTCCTATGGGAAATTTGTATACAGGAAAATTTGCTTAACAGAATTTCATTTGGAACGAATTAATTCCTTTATACAAGGTACCACTGTAAATATTTGAGCACAGAAGCATTAAGGCCCTTCCATAGCCTGGTGGTCATTTTGAAAGGTTTGACTCGATTTTAATTCTGATTTCAGTGTCAAATGGAATAATTAAGAAATAAATAAAATAAAGCTCAGCTATGAAAGGGGTAACATGTGTGTGTGGGGGGGTGCCTGCCTCTCATCTGTGGGGCAGGCACTTGCACAGATGGAACCACCTGAAAGACAACACAACCAGTGGTAAGGGGGCAGGAGAGGCAGCTTGTAGGGGAAGAGACACCTCTTCTTCTTTTTAAACCACCATGGGGGTCTAAAACCAACAAACCAATGTGTGGGTTTGTAGGTTCATGGGAGGGATTTGTGCTTTGTTATTTGTCAAGCTTGACAAACCACGAAAAATAGCAAGCCACTATTTTATGCGGCTCATCCCCATCTCAAGTTGGGAGTTCAATTCCGCACTATGCCTCCTTGACAAAGGTGGGATGAGCCAGCTCTTCAGTTCTAAGATGGGGACGGTGGGGGTGGGGGGAAAGATCTGTGACAAACTATTCTATGATCCTAAATCCAACCATTATATTATTATTGACACTATTTTGCCAATAGGTACTGTATGTAGCAGGCCTCTTACTTTTTCTCAGTGGTAACTCGCAGGTGTAATGAGATGTGTCAGCTTCCTGACCATTCTCATGAATGGTGAAATCAATTTGTAAGCAGACTCCAGCTGACTGCAAAGAGTGGGATATAAAACTGAAAATCAGAAACTGGTTGGAATATAATCCTTGCCATAAAAAATCATAACAAACGCTACAAAAGTAATTGGAAAGCGGCAAGTGAATTGCTTTGGTGGTGTTCATCTCACTGTGGTTAACAAGGTGTCAGCATTTTCACTCCTCTTCCATGCACACATGGCCACAAAGTTTTAGAACTTGCCAATAAAGAAAAATATATTTGATATGAAATATGTTATGCATAGACAGCTATGAGAATAGATATCATGTGTCTCCAAGATTCAAGCTAAGTGATGTGGTAATAAGTTTTTAGGTCAAAGTCTCAGGCCATTTTAATTATCTGGTGTGGTGCGCGCGCACACACACACACACACACACACACACACACACACACACACACACACACACACACACACACACACACACACACACACACCACAACAGCCCCAACTCTCTCTGAATGTAAATGAGTAAATGCAGTTATCACAGTGATGGGTAGCTGAAGATGAATTTCACGAGCAACAATATAATTATTCTTATGGGCTGCTTCTGTTTTCCTGCAAAGTATTTTGGTGATCAAATCCGCAGATACTGAAGAGGTGGCCATGTTAGTTTGTGCAAGCATTATGGGTAAAAAAACAGTCCTTAGACATGATTTGTGGATACTGTGATCCATTAGAAAGGGGTGGGGGAGTGGATCCTAGTTTAATTCAAGTCCAAACTTCTAAAATGATGAAGCTGAGACTTTCATTGTGAGAAGACAAGATTTTCTGGCAAAGTCAATAAGGGTAGGAAAAGTTTAATGTATTCTCAAAGGCTTTCACAGCCAGGATCTGATAGTTGTTGTGAGTTTTTTCAGCTGTCTGGCCATGTTCTGGAAGTTTTTCTTCCTGATGTTTCACCAGACTCTGTGGCTAGCATCTTCAGAGGGCAAGGAACATGAGCTCCTTGCCCTCTGAAGATGCCAGCCACAGAATCTGGTGAAACGTCAGGAAGAAAAATCTTCCAGAACATGGCCATACAGCCCACAAAACTCACAACAACTATCTAGGAAAAGTTTAAGGCAGACGGAAAAGAGGAAGACTAATTATAAGATGGGTTGGCTCAATAAAAGAAGCCAAATCAAGGTTTCCAAGGGCTGGGCAGGGAAGTTGACGACAGGACATTCTAGAAGTCATTCATTCATAATTTTGGTATACATCAGAGACACCTTGACAGCACATAACAACAACAACCACTAAACTATTAAGGGTAGCTAATACATCAGAAGATGGTGTCACATCTGTAAATCAAATAGATACCATTTCCAAAAGTGGCAACATATAACTCTTGAGCCTTCTTGCAGTAAAGTATTTGAGAGTTGAGGATTGGATTTTAAATGGCATGCTCATCTTTCTGTTATGAGTGAAATCTATTAAAGGTAGTCTTACTGTATCAGCAGCAGCATGACTGATAGTAAGGAGAATGAGCTCCTATTTATAGCCTAAAAGGAAAAAAGAAGAGTACTGAAACATAGTCAAAAGCTGTTCCCATGTCTAGAAAAAAATGAGTTAATCTGAAAATGTGAGCAGGGAGTGATTGGGTTCATTAATACTACATTTAAGAAGGATCTTGGAATTGTAGATCACAAGCTGAATCTGAACCAACCGTAGGGTGTGGCTGCAAAAAAGGTCAATGCTGTTTTAGGCTGCGTTAATTTTAGTCTACAAATCCTGTGAAGTACTCATTCCTCTCTATTTGGGAGTGGTTAGACTTCATCTAGAACAGGCATGTCCAAACTTCAGCCCTCCTGACGTTTTGGATCACAACTTCCAGAATTCTAAGCTTATATTACCAGTGACAAGGGTCTGTGGGAGTTGTGGTCCAAAACATCTGGAGGGCCAAAGTTTGGACATGCCTGATCTAGAACACTCTGTCAAATTCTTGTGAAAAAAGAATAAGTTCAGAGGTGGGCAACGAGGATGGTTAGGGGACTGCAAACCAAGCCCTATGAGGAAAGACTGAAAGGACTGGGTATGTTTAGCCTTCAGAGAAGAAGACTGAGGGAGATATTATAGCACTTGAAAGGCTGTCAGACAGAAGAGGGGCGGGATCTGTACATTAGGGGCTGAACTGCACATTAAAAAAACACCTTTGTATGTGGGAACTGCTATCCCACACCTTCAGTCATGTGACGGGAGGAAGAGGAAAAGCCGGACCTTCAGAAGATCAGGATCTTCCCCAGTTGATATAGCAGCCAGAGAGGCTTCCCAAAAAGTCTTTTTTTAAATTTACATTTTTGACACTGATAGAAAGTAAAATTATATGGTGTTTAGTTTTAACAGCTCTACAGGAAATTGGTCACGGGGCTTAAATACTATTGCTCATCCCAACTAGAGCTGATCCCTTGAATCAATGAGGAGTTGGTAAATCAACACGTAACATCAGTTTCATTGATTCCACCATAACAAACAAGGCTAGCTTTTAAATCCCCCAGAGCAATTCATAAGGCAATGACAGCATAAAATTTCAGAGTAGAGGGGGAAGCCGATAGTCCACAAACATTGGGATGGCTGTGATGATCCCGAGGGTCCCCTTTACAAGGGGAAGTGGAGTTTCCAGATTTTCCTGATGAGTCCTTGAGAAGTCAAAAGCTTCCATTGCCTGTGACAGTTTACTGATTCAGAAAGGGTATTTCTCATGAAAGAATTTTGTATTCATGGTTAGATCATATGGCTGCAGTTCCAAAAAAAATGATTTTATATTAATTCCATGCTGGGAACTAACAAGCAGACTTATGTATAGGGCTTTGCCTTTGTTTTGGAAACTGGCTCACACAAAGAAAGCAAAGTGTGCTGCTTATATACCACCCATAGTGCTTAAAACACACTCTGGATGATTTACTGTTTATTTATCCAGGCTACAGATTGCCCCACCCCACCTCAGTGAGTTGGGTACTTAAAAAAGCCACCTCAGAAGGATAGAAGGCTGAGTCAACCTTAAGCCGTCTCTCCAAATCCAGGATTGAACTCAGGTCAAAAGCAGAGTTTTCACTGCAGTACTGCAGTTTAACCATGCACCATTGTTGTAGGCATGCACACAACTACATAGGATGGGCAGCCCAATCCTGGGCTGGCCATTGGGGAGATTCCGCAGAGCAGTTGTTACAACTTCCTAAGCTCTCCTAGTCTATTTGTCCAAATCAGCCAATAACGACAAGTAATATTCTTCTATGGTGGACTAAATCAACTGGGATATTTTATATTTGCCATTAGGAGGTTTTCTTCTCATTCCCAAGTAAGCTAAGGAAGGTGAGGTTCCACAACACAAAGTATCTACGTATGGTTGTACATGCATAGGCTACGGTTGTGGGAATGGAAAGAAAGTAATTCATTGAGAACCAAATGGGTCACTAAGGAAATTTTTAATGAGGATGTCAAACTAACTCCCACCTATTTTCTAATATTCAGTTGTTGTTTTTTATTAACATTTTATTACAAATTTATAAAGAACAGATAAACAGCAAAATAACATAAGGAAGAAAAAATAACACACAGCAATATAACAGAAGTATAACAGGTATAAACCCAGTGCTACCCACACCCCCTCGGGACTTAAACAAAATTACAATTTTCATGTTATTGACCAGCCCATTTCTCTCCAGAAATACATTGAGTCTTCTCCAGGTGTGTACCCCTTTACCTTTTTGAAATACATATACCAGCAATTTATCCCATATTCCATTAAAGTCATTAGACTTACTCAGCCCTTTCCTAATTTTAATTTCACAAGTCAGTTTATCATTAATAGCTAAATTCCATAACTCTTTATACCATTCTTCCACTAATAATCGATTATTAGATTTCCAATATTTGGCAAAAATCAGCCTTGCGGCCATAACCATTATAATTACCAATTCCCACTCCCAGTTGTTTTTAAGTTAACAACTATTTTGATATGAACAGTGGTTTGCATGACTAGTTTAAAGTCATGGCCAGGCTCTTACTGATGCCACTAAGCCTCGTGGTGCAGTGTTTAAATGCCTGTACTGCAGCTAAATCCGTGCTCTCAAGCTGGGGTTCAATCCCAGGTAGCCAGCTCATGATTGACTCAGCCTTCCATCCTTCTGAGGTTGGTAAAATGAGTACCCAGCTTGTTGGGAGGAGGGGGTCAATGTATAGCCTGCATAATTAAATTGTAAACCACCCAATGAGTGCTTGAAGCACTATGGGGCGGTATATAAGCAGAATACTTTGCTTTAGCTTTGTTTTGCATGTAAGATCAGCATATATGTGTGATCTATACGTGACTTGTGTGTGTGTCGCTACAGTCATGACTGGCTCTTCATGACTCCATAGTCCATATCCATAGAGTTTTCTTGGCAGGAATACTGGAGTGGTTTGCCAGTTAGGGCTTTCAAGGTAAGTGTGATATATTTAGAAATGGTTTTACCAGTTGCATCAAAGATTCCATAGCCAAGCAAAGTTTCAAACCCAGGGGTCCTGAGTCCTAGTCCATCACCCTGTCCACTGCACCATGCTGATTATCTAAGAGCAGCATAATTTACCACCAATTTACCAAGTGCCAGGGCATATCTCAGTGTTGGGCCAATCACATTGGTTTTCAATGCTGAAACCAAGCTGTGCCATCAAAGCTGATTTGTCAGTTTGTTATACAAACCTTATAGGAGCACCCATGAAATTATGGACAATAACATATTGTAAGCTGCCTTGGAACCGGGTGACCAGTGCAATGTAGTAAACAGACTAGGACTTGATGTGCCATTTCAAGTTTAAGGGCTTGTGCTAATGGGATGACACTAGCTTTAAACTTAGAGTTAGTAAGTGTAGGTAAAATATCTTTAAAACACACACCCAGCACAAGATGTAAAAAGAAGAAAAGCACAACAAGGCTAGTCATGGTCACATAATTATTGTTTGTATCTGTAACTAATTACAGTGGACCCTTGTATAGCAAATGGTTTGTATAACATAAAATCTGTACAGCATAAAAAATTCCAGAGATAGGGGAAATTTGCTTAACAGAATTGCCTATGGGGTGAATCCGTACAACACAAAAATGGTCGCAATTAAGGATTACTGTTTTCAATGCTTTCCTATGGGAAATTTGTATAAAGGAAAATTTGCTTAACAGAATTTCATTTGGAAAGAATTAATACCTTTATACAAGGTACCACTGTAAATATTTGAGCACAGAAGCATTAAAGCCCTTCCATAGCCTGGTGGTCATTTTGAAAGGTTTGACTCGATTTTAATTCTGATTTCAGTGTCAAATGGAATAATTAAGAAATAAATAAAATAAAGCCAATACCTGTGTATTAAAAAATCTCCCTCTATTCTGCTTTATTTAATGAGCTTTAAACTGCTTTTAGAAGAAATTATCCTCTCAAAGTGCTTGCCATTAGTCAATAAAGCAACATAAGATCACTCAAAACAACATTAAAATATTAAAAACAGTGGCACATTAATCAACAAATCAAATAAAAGGATGAGGAAAAAATAGGAATCACTATTTGAAAAGCATTTACAGCAGCACTAGATGAAATGGTGGCACAAAGTATCTCAAAGCTAATGCCAATGAACTATTACTCTATTGTGATTCTTTGACAAGCTGAGAAAAGATCCATTCCAGAAAGTTTCCTAGAAAAATGTTGCCTTGTGGCGCAGTGATTAAATGGCAGTACTGCAGTCAAGACTGCACTTACAACCTGAGTTCAGTCCCAACAGGCTCAGCCTCTCATCCTTCTGAGGTCAGTAAATTGAGTACCCAGCTCACTAGTGGGACAATGTGTAGCCTGCATAATTAAAATGTTAAACCTTCCAAAGGTTGTGTGTGTTATGTGAGGAATTTCATCTCAGGTCTTTATCAGTTATTTGTGTTCTTTGGGGTTTTTTTGTTTGTTTGTTGTATGGAAATAAGCATGATAGAACATAGTGTGAGTTGTTAAGCTGAATATTAAGTGCACATTTCGGCCTTGTATTAGACCTTATCTGAGGTATGGAGAGGAATAGTCATAACAAGCTAGCAGCCATTGGTTAGCTGCCATTGGTCAGTTATGTCATGTGATATCTAGAAGCTTCGAGAAAGAAGACAAGAGGACAGAGAAAAGCCATGATTATGCTCAGGTTTGCTTTGAGCAATGGAGCTCACCCCAGTTAGGTAGAATAGGAAAAGTTAGTCTAGGAGAAATCTTGAATGTTATCAGTTAGTCAGGATGACTTAGATTCATTATTTTTAGGGAAATAAAACTACGTTTGAGATCTGTTAAGTTTTTGATACTTTTTGATACTTTTTTGGATTCTCACGTTTGTATCTTAGAACAGAAAATAAAATACAACTTTTGAAAGTTTAACGTGGCCTCTTGTTCCGAAAAGAACCCAAAAGGAAATCGGAAGGTGAAGATGTTTTGGAGAATTTTGTCTCAGAGCAAAGGAATTCTCTTTACTTTTGAACTCGGGCAGTGCAATCTCTTTTGATTTACTGTTTGTTTGTTCATATTAGTATTGGTGTGAATTTGTTTTATGTTTTGAGTGCAAAACACATTGGAATGCTACAATCTACAGAGACGCTGAAGAAGTCAAGAACTGTACTGCCTCAATGTCTTTACCCAACTGACATTTTTATGTCCTCTACAGCAATATGCATCTGAAGCATCATTAAAGATGTGAGGTCTCTACCTTAATTAAGAACTAAAAGCCTTCATTTCCTAAAACAAAAAAACTTGTGGCAGTTTGGATCGATCTTGGTCATGTTGCCAGCTGAACACATTAGGAGAAGTTATTGATTATTTTAGTCGTAATGAGCTTTCTTCGCTGCCAGGTAAAGCCCACGTTGCTAAAAAGAATGTCTTTGAATATTCAAAGCACCCATGATGCATCTGTACTCTTGCCAAGATACAATCATATTTCTGTGAGTGTTTTGGAAAAGAATATTTGCATTCCCCGTGCATCACTTTCTACCAGCATCAGAAAGGTTATTTTGCAGTTATCATGTTCCTGATTTCTCATGAATGCTAGGGACAAATTTGTTAAGGAATATTTAACTTAGCTTTACTAAGCTGTTTAACTTAGCTTTACTATGCCACCCTATACAGTGGTATAAAAGTAAGCTTGGGAGTTTCTTCATAGCAATGTTCGGGAAATCTCCAAGAACAGGAAATCTTGTGAGTACCAGAAATTCACCATTCTGCTCTCTGAACCTGATCACCGGTTGCCTTGTCCTAGCATCCAAAGATAGGGAATAACAAAATTATTACCCTTGAACCACAAGAGGAAGTTTGGGGCTCTCTCAACAAGAATGCAAACAATTCTCCCAACCCCAACAAATGGTGTGAGATGTGTAAATAATAAAAAATGACAATGGGTATTATTTTGTTATATAAATGGTGTGAACATTGCCACCTCTGCCCAAGGTCAATGTGGCCAGGTGCGCTTCCTTGGCCATAGACTCCATGGACTCCAGTTTCTTGGTGTTGACTCATCTTGTCTTTCTCAGAATTGAGGAATACGGTATACTTAACAGTCCAGTGAGGCTGTAATATCCTTCACTAGCCATTGCTTGCTGTCTCCTTCACTGTGTCAGCTAAGTCTTCACTCCAAGGTTCAGATCTTGGAGCACCAGTGGCTTGTTTTTGCTAAGGGTGCAGAAAACAGAAGGGGGGTCTTTAGAGCCTCCAGCAGTCTTCTGACTCTGTCCAGTGGAGGCAATGAGTCTTCCTTTCCCCCTTCCGCCAATCTCTTTAAATCCAGCTCCTGCTATCCTGTCCAGTCCCCAACCTCAACAGTTGCTCATCTGCCTTTGGACCTTCACCTGGGATACCCCATTCCTGCCTTCTGCTCCCTCAGTCCACCCTGTCAATGGATCTCCAGATGGTCTCCATCAGGATGTGGGTCTGAGGCAGATGGCCTGCTAGAGACAACTGGAGCATTCCTCTTCAAAAGAGAGAGAGAGAGAGAGAGAGAGAGAGAGAGAGAGAGAGAGAGAGAGAGAGAGAGAGAGAGAGAGAGAGAGAGAGAGAGAGAGAGAGAGAGAGAGAGAGAGTTATCTGCATCTTTTTAACCATCACCCTGTGCTTCTCATTTTGCTTCCTTTTTTACTTTGTGTCTCAAAGGATCAGAACACAAGTTCTAAAAAAAGATAGGTTGCATAATTTACCTCACTTAGAAAAGAAATTACCACTCCTCTCATTCTTGCCTGGAGGCGATCAACACTGCTAGCCTTGAAAAGTCCCTCTTGAGGGGTCACAACAACAACAACAACAAAGGAATTTGGCAAACAATTCTACTCTTTCCCACAAGAGTGGGAAAATCCCCATAACATCCCAGAATCCAGCCTTCCCAGGGAACTGGTGGACTACAGTAAGTTGCAAGAGAACCTTCTCCAATAACACCTTCCATAGCCAAGAGAGGACTATCAACATTTTTTGGGAAAGACCTGAATTACACGGAGTATCCTGGAAATGAGCATGGTTTCCTGTCATCCTGAATCTTTCTATGATGTGTGGGATTTCAAGGAAGAGAAGACATCTGAATATCTCATATCCTTCATTGGATGAATGTGATGCATACTTTTCATGGGGAGCGTTCAACTGAAGCCACCTTATCATTGTAATGCTTCTGCAGGAAGAGCCCTGCTGGGCTGAACCAAAGGCATCTCTAGTCCAGTGTTCTGTTTCAAACAGTGGCCATCGAGGTGCTCCTGGGAAACTCTCAAAGAAAGTCATCTCATCCCGCTTTTGTTCCACATTGCCTCCATGTGGCTTTGGATCCTTGAGATAATAAGTGGCCAACATGGTGAATCTTGATATGATATTGATAGCTTTACGCTCTATGAATTTGTCTAACCCCCCTTTAAAGCTGCCTATGTTGGGCTGCCACACAGTGTGGGGGATAAGCCAATTAAGGGCTTGGCAGCTTAGCCGATGGATATCATGTGTGTGGGGGGTGTTGTTTTTGGAGTGTTGAGCCTTTGATGTTCGTGTTGAAAGCAGCTCATTTGATGCAGCAGCCACAGCGTCACTCTGCTGTTGCTTCAATGCTGTTTCCTGTCATTCCCCTCCCTGTTACTGTCTCACTTCTCCACCCCAACTGTCTCCTCCTCCTCCTCCTCCTCCTCCTCCTCCTCCACCACCACCACCACCACCACCACCACCACCACCATCTCCATCTTTATCCTTCTTTGCTTCTGCCATTGACAGTTGCATTTCACAATGCTGTCATTCAGACTGATTGGTCCTGGCAACTCCTGTGATTCTCTCAGCAAGCATCTGTGATGTAATCCCATCAGACACAGGAGCGGGTCAACCTCATCAATAAAATAACAGCCAGTAATGCAGGCAACTAGAATTAAAAAGTACCCTGGGATAATGCTGCTGAAAGTCACAAAGGATGCCCGCTATTCCCATTCACAAACTACTCCATGACATTCTCCTGCTCATTTCTTAATACTAAACCTGTCCCCCCTCTCCCCCACTCTGCAACACTTTAAACTCATCCCTGGGGAAGGAGAATGACCTCAAGATTGACACATGTGCCAACCAATTAATTTTTCCCTGTCTATTCTAAAGGTAGAGTTGTTTGGCAATTGATAAATCAGTCAACCAATCAGCACTGTTCAAATACCTTTTATGCTAATGAAAAATGGGTGAGGCTACTGCTTAAGAAGAGGTGTTTTGAACCTCAGACACCCAGATCTTCTTGGACTAAAATCCCCAGAAGCCTATTACACTAGCTGTGCTGGGCAGGATTTCTGGGAGTTGTAGTCCAAGAACATCTGGGGACCCGAGGTTGAGAATCATTGACTTAGACACTGCATGCAGCCCCTCAATATCCTCCTAGCACAGTGGTGGCAAACCTTCAGCACTCCAGATGTTTTGGACCACAACTCCCAGAATTCCAAGCCTAGATTCCCAATGACAAAGGGCTGTGGGATTTGTGGTCCTAAACTTCTGAAGTGCTAAAGTTTTGCCACCACTGTCCTAGCATGTTGTGACTCTGCCTTTTATTTATTTATTTATTTATTTATTTATTTAAATACTTATATCCCGCTCCATCTTCCCAACGGGAACTCTGGGCGGCTAACAGCGCAAGAAGCTAAAAAGCTAAAAAGGCTAAAAGGCTAAAAATAACAAGGCCACCAAGCAAGGGCAGCGGAAGGCAAGATGGCGGCAGACGGTAAGAGCAAAGAAAAGAAAGAGAAACTAACTAATGAGGACACCAAATGCTTCTTTGAAGAGGAAGGTCTTCAAAGCCCTCTTAAAGGCGGGCAGGGACTCCAGCAGGCGCAGCTCAGGAGGGAGATGGTTCCAGAGCGAGGGCCCCACCACAGAGAAGGCGCGGTCCCGCGTACGCGTTTTCCGCGCCTCTCTGGGTGTGGCCTCTCAAGGAGTGCGCCTGCGACGATCTCGTGGGTCTGGATCCGGATGCCCTCAGGGAGATGCGCTCCGCCAGGTATCCTGGTCCCAAGCCGTGGAGGGCCTTGAAAACCAAGACCAGAACCTTGAACCTGATCCGAAGACAACGGGAGCCAATGCAGGCGGACCAGGACTGGGGTGATGTGCTCGAATCTACGAGCACCCACCACCAGCCTGGCTACCGCATTTTGCACCCGCTGTAAGCTCCGGACCAGGGTCAAGGGCAGGGGAGAGGGCATTGCAATAGTCGATCTCGAGATCACCAGGGCCTGCACGACTGTCCTCAGGGAGGCAAGGTACTGACGGATCTGGGCGATCCTGCGGAGATGGAAAAAAGCGGCCCTGGAGACGGCCATCACCTGGGCTTCCAGGGAGAGGGCCGAATCCAGGACCACGCCCAGATTCCTGGCCCTGTCTGTAGGCTGGAGGGAAGTACCCCCCAGACTAGGGAGGGGGCCATTGTACCGAGACGAAGGCGCCCCGAAGAACAGAACCTCCGTCTTCTCCGGATTAAGCTTGAGCCGGTTATCTCTGGTCCATTCCAGTACGGCCTCCAGGCACAGATCGAGGGAACGAACCGCCTCCTCTGCAGACGTAGAAAAGGAGATATAGAGCTGCGTGTCATCAGCGTACTGATGACAGCGAACTCCATATCTCCTGATTACCTCCCCCAGCGGCCTCATGTAAACATTGAACAGCACGGGGGAGATTGCCGACCCCTGGGGGCACCCCACAAGGGAGAGTCCAAGGAGACGACAAGACATCCCCCAGCTGTACCCTCTGAGTCCGGCCGCCAAGGAAGGAACGGAGCCAGGCCAAGGCCTGACCACCAATTCCCGCCTCAGCGAGCCGGGCCAGAAGGTTACCGTGGTCGACGGTATCAAAGGCTGCTGAGAGATCAAGGAGGACGAGCAGGGAGGAACTCCCCCTGTCGGCCTCCCTGAGGAGGTCATCCTGCAGAGCGACCAGGGCGGTCTCGGTTCCGCGAAGAGGCCTGAATCCAGACTGGAAGGGGTCCAGGATATGATTTAACTCCAGGTATGACTGGAGCCGGACAGCAGCCACCCCCTCGACAACCTTGCCCAGGAAGGGAACAATGGCGATCGGACGGAAGTTGGAAAGATCATCCGTTGCCAAGCCAGGTTTCTTAAGAATGGGTTTTACCATGGTCTCCTTCAGGCGGGAAGGAAAACAACCCTCCCGAAAGGAGGCCGTGGTGATGGAAGAAAACCACTCTGGCATGTTCCCCTCGGCAGATTTTATAAGCCAAGCTGGGCAAGGGTCAAAGGGAGTGGCCGCCGGCCGGCAACGAGCCATAGCTCTGGAGGCCTCCATTAAAGAGACCGGCCCGAACTCATCCAGGAGGGGAGAACGGAGGGGTGAGGCACTGGAAGACCCAAAGGATGGACGAGAGCAGCTGGGGGGCAAGTCGGAACGGATGGCCTCAATTTTTGATCTAAAATGGGCTGCAAATTGCTCACTAGTGAAATCACTAGGAGGAGGCCGCAGCTGACTGGGATGGAGAGGTCTCAAGCACCCGGAATAACTCCGCCTGGCGGCTCGAGGCTCTCAGGAGGCATAAGATCTTCTAGCCCCTGATCGCGCCAAGATAGATAGTCAGCTGTTTAAGGGCAGCCCTATTCACTTCCGTGTGTCCCTCCATATGACCTCCAGTCTTACGTTCTTGCTTCATCGTGCAACTCCTCCGTGAACCACGGGAGGAGCCTTTGATGTTCTCGCCGGCGGCACCAACATACCACCTTTCCACCAGGGCATCAACCAGATCGTCTGCCAGATTTGAAGACCTCCATAAATAGGGTCCACGGGGCGAGCCCAGCCGATCGACAGCAGGTCATGGTCCTCTGACACCTGCAGGGGCAAGATGCCCTTCGAATCCGGTGACATGAAGGAAAAGACCAGGTCTAGGGTGGGACATAAAACATTCATGGAAGCCATGGATTCCATGTCATTCCCCAACCACCCTCCCAACAAAGCAGCCGAGATGAACTCAGCGATCTTCTGGATTGTGCTCTGCGGGGAGCACGGTACACCAGCACAATGCCAACTTATCTCGCTGACCCACCATTCCACCCCAGAACACTGTAACTCCTGAAATATGGCCACCCCAACCCTCCGATCTGCCTGCCCACTCCTCCTCCGCCCACCCTCCGGTGATACCACCACCACCACCATCTCCATCTTTATCCTTCTTTGCTTCTGCCATTGACAGTTGCATTTCACAATGCTGTCATTCAGACTGATTGGTCCTGGCTCAGCAAGCATCTGTGATGTAATCCCATCAGACACAGGAGCTCTGGAGGCCTCAACGAACTCATCAACTAAAATAACAGCCAGATGGCCTCAATTTTGATCTAAAATGGGCTGCAAATTGCTCACTAGTGAAATTAGGAAAAGCTGACTGGGATTGGGAGCACCGGAATAACTCCGCCTGCTGAGGCCTCCCAATTCTCAGGAGGCATAAGATCTTCTAGCGTCCTGATCGCCGAAGATAGCGGCCAGTCAGCTGTTTTCTTCCATTCCTCCAATGACCTCCAGTCTCCATGACACCGCAACTCCTCCGTGAACCACGGGAGGAGCGGCCTCGACATCGTAGGAGACGCTTAGGGCCTGCTCACCAACATACCACCTTTCCACCAGGGCATCAACCAGATCGTCTAATAGCTACCTCCCTGTCCCCCCTCCCCCCCCAGGGGAAAACAGGTCATGGCAACATGACACCTTTAAACCCATCCCGGTGACATGAAGGAAAAGACCAGGTCTAGGGTGGGACATAAAACATGCTGAGATAAGTTCATGGAAGCCATGGATTCCATGAATTCCAGAGCCGCACAGAGAGTTCCCCTCGGCATGCAAGTTGAGGTCCCCAACCACCAAAAGGCGGGGCGACCTCAACAAAGCAGCCGAGATGAACTCAGCGATCTCTGGATTCTAAAGGCACAATGCCAAACTTATCTCGCTGACCCACAGATGATGGAGGCATTCCACCCCAGAACACATTGATAAATCATGGCCACCCCACCCCCTACCCTCATCTGCCAATCAGCACTGTTCAGATACACCCAAGTTTGATGCTAATCCAGGATGGAAATGAGCGGGGTGAGGCACCGACCTGGCGTTAATCAGCAGGCAGGTCAGACCGGAGGCGCTGGCGGGATGGCACCCAGGTAGATGGTGGTGGGACGAAGGGATCAGAACGGGGACAGGCCTTAGATGCCGGACCCTAGTTCTTCTTACCCGACCGATCCCACCGTCCAGAGCGTACCTCCCATGGCCAGACACCACAGAGATCAGACATGGTGGCCTAGGAAGGAGAAGAGGAAAAAAAAAAAAACCAAACAGTTACAATGTTATAAAAGCAATACAATTAACAACAAACTTACAAGAAGTATAATATATATATAATGAAAACTATAACAAAAATAAAACTAAAAAACACAGTAAAAAAAGGAAAATACAAAACAGATTATTACAGCCAGAGCTGTGGAGGAGCAAGGAGGGGTGGGGTGGGGAAAGAAGATACAGAGGATTGGTCAGAGGGGGTGGGACCTGATCGGGAGCTACAGGAGGGGGTGAACAGGGGGACAGGCGCTTCCAGAGCGTCGGGGGATACAGATCCAAGTCCGGACAGTCAGGAAAATGGCCAATCCCCCGAGGGTTCAGATTGAAATCCAGGCCCCGTTGCCAGTTAGCGGGCTACAGGGCGGCGATGGCATGCACCTGGGTGGGGTCCGACGGAGGTGGGACCGCAATATCCGGCCTCAGTGGTTTCTCCCGGGCGGCACAGTGGCGGAGCCTCTGGGGGCGGCAGTGGCAGGGCCGCGGCGGCACCAAGACAAGGTCCTCCATGCCGCGGCGGCCTCCCAGGGGGTGGCGGCAAAGGATGACCACAGGAGAATTGCAGGATGCATCTTGCCAACCAGGAAGACAGTCTCAGGAACTAAACCCCCTTCGAGGCCCTGGAAGGCCCAAAGGAAGAAAATTAGGCAGAAAGAACTGAATTAGGCAGCATAAAAAGGAACACAGCAAGCGCTGGAGGCTGCAGCTGCCATCCGCCATCTTGGTATATTTTATGGTCTTGAGTTCCAGCAAAGGCTAGGCTGGCTGGCTGGCTCAGCTGGTCACAGCAGATGGAAAGAAGTGCCGGAGTTGGAGCCAGTTCCAGGTCTGTCAAAGTGTCTCTCTGCACGGCCCCTCCCCTGCAGCCTTTGTAGACTCTCCCTCTGGGATCCTCTCACAAGCCCAGAAAGAGGCACAGGTGATTTTTCAGCCCTGAGAGGGCTGCCAAGCAAGCAGGCCGACACTTACAGATCTTGAGTTCCAGCAAAGGCTAGGCTGGCTGGCTCAGCTGGTCACAGCAGATGGAATGAAGTGCCGGAGTTGGAGCCAGTTCCGAGGTCTGTCAGGTAAGTGTCTTTTTGCTTTGTGTTGTCCTCTCTCTCTCAGTGTGAAAAACAAAGTTGGCCTTCCATCTAATTAGTTGATTGTTCCTATTAGTGCTTTACCCAAAAATAATCCCATGAGAATTTCCAACAACTGTTCATCAGTTTCACAGAAAACAAATTCCTGTGGGAAATAAAGGCAAACAAGGAGTCATCCCAGAGCAATTTATAAGGGTGATGTTCAGAATTCTCACCCTTACCTTTTTTATCAAGTAGCTGAGATGCATGTACACCAGTTGGAGAGCATCTCACTGTGGAGCTAGTGGTTGGAAGTTCAATTCCCTCCTCTGATAAGAGCCAGTCTGTGTGGCCTTGTGCAAGCTGCACAGTCCCAGGTCACCACCACGCCCAGGAAGGGAATGGTGAACCATTTCTGTGTATTGTCTTCCTCTAGAGCCCTTGAAAGGGTCACCATAAGAATTGTCTTGACAGTCCACAGACTTCTGGTCTTCAGTCGAATTTTAGAGATGCCATAGGTCAGCTTTTTCAATAGAGCTTTCTTCAGATTGGGGTTCATGGAGGGCCAGCTGTGGAAAACTGCAAAGCACTCCATGCAGTCAGATGGCTAAAGAGGTGTCCTCCTGATCACACAGGCAAGGGTCACTTTAACCGGAATCATCTCCCTCAAAGCAACCTTGCGGAAAGGGTGAGGAAGTTTCTCCAGCCTGGCCACAATAAGTGGAAGCCTTACAGCATGGGCATGGGTGCGGCTGAAGTGCATTTCTCTGTGTGTTGGGCATTTACTAGTGATGGGGATGAGTTAAACATGAATATATAAAGCCAAACCAACGAACTGATTCATTGTTTGTTGGTTGGCAGGGGGCAAAATTGATCCTTTGTGCTTGGTCGTTCTTGACCAATCATGAATAGGGATGAACGGTCATTTTGGCTGTTCGTCCCCAACTTTAGTGTTCACCCAGAAAAAAAGTTGCCCAGGACCGCACCACAAATTGTGATCAAACGCCCTTAATGGAGCTCCCTTAATTCACTGGTTTGTGAGGTCCAGTCTCATTCTGAATCAACTGCCATTTCTCCTTGAGTAGATGTCCAGTGCATTGAATTCCACCTCTGCCTCTCATCTCTATAATCCGGTTAGCTTTAGCTTGAATGTATTTCAGTATTTAGTCACCTCCAGATGTTTATTATTGTGTATTATTATGCTTAATATGTTTAATTTTATTTGTCTATTCTCAAAATCTATGTGATGTTGTTTATATGTATTGTTTGCACACCACCCAGAGTAGTAAGCCAGCTAGATGGGTGGTATAAAAATCTAACTAAGGGCGCTTTTACATGACCCCTAAGATCCGCTGGCAACTTAAATTCAGACCAGAGATCTTGGGGGTTTGTCGCTCTTCCTGTGTTCCCACCCCTCTGCACTTCCTTGCTCCTGTCTGCGTGAGGGGAGGGAGAAAAAAACAGAGAAAAGAATGCAGGCTCACCTCCGCTCTGCCGTTGAGCTGCTCCGGGTACCATTCCAGTCTCTTTCAGTCTCTTAAAGGAGCAGGGGGGGGCAAAAAAACCAAACAAACACAAGGTGAGGATTGCCCGGCACTCACTGCTTTACATCCACATCAGAAATTTTTCACCTTCGGAGATCAGGTACTTGGAAAATGCACTGGGATGCGCTTAGGTGTTCGTGGTCATACTTTATTTTGTTTAAAGTCCGGAGCTGGTGGGAAAACATTTTTAAGCTCCACATCTGGGAGCCCTTTGCTCTGGATTTTAGGGGTCATGTAAAAGCGCCCTAACTCACTCACTCACTCACTGCTGAATAGAAAGGACAGGAGAAGGGAATGCAGCAGTGCTGGGCATCTTGATATGTTTTGGAAAAATTCAAATGTTTAATCAAAACAAATTCAAAATGGATCACATAATGAGGCAGAAAAAATGGAAGCATCATTCACAGGGCAATAAAACTTTGGGAAGATGGCAGGACAAAGGATGGCACAACGCCAGCTTCATCGTTATTTTCTTGGCTCTGCATTCAACATTGCCTTCCCTTATTCCCAAAATGGGGTTTGAAGGGAAAAGAGCTGCATTGTAATCATGAAGAGTGGAGAGAAAAATGCACCCACCAACATCTCCCAAATGGTCACATTTGGAAGGTTTGGGAAAGTTTTTGGTCCAAAAATTCTTGAAATCTATTTTTTTTTCAAACAAACAGTCTGGATTTTCCCTCCTTTTCTTTCTTCCCTTAAACCTCGAAGGTCACTTTGCTGGATTATTTCTTACGTTTACTCACTAATATAAAATAACACAAAGTAGAGAGCACTGTAGAAACACAGAATGTTTTGGGGGTAAAGAAAGAAAGACCATTTGGGATGTAACTGCAAAGATGCCCTGCCCATGCCCTGGTTCTCATTGGTGCCCAAATATGTGCACAAGGATTGGTGCCTGGCCCACTCAGTACCATTTTGCCTTGACCAGATCATTGATCAACTTTCCATTCTCATAATTGTCACCATGGAATCTCCTCAATATCCTGAGTCCTTTTGTGGCAGGCTTTCACTAGCTGGTATATGTCATGTTCGCTCTCGTGCATATGAAGGTTTCTGTACAGTTCCTCAAAGTATGTTGACTTTGTTGTAGCTACTGTTTTCTCTGCACTCTGTCGAGCATCACGGTATTTCTGTCAATTGTCAGCTATCATCTAAGCCAGGAAAACATGATAGAGCCACTTTTTCTCATGGATCGCCACCTTGACTCTGTCTGTCCAAAGCCATGTTCATTTATCAAGGATTCATTCACCATCTTAGTTACCGATGTCTAAACCATGACATGACAGCAGAAGCCATCCACCCTTGCTCCAATGTGACCATTTAAATTTCCCATGATGGTGAGGTAATCCTTGGCTGGATGGCAATAGATTTCTCCTCAAGAAGGTTCCAGAAGAACTCTTTGTCACTTTCAGGGCAGCCAGTCTGTGGTGCGTATGCACTGAAGCAGTGCATGTGCCCCTTCATCATTACAACGACAATCTTCATCAGTCAGTTCAAATCACTCAACTTCTGCCACAGCATCACAACACTGTTGTGATGCAGCCATACTGACACTGTTTTATTTCTTGGGTCAACCAAAATAAATAACCATGTACCGATGACTGATGTTGTGTGATTTCCTTTCACTCCATCTTGTCTCCTGAAGGACGCAGATGTCGACTCGCCACTGTTCGAGTACAGTGGCAAGTTCAGTTCCTCTTCCAGTCAGTGTGCCAATATTGATGATTGCACAGCACAGGGTTGAGCTCACTTACTTGCATCTCAATGCTGTGCTTGTGTTGAGAATCCTAGCCTATTTTTCACCCAGGCTGGGCTTAATCAGATCACATCATTTTCAAAGTACAGTAGGACTCTGGACTCCACTGGGGATTGGTTCCAGGCCTTTCCGTGGATAATAGAGAATACCAAAATCCCCCAAGCTTCTGTTTTGTGACAGTAGCTGGCTTTATGGCTGCTGTTTTGTGACAGTAGCTTGCTTTATGGATTCTGTTTTATGATAGTAGCTTGCTTTACAGATGCTGTTTGTGACAGTAGCTTGCTTTGCGGCTGCTGAATTATTTATTTAATTTTTCCCCTGCCAACTGTGGATAACTGAATAAGTGCATAATGAATCAGTGGATACGGGTGTCCTACTGTATGCTCTATCAGTGGACAGCACCAAGGTCCATCATCCCTCATTTTTCCAATGTCTTGTCATTGTCCCCTTCTTATGGTGAGCTTCACCTCTTTAAAAATACTGAAACATTTCTCTTTCCTCTGGAGTAATTGGAGAAATTATCATCTCAGTTGCCCTTCCCAGAGGTAGAGTAGATAATTTTCAAAGACAGATTATGCATGGCTATGTCAGAAATGTGATGAATGTACATCTACCTGTGCCAGAAATGGTCAACAGTGATATCACAACTAAATTATGAATTTCCAAATGCCCAATGGCAGGAGTGAAGTCACCCAATGTACTTCTTGGTTAAGTAGAGATTTGACAGCCATCTTCCAGGTTTTAAGTCCATTGTGTGAGCCAGTGCTGCTGTGCTAGTCAGTTCTGTGAACACTATTTGCAACTGATAGTGATAGCTTTGGCACTCAGATGCCAACAAGGAAATATATTCAAAATCCTTCCAATAAGCTAATGAAATATGCCGAATATTTTGAACTAAATCCAGTAAGATTTTCTTGGCTGGTGGTGAGGAATGAAGAAAAGAAAGTTCTGTTTCTACGGACACATGGAAATGCTATTTCTTGAAGATTTCGATCCAAACGCCTGTCAGATGGCATTTTTTAAAAACCACCACAACGTTTTTCATATCCCTGACACGGATTTCGATATGGTTAAGCAGCAGCCATCAATCGTTGACATGCCAAGTCAAGCTTTTTGGGTTTTTTTTTAAAATAAATGAAATTAAATAAAAAATTAGGCATAGGAAATTTGACTCCTATTCAGTCTAATAGCTGTATGCTTTTCAAGGACATGGATCAAGCACCTAATAAATGATCTGTCAATCTTATTCAGTTACATGCCTAAAGGGTTCAAGTCATTCCCGTGACGTTTCTGCCCATGGAGCCGGAAGCGTTAAAGCCTCACTGTGATGGCCTCATTATTTAAATTGCAAAGGAACATTGCCTGTTTCCATATGACACAGAAGGGGAGCAACCATATACAGACCTTTGAAAATGGAAACCTGCTCCCTGCAAAAAGTGACAAACCAGACATTTATTTTAATGAAGCTGAGGCTCGCATTTTGCTGTGATAAAGCCTCAAACTCAAAGCTTTTTGCCAAAGAAGTTAAAAAGAAACTACAATCAATACATAAGAAGAACCAAAACAAATGGACAATATAGAAAGCGTGCTTTGAAAAGTCACTCTCCCCCTCCCACCCCTCTGAATTTCTCAGCTAGCATGCCTGTGGCTGTTGCACCTTTGTCATCCTTGTGGCAGCCGTAGACATGGGCAAGAGCTGCTTGTTCGGTGGTTCGTTTAGCAAGCAAACAGATGCTTGAGGGTTCAAAGCTCTGCCTCCTCCAATAGGCACCCATTTCAAAGGCAGCCCCTAGAGGAGGCAGGTCAGGGAAGACCCAGAAGACTATGCTCTAAATAGGTGGCCTCTCACCTAAGGACAGTCCAAGCTGCTGGATCAGTCATCCATGAATGGGGAGCAGGTCCTGCACAACATCCATGGCTCTTATCTGTCCATTCAAAGCTAAATCACCCCCATATGTTTCGAGGAACAGTTGGGATCACTTGCAACAGGAGTATGCCTAGACAAATCCATTTCTACCCCAGCTGTCCACAGGACTGCAGGCTGCTTGATCAATCCAAATCAACAAATGAGGTGCAGTTCAGGGTAAAGGTAATAGCTCTAAATTGATCATTCAAGACTACACCGCACTCAAATACTTTGAATTATCTCAGGGATTGCTTGGTCCACAGAAAGTTCATTTCTGCCCCAGCTACTGTGATGATCATAGATAAGCTCAGAAGAAACCGGTAGCCCTGAAGAGGGTGACAAAGGTGTCCTCATACCTGCTGCTGAAGAGGTCCCAAGTAGAGATGGGCATGAAACGCGAAAATGGTGTTTCATTTCATTTTTTGTTTCATTTTTCCATTTCGTTTTGTTTCATTTGAAACAATTTAAAAATAATAATAATCATTTTGTTGTTCATTTTGTTTAATTTTTTTTATTTATTTTTATTTTCTTGACAATTAGTTGGGGGCCTGCCGGCCAATTAGCGCTTTGTTTTTGGTGGGTTTTTGGTGGGGTTTTTTTATAAGCACCGATCAGCTGGTGCGTGAGGCTCTGCCGGCAATTGGCTCTTTTTAAAATTATTTATTTTGACAAGCCCTGAGATCAGTACTTGTCAAAATAAATGATAACATTTTTAAAAAGATAAATGAAATGGAACAAAATGAAAATTTCCATTTTGTTTCCTTTCATTTTTTTAAAGGCACTGCATTTTTCGTTTCCTTAAGCTCCTAATGGTCTCACCCCAAACCTTCTGAACATCTCCTCTTCGGCTTCTCATTATCATTTATCAACAAGTGTCTACTTGTACCCACTTTCCCACCCACAATGCCAATGCAGCTCAGAGCATATCATCTTATGGGAAGGAAGCTCTTCCTTGTGAGGCCTCCTTTCTACTATCGTTCGTCTCTTTCCTGAAGCAGCATTCTCATTACTTCCTTCTACCAATGGCATATGAGCAGTCAGCAATCCCTCACTATCATGTTCATATGTAAATAACAGTGTTATTATCATAGCCAGCCACAGTGCTGTTATCATAGCCACAAAAACAAAAGAAGAGCTTACTTGACTGGATTAGAGATGGACACGAACCACCAATTCAGTCTTCTGCAGTTCTGAGCCCCACCTGCTCTGGCAGGTGCCTAATCAGAGTTAAAAAGTTAAAAGTGTATACAAAAATGTTTTAAAAATATCTAAAATGGTATCACCATATACATAATTAATTATACAGCCTACACAAAAAACTGTATGTAATAAAGAATACCTTCTATTTTTATAAACACTCCTCTTGGTTGCTTATCCAGCTAATTCTTAGCTTTATAGCCATCTTTCCAAAACTGGCCACTTTTTTAGTAATCTCTATACTCTTGTTTTCCAAAAGCTTCTGTAAACACTCTTCCTTATTTCTACCCTCCAAGGAAGATATAATTGGTTTGATAAACCATTCCCTGATATGATTATATATTTTGCAGTCCAGTAGCACATGGCTCAGCGTCTCAATGGTTCCCTCACCACAAACACACAATCGACTCTTATAGGGAATATTATTATATCTTCCCACTAATAGCTCTTCCTTGTGAGGCCTCCTTTCTTCTATCTTTCGTCTCTTTCCTGAAGCAGCATTCTCATTACTTCCTTCTACCAATGGCATATGAGCAGTCAGCAATCCCTCACTCTCATGTTCATATGTAAATAACAGTGTTATTATCATAGCCAGCCACAGTGCTGTTATCATAGCCACAAAAACAAAAGAAGAGCTTACTTGACAGGATTAGAGATGGGCACGAACCACCAATTCAGTGTTCTGCAGTTCTGAGCCCCAGCTGCTCTGGCAGGTGCCCACTCAGAGGCAGCATCCAGAGGAGGTAGGGGAGGAAAGCCAGGGTGCAGCCTACGTGTGGGCACCCACCAGAGCAGGTGGGGCTCAGGATAATAGGACACATGTTGGGCTAAGGACTGAACTATGCCAACCACTGAACCGGCGGTTTGTAGTCCCTTCGAGATCAGATCCAGCTTCATGGTGTTTTCTGCAGACACATTTCTTGGGAAGTTCCAGTGTAAGCCATGTGGGGACAGCCTTCCATGCTTTGGGTTGCATTAAAACTTTAAATAGTGTGTTTTAATTATATGCACTCTTGTAAATTCTGATTAGGCATGGAAACAGGAAACCTATGGGATACTCTGCCAGCAAGTATCTCTTGAATGTTCCAGACTTGCTGCTTAAAGAGAATGCACACAAGGGTTTGTGTAGATAACGATCATCATCATTAGGGTTGTGCATGGGGTAAATGTTTTAGTGTGCATTCACTGAAGGTTCCTTTGGGGAAAGGCTCCTGTTTCAGATTCGCGTTCTTTTGGGCTCATATCCTTTGTTTCTTTGGTTTCAGTTTTCCCATTCTGGTTTCCGGTGCTGAGTGCTGACAGCAACCCTACAGAACCCTCAAAAACAGTACCAATCAATCACCATTGTCAGAGGAAAGGCAACGGACAATCATCCACTCAAAATGTAGGCATCACAAAAAGGACATGAGAAAGGAATATGAATTATCCAAAGACTTTAAGCAGCCACTAACAGTTCTTGAAAATTCACACTTATCATCATATCATCTTTATCAATTCATCAGCAGGAAACAGTACATGGAGCCTCGTGGTGCAGTGGTTAAATGCCTGTAATGCAGGTAAAACTGTGCTCATGACCTGGGGTTCAGTCTCTGGTAGCCGGCTCATGGTTGACTCAGTCTTCTATCCTTCCAAGGTTCGTAAAATGAGTATCCAGCTTGCTGGGGGAGGTGGCAATGTGTAGCCTGCATACTGTAATTAAACTGTAAACCACCCAGAGACTACTTGAAGTGGTATGGGGTGGTATATAAGCAGAACACTTTGCTTTGCTTTTACATATGAGAAGAAAATCATCATCAAGATCATAATCAAAATCTCTCTCTCTCTCTCTCTCTCTCTCTCTCTCTCTCTCTCTCTTACACACACACACACACACACACACACACACACACACACACACACACACACACACACACACACACACACAAGGAAAATATTGTCAAATTTCATAACCCCCAATGCCAAAATAGCCACCTTGGGTCCTTTCAGAGAGAAAGGCAAGACAGAAATATTTTTAATTAATAATTAAATTAAATTAAATATGTGGGATCAGGGAGACAGCTCTTTCCTGACCAGTTCAATGGTTTCAACCCACTAGCATGAGCTGTAGTCCACCATGTGAAGGCAGGGAGGTACTTCAAGAAAAAATTTGGGGATTGATGTGTTTCTCTCCAAAAACCGATACAATAAAAGGCCAAAAAAGCAGAGAATCCAAATAAGCCATAAAGTAATCTAAAAGCAGAAGAATGGCAGCAATATTTTTGAAAATTTAATTCATACTGGAGGGGTAGTAGTAGTAGTAGTAGTAGTAGTAGTAGTAGTAGTAGTAGTAGTAGTAGTAGTAGTAGTAGTGAGTCAGTAAGGAATAAATCCAGTCCAAAATGGTAGTCATAGGATTTCTCAGAGCAGCCAGTCCAGTTTTCCAGACCTTTTTAAAGATGTAAACTTTCCAACCACTCCTTCCAGGATATTCTCTGAAACTAGCTGCTGACAGCACTTCTCATGAGACTTGCAAGACTGCTGCTTGCTGGAATATAAAATGAGGAATTTTTGCAAACAGGTGTCAATTGGAGGCAATGCAAAATGAAAGACCCTGAAAATTGAAAGAAAGAGACTCCTTCTCCCCCACATTCAGAGTTACCTAAAAGTTCCAACCCTAATCAGCATCACCATCACCACTGCCATTACCACCAACTTCACTGTGATATATAGAGGTGCATTTTGGATACTCAGACCTTACAGCCTGGGAATGGTTCAGAGTGCTGTTGGGATCAGACCTGAACTCATCATTCTTGCAATTGTCATTTCTCTTCTTCTTCTTCTTCTTCTTCTTCTTCTTCTTCTTCTTCTTCTTCTTCTTCTTCTTCTTCTTCTTCTTCTTCTTCTTCTTCTTCTTCTTCTTCTTCTTCTCATTGTCTCACCATGAACCACTAGTGGTGTGTGGGAGGGGGTTGCAGAAGTATTCACATGATACCCACTTTTTACCACTCCAATTTGACGTTACAAGAAGATTGGCTCTGGTGTCCTGCTGAGTTGCAGAACAGAAGGGTCATCCAAGGCCTGAATCTGTGCCACATCTGGCTGATGTAATCAATAAAGTTTTGCCCATAATGTGGCCCATCTAATACTGGTGTTGTGTCCATTCCTCCTATTGAGTCCACTTGAGACAAAATCTTGGACCCCTTTGCCTTCTTCCAAAAATCAATCAACTTCATTTAGTAGCTTTGGGGAGGCTCTTTCTCACTTTTGTTTCCCCTACAATTGTATATTCTTCATTCAGAAGCTATTCAATCTTTATGCACAAGATCAGCAATTTCATGATATGAATGAACCCTGTATAATACATTTGTTTTAGAAGAACCCAAACAAACATTTGCAGAGTTGGATCTGCAAAAAAAAAACATTTTGGAAGAAGCAACCCAGGATGATTCAAGAAAATGGATAGTCTTCAGCTGCAATCAGTTGAGCAGCCGAGACACGCTTTCTTGATCCAAATTGGCATACAAGCCAGAAATCACAAATGAATGAACCCATTAGGAAAGACCCCAAGCATCTGCAACTCATAGTACATGCTATTCAGACTAAGAGACAGCTTTATATGGCCATCTGTTCCCAAATAACCATGGCATTTCAAATTTCTGTTCTGAAAGCTCTCATGTCTGTAAACTTTTCCTTCCCTCAAATTTCTATCAAAATATTGACGAAAATATTCTGAGAAGGAATTTGAGAAGTTTCAAGACAACTGTCATTAAGACAAGAAATGTTCCTTCAACACAGGGTTGTAGAGGGTTGAACTAACGGTATATTGGTTGTCTCAAGAATTAGAAGTAGGGTGATTTCCTGTAGCCTCTTATATACCCAGCTAGACCTGGGGGATGCTTCAGAACAGGATAGAAATGGAAAACCTAGAAACAAGCCAAGAGAAAATCAGTAAAAAAATCAGCTTCCTCCTGGAAGAGAATTCATTTGGCCCCCTGGGGACCAGACGACAACTACATTGGCCATAGATGCCACAATTTGGATTAGACTGGGCAAATATTAATTTCGGTTAAAACTGAGTGACCACATGAGGTAAATACATGGAAGCCCCTTGTGGAACTACCTCATTTCAGCAAGCAATCACCTTCCAGTCAGCAGGAGTGGTTTAAATTTGTTCCAGTTGTGTTAACATTGCTTTTCACCGCTTCCTGCCCAACGATCTGACACAAAGGGGTACTTACGGGGATGTCAGCTCCATTCAACCAAATACACCTCATCCCCAAACTAATTTGTTAAAAAAAAAACAGATTCCAACTCAGCACTGGAATTTGGCAGTCTCCCAATTGTTGTCATGTTGTTGTGCTTAAAAACATTTATTTCTGCAGGCTTCAACATTTCTGGCCGTTATTCTGCATGTTTACCCGTTGACTTTTACTAAGAATTTGTGTATATATTTGTGATTTCAGGATTACTTTTTTGATGATGTTTGTGTCTTCTCTTTTGGAGGTGTGGGCTGTTTGTTCAGTTTTTGAGGAGGGGTGGGATATATATATATATAGCAAAGATAAAAACAAGGGAAACAAAAAAAAATGAGTTTGTTTCGGTATATGTCACTGTTCATGACAGGCCTCATTTTTAAAGAAAGAACAGGATGTTTGCATGAAACTAGAAGGGATAAGACCAGTTCTAGATGGACACAAGTGACACAATTGTGTGGAATACACAGCTTTATTTATGCTTTCTTTTCAAGTTTATAAAATTCTGGGAAGGGAAAAGTAAAGTAAAAAAAGCAAAACAAGTCATGAGTTCTTGATGTTCCAAGGTTCACAGAAGGACCAATTTTAATGCAACTGGACAGGTCAGTCTCTTCATAACCTTCTAGAATAAAAACAGCATTAAAAAAATAAAAAAACCAAATGACTGATCTATCAGTGGGGCCAATGAAAAAGGTCTTCCTTCTGATCTTTCCGTTTTCTCATTCTGATAAATGGCTGCTGCACAACAACATTGGGGAGAGAGGCAGAGCCCAGAACTGGCTTCCAAGGGCAGTTGAGGGTGGCCATTTTGTTTTAGTGTGAATCTACAGAGGTGAAACAGAACATTGCAAATGTTACTCGGCAGCTTGAGTGGAAGGGCAGCTGGTGAAGGGGGTCTAATGACCAAAGCATTTCCAGTTGCTAAATGAAAACAGACGGCAGAAGGGAAATTCCCCATCATCCTTATTTCTGCCCTTTCACAGGATAAATGGGACATCCACAGAGAGAGGAAAAGTTGCTTTTCAGGGCAGAGCTCTGGAATACTGCCCATGCCATCTGAGGCAATTTGGGAGCTTTAAGGCAAGAAAGGAACTTTTCCTCTCTGGGCACTACTAAGGGCCAGCCCTACTGTTAGGTAGAGTGAATGAACCAGCTCAGGGAGGACAGGGAGCCCTCTTTTGCCACTCCTCTGGAGTCCTTTGACCACTTTCTCAGAGGATAGAGTCTTGGTGAAAGTCATATATAGTGCTAACAGGTCCTTTTCTATGACCCCCCTCTCTCCACACACACACACACACACACACACACACACACACACTGCTGCTCTCAGAGACAGTGAAGAACTCATATTCATTACCAGTTCTGAAAAGAGATTCAAAAACCTGTCCAGAGTTTTTAAAAACACAGAATACCAGAGCAATAGCTCTCATTTCCCCCTTCTGTTTTCCTTTTCCTTTTCTCTCCCCCACCCCATTTAACCCTGGTCAGCAATATGTCTTCAGCTTTGGGGAACCCAAGTATTCTTGGACAGCACATCCCAGAAACCCTAGCCAGCAAAACTAGAGATGAAGGCTTCTGGGAGTTGCAGTCCAAGAACACCTGGGTTAATGAATGTTGGGAACCACTGCTCTACTGAATATAGACTGTGGAAATATTCCTTTTGGGTAATAGGTTAGTTAGAATGCACAGATTCCCTTTAGGCCACTCACAATGGTGTCCAAAGCTGGAGTTTTGAGAGTTGCCATATCTCACTTTTCCAAGCCGGGTCTTTTAGGATATTGCAGGCCAGCCAGTAACGTAGCTTGGGGGCAAGGAGGGCAAAATCCCTGGGGCACAGAGGCCTGAGGGCGCTTGAGGAGCTCCCACCTCCCACTGCCTCTGATGGCGGTAGTGCAAGAGGCTGGGCTGTGCATATTTGCTATAAGGGAATCTGTATGCCCTTCTGGCAGCGGAGGCTCCCCTGGCGGCACCTGGAGTGCTGGTGCTCCTGCCCAAGTGAAGCAGCTCCCAGGCGGTCATCAGGGAGCACAGTGTTCGGGCCTGGTGGAGCCAGTGGGAGGGAGGCAGAGCCCAGGTGATGCTGGGCTGGGCTGCTGGGAAGCTGCACCAGCAGCACCAGCAAGGGCATGGCAGCAGGCAGGTGAGAAGCCACGCCTGGGCCAGTTGTCGCGCGGCAAGCACATCCCTTGGGGTCCGGAAGTGCCATCTCTCTTGCCAGGAGAGTTGGCTGGCCAGTGCCCAGGGGTGCGCCACTTCATAGAATCATAGAGTTGGAAGAGACCTCAAGGGCCATCTAGTCCAACCCCCTGCCATGCAGGAACCCCATCACAATATTTCCGACAGATGGCCATCCAGCCTCTGCTTAAAAACCTCCAAAGAAGGAGACTCCACCACCCTTTGTGGCAGCATATTCCACTGCCAAACAACTCTAACTGTCATGAAGTTCTTTCTAATGTTCAAATTGAATCTCTTTTCCTGTAGTTTGAAACCATTGCCCCGAGTCCTAGTCTCTGAAGCCATGGAAAACAAACCTGTTATCTCTTCATTATGACATCCTTTCAAATATTTAAACATAGCTATCATATCCCCCCTCAGCCTTCTTTTTGAAAGGCTAAACATTCCCAGTTCCCTAAGCCGTTCCTCATAAGACATTTCCTCCATGCCGTCAACCATCCTGGTAGCCCTCCTCTGCACCCGCTCGAGGTTGTCAACATCCTTTTTAAATTGAGGCTCACAGAACTGGACACAGTACTCCAGGTGGGGTCTGACAAGAGCAGAATAGAGTGGTACTATCACTTCCCTTGATCTAGACACTATGGTTCTGTTGATGAAAACCAATGCATTGGCTTTCCTGGCCGCCGCATCACACTTGCCTCTCATTGCTGAAAGGTCTCACCTCAGTTATCAGCATAAGAAAGTGCCCTCTGCCCCTGCTGTCTAGGCTGCGAAAGGCTCCTCCACTCCCTCCCCTCTTGAGGCGGGACTCTTCCTTGCCCCTGCTGTCCTTGTATTGTGTTGTTTGCACAGGAGAGCCTTGTCTGGGAGGAAGACCCCCAAAGAGGGCATGAGAAAGAGGGAGCCTTCTCTCCCTCCCCCGCTGTTGCCCCAGGATCTGGGGGGAGGTCTTGCTGGGTGGGTGAGATGCGGGGGGGGGCAAGAGGGGACAGAAAAACTGACTTTGTCCCCACACGGTCCAAACCCTCGCTTCCAGCATATTTTAAAATTATGTGGCTCAGAAAGCAACCCCTCCTCATGCTTGGCACCACATGGTAACTCACTCAAAAACACACCATGTTCAGGGCGGTGAAATGTTAACAAAAGCACTTGAAAAGATGGGCCATCTGGATACATTTGCCAGAGAAGGATGCAACCTTTAAGTATCATTAACTGTAATTTAAATTCAGTTAGCTTAAGTTGTAAGCCAGCAGAACTGAAGAAAGACTAACGTCTGTTAAAAACAAGGACAACTTGCTGTCATTGACCCCATGTTACATCACTAAAATCCATGGCACCATCTTGAAGTACTATAGTCATAATCAATATCTGCTCCACTACAGCTATTGGTGTGGATTGGTCCATTAGAAATATATCTTTTTCCCTTTTTTTGCTTGTCTGTTTTTCCAGTGATATAAAACATCAGGAGGAGACTATGGGAGACATAAACATTGTGCTGTCTCGCAGAGGACGTTTTATTCAAACTGGTTCTTAGTCACAGATGTTGGTGATTATCCACAATCATGTCGGTAGCATGGATCTAACAGCACAATGCCCATTGAAGCTGGCAGCATATAAACAATTGAGAGGAAACACTCCGTGCTTAGGGGGGAAATGGAGATGTACGTGTATTGCTTACAGCTGAAATGAGTCTACTCTGCTTCCCATCAGGCAACATGTCCCTACAAACCTGCCTCTGCAAATGTGATGGCAAATACTGTCTTCCCAATCAGAGCTTGAAATGAACCAGTCACAAATAATTCCTGAAATCTAGGAGTAAGTTGCAATTAGAGTAGAAGGGATTTGGTAAGTCAACACTACTGTAAGTTTCAGTGGGCCAAATCCTGTTGTTTAGCATGGCGAATCACACTAGATTCAGCCCATTGAATCAATGGGATTCAGTGAGTTATCTACCCCATGGGTTCTATGATTAAAATAGGGCTATTTATTTATTTATTTATTTGTTTGTTTGTTTGTTTGTTAATCTTATACCCCACCCATCTTCCCAAAAGGGAACTCTGGGCAGCTTACAATAAAATGGGTAAAACAGAAGCACAAACAAGTAAAAAAGGAGCAAGATGGCGGGCATACCTGAACAAAATAACGTGGGCAAAAGAAAAAAAGGAAAAGAAAAGAGAGAGAAAAAACCTAAACAGAAAGGTCACCAAACTCCTCTCTGAAGAGATAAGTCTTCAGGGCCTTTTTAAAGGCAGGCAGGGACTCTGTCAAGCGCAGCTCACTGGGTAGGTGGTTCCATAGCATGGGGCCCACCACAGAGAAGGCGTGGTCACGCGTATGCGATTTCCGCGCCTCTCTGGGTGTGGCCACCCTCAGTGAGCGTGCCTGCGCCAATCTCGTGGGTCTGGTCCCAGTTGATCTTTGAGAGATACGTTCGGCCAGATACTCTGGTCCCAGGCCATGGAGGGCTTTGAAAATCAAAACCAGGACCTTGAACCTAATCCGGAGGACAACGGGGAGCCAGTGCAAGTGAGCCAGAACTGGGGTGATGTGCTCGAATCTACGAGCACCCACCACCAGCCTGGCCGCTGCATTCTGAACCTGTTGTTACCTCCGGACCAGGACCAAGGACAACCCCACATAGAGGGCATTGCAGTAGTCGATCCTCGAGATCACTAGGGCCTGCACTACTGTCCTCAGAGAGGACTCATTGAGGTACTGGTGGATCTGGGAGATCCTGCAGAGATGGATAAAAGCGGCCCTGGAAGCAGCCATCACCTGGGCTTCCAGGGAGAGGGATAAATCCAGGATCACGCCCAGATTCCTGGCCCTGTCCGTAGGCTGGAGGGAAACACCCCCCCCCAGTTTAGGGAGGGGGCCATTGTACCCAGATGAGGCAGCCCCAAAGAACGGAACCTCCGTCTTCTCCAGATTCAGCTTGAGCTGGTTATCTCTGGTCCATTCCAGAACTGCCTCCAGGTAACAGATGAAGGGAGCGAACTGCCTCCACTGCAGAAGACGAAAAGGAGAGATAAAGCTGTGTCATCAGCGTACTGATGACAGCAAACTCCAAATCTCCTGATGACCTCCACCAGCAGCCTCATATAAATGTTGAACAGCATGGGTGAGATTGCTGACCCCTGGGGCACCCCACAAGGGAGAGTCCAAGGAGCCGACAAGTCATCACCCAGCTGAACCCGCTGAGTCTGGCCGCCAAGGAAGGAGCGGAGCCAGGACAAAGCCTGACCCCCAATTCCTGCCTCGGCCAGCGGAACCAGCAGGTTACCGTGGTCGACGGTATCAAAGGGGGCTGACAGATGAAGGAGAATTCTTGCTGCAACCTACTACTACTAGAGAAAGTCACAGTTGAAGTCCACTGATTTAAATCAATAAAACTTTCATAGGAGTTGACTCACCAATCCCTATTGATTTAATGGGCCTACTCTAGTGTAATTTACTATGCTAAGCAACAGGCTTTTGAGCACTGCTTCAGGGGCCTTATCCTAGTTGTTACTTTCTACTGAATTTCAGCCATTTGTTTTCTTCACTAACAAAGTTATAAAGAAGTTACATTGGCCAGCATTCTCAAGTCCTGAGTGACTGCATACCTGTAATTGCACTAGCAAATCAACCTCATTAGCACACGGTCCATCAGGATTCCTCACCTCTTTGCATCTGCCTGCAGAGCAAATAATGGTACACATGGTCACCCATGGAGCTTCTGCACAATTGCCTTTCTATGCACAGTTTGCCCTTTAGGAATTTGGCCATAATGGTTATAAATCAATGCAGAATAATGCCTCTCCTTCTGCAATTTAACTGTAACACATTGTTATTTGTGTAGTTCCAGAGTGCCGGTTGGCTAAATAATGGAGGAGGAACTTCACATGAATCAAGTCCAATCTCATATTTTTACACTGTGATGACTTCCATTTTATCTTGGGCTCCCATGCTGTCATGCTGCCCTAGTTCTAGACATAACTTGGTATATGCTTGGCCCTGTTATGCTGCATGAGTGATTTTGACTTAATCCATTCTAGGTTTTAATCTGAAGTTTAAAAGGGCTGGTCTTGAGTTACAAAACAATGTCAGTATTGTGGATAGCTCGTGCAATATTCAGATTAAAAACTGGAATAGATTCATGTCCACACATACCTATGCTGCCCCACAATTGAAGTTAGCACTAGGCTGTACTGGGACTGGCTCCAATTTCAGAGCAACACTTCCACTTTTAAGACCCCTAATCTCTCACAGGGCCCTTCAACTGATCCTCTGCCAGTAATAGTTGGTTGCCCTGTTGGGGCACATTCATAGCATTATAATGCTGCTATTAGGAAGTCAATCATCTTTCCATAATCCATGCAGGATTAAATCAGTATGATTAAAATCCCATGAATTTATACTGTATTATATCATATTTATCTATGTCTTCCATGTCTTTAATTATTCTTTCCCTTAATATTTGCACTGGCCTATCACTCTATTTACGGTATGCTATATCAACAGCCTGATTGTTTTTTTGCGGGGCTACTTTAATTTTCTTTACTTTTTTCCTTTTCTTTATTATTATTATCATTTCAGATATAGATCACTAGAAGTGACCTGAATTATCACATGGTTTGCAAGAAAGAGCAGGTTTATTTATTTAAGGAAATCTTTCCTTCTGAAGTTGACATTTCATGTGGCAATCTCCTTCTCTAATATGAAATAAAGCTCAGAGGGAGAGGGGGGATTGCTTTGACTACAACACGAAGAACTCCTCAGCCAGGACAGCCATTCCTGTTATGAGAGCTATAGTTCCACAAAGTAATGTTTTCAGCACCTGTAGTTAGGGATGCCCAGTACTTCAACACCAAATACAACAGGCAATGCAACTTTCTCTTTGGAGGAGAAAGTTGAAGCAGTGGCTTGTGACCCTGATTTTATGGGGGCAGTCAAACCACTGCGGGTTTTAGCCTGAATACTAAACATACTCTTTTAAAGGTCCTGAACATTTTGGGCCTGTTGGGGCACAATTTATATTGTCCTTGTAACATCAAGAGCCACCATGTCTACTACGCCACATTGAATCCGCTCTAGAATTTAATCTGAAATTTAAAGGAATTGTCCAAGGTGCTGAAACCCTACCCCTATGCATCCAACCACATGTGTTTAAAAGTAGAGCAATTGGCACAACAAGTGGCTATTTAGAAAAGTCAGGATGAGAAATAGCCAGGCTGTCTATCACTCTTTATTCCCTAATTGTTGCACACATGGGGGTTCTTCCTTGCAGCAAAATATACCAGGAAGAAACTTAACAGTTAGAACAGTATGACGCTAGAACTCATTAGTTTGGGAGGTGCTGAGTACTCAGATGCTGGAGGCATTCAAGAGAAAATTGGTGAACTGTCTGTCAGTTCTACTTAGATCTGGACTCCTACACTGAACAGGGGGTTAGTCTCAATGGCCTTACAGGCCCCTTCCAACTCATTTCTTCTATGAGTCTACATTGCAGCACTGCCTTCACGTTGATGGATTGTAATATGTGCAAGGTGGACTATCAAATTAAAAAGCCAAAGCTATCTGAAGTTGAACAAACTGACATCTTGCTGATTTCACTTGGAGACATTGAAATGTAAAACTACAGTAACTGTGTATCAGAAATCAATGCATGTACTTTAAATCCAGTTCGAACTCTTGAAACTAGAGTTCAGTGGGCCACAAGTTTACAGACCATAAACTTCTAATCTTAAACATTGATTATGGCCTTTACATATGTGTGATCTGCTCTTCCTGTCTCCAGAAGAATTAGTGGCCTGAGGGACCTCTGCCAAATAATTCCACTGGCTCCAGGTTGCTTTTCAATTGAGTCAGCTTCTCTTCCACCATGGTCTCACACCTCAGTGGATTGAGTTTATGTCCCTTGTACCCTAACAATAGTCAGTTCAGAAACTTGCCCCAGTTCCCTTCATGAAGGCTTGGTTCAGGATTAGGATTAGAACCTCTCAATGATGACTGGTAGAGGCAGCTGGCAGTGAGTGTCAGCTGTTTTCTCACTCCTTGTATAGATGTCTCCTTCTCTTCTGCTGTCATTTGCACCACCAGCCCCTCCAGCTGCAAGAGGTTGGACACTGCTGGACCCATTGGGTGTCTCAAGCACCACAGAGCTGCTGTCACAGAAGTTGGTTCTAGGACTGAAGTACAATCACTCTTCAATGGTTACTTCACGTCCATTCTTGTTCCGGGAGGAAGTTTTTTGTGTGTTGATGTCGGTTGCGGTCACGTGGTCTTCTCCTACTTCTGTCCCTGTTCCCGTGTACCCACGGGTGTGAATGATGATACTGGGATGACTGTTACTGCACATCCTCATTCCGTGATGAGATGTGAACTTCTATGCCTTTGTTCTCTTTTTTTGGTCCGACCTTCCGTTTTACAATGTTTTGATTCTATGAAGCCTTGTCTTTAATGTGTTATGGAGCAAACTTCGAGGCATTTGTCTTTTAAAATCTCAGCACTGCATTGCTAACTCCATAGGGAATTTACTGGTGAATGTCACTTCTAATTCCTGCCACTAGATGGCAATGAGCTACAATCGGCACTTGTTCCTGATGAGGCTTACTTCATGGGCTCTTGTCTCAGACTGAGAAGCGAGACGAGCAGATTCCTGAGGCCATTGAGGGGAATCACTCATCCCGCTTAAATCACAGTTCAGGGGGCATGGCCGGGACAAACTCCCGTCATCACGCAATGGACATGCGGTAAGATTACTTTATACTGGTACCAAGCGGGACCGTGAACTGCGATGAAAGCCTCTGCCCCTCAACAGGACTCTGGGGCTGAGATGGATGTCATCTTTCATGAAGTCTGGGAATGATCCAAGAACTCTTGCCAGGGATCCTCCACCAGTTTCCATGTTCTCAAGGAGAACTCTAGCTCCTTTGATGCTGAGCAACTTTTGTCACGTTTTTATACTTGAACAAAGTTATAAAAACATAAATAAAATATTGAAGCATGCCTTACTTGGAAGAGTACAGCAATTCAGAGTTTGTTTGTGGGTAAAACACACACCACTGTTGAGACTGTGAGAAAAAACTGCAGCATATCAGGCAGGTGCTGGTGCTTGTGGCTGCAGTTTGTATAAATGTATCACAGAGGGATCACAAGTTACTGGTCTTTGCTTAAAAGCCAGTCACACTGTTCCTTTGTAAGTTTAGTTGAGTTTTTGCTAGTCAAGGTAATGTTATCAGGCATGTTTTTATGTCTAATATTTTTTTTTTTTGCTGAAGACAAGCTCTCTAAGTTGAATGTTTAAATATAAAATTATTTTTCTAACACAAGCTGTCTGCAAAGATTTTTGTTATCCTGAAAAGTCCTGGATCTCAGGTCTGTTCTCCAGTATGCAATGTTTTATTAAGACTATGTTATAGTCTATCAGGATTTTGAGGGGTAATGCTGTGCATATACGGTCCTAATTTTCTGACAACTTTGTCTCTTCCTCATCCTCTGAGGCCTTGCGAGGCATCGCTGCCCCTGAAGAAAAAAATCTCAGTCTTCCTCCTCCCACTCTTTTCATTCCCCCTTCTGCACCCCACATCTTGCACTCCCAGGTGATGCTCAGCACTTCCATGGATGCCTCCACTTCCCATCTCCCTGTCTCTTTTAGATTGAAGAGCAGTGATTCCACCTAACCTTGGAGGGGGGACCTGGACTGATTGCCTGCCCGTAGTGCTCCTTGTGACCCCCTTGCAACATGGCACACTCTCAAGGACAACAGTGATAAACAGCCCCAAAAGAACATATTTTACATGTCCCTCTTCCTCCTTTTTTTTTCATTCACCTCCTTCTGGATGCTGGACATCATCAAGGCTAATGGACACCCAAATGTTAACAATAACATCATTATCTGTAAGGTGGGTTTTTTGTTCAGCCAATTACTTCTTCATGTGAGTCCACATAATTTATGTACAAAACAATGCATGGCTGTTTTTGATTTATGTATATGTTGTCTGGCTTTGGTTGCTATTTTTTTTCTCCGGACAAGTTTGCCAGCCAGATAAAAAGTGAATTAAAGAAGCAAAATAAACTCTGTATTCTGGCCCATTCTGTGATGCACACCTAGGGGTGTCGATACTTCGAATTCTCAAGAACAAAGTAAGCCAGGAGATGTGAAAAATAATAATTTAAAAAATCATGAAACACATGCATAATAAACACATTTATATCATTATTTTGGACATTCGATGAGTACATTAAATATGCATCTGGTTCTTTACCATATGCTGAATGGAAAACAGATGTTTTGTAGATTGTTGTCAGCTTCTTTGCCTTTGCAATAATTGAAGAAATAAATAAAAAAATCTGTACTGCAGAAATGGCCATCACATTTGTGAGATCATGCTGTGATGGTTAGTACTCACATGATAAGGGACTCGACATAGGACTGCATCTAAAGACAGCTTGAAAGTCTTATGGGGGCAGAATGTAGCTACCCAGTTGCTTCTGAAAGCCAGACTATTGGATCCCACATCAACTGTCAAATACGTCTTTCCTTTCCTTAGGGAAACAGGATGAGACTGTGGCAAAATCCTCCCGATAATGTATGTCAACATAACACAGAAAGATGATTGTGGAGTTGAGGTCCATCATGAAAGTTTAGCTGAAGAATATGTGCCTTTTTACAAGTTAGAACATCACTTACAAACTCTGCTTTGCCCAGTCTTTATCAGCCCTTTCCCTCAAGCTTGGCTGACATTTAAAATTAAATTAAATTAAACTTCAACTTTTTGTTGGTCTGAATGTATGATTACTTAACCCCAGAAAGTGGCCCAGATATAAGCTCTAGTCAGTTTAGGTTGCCAGCATTATTATAGGTCCACTAGCATTTAGGTTTTATTTCTCCATCCTTGCCGAGAATTAAGACTCAAAACCAAAGATAAATAGAGCCACATTACTGCAAGTCAACCTGAGGTGGGAAATGCAATGAGAACGCAACATCTCCAAATCGTCTGTGGGAAATGTAGGTATAATCCCTATATAATATTGTTTCAGCCTAAATAGGTGGAACTAAGAAAGAGCAGGGCTGTGAGTAAGATATTTGTAATGGAAAGAGCAGGAGAACTGCAAAGGCCAGAGCTGCTGTTACCACTTGGACTGCTGAGGCCTTGGTATTTCTGTTGGAGAAGTGAGTCCACATAGTGCATTCATAAATTACTCACAATTTGTGTGATACAGTGACCCCCTGCCATTTCGCGGTTCAGGGATTGCGGTCCCGCTACATTGCGGGACCGCAGTACCTGCACCATGGGGGTGGCGGGTGGCGGGGGTGGCCAGGTTGCTCTCTGCCGCCCCCACACCTCTGAGAAGCCTCCGGGGTGCATGGGAGGGTGAGGGGGGATCCAATGGCTCTGCGTGGGGCCCCCGCCCCTCCAGAAGCCTCCTGGGTGGGAGGGAGGGGAGCACAGAGCGATCCGATCCCTCTGTGCTGCCCCCCGCCCCTCCAGAAGCCTCTGGGGTGGGTGGGAGGCTGGCGCCGAGCGATCTGATCACTCTGCGTGGCCCCACCCCACCCCTCCAGAAGCTTCCTGGGTGCGTGGGAGGGTGGCGCAGAGTGATCCGATCACTCTGCGCTGCCCCCCTGAAGCCTCCTGGGTGGGTGGGAGGGCACCGCCGAGTGATCAGGTCACTCCGCGCCACCCCCACGCTCTTCCACAGGCCCCGCCACCCACCCCCAGGCCCCGCCACCCGCTTCTGCATATCATGGATTTTCACGGATCGTGGGTGGGGTGGGTCCCTAACCCCCGCGATCGGTGGGGGGTTACTGTATTTTATTTTAGTCAAAAACTAAGGGAAATAAAACAAAAGACAAAAAAACATGTGGCACCTTAAAGACCTTCCTCGTGGTACAGTGGCTAAATGCCTGTACTGCAGCTAAAACTGTGCTCACAACCTGGGGTTCAATCTCAGGTAGCAGGCTCATGGTTGACTCAGCCTTCCATCCTTCTGAGGTTGGTAAAATGAGTATTCAGCTTGCTGGGGTTGGGGGACAACGTGTAGACTGCATACTGTAATTAAAACTGTAAACTTTCCAGAGATTACTTGAAGTGGTATGGGGCAGTATATAAGCAGAACACTTTAATGTAACGTTTCGTGGACACGTCCACTTCTTCAGACATATAGCAGCAAAATAAGGTGTGCAATAAAATATGTATGCATGGAATTTTATTTTATTTTAGAAGTTTGAAGATTCCACATGTAGAACTGGTACTTATATCCCAATCCAGTTGAGGATGACAACTTGAATTTCCATCCAAATTTGAACTGAAAAGGACACCTGAACTGCACAAATCTTCAAACTGCTTCTTTATTGGTGCTGTTGCAGAGGATTTGGGTGCACACAATGCAGCATTTTGTTCTTGTTATAAGTGCTTGTGTTGTCTATGATATAATTGTGAATAAAAAGCGCCTCAGTTTCTGAAATTGTGTTTGCAAAATTCATCAATAGATATCACGTTTGCCACAGGATGTGGTGATGGCATCTGGCCTGGATGCCTTCAAAAGGGGATTGGACAGATTCCTGGAGGAAAAGTCCATCACAGGTTACATGATGGAGAAGTGTCATCTCCAGGCTTCAAACCAGGGTACTTCAAGGACCAGATGCAAGGGAGCGGTATCAGGAGACAGATATCTAGCCCCTCCCCCCAGATGCATTTGGTGGGGCCACTGTGAGATACAGAAAGCTGGACTAAATGGGCCTTTGGCCTGATCCATCAGGGCTCTTCTTATGTTCTTATGTTCTTCTGTTCTTATGTCTTATGATCTAAGTATGCAAATAGTTCCATAGAACAGAGAAGTGCTACATAGGCATGTAACCTAAGAGAGGCACCACCCTGATTACTAGACATGGGCACGACGTGGCGAAATTCTCGTTTCCGTTTCCGTTTGTCGTTTCCGTTACGGAACGGAAATGGTAATGACAATTACTCTGCCAGAACTCGAACTCGAACCGACTAAAGAAAAATTTGGTCTGATTTTTCGTGTTGTCGTTCCTGGCATCGCAGCGATCGCGCGATGCCAAGCGGCACAGGAAAAAAGTTTTAAAAATAAAAAAACCGATTCCCACCCAAAAAAGCAGGGGAAAATATGCCTGCCTGAGTGAGGGCACCTACCAGAGGGGTGGTTTCTGGGGGGGGGTCCCCGGCCTCCCTCCCCTCCTCTCCTGGGCTGTGCAAAGTGCGCATCCTCCTCGTCGAGTTGCACTCGCCCACGCCAACTCGCCAAGCGGCGCGACACAGGAAAAAAGTAAAAAAAAAAAACCCGATTCCCGGCCAAAAAAGCAGGCGAAAATATGCCTGCCTGAGTGAGGGCACCTACCAGAGGGGTGGTTTCTGGGGGGGGGTCCCCGGCCTCCCTCCCCTCCTCTCCTGGGCTGCGCAAAGTGTGCATCCTCGTCGTCGAGTCGCACTCGCCCACGCCAACTCGCCAAGCGGCGCGGCACAGGAAAAAAGTTTTAATTTTTTTTTAAAAAAACCCGATTCCCGGCCAAAAAAGCAGGCGAAAATATGCCTGCCTCAGTGAGGGCACCTACCAGAGGGGTGGTTTCTGGAGGGGGGTCCCCAGCCTCCCTCCCCTCCTCTCCTGGGCTGCGCAAAGTGTGCATCCTCATCGTCGAGTCACTCTCACCCACGCCAACTCGCCAAGCGACGCGGCACAGGAAAAAAGTTTTTAAAAAAACGATTCCCGGCCAAAAAAGCAGGCAAAAATATGCCTGCCTCAGTGAGGGCACCTACCAGAAGGGTGGTTTCTGGGGGACGGGGGGTCCCCGTCCTCCCCCCCTCTCCTCTCCTGGGCTGCGCATCCTCGTCGTCTCGCCAACTCGCTCGCCATGCCATGCGGTGCGGGCGGGGGATCCAAAATGGGGCAACCACAATATTTATTTTGAAATCGTGGTCCAAAAACACACCAAAGCACCACAGAAACATGCGAAAATACAAAATAGCTATTTTAAAACTGCCTGAATTTTTACAGTAGCAGCAGTGGGTTTTTCTTGCAACAAAACGTCTCCATTGATTTTATTTCATTTTATTTTTATTTTTATTTTTTTACACCTGCAATGATGGGCTGGCCATGGGATGGGACCATGCAAATTTTTGGAGCCATATCCACCAATTGCATAGCCACTTGGCCAGGTTTTGACCGAGACTTCTGGGATGTGCCAGTCGGGCATAAAAAGCCACTAATCCTAGCCCGAACCCGAACCCTAACCCTAACCCATACGCCAGTACACTGTCCTTCTTAGTGGGTCAGAGAGGCACCCAGAGGTGCACCCCACTAACTCACCCTAACCTTACCAGTAACCCTAAGCCTAGCCCTTGCGCTAACCCCTAACCCCAAGCCAGATCTGTGTACTCGCATTGCACTACAGCAAGTACACTTCCCTTCTTAGTGAGTCACAGTGGGCGCCCTTAGGGGTCTTGTGACTCACAGTCCTCTGTCACTTCGCTCTCCAGCAGGAAGTGAGGCACCCGAAAGAGGTGCCTCTGCCTGCTACTGCTGCTGCAACGTAATGGTATGCATATCCAATTGGCTATGCATGCCATTTTGTAGCTGGTGAGGAGAGGAGGCACCCACGAGGTGCCTCCAGGAGCCCGCTTTCTCTTCATGGCGGGCCAGAGGAGGCACCCACCCAGAGGTGCCTCCAGGAGCCCCCCCCCAAAACCAGTACTAACGACAGACAAAAAACCGACAAACGAAACAACAAATTTTTGGAAAATATCTCGCAAAACGGAAACAAGCCGAAACGGGCCGGCTCCGACACACGACAACTCGAAACGTAATTTTTTCTGGTCATGCCCATCTCTACTGATTACCAAGAACCTATTGCCTGCTCCCCTAAAGTAGTGGTTTCCCAGATATTCTTGGACTGTAACTGCCAGAAGCCTCCCCCACTAGCAGAGCTGGCAAGGTCTTCTGGGTTTGTTTTGCACAAACAACTTGGTAATTTTTCTGCTCATACCTGGATTTGAACCCCAACACAGTTTTGGCTGGCATGCAGCAGTTGAACCACTGCACTACGAGACTCCTTGACGACATATACAAGAACTGCACAGAATTTGTAAACATGTCCGACAGGGAGAAAACCATTGAAACGTTTTGCTCTTACCTGTGAGGGGAAAACTTAGGTCAAGTTTCATGGCCCAGTCATGTTTTTGAAGAGGGACAGTAAAGGGGGAGAAATTTTTTTATGCCTCTATCTGCATCATAAGTGTTTTCATCCAACCTATATTTTCAAAACTTCCATTTCCAATTCCTTGTGTTTCTTTGGTTACAGTCTTACAGCTTCTCAGTATTCAGGCCATTTATAACACAGAATAACAGCAGAAAGTGTGCCGTCTCCATAGAAGATTTATGTGTCAATATTTAAATTTATTACTCTTTTAAAGGGACAAAATTTATGTCGACTGCTTTTAAAAAAAAGCACGTTGTTATTGTCTAACCAGGATAAATTTGTTGTAGGCAAGAGTTTCCAGATTTGTGACAGTTGTTAAAAGCATTAGAGAAACCAGTTGCTCAGGTTCAGTTTGGTGAAAGGTAGAGAAGGTGTCTGATAATTTATGACATATTGACTGCTGTCCATTTCTTCCATTTTGCAGGGGAAAATATGTTGATTTTAATTCTATTACTTCCAGGGATACTAAATATGACATTTGTATGGCATTGATTTCAAGCATCACAACTTTTACCTTGCTCTATTGATACAATTTCCATGATGGCCATAACAAGTTGAAATAATAAACAAATTATATATCATTTTGTTATTTTCATTTTATTCTCATTATATTTACTGCATATTTGTGTATACTTTGTTTTATTATATGACTTATATGTATTTTCCTTGTATTGTATTGTATTGTATTGTATTGTATTGACTAATTGTTCTTAACTGCCTAGAGTGGCCTTGCTGCCAGACGGGTGGTATAAAAATCCAATAAATAAATAAATAAATAAATAAATAAATAAAAATTTAAAATAGCATTTTTAACCTTAGTTACAAGCATTTTCTGTCCTACCAAAAACAATGCCCAAGGACTTCATAAAAATCATTCATATCCACAGTTTAATATCACAAATACAACTGCCACTGAATTTTTAAAAAATCAGGTAATGTTGTTGTCATCATTGCCGCTGCTGCCCCCACCACTACAATTGTTGTTGTTGTTGTTGTTGTTGTTGTTGTTGTTGTTGTTGTTGTTGTTGTTGTTGTTGTTGTTGTTGTTGTTGTTGTTGTCGTCGTCGTCATCATCATCATCATAATTGCTGTTGTTCCAAAATAAAACAATGATCTGTTAGACTTTATTGGGTGTGTGACTGTAAATAAAGATTGACTGATGGACCTGTTAGATTGTTTCATATGATTTAGATATGATTTACATATCTAAATCATTTTTATAGGGTCCTTTTTGATCAACGTTCCATTTCTGCACATTTTAAAAACCAGCAACAACAATTGCCATCACTAGAGACCAAAACGAACCACCAACATGGTGGTTATTCATCCCTTTATATTCTATGAATATTTAACGGTTCAGTAATTCAATATACTGTATGTATTTAGTTTTTTTTTAATTTCTCCCCAATTCTAGTCCATAATCAAAAAAATCAAATGTTAATAACATTTTACTGTCTACAGAATGGCAGCTTTGGAGACTCCTGAATCCACCCTCTTCCCAAGCAGAAAACCCTTAGCAACAGAAACCCTGAGAGTTGACCAACTGCCCTATGTTTAGAACTGTCAACAAATGAGATTGGCCAAAAAGAGATCTTTCAACAAGAGTTCCAGATTATATTTTAAAAAAAAAAACAGCTGAGGCCAACATGCTGTCTGAAATCCTCTTGGTGTAAATATACATATAGAACAGTGGTTCTCAACCTGTGGGTCCCCAGATGTTCCTGGACTGCTTCCAGAAACCCCTTCCAGCACAGTGAGTGGTGGAGGCTTCTGGGAGTTGCAGTCCAGGAACATCTGGGGACTCACAGGTTGAGAACCACTGATATAGACGAATGATAATGTCACCAGCAGGGAGAGGCCTTTGGTAAGGAAAGGCTTCCCCTTCTCTCTTGTGGCTGTTCTGTCTTGCTGATGAGCTCCTTCACCAAGTGGAAGCTTTGGAAGCTACAAGACAGGAGAAGAAAGTCTTTCATTATCAAAACACTGCTGCTGCCAGATTAGGCTTCCTTCTAGAGATTGGGGGAGAGAGAATGGAAATATTGTGTTTCACTTCATTTCATTTCTTTAGTAGTTTCATTTTGTTTCATGTGTGAAGAATTTTTAAAATAGTTTCATTATGAAATGAAATGAAATGGAACACTATGCTCCCCTGGGTCCTAAAGGACCAAATCAGCAGATGAGCTTCCTCAAGCTCTTCCCTGTAAGCCCCTGAAATTTGGAGAGGTTTGGGCGTCAAGGGGCTGAGTTTTTAAGCTCCAAAGGGAGTTCCCCTAGGAAAAAAATCATTGTAACTGAATTGGGATTCAGAAGCAGAACCACTAATCACTTGCCTATGGTGTGTGTGTGTGTGTGTGTGTGTGTGTGTGTGTGTGTGTGTGTGTGTGTGTGTGTGTGTGTGTGTGTGTGTGTGTGTGTGTGTGTGTGGTGATTTCCTGATTCAATTAGAATGTTTTTTTCCCTAGGGACACCCCCTTTGGAGTTTAATAATTCAGCCCTCCGACTCCAAAACTGATATTTCCAAATATCAGGGGCTTACAGGGAAGAGCTTGAGGAAGCTCCCCTGCCATTTCCTCTAGGATGAATTATTTTGTTCCTAGAGGAAAAATGACATTTCATTTCAGTTTGTGACAAAATGTGTCCTACTTTTTTGTTATGTAACAAAGTAATTTGTTATGTAATGAAACAACAATACAGTGTTTTGTTTTTCATTTTGTGCCCATCTCTACTGCCTTCTATCCTGTGCAAAATTATAGCCCAAAATCTCTGAGAGCAGAGATAGATAGATAGATAGATAGATAGATAGATAGATAGATAGATAGATAGATAGATAGATAGATGTTCCTTTCACCACACAAGGATGAACCAAATGAGAATTTAGATCTGCTTTCAGTTTTATGTTATGCCTCCAGTTGGGGATGTTGTTACTTCCATACAGGTCGGTATTGTGTTAACCTGGTTGATTGAGAAGGGTGGCATGAATATGTACTGCAAAGGAATAGAGCTATCAGCATGAAGCAGAGGAAGTGCTAAACCAGTGCAAATGGAGGAGTAATCACACTGGGAGTAATTAAGAATGCTTTAGATTAAAAACCAAAACCAACGAGTTATCCTGGGAGTAGAACCGGATGCAATTACTATGGGGTGTAACTGTGAAGAGGGAAACACATCCATAACAGCGGTTCTTTGCAAAGTTTCTAAGAGGTGCTTACTTTTAATTCAAGGGGAAAGAGAAGTTGCTGGGAATAATGAGCAACTTTTATTGCCAAAGAAGAACGGTTACAATAAAAAGAGGTTGATCTAAAAGAAACAGCTGCAAGATGCTCCCTGTCATTGCTTAAAGAGAGAAGAATAAAACAAAAGACACTGGCGATGTAACATTCACAGACTGCAACTTTAATCATCACAGTAGGAAGTCAAACAAGGGAATTTAATGAACCTGAGTTGCAAGAGAGATTTCTTAATATTTTTGGAGCGGAGAGGGAGATGGGTGCTTTCTTGGAGATGTCGTGTTGGTTACAAATTGCGCTTGAGTGAATCGTACAGAAGTATACATTAAGGAGATTTATGCAAACAGTAATTATGTAAATGTACAGAAGATTTGACATATATTGCTTCCTTGTCCTGTTCAGCTCATTGCTAGAGAAATGAATTTATTACTGGTTGATTGCACTGCAAGCTCTCTGTTATATTTCTGTGTGTCTCAATGGAGAAAAAAATGGTGGCAGTCAAGAAGGGGTTTATGCATTTGGGGTAGAACTGCTGGATAGCTCAGTGGTTTAGTCATCTGGCTGTGGAGCCAGATGTTGAGGGTTTGATTCTCCACTAGAGGTGGGCACGAACCAGAAAACCCATGGTTCGGGTTCATCTGGTTCGGGCCCACCCTTGGTTCGATTCGGGTTTGGGTTCATACGATTTTAAAAAAAAATCATACGAACCCAAACCGATCCAAACCGGTTTGGGTTTTACCGCCAACAGCGGCTGGGCGCTGTCATCACCGCAAGAAAGATCCCTTTAAAGAGCCGCCTGTTCCTGCCTCCACATGTGGAGGTGAGAACAGAGGTCTCTTTAGACTGTTCTCACCCACAGCCACAGCAGATGGGGGAGATCCTTTTAGAGGGAGCCCCGTTGCCACCTCCGCATGTGGAGGCGAGAACGGGGCTCTCTCTAGACAGTTCTCCCCTGTGGCAGATGACAGCCCGTGGCCGCTGTCATCGGCCGCATAACAAACCGAACAGTTTAGTTCAGTTCGTTCTAAAATCACTCTTGGGTTTGTTATTCATTTCATTACCTAACAAAATGAATAACAAATAACGAAATGAACTAAAAGTTCATTTTGTGCCCATCTCTATTCTCCACTATGCCTCATTGACATGGGCTGGACTCAATGATCCATAGGGTCCCTTCCAGCTCTGTTGTTCTAAGATGGTGATTGGACTATACCAGGCATGTCCAAAGTCAGGCCCGGGGGCCAAATGTGGCCCATTTTCAAATTTCAAGCAGCCCGCAGCCTCTTCTCCTTGCCCCTCAGCCTGTCCCACATCCCCATCAGCTTGCCCCTCCCCATTCTGGATGGAAAAGTCAACTTGCAGTTTTATGGTTTGTCTGTCCTCCCTTCTTCCCTCTGGTTCCCCCCCCCCCCCCCCCAGCCACCTGGACAGCCTTATCCACCTTGGCTCCATTGCTGCAGCATCCTCTCCACCTCCTTGCAAGTCCTAGAGGCTTATCCAAAGTCCAGCTCAGGGGCCAAATGTGCCTGAATGGTTGGCCCCCACACATTTTCACTTCACCAAATCTGGCCCTTCTTGCAAAAAGTTTGGACACCTCCTGGACTATACTGTATGTCTGCTGCCAGGATTTTGCAATGCCTTCCATTCATGTAAGATATTGGTGCATAGCTTGCATAATTACTTGTAAACCCCCAGAGAGTGCTTTGAGTGCTGTGGGGGAGTATATAAGCAGCGTGATTTTTTGTCCCACTTAGGACTTCACTGTCTATCACCATGCCCTTCGACTGCACTGTCATCCTGGATTCCTAGACCGATGTTTGGTACTAAGCTCCCATATAAATTGCATAGATACTAAATAAGTATACCCCTGTAAATTCTGCTTTCCCAAAGTTTTCACTGTCTTCAAACTTATTGCTTCATTAGCTGTCCTTCAAAAGTTCATTACGGAACACTGAACTCTAGGCTAATTATTCTTCTGGGGATATTTGCCTTCCTATAAAAAAACCCATAACAAAACAAAAATGCCAACCTTGCAAACACAAAAACATCATAGCAAACAGAGAGAGTTCATTAATGTTTTGTTTCCAATTATTTTTATTTAATTTTTATTACAATTATGACTGGCACCTCAGGCCAAAACAATTTCACCTCCTCCCCCTCCCCACCTTTACATGGTGCAAAGCTTGATGACATATTTGCATACACAAATTAGAAGCCAATAAAGCTCCGCGAAGGTTTGAAATGTCAGTTGTAAATACCTCAGGGAGGGGTTTTGCATTACTCCAAGCGTTCATCCCCTTAATAAGAATCTATAATTTCAAAGAACTGAGTGTAAATAGGAGGTGAAGTGTGACATATAGAGTCAAAATGTTATAGAAATTTGATGGCGTACCTACACATTCATAGATCACTTCCCAACGTTTTGGTGATGGCATGGCTCACCTGCAAGCTTCCTTTAGTTGTTAGTTGCATTGATGGATCCCCAGTCTGGGCTTAACAGAGATGAACACTAGGCCTGTGTCCTTTTGTACAAATGTTATTGCCCTCTGCACATGAATTATTACTTTCTTACATGGTAAACTACCACTGTGCATGATGATGCCATGCAGTTTTAGATCCAGATTATAAAGTGTGATGGATTAGGGGACTGGAACACCTTCCTTACCATCTGATGATGGATTGGCTGGGCCTCTTTACTCTTGAACGTATGTCTTATTGTCATAGATTAGTGGTGGTGAACCTTTGGCACTCCAGATGTCTTGGACCACAACTCCCAGAATTCCAAGCCTGTATTGCCAATGACAAAGGACTATGGGAGTTGTGGTCCAAAACATCTGGAGTGCCAAAGGTTCACCACCACTGTCATAGGTGCTCACTTAAGTACTAAGTATCTGAGAAGATACATCATCAAGGTCATGTAAAAGGAAAGAGAGAAGTTAACGGATCTGGTGATCACAATAAAGATCTATCTTTCTGAAAGATGGCAGAACAAAAGTTCAGGTAAACAGCAACACCATGTCACATAAATTGGCCACGTAATATGATTTATTTGTCTCTGATCCAGTTTCTTTACCTGCCTCTCCAAAGCCATCTCTTCACTTGGATCGAACACCTGAAATTATCTTGATAACCTGTTCTCCCCCTCACCTTTCCCGGCAGCTGTTTTCAGCTTATCCAAAGCCTGGGCATTTCATCCAGCAGCTTGCTGGTAAAGTAGGGGGGGATTAAATGGGATTGGACTTGTTTTTAATTGCAAGCCTGATGCAATTGAGGAAATTGTTGTCTGGATTGTTTTCGAGTTTATTGGCAAGTCTCTTGTTTGTTGGAGGCTGATCTCGGATGAACCGTTCATTTTGGCATGGCTCAGCGTTTAGATGGGGTCATTCCATGCTGATGAAATGGCCCCTGAATGCTTTTTCAAAATTCCTTTCTTCCTCGGCAAAGGCGATCCCACATGCCAAGTCTATTACAGCCTAAACAAAAAATAGCATTCTGCCCACCAAAACTAATCTCATCCTGCATATTTTCTAAGGGATCAGCTCAGGGGTGAACATTTAAAAAAAATCACAATAGCCAAACTGAGTCATCCACTGGATAAATGCATTAAAGGTAACGTGGCTGAGTTTTTATATTTCTGTTCCAACAGGCAATGCCAGATTTCATAGTTCCTTAATCTGATGTACTAATCTCATAAATTGAAGCCCATGGGTACATCAGGTCTGTATCTCTCCCGCTGACTGGTTTTAAAAAAAAAGGCCAGTATTTTTTCTAAATGCTTAAAGCAAATTCTTCAGTCCAAATCACAGTAAACGTAACTAAAAGATTTGTTCATATGCCTAACAGTCCAAAGAACTTTGTAGGTTTTGCTAAGACTCCCAGGCTTCTCTGCCCTGCCCTCTTGGCTGATCTGCCCCTCAGATGAAAGTCTGTGCTCTAGCAGGGAGTGGAAGATTGGCCGAGGAGCTACTGGAACCTAGCATACTGGGTGGCTGGGTGAATAGCTAGACTGGCTGAGGAGGCAGTGGACAAGAGGAGCAGTGTGCTCCTATCTAATACTAAGTGGTTAAAAACATGTAAAATGGTTTTCCAAAAAAAAAAACCCTATCCACTAAAAAATGCCATTCATCTATTCTTTTCATGATTGTTAAACGCCTACCAGAAAAGGCTTTGGCTGTTGGCGGAAGGATAAAAAGAAGGGGGCCAACCTGATTTCCCAAAGGAGAGCATTGTTTGATGGCAGCCACCGAGAAGGTCCTCTCTCATGATCCCATCATCCATGCTTGTACTGGTAATTGGAAGCAAGAGAAGGGCCTCCCCTGATGTTCTTAAACTCTAAGAAGCCTCAGATGGGAAGATATAGTCCTTCATACTAATACGTGTGATATTATCACCCAGGATTCTCTAGCTAGGCAATTTGTGAACATGTGAGTTGGTTTGTGTAGGGTGTTTTAGTTTTGTTATGCAGAGGTTTTATGTATCCTGGATATGTATATATTTTTGCTACGAAAGTACAGAAGGGGAAATAACATGGTGTACAGCATCTACAATGGAAGAGACCCAGATTTAAGTTGAACACAGTCATCATTGTCATCAGAACTACAGAGCTGGAGGAGACTCTATGGATCGTCAAGGATAGCCCCTATCAAGGGGACACAGTGGGGACTGAGCTCTAAACCATATACCTAAAGCTATCCACCCCATTGCTACTCTGCCTTAATCTTCCTGTTACATAGGCCCTGGTTTCACTACCATTATCTACGCATCTTAATAAGATGTGTACTGTTTTGGGGGCACTCACATGATGTTTGATGCGCACTTAGCACCCCAAAGACAGGGGAGTATTTTACTTCTCTGAATATGTCCCAGTTTGGTTACTATGCATCTTTTCCCTGTTTTTTCCCTTGTGGCAAATACCCGTGTTGCAGCCAGGTAGCAGTTTTTCTTCTTAAAATCAATTGTAATTGCAGGCGGAAAGCCAGTAAAAATTGTGCCGGCATGCCAGTATGCCACCAATTCAGTAGCATAAACGATTACCAAGGCAGAACTACAGGAAATGGCAGGAAAAAGGGGTACGCATCTAATTGGTGGAAATTTTCTGGGGTCACACCTCATTTGAGACGTTAAAAAGTATGCATCAATAACAGAAGTATTTTAACACAACCACTAACGGTGGTACAAAATGCTGCAGTTAAAGTGCGCTTCTGGGGGGCGTGGTCAGCCAGGATACAAAAATACTGCTCTTTGGAGTGAAGGCACGCTGTTTTGCTGCACAGTCTTTCACAGCAAAAAGAGCAGCAAAATTGTCATGAGACCGGGGTCATAGATATTCAAAACCATTTCATTGAATTGTTTGTGAGCATCAGAGGCTAGTTGAAACAGACAAGCTTTATAATGCTTCTAGTGGTGGTGAACCTATGGTGCTCCAGGTGTTTTTAGACCAGTGTTTTTCAACCTTTTTTGGGCAAAGGCACACTTGTTTCATGAAAAAAAAAAAATCACGAGGCACACCACCATTGGTCTGTGCCTATATTGAATATATAAAGGTGAATCTCCAGGTGTAAACAGAAATTTATAAAATACTTTATTCAGTACAACTGGGCCCCAGATATTCCAAGCATTTAGTTGCCAATGACAAAGAAAAATTATGGGACTACAAGTTGCATTTATTGCCAATGACAAATGATTCTGGAGTGTCTGGAGTGCCAAAAGTTCAGCACCACTTTTCTAGGAGATCACTGATGAATGGGTAAGTCCCACCAGGACTTCTGGTTTCCATGATTTTGGTGCATCTTAAGGATAAACCATGTCATGCCAAGGGTGACTGAGTGGATTTCCAATTTAACAATGGGGTCCATAAGAGAAGACAATGGCCTAAATCCTGCTACAAGCATAGTGAATTGCATCATAGGAGACTCAATGAATCAACTGAGATTTGATGAGTCAACTACTGAATAAGTTGCCTAGATGCCCTAAGCACATCTGATCTCGCCTGATTTCGGAAGCTCTTACTTGGATGGGAGACCACCAGGGAATACCAGGTGCTGTAGGCGCCTGGAGTAGGAACTGGCAAGACACTCCATTATTCCTGCCAAGAAAACACCATGGACATGGGGTCATGAAGAGTCAATCACGACTGTAACAACCACAACACACACACAAATAAATCCCACTTATTCAAATAGGCCTATTCTTACTGTGACTTACTTATTAGCATAATAAGTTGCAGTTAGGGTAGCCCATTTGAATCAATGGAATATACAGAAGAGTCAACGTACTATATCCCCAATGATTCAGTAGGCCTGTTCCACTGTGATATACTATGCTAAGCTATAGGATTTGGGCCTTATTTTCGTGACTTTACTGACTTTACAGTTCAATTAGTGTATGAATCTATGTAGTAATCTAGACATGGTGACATTGGCACAAGTCAGAGACCATACATTCACAGTAAAGACATTGCATGCACCTTTTTCAAGGTACTCTACAATCAATTGTAAACAAAAGGAGTGCTGGTGTTAGTTGGGTGGACAGTCTTAAGAATGCATCTGGAGTGTCTCTTAGGTGAGGCTACCAACAATTTCATGGAAAAACCAAAGCTCAAAAATAATGGCAATGTTGCTCTCAGATGTTTCTCCAGAGAAAGCTGGAGTGGACAAGTGCACTTTACTTGTTTGAAATGTCACCAAGCATTTCTATTAAAAGCTGCCATTAGAACACTGCAAAAGGCCACAACCCTGTAGGTTTTTATATATCTGCACCCGACGACTGTTATCAGAAAAACATGACTTCTAGAGTCCATGATGGTACACATTTTGCCTTTGAGAATTGATGATAAAATATCTTTTTTCCTCTCAAGCAAGCTAGCTGTGGGATTCAGAGGATAAGACCTAAAAAGAAAGTCAGAATATTACTAGCACATTTTGTTTAAAAGCCTTAATACTCCTAACATCTTTCTTTTTTAGCTTTCTGAGGTTCTGTCTATATTTTGTTTTTATTAACAGCAAAGGGAGGGAAGGAGGAACGATGGAACAAAGAAACAAAGAAATGAAGGAGACTTTGAGAAAATCCAAAGGATCATATATCTGACTCAATGGGTGTTGAATTTGCTTTGAAAGTCCAAATCTATGCTGTGGCTACAGAAAGAAAAGTAAAGCTGTGTGGGCTTACGCTACCTAAGGCACTGCTAGAGCGTTCCCAGGATAAATGAATGGTAAACCACTTCTGAGTATCCTACATAAAGAAAACAATGAAAAGGGGTTACCGTAGGTCAGATTTGACTTGGCAGCACACTATTACTATATCATCTTAGAACTGCATATATAACTGTACTACTACTACTACTACTACTACTACTACTACTACTACTACTACTACTACTACTAGTAGTAGTAGTAGTAGTAGTAGTAGTAGTAGTAGTAGTAGTAGTAGTAGTAGTTGTAGTAGTAGTACCAGCAGCAGCAGCATTAAAGTGGCTCTGGTCCTTCCTGCAGGATTGAACGTAGAAAGTGTTGTTAGGTGATTCATGTTCGAGACCATGGCCGCTGACCTGTGGAGTTCCCCAGGGTTCTGTTCTCTCTCCGTTGTTATTTAACATCTATATGAAACCACTGGGGGAGATTATCAGGTATTTTGGGGTTAAGTGCCACCAGTATGCCGATGATACCCAGTTCTACCTCTCATCACTTCCGGACTCTAAGGGAGCTACTATCTCAATTTTACATGAGTGTTTAGCTGCAGTAATGAACTGGATGAGAATAAACAAAATGAAACTAAACCCAGACTAGGCCAAGAATAAGGGATAGGGATGCAACCTGTACAGGATAGGGTCACCCTCCAATTGAAAAATCAGGTATGGAGATTGGGGGTGCTCTTGGACTCATCCTTGAGCTTGGATGCCCAGATCACAGCTATGGCCAGAAGCGCACTTGCACAATTAAGGCTAGTATGCAAATTATGCCCCTTTCTTGAGAAACCATCTCTCAGCATGGTGACACATGCCCTACTGACGTCTCGGTTTGACTACTGTAATGTGCTTTATGTGGGGCTACCGATGACTGGGGCAGGGTACAGAGATCACATTACACCCCTATTAAAACAACTCCACTGGCTGCCAATCAGCTATTGGGCACAATTCAAGGTGCTGACCTTGACCTACAAAACACTGCACTGCCTGGGTCCTAGGTACCTCAAAGATTGAATCTCACAGTATGAACCGATTCGGGTGTTAAGGTCATCAGGAGATGCCCTTCTCTCCATCCAGCTACTCTCACAGGTACGTCTCGTGGGAACCCATGAAAGGGCCTTCTCTGCTGTTGCACCCAGACTCTGGAACTCACTCCCACCAGAAGTGAGGACTGCCCCATCTCTGATGTCTTTCCAGAAACAAGCAAAGACCTTTCTCTTCAGGCAAGGTTTCCCTGAATGATGGACTACCTATTATGTGTCTTTTATATGAATCTATAGGGTCACATAAACTTTGTGTGTATAACTACTTATAATTAGAGATGGGCACAAAATGGCAAAACGGCATTTTGTTTCATTTTTCGGTTCAAAAGAAGGGCATATTAAACTATTTCTGACTACGTTATACCTAGAATACTCTGCAAAGTGCCATAGTATTAGTAAGTCATAAGAAAATGAACAGTTTGAAATCTTTTTACTGAGATTGAGAAACCTTCTCTTTTGCATAAAATGCAAGGTGATAATGATTTGCCCAGAATAGCTTCTTTTTGTTTCCCCATCACACACACCTTCTGATGTTAGAGAAATGTTCTTGTCTTTTCATCTTCATGCTGGACTGAACAATTTCACAGTTTTATTCATTCAGTTTATTCTTTTTATTTTAAGATGAGGCATCTCCTGTGTTGAGGATGTGTTTCTCTGAGAAAGATGAGAAAATGCATGGGTATTTTTATATCGGATGCCCTTTGTATTTGCTGCAGTTGGCTTTTAAAACATCTTTCATAGAGTCATAGAACAGTGAAGTTGGAAGGGGCCTACCAGACCATCAAGTCCAACTGCCTGCTTGACCCAGGAATACCTCTTTCTGACTCAGCAGCCTCACCTAAAAAATATCTTTTTTTTTCCTCTTCAGTTTGGACCCCTCCATTTCTGTTTTTCCTGAATAAGCTCAGCAGCGTCTATTCTATTTGGATTGTTCACGCAATTCCCTGCATTGAAAGACTAGGCATTTTACACTCCTCTGTACAAGCATGTTTATCGATGCGATAACTCTGTGTGCTCTGTTGATAAGTAAATAGACCCGATTAAGTGCTCCAGCAGAGCACAAGAAAGTGCATTTACAACTGAATGAGAAAGCTGTGTTCTCTGAACAAATATTTAAGATGCAGGTATATTCTGCAAAGCTATTACTGGGAGGCAAACAAATGGAATACCATGCATCTTTAAAAACAAAACAAGAACGTCATCATTATTATACAACAGGTAGTAAATTGGACAATTGTTTTTCATTGATTCTTTTGGTGTTACTACTTAACAACTGTGACCACACAGCACAAATCTGTGGCTCAGTTATCTGTTTAATCACCAGGTAAGCAACCTGGAAGGACACAAGGAATGGAAGCTCCAGAGAACAAGCTGCCTTCCTTCAAGAGTGCAATCAGACAGCTGGAAAGGTATGCACATAGAATCATGGAGTTGGAAGAGACCTCAAGGGCCATCCAGTCCAACCCCCTGCCATGCAGGAACTCCCACAGTATTTCCAACAGATGGCCATCCAGCTTCTGCTTAAAAACCTCCAAAGAAGGAGGCTCCACCACCCTCCGTGGCTTCATATTCCACTGCTGAACAGCTGTAACCATCATGAAGTTCTTCCTAATGTTCAAATGGAATCTCTTTTCCTGTAGTTTGAAACCATTGCCCCGAGTCCTAGTCTCTGAAGCCATGGAAAACAAACCTGTTCCCTCTTCAATATGACCATGAGGCAGTGGTCAGCCTCCTGAGGCAGCAAGGCAATTAGAGAGACATTTAAACTTGTGCTGAAGAGTTTGCAGTGTTCAGAACTGGACCTAATAAAGAACATTACCTCCAGGTGGAGTCTGACATCATTTCAAATATTTCTTTTGAAAGGCAGAACAGAGTGGTACTATCACTTTCCTTAATCTAGACACTATGCTTCTGTTGATGCAACCAAGAATTGCATTGGCTTTCCTGGCCACTTGATTGCATTGTAAGTGGTCACTTTAACAGGAACAATCTTGCTTAAACAGCCCCTTCCATCTGCTGAAGAATCACTCCAGACTCGTCCCATAAAGTAGAAGCTCTATGGCTGGATCCCCAAGGTCCAGCTTGAGCATGGATTGGGGTTGGAGTACATTTCCCAATGCACTGTATGGTCAGCAGGAAATAGATTGCACCAGATGCTCCAGTATGCAACCACTCCTGAGTGGTACAATCAGTTCTCATGTCCAGTACCATTCACACTGGAAGCAACAATTGTTCCTCAATTATTCAGTTTTTCGCGTTGTCTACCCACTGGCCCTAATGAGGGAGATGCTCAGAATTAAACCCATGATTTCCTGTATAAAACAGATGTCATTTACCATTCAGCAATGGCTCTCCTAATGGTAGCCGTAAGCTACATTGAACCTGGTTTTATTATGATCTTCAAATAAATTATGGAAATTGCTAAGCCCTGTCCCTAAAACCCAGAACAGATTTAGAAGAAATAGCAGCCAAAGAACCCAAGGCATCACTCACATATGTACTTCAATGGATATCAGAGAATGAGTCTTTGAGGAACTCTCCTCCAAACCTTGTTTATGGTCAGGGCAGGCTACCTCAACTTGGTAAGACAACCTGCCAAGGATTCTTAAGTTCCCATAAGAAATTTCAACTCCAGCCAGGCAGTAAGATTTCTCATTTTCATGCTTTGTGCAACCTGTATAGAATGTCCTTATTTGTTTTGTAAAGCTCAGCACTCGTGCAGCAAACACAAAGGCAGGTGGACTACTCACAAAGATACAAACTACCCATCCAATGCTTCTACATCGTTAAAAATAATCTACGTTAGAATACATTGATTATTATAGTTTTAAATCATGCACATTTATAGAATTGTTCAAAAGTTGGTTTCATGAATATGCAAATTCTGTTTGAGGTCAATAAAATGTATTTTTCTGTCTTGAAGCAGAAGGAAAGATTCTTCTTAACTGCACATTAGCATATTAACATGGATCAAGGCTTGATGAACATCCCTAATTATACTCCCCGTAACAGTGAATTTGCACCATAAAATACTTGCTTTTATGACACAGTTGTACAACTCATATTCCTGTCTAAAGCAAAATTGGAGCCATCAGCTTCCACTGCACAAAAATTATATATATATATTAAGGCATAGGTGGGTGCAGTGAAAGCTGATGACTTCAATTTTGCAGAGTTTTAATTTGAAATGTTCCAGATCTATAAAAATTATCAAACCTGTTTTGGAGCTCCTTTAAGGTCAGTCTAGATTCACTGCCTCCTTTAAATCTTGTACAAAGTGTACAAAACAATCCCAGAAGTTAAGGATGTGTGGACACGTTCCACACTTAAAGTGTTCAGTAGCTGGGAGATATAAAGGACATCCTAGCATATGTACATAGTCACTAAAAAAAACTGTCCCATGCTGGGGGAAAGAAACTTTAACCCTGGGTGGTAGATTGTAATCATAATGGTGAGAAGGAATAGAAATAGTCTGTGAATCAGCCTTCCTTACCTACTGGTTAAATGACCACTGATATGTAATATCCATCAGTATTATTCACATTTGCCTTTACTGAATCCCCTCCCTAGTCATGTATGTGTATAATAAACTGCCAACGGAGGCCAGTCTCCATAGGTCTCAAGTAGGGATGGGCACAAAATGGAAAAATCATGTTTTGTTTTGTTTCCTTTCGTCGTCGTCCCCCCCACATTTTTTTGTTTCGTTTGATACAAACTTTTGCAAAAGAAATTCATATGAAACTAAATACTAACAAAATGGTTTGGGGAGGGCTGGAAAGTGGCACACATGATTGGAAAAAGTGGATTTTTTTCTGAGTACTGTGACGTGCCCCTTACACACACTGGGTTTTCATTCGCTGCCACCACCAGATTAACTGAACACTTGTATTTATTTGAGAGAGAGAGTCACACCAGGTTATATAGTTTTAAAACAAGCATGAAACATTTATTGGTTTACAATTAGATGATCAGTATTATGATAGCTTTAGCCGATATTATTGTATTGCAAACATGAATGCTTATAATTAGAGATGGGCACAAAACAAGCAATTTTTCATTTTCATTTTCGTTTTTGTTTTTTGTTTCATTACGTAACAAAACGAAAAATGAATTTTGTCTCCAAAATGAAACAAAAAAACGAAACAAAACAACAGAAATTTTGTCATGTGTTTCATTTTCGTTGCGGCAAATACATTGAACTGTAATGAATGCTAACGAAACAGCAATTTTTCATTTTCATTTTCATTTTTTCATTTCATTACTTAACGAAATGAAAATGAAATTTTTTGCAAAAAATTCATGAAAAACAAAAATGAACCGAAACGGACCCCCTAAATGACAAACAACAAACGAAACACCATTTTTTTGAGTCGTGCCCATCTCTACTTATAATAATGTATTTCCTTTATAAACCAGACCCTTTTCAGTGACAGGATCTCCCACCTGACCAGCTGACAATCTAACTGACTCTCAGCTCTCTTAACTGAACTCCTATCAGCTCTAACACAAACAGAACCCCCATCACCCATCAGGCTCCAACATATAACACTCTTAACCACTCCTACCAGCCTGCTGATTGGCCACTCAAAACACACTCATGAATATTTATCCTTGTTTTACCCTTTTCACCACGAGTACAATCAGAAGAGTAAGACACTAAGATTGGGGAAGGAGAGGCTGAGAACACATTCACGTTTGTGTCAGAAATAATCCAGTGGTGCTTCCTTAGTGGAAGGATCAGCCGGCAGGGTGCTATTGCTGCCCAGGGGAGGCTCAAACATGTTCACAGTCCTCATATTATTCCAGGGAGGCTTCTTTCATGCCCCCCCACCATATGCAAAAAAGAAGAAGAAACGCACGTGCATGGACAAAGGAGAAAATCTTTATTTGAAAAATCTCATCAAGATACTTGCCTCAGTATATCAAGTACGCTTTCACATCTGAAGAATTATTACTTTCTCAGAATTAACCAGGGACACATCTTTTGGGGTTGTGAAAGGACTCCTTGGTCCCGTTATTTACCTTTGGTAAACTTTGTAGATTTAATTACAAATAAATTGTGAGAGGTCAGACCAAGGAGGTCTACGCTAACTGCCTTTTCAGTCTGGTTTAAAATGTTCAGTGTTTGCTATGTGCACTGTTTACTGTACTTATGGCAGTGTATATGATACACGTATGCTGGACATAACAATTTGGACATAACAATTTTCTATGTGACTCTATGTAACACACACACAAAATGGCCAAAATCCTGGTCATCAGTGTAGTAAATCACACTAGGATAGAATTAATGGGGATTTGGTGAGTAACCTCCCCCATAAATCCCATCGATTCAAATTGTTCTACTCTAATTCTGACTTGCTTTAGCATCATACATCTCAAATTTAGGCCATTTGAATCAATGGAATATATGGAGGACTTGACTTGGCAAATCAAATGATTTGGTAGATCTGCTGTACTGGTATTTGCTGGACAGAAAAACAAGGTTTGGGCCAGTGTGTCCACCTGGACTCAATATATCAAGGTCAGTATCCTCATATGGAACCTCACTTGTGAAAGGCAGAATGCCACCAATTAAAGAGGGTTTTTTTCCATTTTTGAAATCCCTGAGGTTTATCTCCTTGTGCAACCGTTTCATGCCACTCAAAATAAAAAAGGAATTATTTAATTAGCACCAATTTATCACTTCCAGTAACATCATTCTCCCCCCCCCCCACATGGGGAGCAACTCTGTAAATAACCTGGATTCAAACTAAGTGCACCATCAGCCTTAGATCCTGTCCTAAGTCACAGAAATAGAGAAGAATAAGATATTGCCTTCTTTTGGGCTGTATTCTTGTTCCATCTAACCCTGCATTACCACTCTAACTTGCGTTACTTCTCCAAGGAGTTTTCAAGCAATAGTTTTTCCTAGCTTTAACCTAGTTGTTTGGGCTGGTCTCCCATCCAAATACAGTGGACCCTCATATAACAAACGGTTTGTATAACATAAAATCTGTACAACATAAAAAATTCCAGAGATAGGGGAAATTTACAGAATCGTCTATGGGGCGAATCCACGCAACATAAAATGGTTACAATTAGGGATTAATCTGTTTTCAATGCATTCCTATGGGAAATGTGTATAAAGGAAAATTTGCTTAACAGAATTTCATTTGGAACGAATTAATTCCTTTATACAAGGTACCACTGTATCACCCCCACACAGCCCTGTATAGCATTCACCATGAGTCAAGATCAGGTGTGTTCAAGCTGGTGGAGTGCATTTGGACTTGAATCCTTTGGGATGCAGATGGGTCCTGACCAGCATCTATCTCTCATTTATAGCGAAAGATCTGGGAGGTCTAATTCAAAATTACAGTGGTACCCTGACTTAAGAGCAGCTCGACTTAAGAGCAATTCAACTTCAGAGCGGAAAACTGTTGGCATTTTAACTGCCACCTTATAAATTTTAGATATGGTCTGCTTGACTTAATTTTTTTTTCATTTTTTAAAAAAATTTAACATTTTTTTCAATTATTTATTTATTTATTTTATTTTATTTATTTTTACAACTTATATGCCGCCCACTACCCAAAGGTCTCTGGGCGGCTTACAATCAAAGAATTATAACAGTTAAAACATCAAATATCAATAGTGCGGGCATCAAGATAGGTACCCCGACTTAAGAGTATTTCAACTTAAGAGCATGCATTTGGAATGGTCAAGGTACCACTGTATATTTTAGAAGTAGAAGAAACACTCTTTTATCAAATTTAAATGCAAACAGGCAGCGTATTTCCTTCTGCATGTCCAGTTCTGCGCAGAGACATGAAGAGGGATGGTCACAATTGTCAACAGTGCTCCATACTCAGGGGGACTGGGTTTTTAAGCTGATAGTGCAAGTAATGATGAGTACCTAACCATCTTAGATCGGATGATCACTGAGCAGTTCATTTTGCTTAAGTGATTTTGTATTGTGACTCCATCTCTTGGCCACTTCTTGGATCGCTTTCATTTCTTCACTGTGCATTTCATGTAAAGATGAATTTTATAGATTTATCTGTGTCGGAGGGAGGAAAGAGCAGAACGGTTGGGTGGGGAAAATAGATTTGTGCAAAAGGTGTGAGGATTAAATTTACAAATAGGTCAACACTGCTGATATTGAACTGCATTTTAGAACAGCTTTGGGAAATTATGTAGATTTCTTTTATTTTCTGAGGAAAGGAAGCAGAAGGCAGGGTAGCTTTAGAGAACAAGTAAATTATACAGCAAGTCACTCTTTACATTACTGGATTTCAAGTGATAAACTCTTGACTTTTAGAATCATAGAATCATAGAGTTGGAAGAGACCTCAAGGGCCATCTAGTCCAACCCCCTGTCATGCAGGAACCCCATCACAATATTTCCGACAGATGGCCATCCAGCCTCCGCTTAAAAACCTCCACAGAAGGAGACTCCACCACCCTCTGTGGCAGCATATTCCACTGCTGAACAGCTCTAACCGTCAGGAAGTTCTTCCTAATGATCAAATGGAATCTCTTTTGCTGTAGTTTGAAATCATTGCCCCGAATCCTAATCCTAGTCCAAGTCCTAGGCGAAGAACATCTGGGGCCCCAAAGTTGGAACCCATTGTTCTATACCCTACATGACATTTTAATTATATATTTATTAAACTATTAACATGTCCCAGATCTGTTTTATTTTGTAACATCTAAGCAGTGACAAGAGAGGAAGCATACATTATCTTTCAGAACAAGTGGGGTATCTTTGTGTTAAAAGCAACGTCTTGCAAACTGAACAGCAAGCTGGCATAGAACTTTAGTCAGGATGCCTGGGATGTAAAACATTTTCCTCCCCAGGTCTTGTGCCTGAGTTTCGCAAGCATTAAATGGCTGGTGGAGATGTGGGGGTCACATGGCGATGCGGGGTATGGGATCCACAACTGTATCTCCACTTCTCCCTCTTTCCAAATTAAGCCAGATCATCATGAACTGAATGCACGTACAGTAGGACCCACATATCTACTGATTCAGTAACCCACGGTTGGCAAAGGAAAAAGACAAATACTTAATCCTGCAGCTAAAAAGCAAGCTACTGTCATGAAACAGCAACTGTAAAAAGCAAAGTTCTGCTTATATACTGCCCTATACCACTTCAAGTAGTCTCTGGGCAGCTTACCATTTAATTACAGTATGCAGGCTACTTATTGCCCCCCAAAGCAAGCTGGGTACTCATTTTACAGACCTCGGAAGGATGGAAGGCTGAGTCAACCATGAGCCTGCTACCTGAGATTGGACCCCAGGTCATGAGCAAACAGCAGCCGTAAAGCAAGCTACTGCCATAAAACAGCAGTTTTGGGGGATTTCCTTGGTCTCTCTTATCCATGGTTTTCATTACCCACTGGAAGGGCTGGAACCAATCACCAGCGGATACTGGGGTCCTACTGTACATCCTTCATGGAAGAATTTTGTGTGAAATGCAGGGGTGTCTGAGAAATGCCTGGGAATGCTGAGGATGCAGCAATGGTAAAGGTTCCCCTGCACATGTGTGCTAGTCATGTCTGACTCTAGGGGGCGGTGCTCATCTCTGTATTCAAGCCGAAGATCCAGTATTGTGCAAGTCCATGGCCATGTGGCCGGCATGGCTGCAAAGAAACACTGTTCTGCCTTCCCACTTTTTACGGTGGTAACTATTTATCTACTTGCATTGACATGCTTTCAAACTGCTAAGTTGGCAGGAGCTGGGGTGATCAGCGGGAGCTTGTTCCGCTGTGTGGCACCCAGGATTCGAACCACCGAGCTGCTGAATTTACAGTTGAGAGTTTTAAAGTGCCCTTCTCTCCCTTCCACCCTTTTGGCCCTACAAAGATTCAGGCATAATGCCTGCAGAGAGCTATAGCCACAGAACCGGAATTAGATCCTCACTTGTATTACTCAATGAGAAAAATCTCATTCATCGGCTGATGGATGCAGTGTTTCCCTTTTGTGCTGCAGAACTGGATGATGCACCTCTGATCTTTACAAAATGGGGCCAGATAGAATGAATGGAGGAGGGCTCCACTCGTCTATCAGCCAGGCAGCAATCTCATCTCCAAGTTATTAAGCTCATTGCTCCCATTGCAGTGAAGTGCTGCTGAACCCTAGGTATGCCCATGAACTCTTGCTTCACCTTCATGGTCACTTGCTCCTTTCCTTTCTCAGCCATCTCATTTCAATCTCTACCCCGGTCACTTATCCCAGTGCGTGAATTGCAACCGTTTTAACCCTTGCCATGCTAGCTATTTCTTTGGCTTGCTTCCATGTTGTTGGTCTACTAGGATGGAGGGGGTCTCTCTCTGCCACTCAGTCAGCTTTTTAAAGAAGGGGAGGAGGAAGGAGGAAGGAGTTAAGCTCTTTAACTGCAGAGAAACAAAGACCTTTTTTGTTTACTGTACTGTCAGGCACTGCACATGCCAGAATTTTGGATTGTGTAATTTAAATCCTCTACATACCTATCGGGTTGCATACCTGAAATTCTATCAGTTTTGTTTCCAGTGTTTTTCTCAAAAATACAACCAACATCCTTTTCCTCTCCTAGTTCTGTGTCAGGTTGCAACACTTCTGTTCTCCTGCACTTTCCATGTTGTTCTCTTTTGAACATAGTGTGTTTGTTTGTTTGTTCACAAAAATTAGCTGCTCCACTCCCACATAGTTTGGATGAACAGTGAAACCTTTCTATCTCTCAAGAAAAAGAAGTCCAGTTGCCATGACTCAACTTCCAGATAGTCTCTGGGCAGCATACAACAGTATATTAAAACTATAAAACAACATAATTGTTAAAACCATAAAACACAAAACAATATAAAACAATTAATATATGATACAGATAATAAAATACCACTGCTCATGTGCCGAGCTAAAAAGAGCACTATCTAATTAAAATGCTAGCTGAACAGGAAGGTCTTTGCCTGGTGTCGAAGAGCCAAAAGAGTTGGTGCCAGGCAGATCTCCGTTGGGAGGGCATTTCAAAATTGGGGGGGCAACAGCTGAGAAGGCCCTGCTTAGACATGCCAACCCCCTCACCTCTTTGAGGGATGGCACTTTCAACAGGGCTCCCGGTCTGATCTTAAGGTATGGACAGGCTCCTATGGAAGAATATGAATACTTTTGTTGAATAATTTTTAAATTAAAAAGAACACGTTTCCCTCTTGATCGATTAAACAGGCTTGGGCACCTTTTTCACACCTACACATTTTCTGCTGGTGCACAGTTTTCAAATGTGTGAGCTGCAGTATTTCAACTGCAGTACTGTAGCCAAGACCCTGCTCACGACCTGAGTTTGATCCCGAAAGTCTCAGGTAGCTGGCTCAAAGTTGACTTGGCCTTCCATCCTTCCAAGGCTGGTAAACAAGTATCCAGTGGTGGCGGGGTGGGCAGTGTGCAGCCTCCATAATTCAGTTGTAAACCACACCGAGAGTGCTTGAAAAACACAGAATGGGGCCACCTATAAGCCACCCGCTTTGGTTTTTCACACAATGTATCACAACAATTCCAGACTGCAAGCTGTAGAAAGCTACGGCCTCCCGTTGCCACTGGATTGTGGATTATTTCCCTGCCCAAATCAAAAAACCATCCCTTGTTACAGCTGGGCCTTGGACTACTCCTGCTGTGCGAACAGCCAAGCTTTGACGGCTCAACTTGACAGTGCAGGAAAAGGTAGAAGGGAGGTTTGTGGCCAGTGACAGGCTGAGCTTTAAAGGCAAACAAACACATGTGCCAGTTTCCCATTAGAGCAGCTGGAGGTGGAACTCATCTGTGCAAGGTCTTGTGATCAAAAATCTTGATTTATTCCTCTCATGGGGCCCCTGGCTTCTAATTAAATCCCACTTATATTCTACTCAGGTACGTCACCCTTCTGTTCTGCACCAGATAAAACCTGTTACCGTACCTAATGCCCACAGCCCACCTCATTCCTTCAACAAAGGTTTTTTTACCCCACCTCAAAGAAAAGAAAAAGAGATCCCGTGATTAGCCTCTGCAAATACGAGCAGAAATTGTATTTTAAAAATCCCAAAGCGTGCAACTTATACAGGACCAGCCTGACTCGACGTTGACTGTAAAATGTAATGACGCTTAAAAATGCACAGGCTTTAATAAGGGAGATGCCTGTTTTCGGTGTTTTGTCACACGTGGCATCTGTATTCATAAAACATCAGCTTCGGGAAGTCTGAGTATCTCGAGAAGAATTTTCTAGTCAGACAGGAAAGAAAGGCCCCAGGCTTCCAAATTTAGAGATGTACATCCTTATCTTGGGTACATTTTCCCCTTGAATAATGCAAGCTTTGTTAAAGAGTGGTGATAAGAGATGGACACAAATCATTTGCATTTCTCAGCCAATTTCACTGTACAGTGGTTGTACAATGACAACAAAGGTTATTATTGTTGTTGTTGTTGTTGTTGTTGTTGTTGTTGTTGTTGTTGTTGTTACTTTTGTCAAGCAGGTAAAAGTTGTGATAGTTAAATGCATTCTGTGCAGTCTGAGACAGTGTGCTGGCTTTCTTACCCACTTCCTTTGGGCAGAGGAAAGTGGGTCTCTGAAATACCAAACACCTGTTCAGTTGCTGAACAAACCAGCATTACCCATCAGTCTGAAGGTTCATGCCCATCTCTAGTTGGGACCTCTGGCATGCTAGTGTAGCATAATAGCAAAGACAGGGTCTAAGGAGCTCAGCTTTTGATTATAGCCAGAGAGCCATAGAATCATAGAGTTGGAAGAGACCTCAAGGGCCATCCACTCCATCCTCCTGCCATGCAGGAACCCCCATCACAGTCTTTCCAACAGGTGGCCATCCAGCCTCTGCTTAAAAACCTCCAAAGAAGGAGACTCTGCCACCCTCCATGGTGGCATATTCCAATTCTAAGGGTTTTTTTTTAACCTTAAAAATGTAACCTACTTTTTTCAACATAATGCTTAAAATGCAAGTGGCAAAATCAGAAAGGAAAACTTGATTGTAATTGTTGCTAGGTTTCACTTCTGCTCTACTCACGTTTTAGTCGTGACTTTACTTTTATTCACCAAGGATTGGTGGGGAGGTTATGTGATTTTATCAGGAGGATTTAAGTGAGTTTAAAGATGCTATGGGGTAGGAAGGTAGGTAGGTTGGGTTGGGTTGGTAACAGTTCTAGCAGATTTTTGAAATGCAAAGTACTCCCTCTATGAAAAAGAAACCAAAAACACAATTACAAGATGGGAAATAGTGGTTCAGCCTCAGTCTAGAATATCTTATAAATGAGGCACAATTCTACTTTTGTGTCCCAGTTTATCAGTGAGGCTACAAAATAAAACAGGCTGGACTGCACTTTCATCATTGTAAGGCTAATTACACTGGTGACAATGAGGCCTGTAATAAGACTTCCTGGGGTAGGAACTGGCAAGCCACCACAGTATCCCTGCCAAGAACATTCCATGGACAGAGACAAAAGGCTAAAAGATATGACGCTAGAAGATGAGCCCCTCACGTTGGAAGGCGTCCAACATGCTACTGAGGAAGAGCGGAGGACAAGTACAAGTAGCTCCATAGATAATGAAGTAGCTGGGCCAAAGCCGAAAGGACACTCAGCTGCAGACGTGCCTAGAAGAGAAAGGAAATTCCAATGCTGCAAAGAAATATACTGCATAGGAACCTGGAATGTGAGATCTATCAACCAGGGTAAGCTGGATGTGGTCAAACGTGAGATGGAAAGAATAGACATTGACATATTGGGCATCAGCGAAATTAAATGGACAGGAATGGGTGAATTCAGTTCAGATGACTATCATATCTACTACTGTGGGCAAGAATCCCATAGAAGAAATGGAGTAGCCCTCATAGTCAACAATAGAGTGAGAAAAGCAGTGCTGGGATACAACCTAAAAATGATAGAATGATTTCAGTACGATTCCAAGGCAGTCCTTTCAACACAGTAATCCAAGTTTATGCACCAACTACTGGTGCTGAAGAGTCTGAGATTGACCAATTTTATGAAGACTGAATTAGCATCCGTATCAGACAGTAAATGACTAGAGATGGGTGTTTCATTTCAGAAGGGGTCTGGTTTGGAAACAAAACACGGCAGTACAGCTGCCATTCAGGACTGGGACCCAGCCTCCACAACAAAATCGACCACTGACTTACCTTCCTTTGGGTCACATGGGGCAAGACTATAATCAGAAAGAAGCCTCCAATGCATCATCTTTCCTTCTCCTTGTCATTGGCCAACCAGGAGCTGTACAAGAACCTTCATCATCTCATCTCTCTGTCTGATTGGCCAGCACCAGGAAGAAGGAAAGATGACCTGTGAGAGGCTGCTTCCTGATTGGAGTTTTGCCCTACGCGATCCAAAGGAAGGCATGTCAATGGTTGATTTCATTCTAGAGGCTGGGTCCTAGTTCCAAACAGTAGCTGTGCTGCTGTGCTTCACTCTGGAACCAGACCCCTTCCAAAATGAAACACCCACCTCTATACATGACCCATCTTGAAAACCACTGAAGTTTGGCAAGAAATCCTGCTCAAGGCCCGAGAGATGACTCAGTTTTCTGTTAACTCTTTTGTCATTTGACATCCGAGAGTTAGCTTTCAATAGGCCAAGGTGGTTTCAGGATTATGGCATGAACTGGTGCTCCTTAGCCTGCTCAGGTCATGGACTGATTAGGCTTGTGTGATGATGATTCTCGCCTTCTCCCAATGTAAGGTTTCACACATGGATTCATAAATAATTAATTTCATCAGGCCCAAAGTACAAATAATGAATATGCAGCACTGTGTACAAAAATAGATAGATAGATAGATAGATAGATAGATAGATAGATAGATAGATAGATAGATAGATAGATAGATAGATAGATAGATAGATAGATGCTGAGAAAGGGAAATATTGACAGTGATTTTTGTTTGCTTTTTGGAGGGTAGGTGTTTTTGATTTTTGGTTTGGGTTTCAGAGGGTCTTGAATCTTTTTTAACACCTAACATTGATTGCATTTGAGAATATTATTTCTCTCTTGCAGTGGAAACAAGTGAAGGGGGTGTGTGAAATGGCCACCCCAACATTTAAATCAATGTAATTTCTGCTAAATACATGAGCGTGTTTATCAGGCCCGAGCGTTGGGAAATGATGATCTTTATGCTAATCAACTGTAATGATTCCTCCCAATCAGCTCTATCTTAATGTACTTCTCGCTATTACTGGTGATGAAATTCCTATCAGTTGACCTGTAATAAAAGGCAATTAAATTAGCCACCTAATCACAGACTCCACAGCACATTTTGAAATGAAAAACCCATTCAAGAGAGAGCCTGTATCACTTAAGCAAACACCATAAAGCATATTTATTACTTAGCAGGGGAAGCCATAACACAGTACGACCACAATAAACAGCGGAATGGAACCGATCATTTAATGAATAAAAGCATTCCCATAGTCGTTTAGTGGTTTGATGCGGGGCTACATTTGAAATCAGACCGTATGGCAGTCCTTGCGCATGCGTGCATTTAGTTGTGGCTGTGAACACAATTCCCTCTGACGCGACGACGACTAGCAGATCAACATGATTAGGAAAGATCTGTAAGGCAGCTGGAGTGCAGAACTTTTATACAACAGTTCCATCCACCCTATTCTGTCAAGGGTAATACGATGTTAAGCACATTGCCTTGTCGAGTAAGCTGGCCTCCTGTAGTACTTTGCTCTCTCACAGGCAAGAATGGGGAGGCAACACCCTCTGTTAGAATCATCTCCATCTTTTGAGGATCAGCTTTGAGCATAAAAAGTAAAAGGTTCTCACCGCACAAGTGTGTTAGTTGTGTCCAACTCTAGGGCAGTGCTCACCTCCATATTCAAGCCAAAGAACCAGTGTTGTGCAAGTCCGTGGCCATGTGGCTGCCATGGCTGCAAGGAAACACTGTTTGTGACATTGGTACCTATTTATCAACTTGCACTTACATGCTTTCAAACTGCTAGGTTGGCAAGAGCAGGGGTTAACAGCGGGAGCTCACTCCGCTGCGTGGCACCCGGGATTCGAACCGCTGAGCTGCCGACTTTGTAGCAGACAGTTTTTGGTGCTCTAGCCTAAGTGTAGGAGACACCAATCTCAGGCGTTGACTTTCTCCTTTTGTCTTTCTTCACCATCCCAAGGACAGTGTATATGACTATGAGTGCTAGACCATAAATGGTCCTTGATAAATGAAAATAAACCTGCCATCTTTCCTCCCAATCAAATAGAAGGCAGAGGGAAGCCAACTGCCTTCCTGCTCTACACAAGACCCAATAGGGTGACTTGAGATTGGTATGCCATTTGGATGTGAGGTCATTGGCTGGCTCTCCTCCTGGGATGCACAAGAGGCAGACACAACACTTCTGTACCAAGCTGTCCATCCACCTAACTAGCAGAGGCTAAATCTAGAATCCATGCTTTGTTGGGTGTGTTCGGTGCTGTCATACCACTTCTGGCCTGTGCCAGTCCTAACAGAGTTATTGACATACTGTACATGAGCTGCTGGTTGTTGTTACCTGTTATCAAGTCACCTCTGACTTATGGTGACCTCATGAATGAATGAGCTCCAAAATGTCCTGTTCTCAACAGCCTTGTCTAGGTCTTGCAAACTGGAGCCTGTGACTTCCTTTAAGGAGTCAACCCATCTCATGTTGGGTTCAAATCCCTGACTCTGCCATGGAAACTCACTGGAGGAAAACACTCTTTCAATATCTCACTTACATTTAAGATCACTATACGCCCATTTGGACTTGGTGGAACACAACAGGAATGGGAGTGTTTGTTTGGTTTGCCCCCTTATCTTATCCTTTTGAAATTTTTCAGGTTGAGTCAGGCCTGGGGGGGCTAACTGGGGGCTCTTGTACTTACAGAGCACAGAGAGAACTCCTAGTTCCCTGAGGAGCCTCGTGGCACAGTGGTTAAATGCCTGTACTGCAGGTAAAACTGTGCTCAGGGCCTAGGCTTCAATCCCAGGTAGCAGGCTCATGGTTGACTCAGCCTTCCATCCTTCTGAGGTCAGTAAAATGAATACCAAGCTTGCTGGGGGGGGATGTGTAGCCTGCATTACTGTAATTAAAAACTGTAAACCACCCAGAGATTACATCAAGTGGTATAGGGCGGTGTATAATCAGGCCACTTTGCTTTTTGCTTTGAGCTCCTTGCCCTCTGAAGATACCAGCTACAGAGTCTGGCGAAATATCAGGAAGAAAAACTTCCAGAACACTGCCAAATGGCCTGAAAAACTCACAACTAACAATTTAATATGAAAATATTGTTTTATACATGGAAAATGTCTGAAGCAATGTGTAGCCTGCATAAATAAATTGCAAACCACCCAGAGAGTGATTTAAGTGCTGTGGGGCTATATATAAAAATATATAGGTTTTTTTTAAAATAAATATTTTCAGACTGTGGCTAAGTGAATCAGACAAATTAGGAGAGCCTTAATGACATTAGGCTACTGGGGACCCAATGGCTTGAGATCGGTATGCCATTTGGATGTGAGGATTAGAGATGGGCACGAATCAAAAAAATGACGTTTCATTTGTCGTTTGTCGTTTGGAGGGTCCGTTTGGTTCGTTTCCGTTTTTGAATTTCTGCAAAAAATCATTTTTGTTTTCATTCATTTCGTTATCGTTTTGTTACCGTTTATTTCAATTTTTGTGATTTTTTTTGCATTTAAAGCAGTTCACTGTATGACAGTAACAGAAACGAAACGCATGACAAAAATTCCGGCGTTTCTGTTCATTTCGTTTCATTTTGGAGACAAAATTCATTTGTCGTTTTGTTGCATAACGAAATGAAAAAACGAAAACAGAAATGAAAAATAGTTTGTTTCGTGCCCATCTCTAGTGAGGATCCCTCCAAATGGCATATCGGAACTCCTAGCAACCCTATTTAGCCTGTTTCAGACAGCTTCTGATGTCTTGTGTAGACAAGTCTTGCATATGGCAACAGGATTCTAGGCTTTTAGGGTTTTAAGAGTTGAACCGTCCAAATCTGGGCCTGGATGCATGAGCAGTTTGAGGTGAAATTCCTCCACACTCCACAAGTTGGGATGATTCATATGAAAACAATGAAATTGCCCACATAATCCTGGATACACAGGGAAAGGTGCCACAGAAGAATGTAGAGCTGCCTCATAGCTAGCACAGTCATTGTTACATCTTCGTTCATATTGACTCATTTGACTGACAGCAGCTGTTACATAACTCAAGGAAGCTCTATTCCCTCCTTGCTACCCACAATTCCTTTTCCCTGGAGACCCCAGGATTGAATCTGGGACCTTCTGCTTGCACAGCTCCTATTTTACCAGTGTGCAATAAACAATAATAATATGCCATCATGTCAGTTCTAACATTTGAAAACTAGAGATGGGCACAAAACAAACTTTTAGTTCATTCTGTTAGTTGTTATTCATTTTGTTAGGCAACCGAACTGAACCGAAGAAAATGGTTCAGTTAGATTCATTTCGTTCTTCTCCGCTGGCGATGACAGCCCAGCTGTCATCACCGGCGGCGGAGGACTGCCTAGAGAGAGCCCAAGGGACCTCTGCTGTGGGTGGATGACAGCCGGGTGGCTTTCATCCTCCTGCAGTGGAGGGTGGTTGTGAGAGGCCATGGTCTCACCTCTGCAAGCAGAGCCGAGGCTGCGGCATTCTCCCAAGGGATCTCCACTGCTGGGGGATTACAGCCTGGCAGCTGTCATCCAACTGCAGCGGAGATCGGCCGAGAAAGGGCTGCGGTCTCGCCTCCACACACGGAGGTGGGATCGCAGCTCGATCTCCGCCTCTGGGGGATGACAGCCGGGTGGCTCTCATCCATTGGCTGAGAAAGGGCCGCAGTCTCACCTCTGCATGTGCAGGCGGACTGGGGCTCTCTTTAAAGGGATTTTCCCCACGGCGGGTGACAGTGCGCCCGGCACTGTCATCCACCACAGGAAGAAGACCCCATTCCCAAAACAATGAAAAATGAAATGATTTTTTTTTAAAAAAATTCATTTCTTTACAATGAAAACGAAGGGAGATAGGCCACGAAACAGAATGGAAACGAAACACCATTTTTCCGTTTCGTGCCCATTTCCAATGGAAACTCTCCTCAGGGCTTTCCCGATGGAGAACAGAGGTGGTTTACCATTGTCTTCTTCCAGGGTAGACATGGGCACGACTCGGCGAAATCCTCCTTTCCGTTTCTGTTCCTCGTTTCTGTTATGTAACAAAATGAAGAACGACAATTACTCCGCCAGAACTTGAACTCGAACCGACTAAAGAAAAATTGGGTCTGATTTGTCATGGTCGTTCCTGGTGGCATCGCAGCGATCGTGCGATGCCAAGCGGCACAGGAAAAAAGTTTTAAAAATAAAAAACCCCGATTCCCAGCCAAAAAAGCAGGCGAAAATATGCCTGCCTGAGTGAGGGCACCTACCAGAGGGGTGGTTTCTGGGGGTCCTCCCCCTCCATTCCTCTCTCTCCTGGGCTGCGCATCCATTCCTCGTCATCTCGCAGTCTCGCCATGCCATGCGGTGCGGGCGGGGGATCCAAAATGGGGCGACCGCAAGCAATATTTATTTATTTTGAAATCGTGGTGGTCCAAAAACACACCAAAGCACCACAGAAACATGCGAAAATAGCTATTTTAAAACTGCCTGAATTTTTACAGTAGCAGCAGTGGGTTTTTCTTGCAACAAAACGTCTCCATTGATTTTATTTTATTTTATTTTTATTTTATTTTTTTAAACCTGCGCAATGATGGGCTGGCCATGGGAGTGGACCATGCAGTTTTTTGGAGCCATTCCACCAATTGCATGGCCACTTGACCAGGTTTTGACCGAGACTTCTGGGATGTGCCTGTCGGGCAGAAAAAGCCCACTAACCATAGCCCGAACCCGAACCCAAACCCAAACCCGAACCCATACGCCAGTACACTGTCCTTCTTAGTGGGTCAGAGAGGCACCGAGAGGTGCACCCCATGAACTCACCCTAACCTTACCCGTAACAACCCTAAGCCTAGCCCTTGCGCTAACCCCCCTAACCCTAAGCCAAATCTGTACTCGCATTGCACTACACACACAAGTACAGTTCCCTTCTTGATGGACTACAGAGCGCCCCAGACTGAGGAGGAGCCTTCCCCCAGTGTGCGCACTGTGACACTGCAGTTAGCAGTGGGCCTGTGGTCAACAGAGAAAGGCACCCAAAAAAGAGGTGCCTCGAGTCTCTACTCAACTTGGTATGCATCCAATTGGCTATGCATGCCATTTTTAGTGGACCAGAGGAGGCACCCACCCCAGAGAGGTGCCTCCATGAACTCCCCCAAACCAGTACTAACGACAGGCGACAAATGAAACGACAAATTTTTGGAAAACCGTAAGCCAAATCTGCCGAAATGGGCCGGCTCCGACACATGACAACTCGAAAACGTCATTTTCCCTGGTCATGCCCATCTCTATTCCAGGGTCATTCTGGGACTGTAAAGTTTGTTGAAGGCCAGAAAGAATGGCCTTCAGAAGAGGCACAGTGGAAGATTGATCTCACAACCTCTAGCCCACCAGCCAGATACATATACCACTGAGCTATCTGTATGCTGTACATATACTCCCAAAAAGGAGAGCTTAGTCAGTCAGTTGGAAGCCATGAAGTGAAGGATATGTTCATTTGAATATTCTCTTTATCTACCTCATTGCTTGTACTCTGTCTGGCAGAAGAGGCAAAAAGCTGAACAGGAGTTAGAAAAAAGGAATCTGGAATTAATATTTTCTCCGGAAGGTGCTACATTTTCTCCAGAAAGCACTTCTCCCCCCACACACACACACACACACACACACACACACACACACACACACACACTCAGCCTCAGAATCTATTTGTAGCGCAAACCTCAAGAAAGTCTATTTTCCAAGTCCTCTACTCCCTTCTAAGGGGAGGGGGAAACCCTCAATTGTTTTCTTATGGGTAAAAGGAGCAAAGCTTAATATACTTGCCTGCTGTGGAATAATGATGAGAAAAGTAAAGGTAACTAGGTGGAAAATACAGCTTTGGAGAAAGAGAGTGGCGCAACCATTGTACCGGGAATATGGCTTGAATCAAAATCTACATGGCCAAGCTGTGATAATTTCCCGATGGTGGTATTTTTTTTCTTTTGCTCTGCATGAAGAACAATTCTACATAACAGGACCTTATAAAGAGAGGAAATGTGAAATTGGAAAGTGCACAGCTTATAATTTTTAAAGCATTTGGTTTTCAGCATAGTTCATCACCAGCCTGATTTGAATGTCCCTTACATGCTGCCTGAACAGTGTGGCTCGAACAGATCTAGCAATAAAATGGCACTCACTGTCTGGCCCCTTTTGCCAATAGGAAACCAGAACAATCATCATGGGGTTTTCATGGTACAGAAAGCTCAGGAGTGGTTTACCTTTGCCTCATTCTATGCAGCACTAACAAAAGTGAGCATAATTGTGTCACCTCTATTGTCTCCTCCACTAATGTCATCTTCGTTTACCTCTGCTGCCCAGTAGGTGCCGTCCCTATTACCGCTACATTTTAGGAACACTGTAGTAAAATTCTGTTCTTAAATTGGCAAGAACATTAGCTCACATTGTGTAAATGGTGAAAAATAATAGAAGCTGCTGCCTTGTAGCACACACCTGAAAACTGATACGGGGGGAGAGACAGAAGCACCGGATGGGGGTTTTGTGTCTTTATTAATAAGCCTTCTGAGCTTACCATGCTGGTGTGAGCTTTACACTGTGCGCTGTGGACACTACATCTCCACAGACTGCCACACAACATGTTTGCCAAAAATGCATAAACCATGACCGGTGGCAGGGGGAGTTGCTTCCTGATTCTTTGTGGCACTATGGGCAAACAACCCAACAGAAAATGATTTGTCAAGGTGTATCAACACATCAACATGGCTGAAACAGAGAAGGAATTTACTTTCAGATTTCACAGATGATATAATCTTATAGAAAGAAGGAAGTGTGGCATATGGCTTCTCTTCTTCTTCTTCTTCTTCTTCTTCTTCTTCTTCTTCTTCTTCTTCTTCTTCTTCTTCTTCTTCTTCTTCTTCTTCTTCTTCTTCTCTTGTCCCTCACAAGATGCCAGCTTAATAAACTGTCCCTTGCTCTCTATATTCTATAATTTATCACTTCACCTATATTCCTGTTTCTCCTTGCTGCTTGATCCTCAGCATAGCAGCTGACCGGCAGACAAAAAGAACGTTCTTGAAGCATATGTTGCTTCGAAATGATAGCGGTGGAATTCCACCCCCACCCCTCTTCCTCTCTCGGAGGCATATTGAGATCAAGGTCAGCAACAACACTTTGGAGGTTCACAGTTCATTGGGGAAATCAGCCACTTGTCTTGCTACAGCTGGAACTCCAGTTAAATCATGTGGGCATCTGTTCCCATTTGACAGCACACACACATATATATATATGGTCAATGTGGTCACCTTCGAGGGAACAGACCCAAAACAGCAGGCTAGCTCTATTGGCGTATCTGGCCGGAAGCTCTGAATTATAGGTCAAATTTTGTGTGCTGAACTCCTTTCACAAAGAGAATGTTGTTTATAGCTGGCAAATTCCTTATCCACTTCATGGGATTTCCACCAATCGGTATGGAATAAGGTTATAAACCCACTGTTTATTTTTCATCAGTCAGTGCCTCGAACGCTCTAACCCAATATCTCAGGACAGCCATTTTCAGAATGGCTCAAGAAATCCATGAAGCGTTATCAATTTTCTACTGGTTCTCTCGGAGCCAAGGAAGAGGGCTGGATGGCAGACATGGCAACAGCTGCAATCTGATGATGGAGTATCAGGGAGTCAAAGGGTTGTATGGGGGGGGGGAGAAAACAGATGTATTGGATATGCTCCCACGATTCCAGAGAAAATCTCAAAAATGGATGGCAGCTTTCCAACACATCTCATGGGGCAGAAGCGACAGCTGTCTGTCTGTTCCTGAGCCTCATCCTGCCATCCAACAAAACAAGTATAAGTTTTCACAAAAGAATCCCTTTGTGATATAACTCTTCAATTGGATCTATTCAGAGGGGGTACAAGATTTCAAAGAGCGGAAACACCCCCAGGAGAGATGGTTGGTTTACTCACTTGTGGCTCAAATTATTCCTGATTTGCAGGTCCCAGGAGTGACAGCCAGCATAAGTTCTTGGAGTTATGGTCTAAGAATACCTGGAGCCCCACCTTTGGGAAACATGGGATATGGGTAGATTTTGGTGTGCAGATATGCCCTTATTACACTCCCTGTGGGCATGCCTTATACATCAAAGTCCAGTTAGGCAGACAGTTGAAGCCCTCTCAAGTCATGAGTGGGTCTTTTGTAAAGCCAACAGATCTTGCTTGCTCACCCTGTATCAGTCCAAAGCACACCGACAACATAAGACTGGAAGAACATTTTGTTGCTGCAAAGATTCTCCTGTTTGCTGTAGCTGTGCCCTGCCAATTCCTCGGTCCCTCAGACTGAAAGAACTATAGGGTCATTCCAGAGCACTTTGGAGAAGGAAAAGAAGAGTATTGTCAATCTCTGGCATCCATGAAAGAGCAAAATGCACCGTTAAGACCTCCATCACTACCAATGAAATATGTCCCACCCAGAGGCTGAGAGCTCAATTTACTGCATAGGTAGCTCAGTTGGGGGCAACGGGGTGGGGGTGTAATGCAATATTCCTTGTCTAAACCCCACAACAATCAATCCAAGATTGGTGAGGGACACTCGAGAAAGATTTTGGACATCTGAACATAGTCTGTGTTGCATATCCTGAAAATAAATGAGTAACATTTAACAATCAAATTGAGAAACCCACGGAATCTGTTGCATATTTCTCTGTTCCATTTCCCAGCTTGCAACATTTATGAGGTGTGAGGCATCACCACACATTTTGACTGAACACTACCTGATCCCTTTTATTAGCTCTGATGCAGAATATTTACACGTGGGCCTAAAAGTGAAGCTGTGATAAGTCCCAGCTTCTTCACTTCACTGTTCGGCAGTGAAATATGCTGCCACAAAGGAGGGTGGTGGAGTCTCCTTCTTTGGAGGTTTTTAAGCAGAAGCTGGATGGCCATCTGTCAGGAGCACTGTGATGGGGTTTCCTGCATGGCAGGGGGGTTGTACTGGATGGCCCTTGAGGTCTCTTCCAACTCTATGATTCTATGATTCACTTAGCGAGTAGCGACCTTTAATACACAGATTAACTTTGGGTCATCTAAGAAAAATAATAATAGTAATACAGTGGACCCTCGTATAACAAATGGTTTGTATAACATAAAATCTGTACAACATAAAACATTTCAGAGATAGGGGAAATTTGCTTAACAGAATCATCTATGGGGTGAATCCGTACAGCATAAAAATGGTCATGATTAGGGATTACTCTGTTTTCAATGCATTCCTATGGGAAATTTGTATAAAGGAAAATTTGCTTAACATAATTTCATTTGGAACAAATTAATTCCTTTATACAAGGTACCGCTGTACCCTTTTTCAACAGAGTAATGCAAAAATACACACACACCCCTCTGCCTTCAACTTTTCTACATTACCTCAGAGCTGTTTCGCTTAAACAAAACAAAACACGATGGCTGAAACCCAGTTGTAAATCACAAGCGTGGGTCAATTGAATCCATTGAAACTTTTATAGGTGCTGGTTCACTGAATTTTCATGCTCATTCAATGAGTCTGTTCTAGTTGCTGGATTTCAGGACATGTTTCTTCCAGTAGATATTTCTAAATCCACAATAACTCCTACATTTCTAGGAAAAAGTGGGAAGAGATGAGGACTGCAACTCCACACCTGTTTTAACAAAGTCCTGCTGCTTACCTACTTGGACTGAGCCTGATTTTCTTCTACTCTTGATTCTGCCTTTGCAGGCTGAAGCTTTTCATGCAGACTATATGCAGGGTGTATGCAAAAACCAGTCAACACTGGGACAACTGCTTCTTGGATTCATGAGAATTTACTAAAATAGGTTACAGGTGATACCTTCATAGGCCACTATTAAAAATAAAAAGGAACATTGCAAGCTTTCGAGCGCATTCAATCACCCTTTTTCAAAGCAGGTCCCAGAAGTTCAGAAGTTCAGAATTTACTATATATACTCGAATATAAGCCTAGTTTTTCAGCCCTAATTTTGGGCTGAAAAAAGGGGCCCTCAACTTATATAAAGGTCAATACTTTTAGCCACTGAGGCAAGTGCATGGGTCGGTGGCTAAAAGTCATTTTAAACATCATGCGCTGCTTCTCTTAAACCCCCATGTTGCAGGGAAGTGGCGTACAGTGTTTAAAATGACTTTTAGCCACCAACCCAAGCACTTGCCTCGGTGGCTAAAAGTCATTTTAGACATCACACACTGCCACCACCACCCCAGCTCATAAAGGAGGAGTTGCCAGGCCCTGCTGCATTTCCCACCCTAGATTTATACTTGAGTATATAAATTTTCCCAGTTTTGGGGGATTAAATTAGGGGCCCTGACTTATACTCAGGTCAACTTATACTCGAGTATATACAGGCTGCCTTGGGCACAGTGCTTGCATCATTCTTGAGAATTTTTTTCTTAACAAAAAGCCCATTTTCTTAACAAACAGCAAACAGCAAAAGAAGGGGCATTCTTCCCAAAACCAGTCAGTTTCCATGAATGTTGGTTCTCAAAGAGAAAAGATACTGATGTATTTTGTACAAATCGCACACATTCCGTGCAAATCACAGAGATGGTTGGCTTTTATTTGGATGGCATTTGGGGTTCTTGGGCAGTTGGTGATTGTCTTGTCTTGTTGGTGATTGTGTTGTCTAGTGTCAATGTGGGGTGACATGTCTGTAAACCACCCAGAATTCCCCCTGGGAAAATCGGGCGGTTTATAAGTCCAAGAATAAATAAATAAATAAATAAATAAACTTGCTTTTGGTAATTTCCCACCACTTAGTGATGCCACCTCAGTTTCTTCCTATTCCTGGGATTTTATGTTCAAAGCCACAACTTTATGGGGCCTTCTGATGTCACTGGCAGGTGTGATGCAGGCAGTGAGAGGTAGGTTTCCTTAACTAACTGGTAAATAAATATCATGCCTTCACACATACAAATATCTTCACATCAAGCCAATGACTCCTGGTACCATTGGGGAGTGGGGAACAAATGCACGTCCAAATATCCTTTCAAATTTATTCTAATTAATTATTTCTAATTCCTTAAGGGGTAGAACTTTCTAATCAAAGAGCTACTTGAGTCATTAACCAGCAACAGTCCAATCAAAACAGGTTTCTGCTGAATGCAATTCATTATGCCTATTTGGCCAGGCTTTTCTAAAAAGTTTTCTTTCCTGGCACCTCTGTTTATTTATTTAACATATTTTTGCCCTGCTTTTCTCCATCAAAGGGCCCAAGGCAGATGAACAAGGTTTCATCTGGAAAGCTGCTGGATAGCTTCATGTAGTGATGGCAACTCCCACAGTCCTTTGTCATTGGCAATCTCGGCTCGGAATTCTGGCAGTTGTGGTTCAAAACATCTGAAGTGCCAAAGGTTGACCACCACTGGCTTAGTGGCTTAGTTATCTGGCTGTGGAGCCAGAGTTTGGGAGTTCAGTTCCCCACTGTGCCTCCTTGACAGGGAGCTGGATTTGATTATCCAGAGTACTTATTATATTCTATAATATAACATGGTGGGTTTTTAATTAAATTTTATTTGTCTTATTTATATGCTCCCTTTCTCCAAGTAAGGGGACTTCAGTATAAGGGAATATATTTTAAGCTAGAGGTATCTATTGTAAACCACTAGATTACTGATATGGTGCAGTGGGTAGAATGATGGTCAAGGAGTATAGAGAACAGGGGTGGAATCCAGCCCTAGAAATGCCTGGGGGAGTGGAAATAGTAACACTGATCATTAAATATCTCCCTTGCCTTAAAAACCCATTTCGGGTCACTGAAAATGAGTTCCAGTTTGATGGCACATAATGAAAACAATTCTGAAATGACATGGATATGTATTTAAACACCTGCTTGCTTATGGCTGTGTGACACTAAATTGATCCTGAATTCTGGTCCCTCTAGCAAGTACATGACTTGTTCAAGGAATGCTTTAACCCCTCCAGTAATGTTTTTTTTAGCACAGCATGTCTCCTGAGTCCTACTACAGCATTTTGTCTATTATACCACACCAGTGTCCACCAAGCATATGTCAGCCATGCCATTCAGAAAACAAATACAGTGGTGCCTAGACATGGGCACGACTTGGTGAAATTCTCGTTTCCGTTTCCGTTCCTCGTTTCCGTTACGCAACGGAAATGGTAACGACAATTAAGCTGTCAGAACTCGAACTCGAACCGATAAAAGAAAAATTGGGTCTGATTTGTCGTTGTCGTTCATGGCATCACGGCAATCGCGTGATGCCAAGCGGCACAGAAAAAAAGTTTTTAAAAAAACCCGATTCCCGGCCAAAAAAGCAGGCGAAAATATGCCTGCCTGAGTGAGGGTGGTTTCTGGGGGGGGGGTCCCCGGCCTCCCCCACTCTCCTGTCCTGGGCTGCTCTGGTGGGGGGCATCCTCGTCATCTCGCCATGCCATGCGGTGCGGGGGGGATCCAAAATGGCGACTGCAATTTTTTTTTTTTTTGAAATCGTGGTCCAAAAAACCACCAAAGCACCACACAGAAACATGCAAAAATTAGGTATTTTAACTGCCTGAATTTTTACAGTAGCAGCAGTGGGTTTTTCTTGCAATAAACGTCTGTCTCCAATCCCATTGATTTTATTTTATTTTATTTTTATTTCTAATTTTTTACACGTGCGCAATGATGGGCTGGCCATTGGATGGGGCCATGCAAATTTTTGGAGGCATTCCACCAATCGCATGGCCACTTGACCAGGTTTTGACTGAGACTTCTGGGATGTGCCAGTCGGGCATAAAAAGCCCACTATAACCCTAGCCCTAACCCTAACCCTAACCCTAACCCTAACCCTAACCCATACGCCAGTACACTGTCCTTCTTAGTGGGTCAGAGGCACCCAGAGGTGCAGCCCACTAACTCACCCTAACCTTCTCCGTAATAACCCTAACCCTAGCCCTTGCCCTAACCCCAACCCTAAGCCAGATCTGTACTCGCATTGCACTACACGCAAGTACACTGTCTTTCTTAGTGAGTCAGAGGGCGCCCAGCAGAGGCATTCTTCTCTCACCTCGCTCACAGTCCAAAGTTCCAAAAAACTCCAAACCTGTACGCCAGTATGCTGTCCTTCTTAGTGAGCTAGAGGCACCCAAAAGAGAGGTGCCTCTGCCAGTGCCACTTGGTACACAATGGCTACACGGTCATGTACCCTTCCTTTCCCCTTTGTAGCGGGCCTGAGGAGGCATCCACCCCAGAGAGGTGCCTCCAGGAGCCTGCTAAATGCCTTCCCTTCATAGTGGGCCAGAGGAGGCACCCACCCCAGAGAGGTGCCTCCAGGAGCCCACTACCCTACCCCCCCCAAACCAGTACTAATGACAGACAACAAACAAAATGACAAATTTTTGAAAAAATTCGCGACAAATGGAAATGAGCAGAAACGGGCCGGTTCTGACACACGACAACTCCAAACGTCATTTTTCCTGGTCGTGCCCATCTCTATGGTGCCTCTTAAGACAAATTTTATTCGTTCTATAGGTCAATTTGTCCTATGGAAAATTCATCCTATGCAACACAATTTAATGCGGTTTCCCATAGGAATGCATTGATTTCTTCTTGCTAAGCATCCCATAGGAAAATTCATCTGATGAGGTTTTCCTATTCCCGGACATTTCATTCATCTTACAAATTTTTTGTCTTAAGGTGAATTCATCTTACGAGGTATTACTGTGAAGGAAATCTCCTACCTCCGACTACTTGCCCCGGAAAGGATTGTGAAGGCTGTCCAGACCCCTTCTAACTCAGTATGCTTCTACTGAAGAGTGTTATCAAAACCCATAATACCACAGCCTTCATAAATTCGTATCTAACACAGGCATGAACACCCCCATTTGGTGAGATGTCATATTTTAACACTTGACTCATCTATCACGTTGATTGCACTTGCTACATTCCATAGCTGCCCTAGCTCTTTTAGCTGAACCTCATTTGCATCTTATACAATTCTGGTGGGTTGTCCCACCCTCATCCATTTTGATCGATCACCGCAGAATCTAATCAAAGCTGCTGTTCCATAAGGATGTGCCCAGCCAGCCAGCCAGCCAGCCATCACTGTGCAATTTGATAGCGCTAGCGACGGCGTGGTTCACATCACGACTATTGTGTGTCATGCCTATGGAAACACACTGTGGATATCACTCCTGACCTGCCATGATCTACTCTACTGCTTGTGCAGCTTTGCGTCATGCACACATGGCGGTGAAGCAGAATGTTGTCATGTGTGTAAGAGGGGGTGAAAGACATGACGAAGGAGAATATTCTTGCTATCAGGGCTTTCAATACACTGCATACTAATCTCACAAGGCTGAAAATCCAAATACATTGGCTTGCCAGCTGCCTATCTGATCTCTCTCTCTCTCTCTCTCTCTCTCTCTCACACACACACACACACACACACACACACACACACACACACACACACACAAGCACTTTCTTTTATTTAGTGACATATTTATTTTTCAGCACACTTTTCTGGATTAGGTTGGACGGAGTTCCAGAGAGAAGTCTTTGAAATGAAAATTAGCCTTTGAACTGAAGTATTATAGAATAGAATAGAATAGAGTTTTATTGTCATTATGCATATGCAAAATATGCACAACGAAATTAGAGTGCTGTTCCACTACACACTCTAAGCATACAAACACATAAAACATATAAAACACCATACAAAATATTAAAAACTCTTAAAATTGCTTACAAAATTTAAAACACTACTTAAAACTGATTAAGATAGTGCTAAAACTGTCGCATTTAGCTTGGATACCGCTCTGTGATAAAAACTGTTCTTTAGTCTATTTGTCCTTGACCTAAGAGTCCTGTATCTCCTGCCAGACGGCAACAGTTCAAAAAATTGGTAGCCAGGATGCGAAGGGTCTCTCAAAATTCTAGATGTCTTCCTTGAGCATCTGGAGTTGTATACTTCTTCCAAAGGAGGAAGAGGACAGCCCACTATCCTCTCAGCAGTGTTTATGACCCTCTGGAGTGCCCTTCTATCTGCCACTGTGCAACTGGAAAACCAGACACAGAGGCAGTAAGTGATAGTGCTTTCTATTAGAAGGTTACCAACAGTTTCTTAGACAGTTGTTCCCTCCTGAGAAGTCTCAGAATATATAATCTCTGTTGGGCCTTCTTAACCAGTGCTTCAGTGTTGGCACTCCAGGTCAAATCCTCCTGTAGAATAACTCCTAAGAACCTACTGTCCGTCACCTGCTCTACACAAACTCCATCAATAATCAGGGGCTGAGTGTCTGATTTCCTTTTTCGATAGTCCACTATAAGTTCTTTGGTCTTGTTGATATTTATTATCAGATTGTTGGTTCTGCACCACCGTAGCAGCCGATGCACCTCCTCTCGGTAGGCTGACTCGTCTCCACCAGAGATGAGTCCCACTACTGTTGTGTCATCGGCAAACTTGATGATTTTATTTTCAGGATGAGTATGAGTGCAGTCAGAGGTGTAAATACTAAACAATAGTGGGCTCAACACACAGCCCTGTGGAGTACCCATGTTGAGAGTGAGGGCTGACGACATGTAGTCACCTAATCTGACCCTCTGTGAGCGATTTGATAAGAAATCCATGATCCAGGCACAGATGGAATGACAAAAACCAAGGTCCTTAAGTTTAGATATCAGCTTGTGAGGTATAATTGTATTGAAAGCAGAGCTAAAGTCCACAAAGAGCATCCTTACATAGGTCCCCCAGCTCCAAATGGGTAAGAGCAGTGTGCAAGGTGATATCTATAGCATCTTCCGTGGATCTATTTGCTCTGTAAGCAAACTGATATTTATCAAATGTGCCTGGGAGGCAAGAGATGATATGCTGGTGGACTAATCGTTCCAGAGACTTCATTACAATGGAGGTAAGTGCTACAGGTCTATAATCATTTAAGCTGTTAATAGATGGCTTCTTTGGCAGTGGAACAATAATGGAGGCCTTCAGACAAGATGGAATAGTTGACTGGGCTAGAGACCGGTTAAAAATTTCAGTAAAAACTCCAGCCAACTGGTCTGCGCACTCCCTAATCACCCAACCAGAAATGCCATCAGGTCCTGCAGCTTTCCTCGGGTTCACAGTTCTCAAGATGTTTCTCACTTCCCACGTTTCAACAAGAAGGAAGGGGCTAAACTGTGCTGATGGCTGTGATGTAAATACCTCTGTTTGTTCTGTCTCAAACCTAGCAAAAAAATTGTTCAGTTCTTCAGCCAAAGAAGCATTTCCAGCAGAAGGGGCAGCATAATTAGATCTATAACTAGTGATTTGCTGAACCCCTTGCCACATTTGCCTCACATTATTATTACTGTAAAAACAAGCCTCAATCTTCTTCTTATAATCCACCTTTGCTTTTTTAATGCCTCTCCTCAAATCTGCTCTAGCAATGCTATACCTGATCACATCACCAGACTTGAAAGCCTTATTCCTGTCATTGCTATTATGACTTTTCCCCTTTGTATTTGGCTTCATTGACATTCAGGTTGTAACATAACCTTTGTGAATAATATACAGCTGAACTAGTAGATGTGAGCTCCCTTAACACCTACATGAAAACATATTGCGGTCACAGTTTCAGCGCTTTAGTGGGTTTTTTTTAAAGAAATGGAAACACTCATTGATTTCTTTCTTTGCATATTATCAACATATTACCATGGCATCTGAATTCATATTTTTAGCACAGTTTGAAGTTTGAAAATGTAATTATTTTACATGCACAGAAGGGAGAATCTAACTACAATCATAGTTCACAAAGCTTAGAAACTTACCTGTTGGGGTAGCATGGATTAGGAAATCTGGGTGCTGCAGTCTGAGAAATAACATTTCCAAACCTGGGGATTTAGCTGGCAAAATACTTTCCTATTTACCAGGCTTACAAGTGAGATGCAGCCCATCCAGTCCAGCATTCTGTCTCACACAGTGGCTCACAATTTGCTTCAGGGTATTCCCAAGCAGATGTCTTCACCTGCTTACGATTCCCTGCAAATGGCATTGAGAGATATCCTGCCTATGTCTCTAATTTGGAAGTTGTCCTTAGACATCCATCATGATAGCCATTGATACCCTTGTTCTCCATGAATTTCTCCAATCCTTTCTCAAAGCTGTCAAGGCTGACAGCTGTCACCAATTCTTCTGGCAGGGAGTTCCACAGACCAGTGATCTTCTGGGTGAAAAAGTACTTTCTCTTATTTGTTTGAGATCTAGCACCCAAAAGTTTCATGGAGTGCCCATGAAACTTTTAATGTCTAATGTGAAAGCCCACCACCTAGAAATCCCAGGGATCTGTCATCAACCAGGATTGCATCACTCTGTCTGCACCTTCTCAGCTTGTAAGATCATCTAGGGTGTGTTTTCTCACCATTCCACCACCCACCCAAGCTCACTTGGTAAGGACACAAGGGAGATCCTTCTCAGAGGCTGCTCCCAAGCTCTGGAATTGTGCCACCCCAAGAAGTTATGTTGGTTCCCTCCCTCTTGTCCTTTTATCTTCAGGAATAGACCTTCCTCCTCAGATTTTGTCAGGAATCCTGTTTTTACCATACAGGTGTTTAAAATGTTTTTCAGTTGTTTCCAGACTTGATTGTTTTAATCTGAATTCATGCTTAATTGGTTTTGATATATGACATTTATATCATGTCTTATTTTACCTGTTCTGAGCTGCCTTGGGTGCTCCATATGGGTAGAAAGCCAACACACACACACACACACACACACACACACACACACACACACACACACACACACACACACACACACACTCAAGGACCTGGCATATATGAAAAGTTAATTTAGGTTCTTTTTATTTATTCCAATTCGGGATGGAAAGACCAAGAAATGGAGGTGAAAGGTGGGGTTGGAGTAGCTAATAGCCTAAACTTGACCAGGAAGTGGTCTGACCATGACAAAGGGGTCAAAACCAACCCCTCCACATCCAAAACATCATCTCCCAGTTCTGTTGAGAAATTAGGTCCAGAGTATGGACCTTGTCATTAGAGATGGGCACGAAATGAACTTTTTTCGTTTCCGTTATTCATTATTCATTTTGTTACGTAACGAAATGAATAACAAACATTGTGATGAAATTGGAACGAACCAAACAGAACCACAAAAATTAGGTTTATTATGTTTTGTTTTTCGTTAATGGCGACGCGCAATGAAATGAGCTGTTTTAAATGTTAAAAAACACCCTGAACATCCATAAAAATGCAGTGATAAATATTTATACTGTCTGATAATACCTACCAGAGGGGGGTCCTTAAAACGTTTGTTTTTGTCTTCTCCCATCACGATGTATTTTTCTTTTCCCTTTTAGGATGACAAAATAGATGTCGCCAGCCACAAAATGAAGGCAAGCCATGTGATGGGATCATGTAAATTCTTGGACAGCTTCAACCAATAGCATGCCCAGGTTGCAGACTGGGCAGGTCTGGCACCCACAGAGGGCATAAAAAGCTCTGGCAGCACCCGTCCTCCTTGCAGTCTCTGGTGGGAGTTAGGGTGGGATTGCTGTCTTTGCGACTCATTATTTTCACTTTAGGCCAGCCTGGCAGGTGTGTGTCTCTATGTCCCTGCCTGCTGCAGCCTGGCTCTTAGGGGAGAGAAAGAAGAGATTTCTCTCTGGCTTCAGTCCTGCAGCCTCCCTGTGTGTGTGTGTGCGTACCTCTTGGTGAGTATCCTCCCCTGCCCTGGAGTGCAGTCACTCTGCGGCTACCTTGCACCCCAGGCAATGCCCGCTGCTGCCTTTGCAGCCTCCCTGCGTACGTAGTCTATACTGTGTCTCTGCCAGCATCATTTTTTTTAGTGTTTTCCCTCTGGTCTGGGGCATTGGGGGATGCCCACGCACGGAAATGCTTTAAAAATCACGCAAGAAGCGGATAAAAATGAAAAACGAAAAACAAATAAAGAAAAACAAATTTGTTTCAAAAATTTGCGAAGAATGAAAATGAACCGAAACGGACCTCCTCAATGAAAAATGAAAAACCAAAACCATTTTTTGAATTTGTGCCCATCTCTACTTGTCATGTGTTGGGCTGATGACATGTTGAGACAGCCCCATGGTTGTCATGGCAGTCATGAAGTCCTGAGCTGCTCTAGTTAAGGCAGCCTCAGCATGGAAGTTGAGATTCCCCCAGTACCAACAATCTGGGGGTCCTCAGTACCAGGTTCAAGACCACCTCTGTCAGCTCAGGCAGAGAGACTGTTGGTACACAGCAGAGTGGGCGGTACACCAACAGAATCCCCAATCTGTCTCATGAGCCCAACACACAATACAAGCCCTCCAGACCCTTTCCCAAAGAGACAGGAAGCCTGGTCAAGGGGATAGAACTCCTATAGACTATAGCAACTCCCCCTCCCCGACCCTCTGGGTGACACTGGTGCTGAACTGAGTACCCAGATGGACATAGCTGGGAGAAGGCCCCCCAAAAAATGGCCGGCTGGCTGACTGCCTCTGGCATCTCTCACACACTCAGAACCAGCTGCAACAAGGCAGGTGGGAACAAAGAGGGGGTGCTTCCTGAAGCAGGGCCCGGTACAAAGTTTGCTAGCTGGTGGTAAGGCTTCAGCAAAGGCTGGGAGGCATTGTTCATAGGGAGAAACTTGTTTACAGTACAATAAAATAGAGATGTCTTCACATCATCAATAAAAATTTTTAAAATAAAGGAGATCAATAGTATAATTTTCATTTATTACCATATATTATTTAGATCCTATTATGAGGTGGGGTGCTCCATGTGAACCTGCTTGCTGTGCCATCAGGTTCAGAAAATGAATCTTGATGAACGAGATTTACATCCGACCTTTCCTGTCATTTTTTTCTCAGTCTCATTTTCTTTTTCATTCAGCCCTCAACGTACTCCAGACGAGAGTTGTTAGCAGTACTTATTGAATTCCTAATTATTGTCTAAGTAGGCTGTCTTAACATGACAAGGCACCTCAGTAATTTTTCTTGATCCTAGAATAAAAGTGAGGCAAGGGGCATGTGTGTTGTTGCTACAATCTCCACAATGTGTGGAAAACATCTTTGGATAAATATCAGAATCACAGAATCACAGAATCATCATAGGGTTGGAAGGGACCTTGAAGGTCTTCTAGTCCAACCCCCTGCCCAATCCAGGAGACCTCATACCACCACAGACAGATGGCTGTCCAATCTTTTCTTGAAAATCTCCAGCGATGGAGTTCCACAACATCGGGAGGCAAGCTGTTCCACTGTTTAATGGCTATCACCATCAGGAAATTTCTCCTTATTTCCAAGTTGGCTCTCCTTCTATTGGTTCTTGTCAGGTGCAACTGAGAATACAACTGTGGCCTCTTCCTTGTGGCAACCCTTCAGGTATTGGAAGACTGCTATAATGTCTCCCCTCAGTCTTCTCCTCATCAGGCTAAACATGCCTAGTTCTTTTAGTTGTTCTTCATACGCAATTTAGCCCGCAGTCCCCTTATCATCTTTGTTGTTCTTCTCTGCACTTTTCCTAGTGCCTCTGTGTCTTGCTGTGTTGTGGTGACCACAACTGGAAACAGTATTCCAAATGTGGCCTAACTATATACTATATAGTATATAGCAGTGTTGGCAAACTTATGGCACAGGTGCCAAAGGTGTCACTCAGAGCGCTTTCTGTGGGCACCTGACATCGCCCCTTCCCAGCCACCTGTAGAAAGGTAAATTGCTGTATTGTCACTTTGCAAAAAAATTAGTGGGTTTTGAATCGCAGTTTGAGCATTCGGTCTCCAAAAGGTTTGCCATCACTGGTATATAGTATAGAGTGGTACTGTCACTTCTTCTGATCATGATTCTATCCCGCTCTTGATGCAGCTTACAATTGTGTTTGCTTTTTGGGGAGCTGCAGCACACTACTGCCTCATCCTTAGGTGGCAGTCCACCAGGACACCTAAATCCCTTTCTTAGCTACTACTGTTGAGGCAGGTGCCACCTATCCTGTACCTGTTCATCTGGTTTCTCTTGCCTAAGTGCAGGACTTTACTTTTCTCACTGTTGAATTGCATCTTGTTGGACTGCCCTTCTCAAGTGGGAGCAAAGCACCAACATGTGTGCTGTTTCTTTCACCTGATTGCCCTTCCGATATTCATCTTCAAATACCCATCTTCAGATACCAGGTTCCCTTCTCATTTTGCTTCTTCTCCAGAGACACATGTTGCATTGTTGCTCATCAAGCACCCCATTGTCCCCAGGTGAGCTGGAATATGTTATCCATTTGCCTCTCCTGACATTTGGTCACTTGGCAATCCAGCCAGTTTAAGTGTATGGAATGTCTTTGATTTCAGGCAATATATCTTGAGCTTGCTGGAACATCTTATCTTTTAGATGGTTCCTGATAAGCATCAATGCTACATGTTATCCTTCCCCATATCCCCTGACATTCTATTCTCAGCTATCACCATTCTGCAGAAACACTTTTCAGTTCCGGAAGCAGAGGGGGGGGGGACTATTAAAATTGACTTCCTATTAGCTAGCAGCAATGGCTTGGTCGAAATGAAAAGGTGCCTTCTGTGCCTTTTTGAGTCTTTTGTTGGAAGGGAACCTTGAATCCAAAGGTTAGTATCTGTATATACCATTAAATTATTTTAATGGTCAATCAGGGAATAGATTTGACCTCCTGTTAACCAATGCAGAAGTAGTTTGGAGATGGTGTGGCCGTGATCTTTGACCTTGTGAAAACTCTATGAATTCTTGGGGTCAAAACACAAGATTTGGTTCTGGCTTCTATTTTGTATTGATATTTTAATCGCTTTTTGATACTGTTATGGGCAAACACATCTACTTTCATATCAAATTGTTCTTGCTCCATTTTATTCCTGCATCAACTTAGGAAGTTCAGACTGCCAAAAGAACTGTTGATTCAATTCTATAGAGGTGTTATTGAATCTATCATCTGTTCCTCTATAACTGTCTGGTTTAGTTCTGTGACTAAGCAGGACAGATATAGACTTCAAAGGATAATTGGAACTGCAGAAAAAATTATTGTTACTCATTTGCCATCTATTGTGGAATTGTATACCACACAAGCTAAAAAGAGGGCAATGAAAATATATACAGATTCCACCCATCCTGGACATAATCTGTTTCAAATGTTACCAGGGTGACGTTTTAGGGCACTGCATACTAGGACAACTAGATATAAATTTCTTTCCAAGTGCTATCAAACTGTTGAATAATTAATTTTTACTTCTTTTCTTCCTTTTTTAATAATAGGTTATATTGTATTGTTGTACTGTGTTTTTATTGTTGAACATATGATTCTTATATTTGCTTTTATATATGGAGAGCATTTTTACCAAAACGAATTCTGGGTGTGTCCAACCACACTTGGCCAATAAAAAGGATTCTGATTCTGGTTCTGAAGGAAACTTTCTTTGCTAGATTTTTTTAATGTAGACTGGCGTACCTCCAAGGACCTTTCCTTCCCTGCATTGTTCAAATGAAAATGTTTCTTCCTTCTGAATGTTCTGTCTAAAAAAGAAGAAGAAAAACAATTGTCAACAACCTCTGACTTCCAAGAAGTGTTTAAAACTACACAACCAGAACAATTCATCATGACAGGTCTGGTTTCTTGGGTGGAGGGGGATGGGGAGGGAACTAATTAAGTTCCCTTGCCAGGTGGCAATAAATATCTTATTCCCAATATCGGCTGACAACAGTGTTGAAAGAAACACCTCACCTTCGGGTTGCTCCCCGTGGTGCAGGGCATTATTTTCTTTTCCCAGCAACAAGATGTTGGACATCTGACATCAGATCATTTTCAATTAAGTGGGATCGAGTGGCAGGCTGAGAACCACAAGGGGAAAGCATTTGTCTTCATACCTGTTAAGTACAGGCTATTCTTAAACTTCAACCTGGTGATGTCAGGCTCAGAGGCTACTCCCCCCCCCTCTAAGTATTAGTCTTTTGAAACCATTCTGGGTGGAAACCCTGGGATGAATGGGTGGGTGGGTGGATGGATGGATGGATGGAATTTATATACTGCCCATAAGTGCAAAGCACTATTATGGGTGATTTAAAATGTGATAAAAACACAGCATATAGTTAAAATTAGATTAAAACACACAAAGAGCAAAACAAAACTTCAAGTGGTGAAATTTTAATATTAAATGCACAACATGAGGCATATTTCACTCACACACACACACACACACACACACACACACACACACACACACACACACACACACACACACACACACACACACACACACACACACACACAACCAGGCAGGGTTACAGTGAAAGGGCTTTTCAAAAAGCATTGTTTTCAGGATCCTTTGAAATATATGGAGGGAGGGGACCAGGTGCAGCTCCACTGGGAGTTGGTTCCAGGTTGTTGGTGCCACCATGAAGAAGACCCTGTTTTGGGCAGAGTGGCCATCTGGTGGAGCATTTCTTGGGAGGACCTAGCAGTGCAGGTAGATGATCTTGGGAAAAGTATTTGTTGTTCAGAAAAAGTAATGGGTAGATGATGATGATGATGATGATGATGATGATGATGATGATGATGATGATGATGATGATGATGATGATGATGATGATGATGATGAAATGCAGCCTTTCCAGCTGGGGACAAACATGCACATCTATTGCCTATTGACAGGGAACAAGACTCTGGATTTTTCTGTGTGGCAATATCATTGGATATTGTGAACAAATAAGCGAGTGCCACCCACCACTTGACCTCTTTGACTCAGTATGGCACCTTCCCACCATTCCTCAGAGTTGTGGGGGCTATATAGGTCATCCTTCATAGAAGATTAAAAAGGAAGGTTTTGATATGCCTTCATGGGGTTCCCCCTTTTTCATTTCATCAACACTAACTGATCAAGTGTGTTGCTTATATGTCACACACATACATACACATACACACACACACTGAGAGAGGGGGGGTATTTAATTTATCAAACTCAGAAGGATGGAAGGTTGAGTCAACCTTGAGCTAGCTACCTGAGCCTGTTAGGATCAAACTCTGGTCCCGAGGAGAGATTTGATTGAAGTACTGCAGTTGAATCACTGTGCAACAAAACTCTTGATAGTCAAAGAGGCTATGCTATGGGTCCTTCAGTTTGCCTTTTTGGCAGACAGTCAATTGCCGTATTTTTATATTTATCGGGCCCAAGATGGCCTCTCTCAGAGGGAGGTTTCAGTCAAGACTAAAAGTGTCTACACTTTATCTACATGTTTTCCTCATGGTAGATTTAGATTTTTAGCCACAACAGTGTGGCCTTTTACTACTCAGTTTTAGTTTTGCAACTTGGGAGGAAAGATTTTAGTGTATGTAAATGTTAATCCTACTGACTAATCAATCTCTCTGTGAATACTTAAATGATTTCAATCATGATATTATTGTCCAAAAAAAGGAAAAGAAAAAGGCCACATGGTCCCCAGGTTTACTGAAATGTAAGAGGAGGCTATATTTTTTTATTTTACTGTACCATTAAAAACAGCAGCAACAGCAACAGCAGCAGCAGCAGCAGAAACAACAACAACAACAACAACAACAACAACGATGATAACAGTTGTTGTTGTTGCTGTTGTTGTTTGGGTTGTGGTTTTTTTCCTGCCCCAATAAAAGATATCTCCCATCCTTACATTTGGGTCATAATATCAATATGTTTATTTATTTATTTATTTATCAATCTGTAAAAAAGATTTCTTTATTCAGTTCTATCCTCTCTGGGTGGATTTCCCATAAGTTAGTTACACACTGGCTTTGATGCTTTTTAAATCTATTTTACGCTCACTTGGACTTTCATGCAGTACTGAACTGTAGTACTGAACAATCCATTGTTCACGTATTTCTCAACTGAGAATTTATACAATCTCCATCTTAGAACTCTCAAGTGAGAAATGTATTAACAGAAGAAAGTAGTCATCTTCACCTTAGTTATCTGACTTACCAGAGACAGTTGTTAGCTGAGCATTCTCAGAATTAGGAAACATTTGACATTTAATAAAACCAAACACTAAAACAATAGTATGACTAATAGGGATGGGCATGAAGTGAAAAACAAACTGCTGTTTCCTCGTTTTGTTATATAATGAAATGAAACAAAACAAAATGAGGAAGCAGCATTTCATTTGTTTCAGATGAAACAAAGCGGTTGTTTTCTGTTGAAACAAACTGTTTCATTCTGTCTGTAAAAGGAGTCCCTTACCTGCAGGGTGGCCGGCACCGCTAGAGCCCAGAAGAGGGAAGAGGAGGAGGTGGGTAACCTCTGCCGCTCCGGGGCTCTCCGCCTCTTCTCAGCCAGGCTTCCAGCCTCCTCTCAGCTGGGAGGCGGGGGTGACTCCCATGGGTCCTAGAGGCACAGGATTTGGTGCCAGCCTGGGAGCCATTTTCAGAGGGCTCCTGCTGAGCTGTCAATGGTTGGACCCCTTTAAAACTGGCCCAGTCGGCACAAGGGGATCTCCCTGGTGGTGACTGGGCCATTTTAAAGGGGTCCAGCCCATGACAGCTCAGCAGGAGCCCTCTGAAAATGGTCATGTGGGCAGTTCCAGGCGATTGCACTGCCCACCTGACCATTTTCAAGGGCTTCTGCCAAGTTGTCATGGGCTGGAACCCTTTAAAAATGGCCCAGTCAGCACCAAGGAGATCCCCTAGTGCCAACAGGGCCAGTTTTAACGGGGTCCAGCCGATAACAGCTCAGCAGGAGCCCTTTAAAAAATGGCTCCCAAGCACCAAATCTGGTGCCTCTAGGACCCAGGAGAGCCATTTCATTTCATATGATTTTTTAAAAAAAATCATAAGAAACAAAACTAAATGAAATGGGTGGGCACAAAATGAAATAAAATGAAATGTTATTTTTCCGTTTCGTGCCCATCCCTAATGTCTAATCCAAAAATAGCTGGCAGTGTCAACAGTCAGAAAAACAAGCAAGGAAGCAAATATATCTTGAATTGATAGTGGAGGACCCCTCATCCTAGAACCCCATTTAGTCAATAACGACCTACTTATTATCAAAACACTTAGAGAAAAGAAACTTACCCTTTCCCTTCCATTATTCTTTTTAGACACATCACTCTCCATGTTTAGAAGGTGATGGAGGTGAATGGGAAGTCTTTGAAGACTCTCAGTCATCTGGGTGGGGTTTCCAATTTATAGTTCACCATGGTTTTCCAGGACCATACCTAATGGAATTGGGCAGGGCTGCGTAGGTAGGATTTTCACACACAGACGGCCATTGTACAGTGGAACCTTGACTTATGTCATTAATCCATTCCAGAGGTCTAGACATAAGTCAGACATGCCTTAAGTCAGATGAACTTTTCCCATAGAAAGTAATGGGAAAGTGGATTAATCCATTCCAGATGATGAAAAAGACCCCCGAAAACAGCAATTTAACACAAATTTGACTGGGATAGGAGATTCCTTCCGGGAATTTAAATGAAATGTCTCTTCAAAGAGAGGAGGAGGCAGTGGAATTATAGTACACAAGTTATACACCTCCACTTTTTAATGTTCATAGCAACAATGTCTAACATTTAAGTTTTACTTATTTTTAATCTGATGTTCCAAGTTCTGAACAACTCTATGCTTACCATTAGAGTCCCACAACTGTACAGCTCCCCAACTAAAATGCTTCCATTGTGGACCAGACTTCTGCAGCCAGATTTTTTCCAAGGCTGAGCTGACTGTCTAACCAGCGAGGCCAGCCACGAGCTCCTGGCCCTTCTTCTCCTCCAGCGGCAGCGGCGGCTTCTGTGAGGCCGAGGACCAGCTCCAGGTGCTCGGAGCTGGCCTCGCCGAAGCCGCCACTGCCGGAGGAAAGGAAAAAGGTAGGAGCAGTTTGGAGGCGGCAGCCACGATGCTGGGTCGTGGCTGCCGCCCGATTCCAGTGCCTTGTGCCAGGGCTCCGAGCTGTAAGTCAAAGCCTGCGACTCAAGTCAAACAGGCCCCTTCTTGCTGCCAGTCAAATTTGCTGCAAGTCAAGCAGCATGTAAGTCAAGGTTCCACTGTACATCTAACGAGCCTATTGAGGCCATTGTCCAACTTATGAGCCTATTCAGACCAGGGTGGTGTGAAATCGAGGTGAATTATAAATTGGAAGCCTTGCACCAACTTTCCTCAGACTGACGAAGCTACTTGGATGAAACAATTTGATCTCACAGGAAAAGAGGTCCAGTTGCCATGACTCAACTTCTGAGTGAAGGGAAGTGTTGCCTCCTTATTTCTGAACGTGTTGGTAACAACTGGAGGGTAATGACTGAACAGGGCTTAGACATCAACAGACAGAAATGGATCTACAAGTGCACTGACCCTCTGTAGCTGTACTTGTTATGAGTGTACCACCAGATCTAGAACAAGAAAATTAACTAGCTCTTGGATCCAGAACCTACAGCCAAAACTAAGGATTTGATGCATATTAGTTACAGAAAGAAAAGCTATAAATGAGCTACATGAATAAACTGACCTAGAAGTTACCAGCAAGTTCCCCCCCCCCCGTTGTCCAGAGTACAACATGTGAGGTGTGGGATGGGCCTTGAACCCTTAGGTCAGAGGTAGAGGCTTCCTGGTGTCATTCAATCCCAACTCCCATCTCTCCTAGCCAGGATAGCTAACAGCAAAGTATTATAGGATCTGCAGTCTAACAAAAAGTTACAGGTTACTCACTCCTCAATAACGGACTGAATAGTTCAGTGGTTTAGGAATCTGACTGGGAAGACTGAGGTTGGGGGCTTGATTTCCCCACTCTGCCTCCTGCGAGGACAGCCAGCCTGTGAGGCCTTGGGCCTGCTGTACAAGGTGTCCCTAGAAGTAATGTATGAGAAACCACTACTTAGTACTCTGCACAAGGTCTAAGCCATCATATCTGTGTAAACACTGCAATCTAAGCATATCATAGAATCATAGAGTCACAGAGTTGGAAGAGACCTCAATGGCCATCTAGTCCAGCCCCCTGCCATGCAGGAACCCCCATCACAGTATTTCTGACAGGTGGCCATCCAGCTTCTGCTTAAAAACCTCCACAGAAGGAGACTCCACCACCCTCCGTGGCAGCATATTCCACTGCCAGACAGCTCTAACTGTCAAGAAGTTCATCCTAATATTCAGATGGAATCTCTTTTCCTGTAGTTTGAAACCATTGCCCCGAGTCCTAGCCTCTGAAGCCATGGAAAACAGGTCTGTTCCCTCTTCAATATGACATCCTTTCAAATATCTAAACATGGTTATCATATGCCCTCTCAGTTTTCTTTTTGAAAGGCTGAACATTCCCAGTTCCCTAAGCTGATCCTCATAAAACATTTCCTCCAGACTTTCAGCCATCCTGGTCGCCCTCCTCTGTACCCACTCGAGGTTGTCAACATCCTTTTTAAATTGAGGCGCACAGAACTGGACACAGTACTCCAGGTGGGGTCTGACCAGAGCAAAATAGAGTGGTATGAGACTGAAGATATTCAATATGTGCCTATAGACATATTGATATCTATAATTAAATTTATTTATGTATAAATAATTACTAATTATTTAACAAATTACTTCTGCTAATAACTGAGGTTGTTGGGGTTTTTAAAGTCAACCCTGAGTTCTTTGGTAACTCTTTAAATGCAATGCCTGATATGCAATGCCTGATAGCTTCTTCTTGCCTCATGGTGTTTCGAGATTTTTAAATGAGCCATTACTGATCTACATGACATCAATACAACCACCTGAAGACTCATGAACAATGTTAATATTCACAACACATCAACTTCAACCGCAAAATTATAATTTTCCAGGCCCAAAGGCGTCACAAGGGTACTGACATTTACCAGCCACATTTCACTCAAATATTAAAGACTGAGGGGGAAATATATATATTTCCACTCATTTGACAATACCATAGTTCAAGGGTTCTTCAATTAGGAAGGACAGGTGCTGCTTTTATCTCTTACTGTAATGATACAATTTGTGACATTTTCTGAACCCCACAAGGAGGCCCTGGCTGACACTTGTCTCATAATATAATGGGAGTTTTATGTAAATGACCAGGGATGGGGACAAGCCACAGTACTCGCTGTCAAGTTGGACTTAAGTCACACTGTTGAGTTGACTTACAGTAGAATCAACTCAATGGGGGTTCAATGACTCAGACTTACCCAGCCATCCCTCTCTTTTGGAAGGGAAGGAAATAAGCTTGTTGACTCGGACTTGGGTCATGGAGTTTGGTACCAAAGACTCAGACTCAGACTTGGAACTCAGACCCAAAGATTGCCCACAATCCAGGTAATACGTAAAGGTCTTCATAAAGTTAATAAACATTCCAGTAATTGCCCAGTTGGTGAGGAAGTATTTGTACATGTTTTCGTAACAACTGAGTGGGGGACTAGTGTATGAGGGCAGAGAACATGACCGCCATGAGCAGAGAGATAGGAAAATGGGAGTAAATTATGCTCTTGATCTTGAGAGGTAAATGTATTTATTATCATCATCATCCAGCAGACCAGTAAGAAATGCCATGGATCATTGAGTCCAGCTCCTGCCAACGAAGCAGAGTAGGGAGCTGAAAGCCAAACCTCTGGGTCCATGGACAGATGCCCAAACCACAGATATTCTAGATGTTGAGTATGGGTTTCCTTCTCTTCCATTTCATAATGTGGAATGGAACATTACCTGCTGCCTGCCTACACATAAACAATGAAGGATATGTATGAGTGGCTCCCAAAGTGTTCTATATAGACCCCCATGGGGTCTATTTCAACTTGCAGGGGTTCCAGGACAGTGAGAGAAAAAATGGGGTCCATGAAATGTAAAGGCAGATCATCAACAACATTTAGGTGTTCTGTAAATTTCTTACACCTAACACAAATAGTTTTGGCATCATTTTTGAAAGCTTTTGCAGCAAGTTTTGGATTTTAAAAAACATTTTTAGTGCATTTCTCAAATGATGCAAAGGTAGGGGACCTGAACCTTGTGTGTGCATAACTTTAAAGTCCATTTTGCATTGTGTGTGCAGGGTAAGGGTATTGCCTCATTTTTCAGAACTTGATCCTCGCCATGTGCATGTTTTTAAAGTCTGTTTTGCAAATGTTGGGAACTCGTGTTTTGCAGCCATATGACAGATATTTGTACCTGAATCATGGTCGTTTGAAATTCCAATCAACTATAATTACAGTTGTACCTTGGTTAACAAGTAACTTGGTTTACAAGCATTTGGATTAACAAGCAAAAATTTCTGAACATTTCTGCCTTATTAACGAGCATCATCTTGATATACCAGCAATTTCATGTGTATCACATAATCAAAAGTGCTCTAAGCCAATGGCATCTCCCCCTCTCTCCCCCTTCCTGCTGGAAGTGGGTGATTATCTGTCTCAGTTTCTGTTTCAGACAACAGCAGCAGAAGAGTTGAAGGAAGAGCAATGGGTTCAGTAAGGGTACAAATAGTTGCAACACCCCATCAACCCCTGTCCCCAAAGAGGCCACCTCCATGGGGTCTCTCCATGTTATCCCTGCCACCACCATTGTAACCAGGACACATCCACCCCCATCACCCCATTTTTAAAACACTCCCTCCACAGAGCTGTTATTGGGTGGACCCCTTTAAAACTGGCCCAGTAGGCACCAGGGTATCCCCCTGGTGCTGACGGGGCCATTTTTAAATGGTTCCAGCCCATGACAGCTCGGCAGGAGCCCTCTGAAAATGGTCGGGTGGGCAGTTCCAGGTGATCACACTGCCCACCCGACCATTTTCAGAGGGCTCCTGCCAAGCGTTGAGGAAAACTGCTATAAAACAACAACCAGTTCAATGATCCGGCCTCAAGCTTCATTGTAGCTCAACAGTTTACACCTGAGTTTTGTAAATGAAGAACCTTGAGCCACGTGCCTTCACAAAGATTAATTTCACAATGTCTTGATTTCAAAAGTCAGCGTCCTCTCCTTTGAAAGACTGGGTCTTAAATTATGCATCCTTTTTGCATGCCTGAGGAGCAGCTGGGAAAGGAGGTGCTCCCTGCTTACACCAACCCGCACACTCATGTGAGGAGGCAGATCAAGAGAGATATTTAATGTGTCTCTCACGTGTCTGGAAAGCTCCAGAATATTAATGTCAAAATGGTTCAACTCCCATTATGCCCTTTAACAATTGATAATACTGATGAATTGTTCGGAAGAGGCTGACACATCACAGACAGAAGTAGCATCAGCCCTGGAGCAGATGAGAACAACAGTGAGTGTCCCCAAATGTCAACTTTGGACATATAAAAGATCTTACTGTTACTAGTATGACCAGAGGCAAATATGTAGATCCTGCACCCTTAATAATAAAGTAAGGAGGGAAATTTCAGCTTTGTGCTGAAATGACTTTTAACCCAGTGGTTAAAACACAATTTGCACTTTTAACCCAATGCAGATTAGAAGCCCTGCTGTCTTTTGCAGAGGGATCGTCTTGAGCAAAGCTTCAGAAAACCTTTCTAGATGACAACTTCCAGAATTCCCGCCCATCCTAACTAGTGATTCATACCTCTGTCAGAAAGATGCCTTTAGGCAGTAATAAAATCCTCCTATGTTTCTGAATTTTATTTTCTCAGCTGAATTGGTCGACAGGATTTGTCCTCTCCTGACCAATTGGTAGAGATGGGCACAAAATGAAAAAAAATCGTTCCGTTATTCATTATTTATTTCATTACATAATGAAACAAATAATGAAAATTGTGATGAAATTGGAACGAACCGAACAGAACCATGAAAATTAGGTTGGTCAATTGTCTGGTCAGACAAGTGAAATTCTTAAAGAATTGATTAGAGAGGTTAAAAATCTGGGTGCAAACTTTGGGTGCAAATCAGGTTGAAAATAACACAAGACAGCTAGAAGATAATAAGGAATCAATGACAAGATTAGAAACACAGGTAGAAAGTTTCAAGGTAAAGCAACAAAGATTGGAGGACCATTTAGTAACAATGGAGATGGAAAAGGCAGCATATGTTCTGAGAATTCAGAATGTCCCAGAGAAACAGGATGAGGACATAAAACAACTAATCACAGAGGCCTTAGCACCAATAATTGAAATGGACACAGACAAGTTCCTATTGGAAATTGATTATGCATTCAGATCAAGCTCATGATATATTAGAAGGAATAATTTGCCAAGAGATATACATTTAAAATTTGCAAGGAAATGTTTGAGAGATAAAGTATTTAAGGAAACTCAACAGAAGCAGATATATATTTTAGATACAGAGATTAAGATATTAAAAGACATTCCTTGGCAAATGAGGCAACGGCGAAGACAATATACAACATTGGTGACATTCCTGAAAGAGAAGTCTATTAAATATAAATGCTTGACACCAGAGGGATTATTTTTCCATTTTCAAGGGAACAGACACACAATAAATTCAACATCTAAGGCACAAGAATTTTTGAGGAGACAGGGGATTATGGAAGAGTCACAGACAGAGGGAAAGTCAGAGACTGAACTAAGAGAAGAGGCAGAAATGAAAGGGGAAAGGAGGACCAAAAAAGGGAAAAATCAAGCAACCCAACTGGGCGAGGAGGAAAGACCTGGAACAAGGAAGGAATTTAAAAGAAGAGAAGAAAGGTTAAAGGATAGTCAAAAAAATAATCAGGATGAATAGACAGATACAAGTAATCTCATTAAACATTAATGGTCTTAATTCATCCCAGAAACGGAAGAGGACATTTTATCAATTAAAGAGATTAAAGGCTGACATCATATGTTTACAGGAAACACACATCAGGGAAAAGGATGAACATCTTTTAAAATATCCAAAACTTGGGGAAGTTTTTACAGCATCTGACCAAAAAGAAAAAAAAGGGGGGGGTTATGTTAAAAAAGAATGGAACCCAAAATTAGTCTTTGCCTCTGATAATGCTAGAATTCTAATGATAGAGATACAGAGAGAAGGCAAAAAATCTTTAATTGTAAATATATATGCACCTAATGAAAAACAAGATCCTTTTTATAAGCTTCTAGAACAAGAACTGGTCAAAGCCAATCAGGAGGATCATATGATAGTTGGAGATTTCAATGCAGTGGTGGAAAAAAATAGATACAAAATCAGAAAAGGGGAAGGGAAGAGAAGGAAGGAGGCAGTTAATCCCTCAATTAACTGCCTCCTTCCTTTTCTACAAATACCAGAAGAATTAGGTTTAGTAGATGCATGGAGAACTAGAAACCCCACCGGCAGAGACTTCACTTTTTATTCACACAGACACAGATCATGGTCAAGGATAGATATTATCAACTAGCATTATGAGGGAACTTAAACAAATAGAAATTTTACCCAACACATTTGCTGATCACAATCCCATTTTAACCAAGATAGGACTTCGGAGGAAAAATCCCCAATGGAAACTCAATAGCTCTCTACTTAAAGATAAAAAATTAGTTATACAACTTAAAGAAAAAATGAGTTTTTATTTCAAGGAAAACATATCTCCTGACATGCCAATGTGTACTGTATGGGATGCTGCCAAGGCAGTTGCACGGGGAATCTTATTAAAGATGGCAGCAAAAAAGAAGAGAGAAAAGCAAAAAGAAGAAAAAGAATTAGAAAAGGCAATACAAGAACTTGAGAAAGAACTTAAACAAAAAAAAAACAAAGAGGAGATAAGAGCAAGGCTTAAAATGAAACAGCATCATTTAAATACCCTCTGGACAGAAGAAATGGCAAAAAATATGAAGTTTGCTAGGGTAAACTTTTTCGAAAATGCAAACAAGCCAGGGAGGTGGTTAGCTATAGCCTGAGAAAAGAAAAAGAGAGGACATGTATACAAGTATTAAGGGATAAAGAGGGGAATGAAAGATATGATGAGAGAGAGATGAAAAACATTGTTAAACAGTATTATCAAAACTTATATCTAAGAAAAGAGATTTCAAAAGAAAAACAGGAAGAGTATCTGGGAGGAAACAGTAAATTAAAAATAACAGATAATCAAAGAGCAGCCTTGGAGGAACCTATAGCTTATAATGTGATTGTGGATGCAATAAGACGGCAGAAGAGCGGTAAGGCACCGAGTCCGGATGGTTTGTCAATTTTATTTCATAAGGAATTAGAAGATACAATAACTCTACCATACAAAAAAATACTAGAAGATATATTGGAAAAGAAGGAAATCCCAGTAACATGGATGCAGGCAACAATAGCCATAATTCATAAAGAGAAAATTGACCCCAAACAAATAAAAAATTACAGACCAATATAATTGCTTAACTCAGATTATAAAATCTTTGCTTCTATATTGGCAGTCAGACTAAAAAAAGGTTCTAGTACAAATAATACATCAAGATCAAACAGTTTTTTTACCAAAACGTTAGATACGTAATAATATGAGGACAATCTTGGATGTGTTAGAATACTATGAGGCCTATTCAGAAAAACAATCAGCTTTGATATTCTTAGATGCTGAGAAAGCGTTTGATAATGTTAATTGGAATTTTATGTTAAAGCATCTAGAATATACAGGAATTGGCCAAAGATTTAGAGATTATATAACAGCTATATATACACAGCAAAGAGCCAAAATAAAAATCAATACTGAGCTTACAGAAGAGATTAGAATTGAAAAAGGAACTAGACAAGGCTGCCCCCTGTCACCTTTGTTATTTATATTGACATTAGAAGTATTAAATCAAAAAATAAGAGACCAAAAGGAGATACAAGGTTTGAAAATAAAGCAAGAGGAATATAAGTTACAGGCTTACGCAGATGATGTAGTTTTTATATTGGAAGACCCAATCAACTCAGTAGAGTTATGAAAAAAATTGGTACTGGAATTTGGAGAGATGGCTGGTCTTAAAATAATGAAGAAAAGACAAAAATACTAACTAAGAATATGGGAATAGAAGAAAGAAGAATATTGTAATTTTCCACTGAATTTTGCATTTTGTTGTGTATTTTGCATTTCGCTGTTTATTTTTGCACTTGTTAACTGTATTGTTTTTTTATTATTTTATTTACTTTGTTTCTGCCCCCCTTTCCTCTTAGGCCACCATGTCGGCAGGGACTCATATCTCTGTGGTGTCTGGCCGTGGGAGGTACGCTCCGGACGGAGGGATCGGTCAGGTAAGAAGAACTCGGGTCCGGCACTTACTGCCTGTCCCCCGTTCTGATCCCCTCGCCCACCGCCATCTACCTGGGTACCATCCCGCCAGCGCCTCCGACCTGTCCTGCCTCCTGATTAATGGCAGGTCGGTGCATAACAAGACCCTGCTCATCCTTGATTCTATCTTGGATGAGCACGCCGACCTGGCATGTATCACCGAGACCTGGGTGGGCACTGAGGGCGGGGCTTCCCTCTCCCTCTTGTGCCCGCCTGGGTTTCGGGTTCAGTGGGCAGGCAGATCGGAGGGTAGGGGGTGGCCATCGTTTACAGGGAATCCCTTTGTGTTAGTAGGTCTGCAACAATGGTGTGTTCCGGGGTGGAATGCCTCCATCTATCAGTGGGTCAGCGAGATAAGTTTTGCATTGTGCTGGTGTACCGTGCTCCCCGCAACCCAGCGCAATCCCTACCAGAGATCGCTGAGTTTGTCTCGGCTGCCTTGTTGAGATCCCCCCGCCTTTTGGTGGTTGGGGACCTCAACTTGCATGCCGAGGAGGAACTCTCTGGTGCGGCTCTGGAATTCATGGAATCCATGACTTCCATGAACTTAACTCAGCATGTTCTATGCCCCACCCATAGAGCTGGTCACACCCTGGACCTGGTCTTTTCCTCCATGTCACCAGATTCGTGTATGGGGGTTGGGGGCATTCTGCCCCTGCCCATGTCATGGTCAGACCATTACCTGCTAAATTTTTCCCTGTCGATCGCCCCCCCCGCCCCACGGGGAGCGCCCATCCTACATCTGGGCCCGCCCCCGTAGGCTCCTGGACCCCGCCAGGTTCATGGAGGCCTTCGGGGAGCTCTCTGGCTGTCTGGTAGACGATCCGGTCGATGCCCTGGTGGAAAGGTGGTACGTGGGTTCCGCCGGGGCAGTGGACCGGATCACCCCTAAGCGCCTCCTATGATGTCGAGGCCGCTCCTCCCCGTAGTTCACGGAGGAGTTGCGGTCGATGAAGCAAGAACATAGGAGACTGGAGGTCATATGGAGGGCAAACCGGACGGAAGTAAATAGGGCTGCACTTAAACAGCTGACTGGCCGCTAGCTTCACGCGATCAGGGATGCTAGAAGATCTTTTGCCTCCCTGAGAATTGGCGAGGCCTCGAACCGCCAGGCGGAGTTATTCCGGGTGGTTCGGGACCTCTCCAATCCCAGTCAGCTGCGGCCTCCTCCTAGTGATTTTACTAGTGAGCAATTTGCAGCCCATTTTAGATCAAAAATTGAGGCCATCCGTTCCGACTTGCCCCCCAGTTGCTCTAGTCCACCCTTTGGGATCTCCGGTGCCTCACCCCTCCGTTCTCCCCTCCTGGATGAGTTTGGGCCAGTTTCTTCGGCGGAGGCCTCCAGAGCTATGGTTCGTTGCCGGCCGGCGGCCACTCCCTTTGACCCTTGCCCAGCTTGGCTTATTAAATCTGCCGAAGGGAACATGCCTGAGTGGGTTTCTGCTATTGCCACAGCCTCCTTTCAAGAGGGATGCTTCCCTTCCCGCTTGAAGGAGACCATGGTGAAACCCACTCTTAAGAAACCTGGCCTGGCGACGGATGACCTTTCCAGCTTTCGTCCGATCGCCATTGTTCCCTTCCTGGGCAAGGTAGTCGAGGGTGTGGCCGCTGTCCGACTTCAGTCATACCTGGAGGTAAATCATATCCTGGACCCCTTCCAGTCTGGATTCAGGCCTCTTCGCTCTGCAGGATGACCTCCTCAGGGAGGCCGACAGGGGGAGCTCCACCCTGCTGGTCCTCCTTGATCTCTCAGCAGCCTTTGATACCGTCGACCACGGTAACCTTCTGGCCTGGCTCGCTGAGGCGGGAATTGGTGGTCAGGCCTTGGCCTGGCTCCGTTCCTTCCTTGGCGGCCAGACTCAGCGGGTACAGCTGGGGGATGTCTTGTCGGCTCCTTGGACTCTCCCTTGTGGGGTGCCCCAGGGGTCGGCAATCTCCCCCGTGCTGTTCAATGTTTATATGAGGCCGCTGGGGGAGGTCATCAGGAGATATGGAGTTCACTGTCATCAGTACGCTGATGACACGCAGCTCTATATCTCCTTTTCCTCATCTGCAGAGGAGGCGGTTCGCTCCCTCGATCTGTGCCTGGAGGCCGTACTGGAATGGACCAGAGATAACAGGCTCAAGCTTAATCCAGAGAAGACAGAGGTTCTGTTCTTCGGGGCGCCCTCGTCTCGGTACAATGGCCCCCTCCCTAGTCTGGGGGGTATCTCCCTCCAGCCTATAGACAGGGGCAGGAATCTGGGCGTGGTCCTGGACTCGGCTCTCTCCCAGGAAGCCCAGGTGACGGCCGTCTCCAGGGCCGCTTTTTTCCACCTCCGCAGGATCTCCCAGATCCGCCAGTACCTCGACGAGTCCTCCCTGAGGACAGTCGTGCAGGCCCTGGTGATCTCTAGGATCGACTATTGCAATGCCCTCTACCTTGACCCTGGTCCGGAGGTTACAGCAGGTGCAAAATGCGGCGGCCAGGCTGGTGGTGGGTGCCCGTAGATACGAGCACATCACCCCAGTCCTGGTCCGCCTGCATTGGCTTCCCGTTGTCTTCCGGATCAGGTTCAAGGCCCTGGTTTTGATTTTCAAAGCCCTCCACAGCTTGGGACCAGGGTACCTGGTGGAGCGTATCTCCCAGAGAGCATCCGGTTCCAGACCCACAAGATCGTCGCAGGCGCGCTCTCTGAGAGTGGCCACACCCAGAGACACGCGGAAAACGCTCACGCGAAACCGCGCCTTCTCTGTGGTGGGGCCTTCTCTCTGGAACCATCTTCCCTCTGAGCTGCGCCTGCTGGAGTCCCTGCCTGCCTTTAAGAGGGCCTTGAAGACCCTCCTTTTTAAAGAGGCCTATGGTGACCTTATCAGTTAGATATTTTTTCTCTTCTTTTTTCTTTTTTTTTCTTTTTCCCCGTTGTCCCTATTGCCGCCATCTTGCCTTCCGTTGCCTCTCGCTCGGAGGTTCTTTTACTTATTTTTGTGTTTTTACATTGTTAGCCGCCCAGAGTTCCCGCCAGGGAAGATGGGCGGGATATAAGCCTTTAAATAAATAAATAAATAAATAAATAAATAAATAAATAAATAAATAAATAAATATTGTTGGGAAGATCTAATTTTAAAGAAGAGAAGTCCATAACATACTTAGGAATCAAAATAACAAAAAAAGCAAGTACAGTATATCAAGATAATTATTTGGAAACTATGAAGGGTATTCGATCAGACTTAGAAAAATGGAGTAGGATGCATTTATCAATAATGGGGAGAATTGCAGTCATTAAAATGAATGTGTTACCTAAAGTGCTGTTTCTATTCCAAATGATACCAGTAATAATGAAAAGAGCATTTTTTATTGAAATGGATAAATTGGTTCTGAAGTTTATTTGGCAGGGAAAGAAAGCAAGGATTGGGAAGAAGGCTTTACAAGATGGTGTAAGCAGAGGAGGATTGGGAGCTCCTGATTGGGATTTGTATTATAAATCTTGTGTACTGGGATGGGTAAGAGAATGGATTCTCTTAGAAAACTCAAGAGTTTGGAAATTGGAAGGCCATGATTTGAATCTGGGATGGCATGCGTTTGCATGGTATGAGAAGGCAAAAGAACAGAAAAACTTTAGCAATCATATGATTAGGAAGGCTTTATGGAAAATATGGGAGAATATTAAAAAACAAATGTATAGGAAGATCCCAGGTTGGATGTCCCCGATAGAAGCCTTCACACACCCAAATTTGATGACTGAGATGAGATTTGGTAGATATCAAGATATATTAAATAGTAAGACTGAATTAAAAACAGAGGAAGAATTTAAAAAAAACATTATATTAGACTAGTGGGCAAAATCGCAGTTGCAGTCAAGGTTCAGTAAAGATAAAAAAAAGGTTTTTATATGCAGAAAACTGAATTTGATATATTGTTTTTGGGGAGCAAAGAGAAATTTATTAGGAAAATGTATAAACACCTATTGGAGCATAAAACTGAGGATGAGATAGTTAAAGATTGTATGATTAAGTGGGCTCAGAATATAGGACATAATATTGAGATAGATAACTGGAAACAACTATGGGAAGTTAATATTAGGTATAGCAGAGCGACTAGCTTGAAAGAAAACGTATATAAAATATTTTATAGGTGGTATATAACACCACAAAAATTAGTGAAAATGTTTGGAAACGGATCTGATAAATGTTGGAAGTTTAAGGAGAAAGAAGGGACTTTCTATCACATGTGGTGGACATGCACAGTGATTAAAAACTATTGGAAAAGAGTACACGAGATGTTACAGAAAATATTGTGTTGTATGATACCATTCAAGCTAGAAATATATTTGTTAAATATTATGCCGGAAATTAAAGATTATAATGAGAAACATTTATTAATGTATATGTTAACTATAGCTAGGATTCTGTTGGCAAAATACTGGAAAACAAAGGACTTACCGGAACAACATGAGCTTCTGGACAGATACTTGGAAACAGCAGAAATGGACATTTTGTCAGAAATACTCAAGGAGAAAGACCTACAGAAGGCAAGAGAATGCTGGAGACCTATATATGTTTTCTATGAGAAAAAAGTCACTAATAGACTCTGACCCATAGTAGACTGAATTTATATTTAGATTTGAGATCAAGATTGGTAATGAGGTGTATTTTTATGTAAGGTTTCCTTTTTATTTATGATAATAATAAAATTATAAAAAATAGGTTTGTTATGTTTCATTTTTATTAATGGTGACGCGCAATGAAATGAGCTGTTTTTAAATGTTAAAAAACATCCTGAATATTTGTAAAAACCCAGTGATAATTATTTATTCTGCCTGATAATACCTATCAGGGGGTTGGGATCCTTAAAATGTGCATTTATGTCTTTTCTCAGATTGCTGTATTTTTTTCCTTTAAGGGGAGTTAGGGGACATCGACTGAACATGGCTCCCAGATGCCTAATATTGATTTATTGGGTATTAAAATGCCCTGAACATCTGTAAAAATACAGTGATAATTATTTGAAATTATTACCTACCAGGGGGTTGGGGTCCTTAAAACTTTTGTTTTTGTCTTTCTCCCATCACAATGTATTTTTTCTTTTCCCTTTGACACAAAATGGATTCCAGCCATAAAATGAATACAAGCCATGTGATGGAATCATGTAAATTCTTGGACAATTTCAACCAAATAGCATGCCCAGGTTGCAGACTGGGTAGGTGTGGCAGCCACAGAGGGCATACAAAGCTTTGGCAGCCCCCGTCCTCCTTGCAGTCTCTGGTGGGAGTTAGGGTGGGTTTTCCCTCTCTCTGTGACTCCTTACTTTAGGCCAGGCAGGCAGGTGTGTGTCTCTGTGTTCCTGCTGGCTGCAGCCTGGCTCTTAGGGGAGAGAAAGAAGAGATTTCTCTTGCAGCCTCCCTGTGTGCATGCATACCTCTCAGTGAGTACCCTCCCCTGCCCCGCAGTGCAGTCACTCTGTGGCTGCCTTACGCCCTGCGCAACGCCCGCCGCTGCCTTTGCAGCCTCCCTGCATACCTAGTCTATACTGTGTCTCTGCCAGCATCATTTTTTTTAGGGTTTCCCCTCTGGTCTGGGGCGTTGGCGGATGCCCGTGTGCGGAAATGCTTTAAATCTCGCAAAAAGCTGGTAAAAAATAAAAAAATGAAAAATGAAAAAAAGAAACAATTTTTTCAAAAAGCACAAAAAACAAAAACAAACCAAAACGGGACACATAACAAAAAACAAAAAACTGAAACATCATTTTTTCGATTCCTGCCCATCTCTACCAATTGGAACAGGGCTGAACAGGGGGCTGGAAACCAAGCCCTTCTGAGGAAAGACTGAAAGAGCTGGGCATGTTTAGGCTAGAGTAAAGAAGACTGAGGGTGACATGCTGGCACTTTCCCAATATTTGAAGAGCTGTCATTCAAGGGAGGGGCAAGGTATGTTCTCGATCATCCCATAGTAATGGAATCATGCTAAGAGAACCAAGCTTTTGGTTAAATCTCAAGAAAACTTTCTGTTAGAGCAGTATGGCAGTGGAATTGATGACCTCAAGCGTTGGTGACTGCTCCAACACTGGAGGCATCCAAGAGAACCTTGGACAACCACCTGGCAGATATCCTTTGATTTGTATTCCTGCATGGAGCAGGGCATTGGACTTGATGACCTTATAGACCCCTTCCAACTTCATGATTCCACGAGTCTATGAATATCCCAGGTCTATGACATACTCCAAAGAGATGGTGTTGTTTAGTTCCACCCCTACCTCAGCTCATAATTGTGTTCCACCATTTCTGTCATTATTTCCCCAGAGAGATCCAGAAATGCACAAATACTATCATGGGTCCAACCAAGGATCAGGTCAGACTGACACTAAATAAGCTCAGGGTCGATTGGGCAATTCTACACCCCTGGGTGTACTGCACCAGTACATTTCTTCAGATGTCTCTGAAGATTATGAGTCATCCAGATGAGGTTATCCTGAAGTTGAATCATGGCAACTGGGTTTCTTTTCTTCTGAGATTGAAACGGTTCACTCCTCATCCAAATAGCTTTGTCAGTCGAAGGAAAGTTGGTGCAAGGCCTCTGATTTATAGTTCACCTTGGTTTCACACCACCCTGGTCTGAATAGTTGTGCTAGGTGGACAGTGGCCTGAATAGGATCATAAGATGTACAATGGTCTGCAATGTGTGGTAGTCCCACCTATCTGATCCTTCCCAAAACCCAATAACTATTTGGTCATTAGCCATGGCTTTCCTAGTGTAGGTGTGAAGTGCTTCTGATTTAATAAATAAATAAATAAATTTGTCTGGTGGGGATCAATCAAGGAGCAGCATAAGTGGCAGACAGATTGTGCCTATGTTATCTACCTCTGTTGAGAGACGAGTTTGCAATACACGCATGAATGGCTTCCCTTGCCCCTCCTTCTAACCACCTATCTTCTCTATCTGTGTACATCCTCCTCTTTGAATTAGTGTCCTTTGTGCTTCAAATGAAGGTACACCGCTGGCTATGGTCCTGAGCTGTTGCCCCTCCTGTGCTGTTTAATGGCTGTTTACTTCAAACCCACAAACACACTAAGGCAGAAACTCCTCCACCCAAAAGAGCCAACACTAAAACACAAGAGCAACAATATAGTATATGTGGTCCAATGCAGTGATGAGTGTGCAGAGCTCTACATTGGAGAAACCAAACAGCCCAACAGCGGATGACTTCCAATCCAGCAGGGATGGCCGTGCTGAAGGTGCCATCCCTCAAAGAGCTAAGGGGGGTGGCATGTCGAAGCAGGGCCTTCTTAGTGGTTGCCCCCCCATTCTGGAATGCCCTCCCTACGAAGATCCGCCTGGCACCAACACTTTTGGCTTTTTGGCGCCAGCATTTTAATTAGATTATTTGGCTGGAGACATGAGCAGCAGGGTTTTATAATTTATAATTTGTACTTTGTGTTGTTTTAACTGTATTGCTCTCCCTCCCTTGTTCCACCTGGGACTGTGCCTGGCTAGAGGTGGGTCTGTGCCTGAAGTCTTCAGCTCCTGCTCCCTCGAGAGAGGGCTCATAAGACCGGCTGGAGTCTCCACAGAGAAACCTCTCCCTCCCTTGTTCCATCTGGGACTGTGCCTGGCTAGAGGTGGGTCTATGCCTTGAAGCCTTCAGCTCCTGCTGAGAGGGCTCATAAGACCGGCTGGAGTCTCCACAGAGAAACCTCTCCCTCCCTTGTTCCACCTGGGACTGTGCCTGGCCAGAGGTGGGTCTGTGCCTTGAAGCCTTCAGCTCTTGCTCCCTCGAGAGAGGGCTCATAAGACCGGCTGGAGTCTCCACAGAGAAACCTCTCCCTCCCTTGTTCCACCTGGGACTGTGCCTGGCTAGAGGTGGGTCTGTGCCTTGAAGCCTTCAGCTCCTGCTCCCTCGAGAGAGGGCTCATAAGACCGGCTGGAGTCTCCACAGAGAAACCTCTCCCTCCCTTGTTCCATCTGGGACTGTGCCTGGCTAGAGGTGGGTCTGTGCCTTGAAGCCTTCAGCTCCTGCTCCCCCGAGAGAGGGCTCATAAGACCGGCTGGAGTCTCCACAGAGAAACCTCTCCCTCCCTTGTTCCATCTGGGACTGTGCCTGGCTAGAGGTGGGTCTGTGCCTTGAAGCCTTCAGCTCCTGCTCCCTCGAGAGAGGGCTCATAAGACCGGCTGGAGTCTCCACAGAGAAACCTCTCCCTCCCTTGTTCCACCTGGGACTGTGCCTGGCCAGAGGTGGGTCTGTGCCTTGAAGCCTTCAGCTCTTGCTCCCTCGAGAGACAGGGCTCATAAGACCGGCTGGAGTCCCCACAGAGAAACCCCCCCTCCCTTGTTCCACCTGGGACTGTGCCTGGCCAGAGGTGGGTCTGTGCCTTGAAGCCTTCAGCTCCTGCTCCCTCGAGAGAGGGCTCATAAGACCGGCTGGAGTCCCCACAGAGAAACCTCTCCCTCCCTTGTTCCACCTGGGACTGTGCCTGGCTAGAGGTGGGTCTGTGCCTTGAAGCCTTCAGCTCCTGCTCCCTCGAGAGGGGGCTCATAAGACCGGCTGGAGTCTCCACAGAGAAACCTCCCCCTCCCTTGTTCCACCTGGGACTGTGCCTGGCTAGAGGTGGGTCTGTGCCTGAAGTCTTCAGCTCCTGCTCCCTCGAGAGAGGGCTCATAAGACCGGCTGGAGTCTCCACAGAGAAACCTCTCCCTCCCTTGTTCCATCTGGGACTGTGCCTGGCTAGAGGTGGGTCTGTGCCTTGAAGCCTTCAGCTCCTGCTCCCCCGAGAGAGGGCTCATAAGACCGGCTGGAGTCTCCACAGAGAAACCTCTCCCTCCCTTGTTCCACCTGGGACTGTGCCTGGCCAGAGGTGGGTCTGTGCCTTGAAGCCTTCAGCTCTTGCTCCCTCGAGAGACAGGGCTCATAAGACCGGCTGGAGTCCCCACAGAGAAACCCCCTCCCTTGTTCTACCTGGGACTGTGCCTGGCCAGAGGTGGGTCTGTGCCTTGAAGCCTTCAGCTCCTGCTCCCTCGAGAGAGGGCTCATAAGACCGGCTGGAGTCTCCACAGAGAAACCTCTCCCTCCCTTGTTCCACCTGGGACTGTGCCTGGCCAGAGGTGGGTCTGTGCCTTGAAGCCTTCAGCTCCTGCTCCCTCGAGAGAGGGCTCATAAGACCGGCTGGAGTCCCCACAGAGAAACCTCTCCCTACCTTGTTCCACCTGGGACTGTGCCTGGCCAGAGGTGGGTCTGTGCCTTGAAGTCTTCAGCTCCTGCTCCCTCGAGAGAGGGCTCATAAGACCGGCTGGAGTCCCCACAGAGAAACCTCTCCCTACCTTGTTCCACCTGGGACTGTGCCTGGCCAGAGGTGGGTCTGTGCCTTGAAGTCTTCAGCTCCTGCTCCCTCGAGAGAGGGCTCATAAGACCGGCTGGAGTCCCCACAGAGAAACCTCTCCCTCCCTTGTTCCACCTGGGACTGTGCCTGGCCAGAGGTGGGTCTGTGCCTTGAAGCCTTCAGCTCCTGCTCCCTCGAGAGAGGGCTCATAAGACCGGCTGGAGTCCCCACAGAGAAACCTCAAGATGGCGGGCGGCAGCAGCTTCCACGATCTGCTGCGCTCCAGCGATTTTACATTTTTCTTTTTAGCGCTGCCTCGTTTTTTGTTTTGCTCCCTCCCCCCTTCCCCCAGGTGCGCTACATGTCATCCTGGCAGACTGCCCACTACCCTTTAGTTTTAGTTTTCTCTTCGATTTTCTTTTATCCTTTATCTACTATTGCTTTGATTTGTTGTCTGTTTACAGGTGGATTGCTGCCTGTTACTGATGTAGTAGTTTGTTGTAGTGTATTGTCTCTTATTTACAGTAGTATTGCTGTTTTTTTATTTTATTTTTGTACTATTGTATAGTAAACGTTGTTTTGTAGTCTTGTGGCTTCTGTAGTAGTTTAGCACTGCATTGTGTGTATTTTTAGCTCGCAGTAGTAGCTTTTTTCTTTTTTTTTTCTTTCTTTTCTTTTTTCTCTTTCTCTTTCTCCTTTCCTCTCTTTTTTTTCGCCATGAGCGCAGGAGCTCACATACCGACAGTGATGGGCCGTGGGCGGTACGCTCGTAGCCGTTGGGTTTGTCAGACAAAAAGAACTGGGGTCAGACAACTCGTGTCTGTCCCTCGTTCTGACCCCTCGGCTCTCTGCCACATGCCCGGTAGACATCCCGCCAGCGCCACCAACCTTGCCTGTATCCTGATGAACGCCAGGTCGGTACACAATAAATCCCTATTATTTATGACACCATCGCAGATGAGAAGCCCGACCTGGCATTCATTACCGAGACCTGGGTGGGCACAGAGGGGGGCGCACTCTCCCTGTTGTGTCCACCTGGGTATCTGGTAGAGGGAGTGGGAAGGTTGGGGGGTCAAAAGGGGGGAAGCCGCCATCGTCTACAGGGACTCTTTTTGTGTTAGCAGGGCCTCGAAATTGGTTAGCCAGGGGTTAGAAGTCCTTCATCTGTTGGTGGGACAGCGGGACAGATTTGGCATTGTGCTGGGCTACCGAGCTCCCCGCAACCCTGCACAATCCCTCCCGGAGCTCACAGAGTTCATCGCCGCTGCCCTGTTGAGGTCCCCGCACCTATTGGTTGCAGGTGACTTCAACGTGCATGCGGACGGTGAACTTTCTGGTGCAGCTCTGGAGTTCATGGAATCCATGGCTTCCATGGGTCTGTCCCAGCATGTTTTATGCCCCACCCACAGATCTGGTCACACCCTGGATCTGGTCTTTACCTCCATGTCGGGGGATTCGTGTCTGGAGGTGGGGGACCTTGTCTCCCTTCCTGTGTCATGGACAGACCATCACCTGCTCTCATTCTCCCTGGCGATTCTGGCCCCTCCCCGCGGGGACCACCGGCCTTCTGTTTTGGCCCGCCCCCGGAGGCTCATGGACCCTCAGCGGTTCGGTGAGCTCTTCGGGGGACTACCTGGTGGTATGTCTGACGATCCGGCCGAGGATGTGGCTAATCTTTGGCATGAAACAGCTATCCACACCATAGACCGGATCGCCCCCAAGCGCCTCCTCCGTTGCCGAGCCCGGCCCTCCCCATGGTTCATGGGGGAGCTTAGGGCTATGAAGCAGGAGAGGAGGAGGTTAGAGCGCAGCTGGAGGAAAACCCGGACAGCACTGAGTAAGGCTGCCGTTGATGCCCAGTCTAGTCATTACACCAACGCGATCAGGGAGGCTAGAACATCTTTTACCTCCCTGAGAATTGCTGAGGCCTCGAACCGCCAGGCGGAGCTTTTCCGGGTGGTTCGGGACCTCAGCAATCCTAATCTGGCCAGGCCTCCTCCTACTGAGTTCAGTAGTGAGCAATTTGCAGCCTTTTTTCGAACTAAAATAGAGGCCATCCGTGCCGGCTTTGACTCCGGTTGCAGTGGTCCTGCCCCGCCATCCCCAGTTGCTGGTCCGCCTTCATCGCCTCGGTTGGATGCGCTTGGGCCTGTTTCTGCTGTCGAGGCCTCCAGAGCTATGGCGCATTGCCGGCCTGCCTCCACTCCTTTCGACCCTTGCCCTGCCTGGCTTATTAGAGCTGCCAGAGGGACTATGGCCAAATGGGCTTCTGCCATCGCCACCGCCTCCTTCAGCGAGGGGATTTTTCCCTCTCGTCTGAAGGAGACGGTGGTAAAGCCCATACTGAAAAAACCTGGCCTGGCGGTGGACGATTTAACAAATTATCGCCCAATCGCCAATGTCCCATTTATGGTCAAGGTGATCGAGAGGATGGCGGCGGTCCGGCTGCAGTCATACCTGGAGGATCGGCAGTGCCTCGATCCATGCCAGTCCGGGTTCAGGCCTCGCCGGGGTACCGAAACAGCTTTGGTCGCCCTGCAAGATGACCTTCTCCGGGCAGCCGACAGGGGTTGCTCTACCCTGTTGGTCCTCCTGGATCTGTCAGCGGCCTTTGATACCGTCGACCATGGTATCCTGCTGGACCGGCTCTCTGAGGTCGGAATTGGAGGCACTGCTCGCAGTTGGCTCCGTTCCTTCCTGGAGGGCCGTCCACAGTACGTGCAGCATGGGGGGGAATTATCGGCCCCTTGGATTCTCCCTTGTGGGGTTCCATAGGGGTCGTCTCTGTCCCCCATGCTGTTTAACATCTACGTAAGGCCGTTGGCGGGGGTCATCAGGAGTTTTGGAGTCTGCTGTCATCAGTACGCTGATGACACGCAGCTCTATCTCTACTTTACCACCTCTGCTGTGGAAGCTGTGAGGATCCTCGACGGGTGCCTGGAGGCCGTGCTGGCTTTTACCGGGGCGAACAGGCTTAAGCTCAACCCCGAGAAGACGGAGGTCATGTTCTTCGGGAGCTCGCTGTCGGGGTACGGTGGCCCTCTCCCCTGTCTGGGGGGAGTTTCCCTGCAGCTCGCGGAGAGGGCACGGAATCTGGGTGTGCTCCTGGACCCGGCACTTGCTATGGAGCCCCAGGTGGCGTCGGTGACCAGGTCCGCCTATTACCATCTCCGTCGGATCGCCCAGATCCGCCCGTACCTGGACACGAGCTCTCTGAGAACAGTGGTCCAAGCTCTGGTGATCTCAAGGCTGGACTACTGTAACGCCCTCTACATGGGGTTGCCCTTGACTCTTCTCCGGCGTCTGCAGCAGGTACAGAATGCAGCGGCCAGGCTGGTGGCTGGTGTGCGTCGCTATGACCACATCACCCCAGTCCTGGCCCGCCTGCACTGGTTGCCCGTTGCAGCCCGGATTAGATTCAAGGTCTTGGTTTTAGTTTATAAAACCCTCCATGGCTTGGGGCCGGACTACTTGGCAGAGCGTATCGCTCAGCGATCAACCTCGGCCCATCCCGTTCGGCAGGTGCGAGCGCACTTGCTTCGGGTCGCCACTCCTCGTGAAGCCCGGAGGACGGGTACTCGGACCCGGGCGTTCTCAGTGGCGGCCCCCAGCCTCTGGAATTCCATCCCCAGTGAAGTGCGCTCTGCAGAGTCCCTGCTGGCCTTCCGGAAGGCGTTAAAGACCTATCTTTTCCGGGAGGCCTTTGGCGATCCTTAACTGAATGTTTTTTTTTTCCGCCATCGCAATTTGTTTTTATCTACCACTGTACATTGATTAGGTGCCATAAGGGTTTTTAACCTTCTGTTTTATTGCTATTACTATTTGCTTTACTTGTGCCTTTATTGTAATTTCTATGGCTTTGGTAGCCTTGTAAGCCGCTTAGAGTACACTATGTAGATAAGCGGGGTATAAATGCAACAAATAAATAATAAATAAATAATAAATTGTATTTTATAGCTTTAATAATTTTATTGTTTTATATTTTTTAATGCTTGTTGCATGCCACCCAGAGATCTCTGGGTAGTGGGGTGGCTAAAGAATCTTGTAAATAAATAAATAAATAAATAAATAAAACAGAAGTACCAGAAAGAGAGGGAAAAACTCAGTTTGTGGGGGACAGTTACCAGGCTGATTTTCATTAACTTTTAGGACATGCATTAAATGGGAAATGATGTGAATCAGATCATCCCAAACCTGCATCATTTCCCCCATTATTTGTCAATACAGCCAAAGAAACAATGGAACACTGCTGTAAGGAAAGGAGCCTGTTAAAAATATTCAGCCAGCAGATGAAATATCTTCAATAAGAACTACAGACTATCTTGTTTGTGTAAGCATTTTGGTTTTACAAGCTAAAACTCCAGATATTAACCCACGGTTTCTTGTCTAAGTATATTTTGATTAAAGGCATCACTTTGTAATCCACTGGTATAGGTTTTTTTTTATAGTACTCTGAACATATCTTCTGGATGCAGTTTAAGTGTCATTCTGTGCAGAGATTTGCCAAGTTCATCTGATGGAGGACCATAATTGCTCATCTCTTCATTATAACGAGAGTTCTGGCTAAGTCAGATCTGACGGGTATAGCAAGGGAGGAGAACAGGAGAAAAGCAGTGTGTGGTGGTTCATAATCCATCTTATAAATGTTTCAACTCCTGACGTTCACATAAGTGAAACTTGACAGGCTTTCAGCACCGTTAGTGTGGAAACAATTTATTTCTTGTTTTACATAAGTTCTCTTCCCCAACTACATTTTGCGCTAAGGCGTCCCTTAGTATGGACCTAAAGGAGTAACATCTGAGAAACTGCCAACCAGTGATGTTTTCCAAGCATATGCCTTTGGTGAACTTCACTTTATAGTCCAGGCAGGATGTATAGTCCTGGGAAACTCGAAGCTGGGGATGTGTTAAATCTGAATGAAAAAGAGTATGTGTTGTAGGGAGGGTGCCAATAATTGGATATTGTTAAGAGGACAAAGCTCTTAGACACTGCAGCAGAAATACTGGGAACCATTTCTCTTGATGCTCAAACAAATGCATTGGGGTGATAAAAATGGCTATCATAAGGTAGTTGGACTTTATGAGAAGTCTTGTTGGCGGCTCCCAGATATCTGCCTGGGCCCCTCACAGGGAATTGTCAAGCACCTTTGAAAAATGTGGCTTTTTAAACAAGCTTTCCTCAGGTCAAGATCTTCCATGTTGACAATATGCATCGTTCTGCCTCCAATTTTTGCTCATGTCTGTCATGTTATTCTTGTTATGCTCCCAGTTCTAGTGTACTCTAGGTTTAAATAAGTTTCAACTTCTAGTCATTGTTAGGTACTAAAGAGAGTGACTAAAATGATTACTGGGCTGCAGGTCCTCCCTAATGAGGAAAGGCAAAAACATTTGGGGCTCTTTAGCCTGGAAAAAGGGTGCCTGGGGGGAATATGAATGAGACATACAAAATACTGTAATGCAGGGCATGCATAAAGTAGATAGAGGAACACTCTTCTTCCTTTCACAAAATACCAGAACTAGGGGTTGAGAGAGTGAGAACAGACAAAAGATTTTTTTTTTACCCAGAGTGTTGTTAGTCTGTGGAACTCCCTGCCATAGGATGTGGTGATGGCATTTGGCCTGGATGCCTTCAAAAGGGCATTGGACAGATTCCTGGAGGAAAAGTCCATCAAACCATGATGGAGACGTGTAATCACCAGGCTTAAAACAAGGGTACTTCAAGAGCCAGATGCAAGGGAGTGGTATCAGGAGACAGATATCTAGTCTCGTGTGCTTCCAGACACATTTGGTGGGGCCACTGTGAGATACAGGAAGCTATACTAGATGGGCCTTTGTCTGATCCAGCATGGCTCTTCTTATGTTCTTATGTACTTGTGTTCTTCTTACTAGTTTACTTTATGTTTTTATTTTATGTTATTGTACTTGATGCCATTGTGTTTGTTGTTGTTTATTTATGTGATATGGGTTCTCCCTTGTTGGTACACCACCCATAGTAACTATTTGCTAGATAGATGTTATAAAAGTTTAATAAATAAATAAATAAATAAATAAATAAATAAATAAATAAATAAATAAATAAATAAATAAATAAATAAATAATACAGGTTGCACTACTGAATACCACAATAGAAAACTGGATAAGTAGCCATGTAATCCATCCACAAGACAACAAGATTTTAAATCTTGTCAGTTACCAGTTTGGGTAACCATAGCCCTCTAGATGTTTTAGGCCAATGGTCCCCAACCTTAGGTGCCCCACATGTTCTTAGATTAAAACATCCAGAAGTCTTTAGTACTAGCTGTGCTAGTGGGGATTTCTGGGAGTTGTAGTCCAAGAACATCCAGGGATCCAAGATTGGGAACCACCATTTTAGACCTAGTACCCATATCAGCACAGGGATGGCATTTTTGAGCTTTTTAGACTACAAATCTCAAAATTCTCTCTTCTGGGAGACACTATATATCTGACAGATGAGCACCATACAGACAAAGGTAGCTTAGGAAAATTCAGGAAAAAATATGTTCAACATAAGAAGCCAGATGTTTAACAAAAATTGCACTAAAGAACAGTGCAAATCAAGAAGGAAATGACTCTGAGGGCCGTGGAGTTGCAGCATACTTGAACTAGAGATAGTAAAATCCATCAAACTTCTGCACAAAGCATTTCCAAGCATATGTTTTTCATAGATGAACCCTAAGGGCATGTCTAGAGGAGAAAATAGCACCAATTTAATATCTGCATAAGCTAAACTGGCATAAAGAATAACACATCTGAAAGCACAGATGAAAGGGAATGTTCGCAAGTACATTGCATCATTTAGGACCAGACAGTTGGTTTCTACAAAGACTTATTGGGGTTTTCTAACCTATTTTCCTGTCCTTTATCATCAACAAAATTTAAAATGATAGATAATTAGTCTGCTCCAAAAAGCAGTAAATTCAGATAAGAGATTTTCCCTTTTGTTGGCCACAAGGAAGATTGTTGTGGCCACCTGGAAGGAAAACAAAGAATCCAGTCTTAATAGTAGGTGATGTACGATATAAAGGTTGCCTCACTGAACCAACGTATAAAGCAAGTCCAACAGAGGAGGTCTCCTCAGTAACCTGGTGATTTATGAGACTTGTTGTAAGCTAATTGCCTGTGTTAATTAATACAACCACTGATTAATTCTGGCTGTGTTTCATATATATCCAGGGAAAGGCATCCTGCATTGAGCAGTCCTTCATTTTCTTGTGAGGAGAACAAGGGATGGGGATGAAACTTGTTCTGGATGGGCTCACCCTGCAATTTAAAAAAGAGGTTTGCAGCTCATGGGTGCTCTTGGACTCATCCTTGAGCCCAGATGCCCAGGTCACAGCTGTGGCCCAGGAGTGAATTTGCAAACTTAAACTAGTACACCAGTTACGCCCGTTTCTTGAGAAACCTGCTCTGGCCACTGTGACACATGCCTTAGTGACATCCCGGTGATACCCCGGTTAGACTACTGTAATAAGCCCGGTTAGACTACTGTAATGAGCCCTATGTGAGACTACCAATGAAAAGGAAATTTCACTGGGTCCAAAATGCAGCAGCCAGATTGCTGACTGGGGCGGGGTACAGAGATCACATTATACCCTTTTTAAAACCACTCCACTGGCTACCAATCAGCTATCTAGCACAATTCAAGGTGCTGACCTTAACCTACAAAGCACTGCCTTGCCTGGGTCCTAGCTACCTCAAAGATCGTATCTCACAGTATGAACTGACTCGGGTGTTAAGGTCAACAGGAGAGGCCTTTCTCTCCATCCCCCACCCACCCTCATAGGTACGTCTTGTGGGAAAATATGAAAGGGCCTTCTCGGCAGCTTCACCCAGGCTCTGGAACTCTCTCCTCCCAGGGGTGAGGACTGCCCCATCTCTGATGTCTTTCCGGAAACAGGGAAAGAACTTTCTCTTCAGGCAAGCTTTCCCTGAATGATTATGTGAAATATAATGATTCCTTGAAATATTATGTGACCTTTATATGAATCTATACATTATCATATAGAATTTGTTTATATATTTTGTGATTGCATTGACACTATGTTTTCAATTGTTAGTTTCCCTCACTCATAACTTTTCATGGAATTTTTCACACTTTTTAACTGCTTCATTCTCTTGTAGATTTAATGTAATGTTGTCTTTTAATGCTGTAAGATGTCCCTCAATTCCCTGCTCTCAATTACTTGAATAAGTCTTAAGTGTATTGGACTGTATATTGTCCCTCATTAATGTAAGCCACCTTGAGTCCATTTCCAAGGAGAAAGACAGGGTAAAAATACTCTAAAATACATAAAATAAATAATAATTCATTTTTCTGAGAGACAGTGCAACCTGTTCATTGTTTACATTGTGTTGTAATTTGTGCTGAATTTCATATATGTTTTTTTAAAAAATATTCCTGATTATGAGTCCAAGATAATTATTTTTTGTTGTTTCCAATATGGTGGTTACCTCAGTTTTTTAAAGTACTGAACTGCATTGTGTTCCTCTTCATTATTTTGAGGTAGACAAGTCATTGTAATTATTGCTTCATCTGCAAAAGCTATTTGCACTGTGCATCATTCACACATTATGTTGATGTGAGCAGGTAAACAGTACACCAGAAAAGAAAGCAAATAAATCTTCTCTGATTTCTCTCGCTGCCAGATTCTTATAGTATAGCTTGAAAATGCAAAAGAAATCACTTCCCTTGACAGTGAAAACTTACTTGAGAAGAGATTAAAAGTGGAAAATAAATATCTCTCAAAATACCTGAAAATATTATTTAAAGTAACTTTGAAAGTAGCTAGAGCCTGTTATTCATTACATCAAAAGTAACTGAACTACCTATTGTGTTATGCAAAATGTAACTTGCTATAAACCAGTGGAGATAGACATAGAAGGAGCCTCTTTGAAAACTGAAGGCATTACAAGTACACTCACATGTCTCCTGCGCAACAGCATCCAACCAGCTGATCCTTCACTTCCAGAAAAGTAACTCACTGCAAACTGCCTGATGAGCAAAATGATCCAATAATCCTTTTAGAAATATCAATGATAATAATATCTAGCATTTAAACTTATTTTTAACATTCACAAAATGTAACTCGTTAGAAGCTCCAGTGGAGCTAGAGACAATGGCTGATACTTCACGTCCCTCTCACTGCAGTTCGCGGCCCCGCTGGAGACTGGTTCGAAGGAATGTAACCTCATGTCCATGTGGGGTCAATCCGAGTTCGAAGGAACGTAACCTCGCGTCCTTGTGGGGTCAATCCGAGTTCAAAGGAACGGAACCTCACATCCTTGTGGGGTCAATCCGAGTTCACCCCGACCACACACCCTGAACTGTACTCCAAGTGGGGTGAGAGATTCCCATCCTGGAGCTCGGGAATCTTTTCAATCCACTTCTCGATCCGTGTTGAAAACCGATTTCAACATGGAGGCAAGTTCACCTCGGCTCGAGGAAGGACGTGAAGTAACCACCAATATCAATGGCTTCAAGGCCAAAAGTGGGCTGCGCCCAAAATGTTTTTCTCCGGGATTCTTCACATTTGTTAAAACTATGTGACACAGGCGGCTCTCTTGGACCTGTAGAGAATGCTATGCTATATCGCCTCACTCTTTATGAAAAAGACATTTTGTGTATTGGTGTCAGTCTGATTCGAGAAGTACAAATGCTGAATTGGGACTTGGGAGACCTGGGTCCACTCAGCCATGATATTCACTGGGGACCATGGCCCGTCATCCCTTGCCAGTTGGGCTTAGCTTATAAAGCTGAGACAAGTTTTGCTACCACGAACTCACTGGAGGAAAGGTAGGTTGAAATGCACCACCAAACACAATTCCCTGTGTAACCAAAAAGGAAGTGCAGTCAGTCACTACAGACCTCTACAGGTCTGAATTATCCTATAAGTTGTGGTTGGCCTTTCTACCCACGCAAAAAAAAGTAGGCAACAGAAATCACAGCTGTCTTTATAAATGTGCATGTCTGAACACAGATGGAGGTGTGTAGCCTTCCGAAAAAACTTCCTTTAGGTTCTGTTTTCAAGATGAGCATCTCAGTACTCATTCCTCCCGCTAATGTTTGTCCTTGTGTGTTTGAAAGGCTTTAATTGGAAGTCTTCAAAGAAGAACACCAAGTGGGAATCTTGTGATGATCTCTAACTAGACTTTGGAGAAAACTGCCCAGCAGAGAAATTAACTTGCCCCTAACGCTCAAAAGAAAACAACCTTTCTTTCAAGTAAAAAAAAAGTCTACAGAAAGAAAATAAATAAGTCAGAACTCTAGCTTTAGTCACTTCACTGGTGAGATTCAGGGTTTGGACCCATAGGTACACAGAAACAGAAGCATATCCCAGCAGATATGCAAGCTTGATCAAGGACCAATCGTACCCCCAAACCAATAATTATAAAGCAGGAAAGGGAAGGAACAGAGAAAATTCACTTTTGATGTGTAATGTTTGTAATCTTGAGTTGTTCTAGTTTCTCCATGGAGAGGGCCAGTGTCCTGACTTTTGCCTTTTAGTTTGTTTTCTTACTCCCTTTGCTAACAACGAATGTTCACAGAGTTTGTCCGCTCCCAACTTACTTATGCATTTCCTCATTTTGAGATCTGTGCCTTGTGTTATGCAGTATAGCTTTTGTTGTTCTGGTTGTTCCAGAATGTACACTAAATGTCTGCCTAGACAGCTGTGTGCCCTACAGACAGCAATAATTTTGGTGGGATATACAAGAAACAAAACAAAAAAAACCCTTGCAATTACATGGAGCTGTGAAACAGGCTGGAATTCTAGAAGTCAGGAGCAACCCATCTGGAAAGTTAGAGCAAGCCCCCAAAAAGTAACATTAGTTCACAACTTACCAAGGGCCTGGCTTGCTCTTTGACACATGGCCATCGTCGTCGTCTTCCATCTGGGATCCTATTATTGTTTTTGTCCTTTACTCAGTAAGTCGATCAGTGATGAGCCAATTGGCATGGCGACCAGCCAACTGGCATCAGCTTTTCTCTACCCACTGTCCCTCAGGACTTCCACACATGGTTCACTAGAAATCTTATGGATACTCACATAAGGTTTGTGTAACTTTCCACAGCTAATTGAGGCTGTGCCAAGGTCTTGGGTGTGTAATCAGGAACATGACCCAGCATGCAACTGAGATGTGTCTTCTCAGATGCACAATGAGATCTTCTTTTTAGCTGCATTCAGAAGCTAACTAGCTATAACTGACCACAAGTTAGACCTTAAGAACATAAGAACATAAGAAGAGCCAGGCTGGACCATGCCAAAGGCCCATCTAGACCAGCTTCCTGTATCTCACAGTGGCCCCACCAGATGCACCTGGGAGCGCATGAGACTAGATATCTGTCTCCTGAAACCACTCCCCTGCATCTGGCCCTTGAAGTACCCTGTTTTTAAGCCTGGAGATGACACAATGGTTTCAAACTACAGGAAAAGAGATTCCATTTGAACATCAGGAAAAACTTCCTGATGGCTAGAGCTGTTCAGAAGGGGAATATGCTGCCACAAAAGGTGGTGGTCTCCTTCTTTGGAGGTTTTTAAGCAGAGGCTGGATGGCCACCTGTCAGAAATACAGTGATGGGGGTTCCTGCATGGCAGGGGGTTGTACTGGATGGCCCTTGAGATCTCTTCCAACTCTGATTCTATGATTCTACATCTACATCATGGTTTGTAACCTGTGATGAACTTTTCCTCCAAGAATCTGTCCAATCCCCTTTTGAAGGCATTCAGGGCAGATGCCATCACCACATCCTGTGACAGGGAGTTATGCAAACACCAACAGGATTACGTCCATCGTGCTTACCTTGTCTTCAGGGAATTTGACATTGTTGGTTTGGGTGAGCATTGGCCACAAGGATTCTCAATGCTGGATCTGTGTGGGCATTTTGGGCATCAGGGCAGATTCAGCCAAAGAAGAGAGTATTAGGCCCTGTGCCCCATTTGGTGAGCCTCATCTGGAATCTTGTGGAGGATCTCAGATTTGTTGCAAGGTGGCAGGGGAACTATGCAAGGCATCCATACCATTTGTTGCCGTTACAGACTCTCCACTGCAAGCAAAGTTGGTAGGTGGCTCGTTGGCCAACTGTGGAGGTGCCCAAAATGGGTGTTCACCATCTGATGCTGCAGCAAGACTGGAATCAATCACGTACTGGCATTGATTTGCTCCTTAGAGCCTCATGCATCCCCTACATCAAAACTGAGTCATCTAGGGGTTCCCAAGCAGCATTCTTGCCAACTTTTGAGAATTGAACCTTCTCAGTCCCCTATATCAGTGATTGAACCTTTTAGAGACCGAGTGCCCAAACTGCGATTCAAAACCCACTAATTTTTCGCAAAATGCCAATACAGCAATTTAACCTGAATAAAAGGAGCTGTGAAGGGGTAATGTTGGGTGCCCACAGAAAGGGCTCTGAGTGCCAACTTTGGCACCCGTGCCATAGGTTTGCCAACACTGCCCTATATTATAAATATTTTTTAAAAAATAACCGCTAGAGGGCACACAGAGGCTCCAGTTAAATTTAACAAAAATTTTAATTTTTTAAAGTTTAATCCAAACACGCACTGTAGCTAACCTTTAAACTAGAGATGGGCACGACCAGGAAAAATTAGGTTTTGAGTTGTCGTGTGTCGGAGCCGGCCCGTTTCGGCTCGTTTCCGTTTTTCACAAAATTTTCCAAAAATTTGTCATTTCATTTGTCAGTTTTTCGTCTGTCGTTAGTACTGGTTTTTGGGGGGGGCTCCTGGAGGCACCTCTCTGGGGTGGGTGCCTCCTCTGGCCCGCCATGAAGGGAAAGCAGGCTCCTGGAGGCACCTCTCTGGGGTGGGTGCCTCCTCTGGCCCGCTACAAAATGGCATGCATAGCCAATTAGATATGCATACCATTAAGTTGCAGTTGCAGCAGGCAGAGGCACCTCTCTTTCGGGTGCCTCTGTGACTCACTGCCTGCAGTGCACTTGGGCTGGGGAACGAAGTGACAGAGGACCCCTACGGGTGCCCGCTGTGACTCACTAAGAAAGGAAGTGTACTTGCTGTAGTGCAATGCGAGTACACAGATCTGGCTTGGGGTTAGGAGTTAGCGCAAGGGCTAGGCTTAGGGTTACTGGTAAGGTTAGGGTGAGTTAGTGGGGTGCACCTCTGGGTGCCTCTCTGACCCACTAAGGACAGTGTACTGGCGTATGGGTTAGGGTTAGGGTTAGGGTTAGGGTTCGGGCTAGGGTTAGTGGCTTTTTATGCCCGACTGGCACATCCCAGAAGTCTCGGTCAAAACCTGGCCAAGTGGCTATGCAATTGGTGGAATGGCTCCAAAAATTGCATGGTCCACTCCCATGGCCAGCCCATCATTGTGCAGGTGTAAAAAAATAAAAAGAAAAAGAAAATAAAATAAAATCAATGGAGACGTTTTGTTGCAAGAAAAACCCACTGCTGCTACTGTAAAAATTCAGGCAGTTTTAAAATAGCTATTTTCGCATGTTTCTGTGGTGCTTGGGTGTGTTTTTGGACCACGCGATTTCAAAATAAATATTGCGGTCACCCCATTTTGGATCCCACGCCTGCACCGCATGGCATGGTGAGTTGGCGAGACGACGAGGGTGCGCAGCCCAGGAGAGGAGAGGGGGGAGGCCGGGGACCCCCCCCAGAAACCACCCTTCTGGTAGGTGCCCTCACTGAAGCAGGCATATTTTCACCTGCTTTTTTGGCCGGGAATCGGGTTTTTTTAAAAACTTTTTTTCTCTGCCGCGCCGCTTGGCGAGTTGGTGACTCGATGAGGATGCGCACTTTGTGCAGCCCAGGAGAGGAGGGGGGAGGCCGGGGACCCCCCCAGAAACCACCCCTCTGGTAGGTGCCCTCACTGAGGCAGGCATATTTTCGCCTGCTTTTTTGGCCGGGAATCAGGTTTTTTTATTTTTAAAACTTTTTTCCTGTGCGCTGCTTGGCAGTTGCGATCACTGCGATCCCAGGATGCGCACGACAAATCAGACCCCAGGAGAGGAGAGGGGGAGGCTGGTTCCCCCAGAAACCACCCCTCTGGTAGGTGCCCTCAGGCAGGCATACGGAAACGAAATCATTTTGGCCGGGAATCGGGTATGTTTTTATTTTAAAAACTTTTTTCCAATCCATTTCACCAGTGCCTTGCCTTAGACATTGAAGTTTCAAGTTTCTTTCCTTGTAGGACTCAGTGAACAAATCAGACCCAATTTTTCTTTAAAGACCTTTCTATTTCGAGAGGCCTTTGGCGGATTTTAATTTTTTTTTTTTTTTTACCCCTTTCTGCCATCGCTATTACTATTGGTAGTAAAGTATGACCACGTGCCTCCAATTTTATCTGAGAATTTTGCCTTTGTCGTGTTGGGATGTCTACTGGAGGTCTAAATTTTCCAAGATTTTAGGAAAATGGAGGATATATGTTTTAACCAATCCACTAGTGATTTGTGTCCTTGTTTTGTGATATTGAAGTTTAGAGTTTCTTTCCTTGGAGATAGGACTCAAGTGAATAATAAATAAATAAATAAATAAAGTGATTCTGAAAAGGTACTATATGTTTGATAAAACAAGAACTCTGAAACATTAATCCAAACAAACATTTGTCTTCATGGTAACCTTAGTACCATTGTAAGAAACATTATTTCATAGTAAGGAATTTCAAGAGTCCTCAATCCACAGGGGATTCAGGTGAAGAGATAAATGAACAAATCTGTCAATTTCAGCTGTTCTCTCCTCTTTTTTCTCACCTGAAGTCTGACCCATGCTATTTTTGTCTTAGTTTGTGATTTCAGCAGGAGGAAAATCCACACAAAAGAACTGATATACCTTTTGTACACATTTTTCCAAAGGTCCTCATTTTATACACCAGTTTGCTTAATGCATTGATTCTTTTAGGCAATCCATTTATGTTATAACACTGTTCTGAGTGTTACTTCCCTAATATGCACATTTTAAATGCATCTTTTTGTTTGGATAACTCAGCTTAAACTTTTCGAAGCATGTAGACATGAAAGGATAATTGTGTCCCAGTGTTCGTACTGATGCAATAGAAGGCATTTTGGAGACTTTTTGTTGAAATGAAAAGGGAGCAAAATTCTTCCTCATACCTATATGCAGAATGAAAAAAAAGAATCATTTACTCATCAAAAACCTCAGTGAAATTACTATGTTTGATCTTCATATTCAAATGGATCCTTTGGGAAGCACCAAATAATCATAAGTCAAAACTTCAATTTCCTTTGCATGTTTTGACCCCTGCTTCAAGAAGGCACCGGTTTATCATCCTCTGCTAACATCACATTCTACCACAGGACATAATTTCATCAGTGAGTGCTGTTACTCAACTCTGTATCTAACCAATGAGATAAGCTAGAACAAGAGTGGATTTTTCCATGTAAAAAGAATGAATGCTGCTGATAGGTATCGGTACCTAAATCAGAAGTAATTGTTTTCTAGTGATATACTGTGTCCCCGCTACAATGCCAGGGGTTCATAGTTATAACATAGCTCTTTCAAGATGACACCTCTGGCCAGTATTCAAAATGCAGTTAAATGTTTTGGGTGGACCATGGGGGAAAAAATATCCAAAGAAAAGATCAATATTCAGACATAGCTGTTAATTTCAAAGGAGTGCTTCCAGTGCTAATTATCAGATCAAAGGGTAGGTGTTCTTGTCCAGGTTCAAGTGTCCAGACACTTGCATATATGTATATGCTGGCTATTTTTACCTAGTGATACACCGACAACTAGATTTAAATCAATAATTTTGTCATGAAGGAATATAGTTGTATGTATTTAACTCAATTATTTGCCCTGACGTCCTTTAAATGTATGCCCTGGAAGAATCCTGTGGAAGGCAACTCCAGATCACGTAGGAACCATTAGGGCTTAATATGATGAGTTATTTAGCTATCCACCACTTTCTTGCGGCCAATTAGCTTATCGCAAATGCAAGCAATAGACCGCGGCTGATCCCATTGATTTTAATGCAAACTGGATTTGATTCAATGTCTTCTAAGGACAAATGGGCTAGCAGCTCTACAGGACCAGATCAAGCCGTCGCACACTTCTGAAAAATATCAGCGCTGCTCTGAACATTAATTCTTGGTCAGAGTTCCTCTCTCCACCTCCTACCCCTACCACCAAAATGGGAGGCAGTCAATCGCAACTGAAGTCCGTCAGACATTTAGACGTTTCTTTTGTCCTCTCCCATGTACCAGTTCCTTGCCTCTCTCAACCCATTGCTAGTATCCCTCTGGTAAAGAAAACATTGCTACCCTCCTGCTGTGTACCACAATCCTGAAATGCAAGCTCTCACACAGCTGTGGCTTGTACGCACTGTCTTTACAACAGCATCACGCTGGCCAGACACACTGACTTTCTTGCTGCAGTTGGGATCATAGGAAACCCCCCACTGAGAAGACTTAAAGATCGGTGTATACTCTATAGATCTAGCAAGGTCTTTTAAGAGAGACAGACAGACCGAGGAAGAGGGGGGGGTTCTTTACGGATGCTGGTGAATTATTTATGCGATTAAACGCATGCACTCGGGAGGCGCATATAAATTGCTCCAAAACGTTTCAAAGGGAAAACACCATTCATTTTGCTCTGCAGAACATCGGCGTGGCACTTCAGAAGGGAAAAGTCTAAGCAAAACTGTGGCAGAAGATGACGGCAGAGTTCCACAAAGCCCAGAAGTAACTGCAAACTGAATTGATTTCACAACGGGAGGTTGAAAAGATCTGACACACATCCGTGGCAAGGCACCTCTTGCTGCTGGAGCTAAGCCGCTTTCGGTCTTATAAGTAGTGTTTTTTCCCCTTCATGAGATCTCCTGGAGATTTTTTTGTTAAAAAAAAGGCAGCTCAGCTTCTCGGTTTTCCTAGATAAGGCACCGAGGCCACGATCAAACAGTCCAGCTTAAAGAGACAAAGAATTTACATCTGAAAGAAGGTCAAGTATCCTTTAGAATCATGCCGAGTTACTCTTTTTGGACTAAAATTCCACCTAACCATGTGGGTGGGGATTTTGGGAGTTCAAAAAAAGTTATGGAATTCAGATTCCCAAAGTGTCTGGTCAAAATAAATGCTCCTGATAGGAGCACAAATGTTAGTGAAGGAGCAAGAGGAAGCATCCTAGATACTCTTGGCAAAATGTAAAACTCTAGCTGTGCAGCAGAAAAAAACCCAGAGACCTCCAGAGCAGAAATAGCTTCACATATCCCCAAAGTCGACAACTCATTAATAGAGATGGGCACAAAATGAAAAACAACATGCTGTTTCATCTTGCTAAGATTACAAAATGTTTCGTAATGTAACAAAACAGCAGACAGTGTTTTGTTACAAAATGAAACACCATTTTTACTGCTGAAACAAACTGATTCATTCTCACTTGCTGCCCCCGGCTCTCAGATGGGATTTTTGGACAGGTCGGGCTGTGTGGAGATGGGCCGCCTTACTCCCCACAGCCCAACCTCACAAAAAACACCAGCTGGGTGGCGGTGGTGGCAAGGAAGAATGGAGCAGGCAGCAGTAAATTCAAAGCCTTCTCCATTTAAATTTACTGCTGCCTGCTTTGTACTCCCTTGTCACCCCTGCTTCCCAAGTGGGATTTCTGGACAGGTTGGGCTTTGGGGAGTAAGCAGCCCCCACTCCCCACAGCCTGACCTGTCAAAAAAACCCACCTGGGTGGTGGCAGCTTCTGCATCATTTAATTGCTCATTTCATTTAGTTACAAAAATTCTATTAAAATTCATTTAGTAATGAAACAAAATAAAACACAATGAGTGACAAAATGAAATGAAACAAAACACAATTTTTCTGTTTCATGCCCATCTCTAACTCATTACTTGTCCTCATCAAGTCACTGCTTATCAACTTCCCTGACTTTAAGAAAGCCTTCAAAAGTGTCCATAGAGACTCACTGTGGAAGATTATACAGTCCTATGGGCTTCCTGAACAATACATTAATATTTTTCTGAATTTAGATTTGCAATCCAGCTGATGCCTTAAAACAGAGCGGGGGGCTTACTGATTTCTTTTTAAAATTGAGACCTGTGTGAGGCGGGGATGTATTTCTTTCCCTGTTTCTATTCCTCCTGGCTATGGATTTCATCAGGAGAAGGGCAATGGGCAGCTCACTGCTAGCATTCCATTGAAGGCAGATTCCCACCTCACAGGTTGTAGCGTTATTAATTATGCATACACAGAGTTTTGGGGTACAATCATCTCTGGTCCCAGGCTGTGTCTCTGTGCATGGGAGTCTGCATGTCTCTTTGTGTTTCTGTGTGTCTTCATGAGCTGCATGAGGTGTGTGTATGACTGTCTCTGTGTGTGTGCCTGTGAGTGCCTGTGTGTGCTGTATGAGCTTGTGTGTGCTGCCTGGGACCCAGAGGTCTGGTCTTTATTGATAACAGTAACACAATAGGGAAGAGACAGAGGAAGGATGGTCAGTATGCATTCCATCGGTGGGGGGGGGGAGAATGCACCTTATTTGAAGGAACATATTTGGCTAGTTATTGATAAAGACAAAGGAAGGGGCTTTTGGGCCTGAGCAGATGTGTGTCGTGATATCCTGTCATTGTTCCCTGGCCTTGCCATCTGTTTGCCGCCTCCTTGAGCTTAGGTCAGAACACTGGGTTCCTGCTTGGTCCTGAGAATCCAGGCCTTCAGCTTCCTTGGGTGCTTTGCCAACTTATTGGGGTTCAGAGCCTATTGGGGTATGCAATCCCCACAAGAGGTGACATTGCACTACTCTCAGGAACAAAACCAGACCTGCAAACCATGATAACTGTTCTGCAAGTGGAAGCAGAAAAAAAGTGGGACTGCAAATAAATGTAGAAAAGACAAAGACCATGATTCCCAGCCAATGCACCAAACTGATAAGTTGAAATTGGTTTAAAAATGACTCTCTCTGCATCATCATCTTGTGGATAATGGGTCTGTATTGCAGTTGAGTATTTGTGGCCCCTGGCTCATGCTAGAAATCTCCATTGCTTCTAACCACGCCCCTTCATCACAAGAACCAGTTAAATGGCTTACAGCTGAGAGTCATTCTTGTTACCTAGAATGACTCAACCTTCCAGGTGCAGCTCTCATACCAGCTGTGACATTGTGACATTGATAAAAAGGAGCTTATCTTATCAATTCCTTATACCTAAAACTATTTAATGAAAGTTTCTCCTTTTAAAAGAAAGTCTATCTTTAATAAACCTTTTATTATTTCACTACCTCTGAGCATGGCATTGGCACCAAGAACAAGATGATGATGAAAGAGAGTCATTTTTCAACCAATTTCAACTTATCATCTCCTACAAGGATTATGTTAAAAATGAGAAGGTACTGAGCAGAGTGGCATAAAAATTGGATGAAAGCAAAGCAAAGCAAAGTGTTCTGCTTATATACTGCCCCATACCACTTCAAGTAGTCTCTGGGCAGTTTACAATTTAATTACAGTATGCAGGCTACAAATTACCCCCAGCAAGCTGGGTACTCATTTTACCAACCTTGAAAGGATGGAAGTCTGAGTCAACCATGAGCCTGGTACCTGATTGTTATTCATGATTGTTATCCATGACATTTCACAACGAAATAAATGTTGATTCCACTATGATTTTGTGTTTTGTTTTGTTTTGATTATATGTTTAGCATTATATTTCTTATATTTCTATCTCCTGACTCTATTGGTTGCTATATTCCAGAAAGACAGAGTCAGTTTACGGTGACTCTAATAGGACTTTCAAAGTATGTGAGATATTAAAGGTATGGTTTTACCAGTTCTCCTCCCTCCATGGATTTGAACCCAGGTCTGTTGAGTCCTAGTCCATTTGTCCACTACACCACACTGGGAATCCTACTTATGTTAGTTTCTTACTTCTCAGTCTCCTGTTCTTTTAGTAATCTGGAAGGTTAATTATCTTTACTAACTAATAGCATCGTTCTTTCCTCTAAAGGCTGATATCAACTGTTTGTGTTGTGACTTCTCGGTCAATGTGATCCTTTCATTTCATGCTTAGGGCTCCATCTTACTTGCCCAGCTTCTGGGGATTCATAGACTACAGTCTGGCTTCCAAAGGTTCAGCCACCACCCTATCGCTACTGCTGGCATTGTGGCGTAAATATTAGGCTACCCTATGACTTGTGAGATTTTGGGTCATTTTAGTCTGTCACTGTAGCTACACATGCCCTCTTCACCTTAGTGTCCCAGTGTGTTCCATTGGCTTGTTTCTATTGTCTGATTTTGTATATTCTCCCTTTGAATTCGTATAACACACATCTAACAAAAATGATACAAAGAGAAAATATATAATCGGAATAATCACCTGTCCTCTCAATTTATTTCATTTTTCACCTTCATACTCCAGAAATTGTTAAAGATATGGTCATTAAGCACATTTTAAACCAATTAAACAGTTTTTATAAACCTGCTTATCTTGTTTTACTCATTTCTGACAGCCGAGCTAAATACAATTTGGTTCCTTCTGTTTTCACAATGGATATACAAGGAATTCTGCCTCATTGGAATTTGTTTACTTTTTATGCACTGACCCAATCTATAACCTCCTGAAACAGAGTGTGGATAAAGCTGTTCTCTGTAGTCACACATCTTCTCACTTCAGGGCTTGAGATCTATCCCATTGCCACCCCCACTCTCCCAAAAATCAATGCATCAGAAATATAAATACACCTCCCAAATGCACACAGACACACATGAATCAGTGGGTTGTTGTTGTTCAGTCATTCAGTCATGTCCGACTCTTCGTGACCCCATGGACCAGAGCTCGCCAGGCCTTCCTATCTTCTACTGCCTCCCGGAGTTTTGTCAAATCCATATTGGTTGCATCGATGATGAAACTGTCCAACCATCTCATTCTCTACCGTCCTCTTTTCCTTTTGCCTTCAATCTTTCCCAACATCAGGGATTTTTCCAAGGAGTCCTCTCTCCTCATGAGGTGGCCAAAGTACTGGAGCCTCAGCTTCAAAATCTGTCCTTCCAGTGAACATTTGGGGTTGATTTGGGGTTGATTTCCTTTCAGTGGGTACACATGCCCCAAAGGCATGTGGAACCAAGAAATGCACGCAGGAATGAATGCCTTTGTTTCTACATGAACTTTGTCAAAGTGACACTCAGGTTCATGATGAACACAATGACAAAGGGCTGATGTCCCACAGGATGATGTTATGGATTTGATAAGGAGGCCCTATTCAAGTACTAGACTGCATGTTTGCACTCTGCATTCTTGGTCAGAGCAGATTACAGTAGGACCCCAATATCCGCTGGGTATTGGTTCCAGACCTTCCCGTGGATAATGGAAACCATGGATAAGATAAAACACCAAACAATCCCCAAAACTGCTGTTTTGTGACAGTAGCTTGCTTTACAGCTGCTGTTTTCTTTCTTTCTTTATTTAATACTTATATACCGCCCGTCTTCCGGAGGAACTCCAGGCGGTTTACAGCAATAACTATTGACAATAGCTTGCTTTACAGCTGCTGTTTGTGACAATAGTATGCTTTACGGCTGCTGTTTTATGATAGTGGCTTGCTTTATAGCTGCTGCTTGTGACAGCAGCTTGCTTTGTTTACAACAGTAGCTTGCTTTGTGGCTGCTGAATTATTTATTGGATTTTTTTCCTCTGCCATCCATGGATAACTGAATCAGTGGATAATGAATCAGTGGATATGGGGGTCCTACTGTAGTCACAAAATTTATCAATAGGAAAGGAAACTTCTGAGGGCAACCAAGGTAGCCCTGCTTCCAAAGAGCATGAAGTTAGCAGGGAAAATGCACAGCAGAAGCACAAAACCCAGCAGCCTCCAGATATGATGTCCCAGAGTGGCAATCATTTCTGCCCCCCTGCCCCACTTACTACAATACGTTTTAAGTTATAGGCTAAAACACTGGGAAGGTTTGTCTTCTTGTCCCTACTGAAAAGCATTTTTGCCACACAGAAAAGGTACAACCCCACACTTGGAAGGAGAGCCTTCGCCAAGGATCTCTTCCTAGCAAGGGGAAGTAGTGTTGCAGGATTTGTTGTCATGTCAAACCTAAGTTGCACCAGTGTCCCAGACTCAACTTGGAGTGTCTGTGTTTTTCCAATGACTCAGACTCAACTTGCAACTTGGAAGCCATCCACTCTTCCTTTTTATCTGAGTGGAAAGAGCTTATTTTTAATAGGGACTCCAACTTAGATCTTATGACTTGGTACCAAAGACTCTGACTTGGGATTTGGGATGAAAGGCTCAGATTTAGGACTTGGATACAGACTTGCCTAAGTAAGTCTTTCCTTAAGTAAATAGGATGATACTTTGGTGCCAAGAAGTGCCCCAAAATCTGGGGGGTATGTTGGGTTAGGAGGCAGTCTCTGTGAGGATGATGACTAGAAAATTAAAAATGAGGTTGAGTCAGGAGAAGGGAAGTACTGTGTTATCAAGAGTTTGAGGAGCAGGTGAAAGATTAAAGTTCAGGCCACATTACACCCTAAATAAGTCATCCCTGGTCAATAGGGATGGGTATTTTGTTTCTGAACCAGTAGGTTACAAAACGAACCATGTAAGCCCAGGTGGTCTTTGGAACTGGCTGATACATGCAGATCCAATTGCTTTACCTTTGTCTGTCTCATGCAGGGTTAAAATCCAATGAGGAAGCAACCTGTGACATCATCTTGCCTGCTTCATGCTGCTGGCCAATCAGAGAGGAAGGCAGGATGATGCCTGTCCCTGCACAGTTCCTGATTGGCCAGCATCACAGATCGAGCACAGATGACATCACAGCATGCTTCCTCGTTGGATTTTAACCCTCCACGAGACAGAGAAAGGTAAAGCAATTGGGTCTGCATGTATCAGCCGGTTCCGAGGACCACTTGGGCTCACGTGGTCCATTTCGTAACCTACTGGTTCTGAAATGAAATGCCCATCCCTACTAGTCAGCAATCCAAACAGGAAGAAGTGAGAAGTGAGACCAGTCAGTTCACTGACCCATTAAGCAGAGCCATAAGACATGTTGAGATCCAGGAATAGGAGACACGAGAGGTGAAGCTGGAGAGTTCTGCAAAGTTTGAGCAACATGCTTCACCCACTGTGGCAAAGTTGGCTCTAAGGGCTGCATTTTTGTAGTTAGTTCAGCATCCTAGATATCCTGTGTTGGAGCTAGGTACACAGGAACACCTGTGCACAGCTGTACTGCCCTCCATGATGCATAATTAGGGATGAGATCTTGGGGATATTCTAGGCTACACACACCAGAGTTCTCCATTCAGAGGGTTTTATCTATCTTGCAGACACCTGGCTGTGATGCACCCGGGAGACAGGCCTCAACTGGAAGGCTTTGAAGCCTAACTCTGGCCACGCTTCCTGCCCCAGGGCTAGCTGGCAGCTTTCTTTCCAGGAAGGAATCTTGGGAAGAACTCCAAACACTGGAGTCTAGATATAATTTAGCACAAATGTATTTTCTACCCCCCCATCTGTACCTGTTTTTATCTATTTGTAGCAGTATATATTTTAAATGCATGGAACACTTCCAGAACACGACCAAACAGCCCCCAAAAATCCACAAAAGCCATCAGATCCCAACCGTGAACGCCTTCGAGAAAACAGCAGTGTTTGTTTGCTGTTTGTTCTGTTGATCTGTACGTAAATGAAACACTTTTATTCTTTCTACTACTAATGTCTCAGAGTGAGTTACCAAGATTATAAATGCCAGTTAATGAGAAAAGGGGTGGATTACTGAGGAACTTGAAGCTATTATCCTCTGCTGGATAGCTAGAGGAATTCAACCAAAATTCAGCACTCATATGCTAAATCAGGGGTGCCCAAACTTTATGTAAGGAGGGCCAGATTTGGTGGCTGAGAATGTGTCAGGGGCTGGTTGCTCCCCGACCCTGCCACCCCACTGCAAGCCCCACCCACTGACCATAAGCCCCACCCACTGATCCCTTGCAGCCCCACCCACAGGAAGGAAGGCGGGAACCAAGGGAGGGAGGGAGGGAGGTGGAAACCAAGAGAGGAAGGAAGGAAGGTGGGGAACATGGAAGGGAGGGATGGAGGGAGGTGGGGACCAAGGGAGGGAGGGAGGAAGGAAGGAAGGTGGGGACCAAGGGAGGGAGGAAAGAAGGAAGGTGGGGACCAAAGGAAGCACAGAGAGCCATGGCCACAGGTCTCCCCTTGGAAGAGGTGATCTGTGCAACCTTGCACCCCCCCAAGCTCCCCAGCGGTGGCGACGGCTCGCCTGCCAGCCCACCCCAAAGCTCCTTGGTGGTGGCAGAGGCCCGCTGGCCTGCCCACCCCCACCCATTCCCCTGCGGTGCTGGTGGCAGCAGACCGCCCATCCACCCAGCTGCCCAAGCTTCCCAGCGGTGTCAGTGTTGGCAGAAGATTTTTTGTACAAAAAACCATGGGGCAAAGGAGGGGGAGGGAGGGGCGGGCCAGCCAGCCATGGGCCACTCAGAATGGCCTGATGGGGCGGATTTGGCCCCCGGGCTGGACTTTGGGCAGGCCTGTCCTAAATCTAATATTACATATTGTAAAACTTTTCAACAGAGAAGCAAACTATAAATCAAATTTAAAATAATGCATATTTGTTGACACTTATGGAGTGCTACAGGGAATCTTAGTTATCAATATTGCAATGGCCCATGAATTTAGCAATGTCTCTGTGAATTTAAAAAATGTGCTTAAACTCATTGAAGGAGAAATAAACATAATTATCTCCTACGGTTTTTTTATTTTCTTGTTCAATATTCCTCACTGTAGTATGTTTTTAGATTCATTGGGTATAACCTTCTTCTCTATAACATATATTAATATGACAGAGAATTACTGATAAATTATAGTGTAAGACTTTGAAATATATCTTCACATAATGCTGGGTTTCAGCCAGTGACCCTAAATGTTTTACCCCAAATTTAAATGTAAATTTTCCCATTTTATGATTTAGAATATCTTTGCAAGCCAACAAACATTAGATTTCCCTTTTCTTCTTTCATGTCTTAATTACTTTGTTACATAGCAACAGTAAATGTGGGTGGAAAGATTTAGAAACTAAATTGTTATTTACATATTTCTTTTATTCACTTGAAATTTATGAGAACCATCCAGCCAAATCATAGATGGCCATAATATCAATGACAGGGTTAAGCACATATTCTAATTTATACCACTGATGACCAAAACCTCCTTGTCATTTTAAGCAGGTATAACTAAAGTAGCATAGGTTTTAGCAGTGAATTACTACAAGTTAGGAAGTCAGCACAGACAGTGCAGCTCTGCGGACAATAGATAATCAAATGTTTAGGGTGGAGTCTCTTTATATCAAATTGAATTTAGTCATGATTTAAATCACCCTTTAAATTAAAAAAATAAACAAGTTATTTTTTCCATTTTCTTTTTTCTTTTTGTGATTTAAATCAATTTAATCTTTTAAGTGTCACTGATTTTTATCCACCCTGGTTCCAACTTCCCAATTTGCAGCAGTTCAGTGCCAAAACATGCCCTGTTTGCATTACGCTTACAAGCACAGTTTACAAGATCACACGCACAGCTGAGGTAAAATGTAAACATTGTGTGCCAATTGTAGTAGCCTTCAATATTTTCCATTGTTCTAAATGAGAATACAGGCATCCTGCCTTGCATTTGCAGGCTGAAAGAATGAACATGAGTTTTAACTCATTATAAAGTGTCCTCAAAACATGGCTGAATATTTGTGGGCTGAAATCCCACCATATTCACCCAGAGCCACGAAATGGTCTTCCAGGGTGGGTCACTATAAGAAGCAACCAAAAGAGGTTTTGCTAACATTTTTCTGACATTTTTTTTCCTGTCAAATATTCTTATTCGAGTTTGACAGAGGGCAGTAATTTCATTTGGAGGAGAAACTGTTCGAAGGAGAATGCTTTTGGGAGAGGGATCATGGGAGGAACTCAGAGTTATTAGGTTTACCATCCTTAAGAGGTGCCTCAAGGTTGTATGTAGGTGTCATAACCTTTATTTTGCAGCCCTTTCTCTGGCAGCCTCTCCAAATTCACTTGCTTCATTCTCCGTCCACTACCTCAGTGGAGAGCCTGCTATGGGGCACCATGAAGGGTGCAAAATGGTAGACAAGCTGCAGCGACACCACGAAAGGGAGTCTTGATGGCAGGGAACTCTGCAGCCAGGATGCTTTGCAAGCCCGACCTGCAAAGGAGGCATGAAAACAGCACTCACATGACCCAGGAATTCCTGGGTCTTAGAGCTTTTAAGAAGGCTCAGCGCTAGAGATGGGCATGAATCGAAAAAATTATGTTTCGGTTTTTCATTTTTCATTGCGGGTCCATTTCGGTTCATTTTCGTTTTTCATGAATTTTTTGAAAAAAATTGTTTCTTTTTTCATTTTTCATTTTTTGTTTTTACCTGCTTTTTGCGCGACTTAAAGCATTTCCACGCACAGACGTCCCCCAACGCTCCAGACCAGAGGGAAAACACTTTAAAAAATGATGCTGGCAGAGGCACAGTATAGACTAGGTATGCAGGGAGGCTGCAAAGGCAGCAGCGGGCATTGCCCAGGGCATAAGGCAGCCGCAGAATGACTGCACTGCGGGGCAGGGGAGGGTACTCATCGAGAGGTATGCATGCACACAGGGTTGCTGCAAGAGAAATATCTTCTTTCTCTCCCCTAAGAGCCAGGATGCAGCAGCAGGAACACAGAGACACACACCTGCCTGGCTGGCCTAAAGTAACGAGTCGCAGAGACAGTAATCCCACCCTAACTCCCACCGCAGATTGCAAGGAGGACGGGGGCTGCCAAAGCTTTTTATGCCCTCTGTGGCTGCCACACCTACCCAGTCTGTCACCTGGACATGCTATTGTTTGAAAATGTCCAAGAATTTACATGATCCCATCACATGACTTGCATCCATCTTGTGGCTGGAATCCATTTTGTGTCATCCTTAAATGGAAAAGAAAAATACATTGCGATGGGAGAAAGACAAAAACAAACATTTTAAGGACCGCAACCCCCTGGTAGGTAATAATTTCAAATAATTATCACTGCATTTTTACGGATGTCCAGAGCATTTTAAAACCCAAGAAATCAGTATTAGGCATCTGGGAGCCATTTTGGGCCAATGTCTTCTAACTCCCCTTAAAGAAAAAATACAGCGATCTGAGAAAAGACATAAATGCTCATTTTAAGGACCCCTGGTAGGTATTATCAGGCAGAATAAATAATTATCGCTGGGTTTTTATGGATATTCGGGACATTTTTTAACATTTCATTGCGCGTCGCCATTAAAAAAAATGAAACATAATGAACCTAATTTTTGTGGTTCTATTCGGTTCATTCCAATTTCATCACAATTTTCTTTTTTCATTTCGTTACATAACAAAATGAATAACAAATAACGGAATAATTTTTTTCATTTCGTACCCATCTCTACTCAGCACCATATATTTGCCCTCCTTTAGAACTTTGCAGGCACCCACCCACCCTCTCTTAGCGTAATGAGAATGAGGTTTCCTGGTCGCTTCGGGGCCGGATGGGAATTTTTGACCACCACCCTGATTGGCTGTAGGGCGGTGGTGTGTTTTTGCCCATCCTGTTCTCACTACAGAGTTTTAACTAGATTATTTACTTGGTCACAACAGCTGGTAGTGCAAGGTGGCTGTTTAAGGTGAGTTTCAGGATGCAGTCCCAGGAAGAGGATTGGGCAGCATTATAATTTAATAACATAGAGTTCAGGTTAAGCTTAATTAAATTAATAAGATTATAGCTTTATTAAAGTAGGCTATGGCTGCCTTGGGGGGATATAATCTCCCAATTTCGGAAAATGAGCAGAAAGGAAAGTAGCAAATTTTCAGGTAATTCACCTGTATAATTTGGCCCTGATATCAGTTGCCTTACTTGCAATATGGCAGGCCCCCTCGATTTATTGAAAGAATTAAATAAAGTTGTGGCCCATGTTAAACTCCAACAGCTTGTGTTGGCTCTTTATTTCGGGTCTGGGGGTGCAAAGGAAATACTCTTAAAAATAAAGAATGAAACCATGGTATGACCATTGCTGATGAAGTGTGCCACCTCTGAGAGGCAGTCAGGGAGTGGTGTCACCCCTTAGTCCTCCTGAAGAATACCAATGAAATTGTTTTCTGCCCCTTAACTCAGTAATTTCCGTATTTGACTGTGGGAGCCAGAGGTTGGGAGCTTGATTCCCCACTGGGCCTCCTCCGAGTAGAGCCAGCCTGTGTGGCTTTGGGCAAGCTGCCCAGTCCCTAGGCACCCAAGGAAGAAGGGAACAGTAAACCACTTCTGAGTACAGTAGCATCTGCTGCAGGTTATCCTTCAAGGAAAAACAGACGGGAAGCATGGCCCAGGGTCGCAGAAGAACTTTCTGGAAAGAATTTAAGCCAATACAGTGGTACCTTTGATAACGAATTTAATTCGTTCTCAGAGGCAATTTGTTATCCAAAAAATTTGTTATCCGAAACATGGTTTCCCATTGAAATGAATGGGGAACCAATTAATCTGTTCCAGAGGTCCGAAAAAGGGCAAAAAAGCTGGGTGGGGGTGTTTCCAGACCTCTTTATAAAGTGCACTTCAAAGGCCTGCCATGCTGGAACACCCTCCAGAACATCCCCCTGCAGTGCAATGCAAGCATGGACAAGAGAAACCAGCAAGACTACCCCAGCTTGTTCCCACCCAAAGTGCAACGGGGGGAAATGCAAACAAACAAACATAAGCAGGAAGAAAAATCCAGCCCATTTTTGCCTGTAGAGCAATGAAAAAATACTGCAAACACGGAGAAATGAAACCAGCAAGACTACCCCAGCCTCTTCCAGCCAAAAATGCAAAGAAAAGCAGTGCAAAGATTAATAAAAGCTAGCTCCCTATCTTACCAAGTTTGAAAGGTCCAAATCCCATCAGCAAAACATGTCCAGAATGGCTCCAAAACACCATGGAAAATGCTCTAATTCCTTTCACCCCTCCACAAACTATGCATTTTGCAAGGCATTATGAAACATTCCTATCCAAAGCAGCCCTATAGCTGGAAATTTTCATTTGTTATCCGCACAATTTGTTATCCGAGGCATTCTTTATCCGAGGTATTACTGTATTTTGCAGTGAGCAATGCTTCTCTTTTTAGAATAGCTTTGGATAAAAACCAGTTCATGCTACTTGATTGGACATCGCACTTGAAGAAGAATAATCAAGTCAGTTTCCTAGGGTGACCCCAACATATTTTCCGAAGTATCTGAGATATTTAATGAACATTTTAATCAGTGCCATCACCCAGTGAACTTCCAAAGCCAAGCAAGGGTTTAAACTTAGGTCTCACGAATTCTATTCTTCTGACATTCTCTTCAGTACACTACAAATTCATCTAAACAACTGCCCCCCAAAAAACTTTCTTTTTCAGTTTTGAGAAACCCTGACACCTCTTTTTTCATTAGACACATCAAATATGTTGTGAAACACAGCATGGGAATCCTTTGAAATTTCAGTTTATAATATTTAAAAGAAGCACAAAAATGGAGGAGATGATGGTTTTAAAAGAAAAACTAGCACACACTCTTTTTCTTGTTAGATAAAACTGACTGGGGGGATTATTTACCTACCAAAATAGAAAAATACTGAACAAAGTCAGTGGTTTAGGTCTCTGGCTATGGAGCCAGATGTGAGGCATTTGATATCCCACTGTGCCTCCTTGACAGGGGGGACATGATAATTTTTCCAGCTGTGTAGTTCCAAGGTTATTATTATTTTTACTAATGTAAAGGATTGTGCAGTATCACACAGACTCTCACCCTCCTCTTCAGAGTCCTTGCGAGGCATACCTTCTAGTTTAGGAGTCCTTCCTTTCACTGCAGATGGGAAAAAGCACCTTAAAGTGCCTTCCTCACAGCTGTTTGAAAGTATGAGTCACTTCCCGTGGAGTATGGGAACTGCGGATAAATAGTTACATAAGCCTGCTGAGATATGTTCACAGAGAAAATTGTCCCACAGATGCCTGAAGAGCCTTTCCTAGCACATCGCTATTGAGCGCCAATAAAAATCAAAGCCATTGCACGGAGGTAACTCCGCGTTTAGTCAACGGAGTCCCAAGGCCTTTATGGAAACATTTACTTAAGCACCTTCAAGCATAAAATATGAATTATTTACCTGGTGGACCGTGAGAGCCTCAAAGGAGCGCTATCTGCCATCGTCCCGATGCCTTTTTCAGGCATATCCAGAGAAAGGAAACAGTGGCTTTTGATACTATAATCCTGCAGATGCATACTTAAGTTATACTTCAAAGGGAACATTTCCAGCTATTTCAGCCTCCTCCTATAAATACAGAAGCACATTAGACATGTATGTTTTGAAGTATAGCTTGGGTCTGAATTTTGGTTGAAATTTCCATATCCGGCCCTCTCGAAGGGGAGAGAGCATGAAAAGAGAAGTAATATTCTAAGGTCTCAAATCTTCAGACATATTTCTGGCAAAAAAGATGCATTTTTTCTCTTATATCTCTCATACGGTTAAGAAGCTGAAAATTTGTTTCCATGTTTGAAATGCCTATACAGTAATGTCTTAGTTTACAAGCATAATTCATTCCGGAAATATGTTTGTAAACCGAAGCACTCAGATATCAAAGCAAACGTCCCCATAAGAAATAATGGAAACTCAGATGATTTGTTCTGGGGCCCCATATACTACATACTGTACACACAAAATGACAAAAGCTCACAAAAGAAGTTGGCTAGACGTCCACATTCACACCATGGTTCAGGTACACAGCGGTGGAATCTGCTGTGCTTGGAACGAACAACAGGATATTATTCTGTGTTTTTGATGTGACAACAATAAAATGCAACTTGTAGCCCTATACAGTTAACTAGCTGCTCCATGACTAGAAATGGTTTGAAAAATAAGAAAGGATGTTGAAAACAAATTAAATGGTGCAGTGGTTAAATGACTGTGCTGCAGCTAAAACTGTGCTTCATGACTAGAGATGGGTACCTAACAAAAATGAAACGTTTTCTCATTTTTTTAGCTAATGGAACAAAATGAAATGAAACAAATTGGGGAAGCAGCATTTTGTTACAAATGAAATGAAACACCATTTCTCCCTCTAGAACGAAATGATTCATTCAAGAGGAAATGACAGGGGTACCTTCAGAAAGTGATTGTAACCTACCCCATGAAATTTGGAAAGGTATGGGATTCAGGGAGCTAAGTTATAAAGCTCACCCACTGAAATCTGAAAAGATTTGGGGGTAAGGGGACTTAGTTATGAAGCTCTAAAGAGGCTGGTGGTAGTTAATTGGCAAAGTGTGCTGGGAGAGTGGAGGCAAATCAGGAGTTTAGTCTATGGTATTAACTCCCTAATTGCCTCCACGCTCCCAACACACACTGCCAATTTACTACCCCCAGCCCCTTTAGAGCTTCATAACTGTCCCCTTAAACCCAAATCTTTCCAGATTTCAGGGGGTTCCCTAAAATCCACCAACACACACCCCAACCTGTCAAAAAGCCCCAGCTGATAAGCAGGGAAGGGGTGAAAGGCAGAATGGAGCAGGTTTCCCCCTCTACTGCTCTGTTCTTCATTCAGCTCAGATCTATAGGTTCTTCCAACCTATAATAAGAACTATATACTGAACCCAAGCCATTGATGAGCCATATATTTGACAAATATTTTGCTTCACTTAGATTTGTCACTTAGGGGATCAATTTAAAGGCTCTGAAGTAATTAACCCCAAACCTCTGCCTAACAATAGGACTCACCGACTATGACCATGTGTCTTTGTCATTTTGGCTCAGTGTAGTCACTAATATAATGTAGAAAAATTTACAGTTATGCAGTGTGCTGACAGGTATCCTAACATATCCAGATGTCCTTCATGAATAGAATAGAAAAGAACTGAGATTTCAACAACAATTACTACTACTACTACTACTACTACTACTACTACTACTACTACTACTACTACTACTACTACTACTACTACTACTACTACTACTACAGAATATGGGAGAAAGTCAAACTGATAGACTTGTTCGTGAGGCCTATTTAAATCAAATGGCTTTATAAAGTCCTATTTCAATCAAATGACTTTAGAAACCAGGAAGCAGGACTTGAAGCTATTCCCTCTCAGCCACTAGTATTCAAAAGACTCTAGCCACCAAGCGATGCGGTACATAAATAAACTTTGAGACTAGATTTTTCATGGATGTGATGAAACAGTATAAAAAACTACATGGATCCACTGTGAATTTGCACCCAGAAACTCAGGTTTCCCTCAGTGAATTCATTTAACTGAACACACAGGAAAAGGTGGGGGGATTGTCAATACCCCCTTGTTTGCTGCTTGTTAAGGCAGCTTCTGCTGTATCTGTCCAGATTTGCAGGTGGCAGGGCTACAGAAGAGGTATACTAACAAGCTTCAAATAACTACCGATTAGCAACTTCTTCCTCTGTGTATGCATGTACACCTACAACCCAGCGCAACCTTATTGCAGTGCTGGAGAAGAGAAGAACAGTGAACGGAAGATATTATTAGCAAAGATCAAAATTCTCCTTGTGTATCGGATGAAGACAGAGACAAACTGAGATGAACACGATATTGATGGGAAAATATCAGAATATTAACGGTAAAATATTTAGCAAGTACGGAAACATGAAAATGTCTTGTTTAAGATGAAAAGATAATTATTAAAGAACTAGGCTGATCTTTTGGGGAAAACCTTTGATATATGTAATATGGCAGGAGATAAGCAATGTATCTGTTTTTTCCTTTCTTTTAAAAATAAAAAATACATTAAAAATTCTCCTTGGTGGTTTGTTAAGACATTTGAGGGGAGTGAATCCCACATTTGTCCCTTGGTGTCCTGTTTCCCCACCCTGCCAACACTCCTGTGCATGTTCTTCTGCATTGGCTCAAACCATCGTGCTGCCTGTACTGATGGGAAGGCATTTGCTGCAAAAAAAAAAGAAGTCCTGAGTCCCCTTTGTAACCACCCTGAGTCCCCTTTGTGGGAATAGGGCGGTATACAAGTGTGAATAATAAATAAATAAATAAATAAATAAATAAATAAATAAATAAATAAATAAAAAATTAAATGGAGTATTAAAAACTAAAACCTCTGGTCCAATTCACTTTGACTTGTATGTCACACAATCAATGGAAGTTAACATGAATTGGGTCATCCCTATCTCAGAACATTTCCTGTATCATTCCCACCCACTCTGGGCACCAGATATCGTACTTGATGCAGCCAAAAGCAAGATATCTTGTGGCATCTTGAAGACAAGGTGTTTCCTCCATACGTTTTGTTACAATTCATCATAAAACATGCTAGTGTTTACTATGCCACAAAACTCCTTCTTGTCAAGATGACCATAACCATCCACTGATGTCTTAACTGGGTCTGTTCTCAGGAAGAACAGGAAGAATAGAGCATGCTGCTTCTCACAATGCCTTCCCCTGATCATGAGGAAGAATTTCTTGATGGTTAGAGCTGTTTGGCAGTGGAATATGCTGCCACGGAGGGTGGTGGAGTCTCCTTCTTTGGAGGCTTTTAAGCAGAGGCTGGATGGCCATCTGTCGGAAATACTGTGATGGGTGTTCCTGCATGGCAGGGAGTTGGACTGGATGGCCCTTGAGGTCTTTTCCAACTCTATGATTCTATGAAGAAAGGTTGCAAGTTCCTCCTCCCCCCCCCCAGACATGGAACCTGCCTCCCCCTCCTCTTTACAAATGTATCTGCTTGGTAGGAAATGGCACCTGCCCAACCTGCCAATTCGCAACACAACCCGTCATCCTTCCTCGCCAGTGAAGAAGTGACTGCCTTGTTGTTCTTCCACGTCGCTTCTCCTCTTTGCACCACACTCTTGCAAACTCCTCAGCAAATCATAAACAATGCATTTGGGGTCATCATGCTTGCCAGATTCCCTTATTTCCTCTTTTGTTTGGACTCAAATTGTCCTTTAGGGCTCAGCCTGTCTGCCCTGGGGGACAATCATAGACTTGTTTTCTTACAGATGTTCCACCAGCTTATTTGCTGAGAAAGGGGAAGCATCAAGAAAACCGGCTGAAGGTGCCACCTACTGGATCCAAAAAAGAGTAAAATATACAAAATAAATGCCCAAAAGAGCAACTTTCAGATAGTTGTGTACATTCATCCAGCTATAGTTTTTTAATCAGGCGTAAACTGATGGGTGTTTGCATTTTTACACCATTGTAATTAGATTAGTAACATGCCAGTAATTATATTCATGGAGACATATATATGCTATTGGAAGAAAAAAGAAATATTTTACCACTAGTATTGTCATCATCATCCCTTGCAACAACAATGCACTGTATCTAGCACTGTTTATATTAACGGTGCTTTATGGAATAATATAAAAGTGGAAAACAGCATCCTTATCTAAAGTTGACGTTGGGCGTTAGGGATTGTCTGACTTTGTAAGGATATATCACAATCCTCAGAGTTTCTCAACCAAAGCATTTGTCCCCTTCCTGGAATTATTTTCCTGATTCTTTTATCTTGAATTATCAGCTGCCACAATCTGTACTTGGTTTCTTATCACAGGAACCCACCACTTGATCTTCTTTCCCTTTTAAGAATTTTGTGGTTGCTTTTTTCATTCTCCCTGATACTCCTTTAGACATTATGTTGATCCAGAGCATCCTGTGTTAAGAATTAGGAATAATATTTTCCTTCTTGATTTCATCAGGGTTCTCCTAATCTCAGTTGCATTTCCCTCCTCTCCTGGTTTCTTCTCATATTGAAATGTATACACAGTGAAATGCATTCTATTTTTGCACATTTTCCATGGGCGCCAATTTATCTTGTCAAGTTATTTATCAAAGCATTTTCTGTCCATTGCCAAATGCAGAGTTGTGTGCATTTTTTAAACATTTTTGCTTTTCCATTTTAAAGTTGGCACAGCCTTTCCCATCCCCTCACACCTTATGTCTCTGAAACCTCTATAATCTCCCGCCAAAACTGGCAAATCCAACATTTTTGTTCCCTCCATTGCTGAAGCAAAGTGAGAGGATGAAAGAAAGAAATTAAGGTTTCCTCTTTCGAGGTTTTAGTTTTGTTTCAAGATGTTAATGTCAATATGTAGAAATTCAGACAAACGTGTATTCAGGGCTGGCACTTCCCTTAAGGCGAACTAGGCAGTTGCCTAGGGAGCCAAAATGGAGAGAGGACACTGGCCAGCCTGCTGCTCCCCCGCAGCCCCCCCCCGCCACTGGCCACCACCGTCCGTCCCCCCACCGCCCGCCAGCCACCCATCGCCATCTGCCCGATGCCCCGACGCCCATCACTGCCCACTCCCCGTGCCTGCCGCTATCCCCCGCCATCCCCCACCCACCGCCCCCGTCCCACCCCTGCCCCCACCCCCCACCCACCACCACCCTGCCCACATACCGCCCCTCGCCTAGGGTGCAAAAAAACCTAGCACCGGCCCTGCGTGTATTCTTCTAGCATACCTTACCCAAATGTTCCTCCTCCTGAAGAAGACTTCTATTTATTTACAGTGGAACCTTGACTTACGTCATTAATCCGTTCCAGTGGTCTAGACTTAAGTTAAACATGACTTAAGTCAAACAAATGTTTCCCATAGAAAGTAATGGGAAAGCGGATTAATCCGTTCCATAATCCGTTCAGTCCAGATCCAGATGATGAAAAAGACCCCCGAAAACAGCAATTTAACACAAATTTGACTGGGATAGGAGATTCCTTCTGGGGATGTAAATGAAATGTCTCTTCAAAGAGAGGAGGAGGCAGTGGAATTATAGTACACAAATTATACGCCTCCACTTTTTAATGTTCCTAGAAACAATGTTAAGTTTTACTGATTTTTAACCTGACGTTCCAAGTTCTGAACAACTCTATGCTTACCATTAGAGTCCCACAACTGTACAGCTCCCCAACTAAAATGCTTCCATTGTGGACCAGACTTCTTCAGCCAGATTTTTTACAAGACTGAGCCGACTGTCTAACCAGCGAGGCCAGCCCTGAGCTCCCGACCCTTCTTCTCCTCCAGCAGTAGCGGCGGCTTTGGTGAGGCTGAGGACCAGTTCCAGGTGCTCTGAGATGGTCTCGCCGAAGCCGCCGCTGCCGGAGGAGAGGAAGAAGGCAGGAGCAGTTGGGAGGTGGCAGCCGCGATGCTGGGTTGTGGCTGCCACCCGATTCCGGTGCCTTGCGCCGGGGCTCCGAGATGTAAGTCAAAGCCTGCGGCTCAAGTCAAACAGGCCCCTTCTTGCTGCAAGTCAAATATGATGCAAGTCAAGCAATATGTAAGTCAAGGTTCCACTGTATTTATTTTGAGTATTTTTACCCCGCCTTTCTCCTTGGAAAAGGACCCAAGGGGGCTTAGAGTAATGAGGGACAATATACAGTGTAATACAACTAAGACATGTTCAAGTTTAATAACGGGGAATTGAGGGGCATCTTACAGCATTAGAAGGCAACATTAAAGCTAAAAAAGAATGTGAGCAGTTAAGAAATGAGTACAAATATCCAGATATGTGGAGACCATCTCCATATGCTATCTCAATATGCAAATAGTAATAGACATTAGCCACTATATATGGCTGAGTGTTGCTGACTGGGTTAACCTGTGTGTCATTATGCTCCTCCCTCCCATGTATCCCTTCAATGAGAGGCAGAAGGCTTCAGTATTATCTTAAACTGAGGATTATTTTAGATTCTTACAGTTAATAAAAGCAATAACACTCAGAGACTACTCAAAAATGGCTTACCGTTCACTTCTTCTGGGAGCATCCTGGGATTGTGTAGCTTGCATACGAGGATGTATCTTTTCTGTCCACATATGGATGTATGTTAGAACTTTCTCAGTCTTAATTCTATTCCATATCTTCAAATCTCAACTACATTTTCTTCCTGGCTCAGATGCATGGTTGAGATTTCTGAGGAAGGAGCTATGTTGGGTTACGATCAGAGAGCGAGAAAAGATCACATCTGATCATAGCAGAAAAGGGCCATTCTGCTGTGCATGATTTCCTTTCAAGCTGCCTTTCTGTGCCTGCAAGAATTGCTCCAACCAAATATTGTCCAACCTGATGGACCCCCCCCAAAGGAAAAAAAAATCTAAGGTGGTGGCCACAGATCAGAGTTCACCATCTCCAGGACATGATGTGATTGCTGAGAAATAGTTCACACTGGACTGTGGCACAAATGATCCAAAGTGCAAGTTATCGCTCTATCTGATCTCACTCTTGATCTGTCTCAACATTTTGGCAAAATTGAAGGAGGAGGAAGAGGAGGGGGAGATGCTAGACACTGAGGCTTGTTAATTGAGTAATATATTTATTTCAGTGTGAGGTTTCACCTGCAGGAGTAGAATTTGAGGCACAAACGTTCACATTAAATTAAATCTGTCTTTCATGTTCCCAAATATTTGCCTCTCTCTCTCTCTCTCTCTCTCTCTCTCTCTCTCTCTCTCTCTCTCTCTCTCTCTCTCTCTCTCTCTCTCATATTTTGCCAGCATGCCATACTGAGATTTCTCAGGGTGTGCTTGGGGTGTTGTTGTTTTTCCTTCCAAATATAATCCGTACACATTTTGATGCATTTTTACTACTGGAGAACTCAATGAGTTAGATATCTGACTGTGAAGCCAGAGGTTGGGGATTCGATTCCTCACTTGCATCCCAGAATGGACAGCCTATGTGGCCTTGGGCAAGCTGTACAGTCCCAGGACACCCCCAGAGGAAGAAAATGGGAAACCACTTCTGAGTCTTCTCTGCCTGGATAGCCCAGTCAGAACTGACACGAGGGTATATTGATTATTATTTATTGCACATGGTAAATCAAGAGCTGAGGATTCAGAAGAAGGGAATGGAAAACCACTTCTGGGTGTTTTCTACTTAGAAAACCCTGAATAGAGCTGCCTTGACTCAGAATTGTCTAGATGGCACTCAATTATTGTTACACAACCTATTGCAAGTAATTATTTTACTTGTAACTAATTTTTTCCCAGGCTCTGCCCTGTGGTAGCAGAAATGTTAATCCAGTCCACACAGTATCCTGTCCGGGGTTAATAATGCAGTATCAGTTCACTCCTTTCTTAATACTGATTATTTTCAAGGTCTAGTAAATTCATCGTTAATGGCTGCATTAGGATACAGTGTCTCAAAATGTCGGACAGAGTTGCAGTGCTAAAGCAACGTCCCATAACCCTTTGTTTCAAAGCCACACCTCCCCTTTGATGCTTCCTCTAGTCTGCTTTTTTTAAAAAAAAAAACACATGCCCCTCAAACCTGCCTTCCCCAGTGACTAACAATAAATCAATAATCTGAAATGAGAAGTACCACGCAATTATCTTTTCAGTACTCCAAGTACTGCTCCTTTTCTTGTAGTTACTGTACGACCTAGAACAGTCTTACAATTTGGAATTAGAAGCACCACCCAGAGAAGAGAAAGCAAGAAATAATTTAACAGTGACACATGGAGAGAATTAAAAGGAGAGCGCTCCAAAACACAAAGATTCCCCCTGATCCCCAATTATTTGCTTTTCAGTATACTTTTTCCTGTGTTTGATCTCTCAAAGGGCCCAATCAAATCCTTTCACTTATGTTTCTGCTAAAACAAGATGAATCACAAACTGCTTTATTCATTTCCTAGTGAGGGGGGGGGACCCCTCGTAACTTAAATTTAACAGATGTATCATTTTGTACTGTCTTCGCAGGTATAGGAGGCCATGGAAGAAATGAGAGGTTGTGAAATGCCCATTGTTACTGAAAAGATATTGATTGACTGAAGCAGTTTGATGAATTATTAAGACACGGCTCATTACACCCTCATCATCAAGATCTATGGCAATATTACAATGCTTTTTTATTTATTATTTGCAGGGCAGAAAGGACCAGAGAGACGGTGGGATTCTGTAACTAATTTAAAGTAGGTGCATCAACCTTTATTTCAAAATTTATGAAGTTTGATGTTCATTTCATGTTATTCACACAAATAACTGAGCGTAGAGAATTTCAGTGGGAACCAGGCAGATATACTATAGATTATTGTCTTGGCCTAAAATCGTAAGAACATAAGAAGAGCCCTGCTGGATCAGGCCAAGGGCCCATCTAGTCCAGCTTCCTGTATCTCACAGTGGCCCCACCAGATGCCTTTGGGAGCACATGAAACCACTAGATACCTGTCTCCTGATACCACTTCCCTGTGGTATCAAAATGAAATAAAGGGATACAATTCCCCTTTATTTCATTTCAAGGTACTCTCTTGTTAGGCCTGGAGATAACATGTATCCCATCAGAGCTTGTAACTTACAATGGACTTTTCCTCCAGAAATCTGCCCAATCCCCTTTTAAAGACATCTAGGCCAGATAGCATCACCACATTCTGTGGCAAGGAGTTCCACAGACTAACAACTCTCTGGATAAAGAAATGTTTTACTTTTGTCTCTTCTCACTCTCCCAAGCCTCATTTTGATTGGGTGACCCCTGGTTCTGGTACTGTGTGAGAGGCAAAAGAATGTCCCTCTAGCCACTTTATCCATCCCCTGCATAATTTTGTACATCTCTCATTTCTGGGAGAAAAATGTCTTCTATTTTGGATATTCAGGCTGTGGTGGCAATCTTTGGCATAGCCAAAACACAACCACAACCTAAGAGGGAAGGCAATGAAATTCAACAAAATACTTGGAACCATCCGTTACTGCCCTCCAGGGCAGTGTTGGCGAACCCATGGCACGGGCGCCAAAGGTGGCATTCGGGGCCCTTTCTGTGGGTACCCGCCATTGCCCCCTCACAGCCACCTGTATTCAGGTTAAATTACTGTATTGGCACTTTGCGAAAAACTAGTGGGTTTTGAATAGCGGTTTGGGCACCGTGTCTCTAAAAGGTTTGCCATCACTGCTCTAGGGCAAAGAAAACAAGACAAGACAAGACAAAAATACAAGATTTCATTGCTTGTGAAATCAAAATGTTTTGCTACACATCCAAGCAGCATTGTCAGTCTAAGGAAAGTTAGTGGCGAGGCCTGCATTTTACAATTCCCCTTTATTTCACATCACCCATGGGTCAGGGAAGGCATTCATGTGTGTATTGAAAACCCCTCTCAAAACAGGAGGTGGAGGACTCAGGGACAATCTGTCTGCCACTTATGCTGCCCTGTCATCAATCCCCATACAAATCAGAAGCACTTCATACCTACACCAGCAAGGCCACAGCTAGAGACCCCAACTTAATGGGTGTTGGGAAGGTTTGCATATGTGGAACTTTTACGCACACCACCATCCACATAACGAGCATATTCAGACCAGGGTGATGTGAAATCAATGTGAACTATAAACTGGAGGCCTCAGACTGATGAAGCTGCATGGATGAGTAGCGAAACGTTTTGATCACACACAAAGTTCAGTTGTCATGACCCAATCTCCAGATTCATAATGGTAGTCCTTTCAGTAGAAAATGTAGTAGCATTCCTGCAGCATCCCCAGGTCCCAACTTCTACATCTGCATTTCATTCTGCCTACAGACTCTACCCAAGTAAGCAATGACGCATGCAATCATATTTCATCTAAGGATGTGCCTTCAGATTCTGAAATATTTTGAATTCAAAAAGCAAAAGCAAAGCATGCTGCTTCTATACTGCCCCAGAGCACTTACAGCACTCTTGCAAGTAATTGTTCAGGCTACACATTGCCCCCCCTTCCCCAACAAGCTGGGTACACATTTTACCGACCTCAGAAGGATGGAAGGCTGAGTGAACCTTGAGTCTGCTACCTGGAATTGAACACCAGGTCATGAGCACAGTTACAGCTGCCTTACAGCAGTTTAACCACTGCATCTCAAGGCAAATAATGAAATATTTGGATAATTCTGAATATTTATTTATTTATTTATTTATTTTAAGGCTTATCTGAATCCAAATTTGATACCTCCAGAAACTGTAATAATAATTCTTAGTATTTAGAACCCCATTTACTCATATAGATTCGGAAACAAGGACTAGGTTTTGGGTTGTTAGAGGAAGAATTGAAAGTAGAACATACTTCTTGGGTATCCTGAATATGTCTGTGAAGATTCTCAGTCATCCAGGTGAGTTTATCTAAAAGTTGAGTCATGGCTACTGGACTTCTTTTTCTTGAGGGATTGAAACGTTTTGCTGCTGATCCAAAGTGACTGATGACGCTGGTTGGATGAGCAGCGAAACGTTTCTTCTATCTCTCAAGAAACAAGTGTCCTGATTTCTTGGGAAATTAGAGTTTACTTCCCTAGGTATATCTGGAACCTCCATTTGAAGGACAAAGGGCACTCTTTCAAAGATGAGGATGTACACATATTAGACAAAGAAGAGAGGTGGTTTGAGAGAGGAGTAAGGGAAGCCATTCATGTGAGCATTGAAACCCCCTCCCTCAACAGAGGTGTCGGCCTCAGGCATAGTCTATCTGCTACTTATCAGGGTGTGCTTTCCAAAGTACCCAGACAAATCAAAAAGCCTTCACCAACAAGGCCATAGCTAAAGACCCATTCTTGATAGGTTTCAGCACCTTAGGCCATTGAATAACTCACCCCGCTAAAAGCCAAACCTCTCAAAATTTGGGGGCTTATAAGGAAGAGCTTGAGGAAGCTACCCTGTGATTGTGGTGCCGATATATGGCCGTAATCCATAATTTTGAGTACATAATTTTTGTTATGTTTATATACTCAAAAATATGGATTGCAGCCATGTATCAGCACCAAAATCACAGGGGAGTTTCTTTGTGCTATTTTCTGTAAGCCTGCAAAATTTGGAGAGGTATGGATTTCAGGGGCTGAGTTATTAAACTCCAAAGGGTGTACCCCAAGGAGAAATGCATTCAACTATAAAGACCCCCCCCCCGGGCTGGGGATGCTATTAGTGGCTTCACGACTCAATGAGAATGATTTACTGCTAGGGGGCTTCTTTTGGAGTTTAATAACTCATTCCCCCTGAACCTGAAACCTCTCCAAATTTCCAGTAATGCAAAAGATTCCTCTTTAGAAGACAGAATCGCAATTTGTTGACATGACATGATCATTTTTTATTTTTATTTTATTTTATTTTATTTTGTCAAATAAAGCTCACCATCCACTATGAAAAACCTGTGACAGAGATTAAGTAAGGGATATAGTTGCTAGTTGGATGCATTTTTTTGCAGCTAGGTTGGGCAAGCACAAATGCATTGTGTCCCATGATTGATCAGCCCCACTTATAACTCAAGGTCTACACTTTATTTTTACCAAACATACAACCTACTTCATTTCAAATTCTGATATACCAAATGAAATTTCCAGTGTTGATTTTTATCTTTCCCTGCTTTGATTTTCACCGCCCTTTGTATTTTTGGTTGTATCAGTAAAATCCATCAACACACATAATAGAAGCCAGCCCCTCTCATTAAGGATGCCAGGTTTAAATGATTATGCCCTGTATAGATTGGCTTGTATTTTTCCAAGCTAATTCACATTTAATAGTTTTTATCACTCTTCTGTAACCTTTGTAGTTCTTTTTCAACGATTTAGTTGACAAAGGATGACACCTCACAATTTACCATCATCCGTGAATTCAATTAACATGCCTGGCATTTTTACACTGCAAATGCAGTTAGTAACTCAAAACTGAACTCATAGCTTTTGGTCCATGTTCCTCTGAGGGCAGTAAGGAACCAAATTTATCAAGTTATTGTACCTGGAAGGTAAAGCCTGCTGTTCATTTCCATGAGGCTTGCTTGAAGCTACTAGGATTCCACCCCTTTTGCTATGGGTATTCGCAGCAGTACTTTCATCATCATCATCATCATCATCATCATCATCATCATCACCACCACCACCACCACCATCATCATCATCATTAATCTTCTCCCTGTTCCAGTGGAGTGCACAACGATCAAGGCAATCAGGCATGCCAGGTGGAGGAAACTGGAATTTGTAGTCTCCCATGAAGCAACTTTTCCAAGCTTTACTGGGGAGAAGAATAAGATGATGCTTTTTCCACTTCCATAGATCAAAGCCAGAGAGGTCGGCACTTGAATCACTTTCACGACTGCCATTGGGACAATACAACAATAGTTGTTGGCCGCCATGTCAGTTCTGAGTTATGGCAAAGTCCTCCAGGGTTTTCTGGGTACTGAGCACTCAGATGTATCTTGCCAATCTATCTTCTGGGGATGCTTTGGGATTGTGCAGCTTTCTGAAAGTTGTACAAGTTGGCTTGAATCCACGGAGACACACAATGGGCCATCAAATTTCACACTTCTAGTTAGATACCCACCTCACTAGCCTAATTACCCCTAGCTGCAAAAGGCAGGAAAGATTAATCATTCTAGATAAGGCTACCACCACATACAATTCTGCTTTCTAATACATAGCTGACAAAAGAAAATATTTTTTCACCCAGCGCGTTGTAAGTCTATGGAACTCCCTGCCACAGGATGTGGTGATGGCATCTGGCCTGGATGCCTTCAAAAGGGGATTGGACAGATTCCTAGAGGAAAAGTCCATCACGGATTACAAACCATGATGGAGATGTGTAATCTCTAGGCTTTAAACCAGGGTACTTCAAGGGCCAGATGCAGGGGAGTGGTATCAGGAGACAGATATCTAGTCTCATGCGCTCCCAAACGCATCTGGTGGGGCCGCTGTGAGATACAGGAAGCTGGACTAGATGGGCCTTTGGCCTGATCCAGCATGGCTCTTCTTATGTTCTTATGTTCTTATGTTCTTATAGCTGCTGCTTCTAAGCCTCCACCACATGTCAGTTGCCTGGCTCTGTTGAATCATGGAGGAAGCACGGACTTGAGCCATCTGGTTTGCTTTCACTGAAGATGCCAGGCATTAAACCAAAGGTGCTCTGCATATAAGCCATGTGTTCTACTATAAACATCCCCTTCCCCTCTTGTGTTTAATGGCTTTATTTTATTTATTTTATTTTATTTTTATTTTTACAGCTTATATGCCGCCCACTACCCAAAGGTCTCTGGGCGGCTTACAACAAGGAATTAAAACAGTTAAGACATAAAATATCAATAAATAATTAAAACATCAGCAAAACCTTATACTAAAATCATCACTAAAATTGCCATCAAAGGACCCCAGTCTATGTTGTATCAATTAAAAAACTTCTGGAACAGGAAGGTTTTTACCTGGCGCCGAAATGTCATCAATGTTGGCGCCAGGCGGATCTCACTTGGGAGGGCATTCCATAACTTGGGGGCAGCTGCCGAGAAGGCCCTTTGTCTACAAGCCATCCCTCTCACCTCCTTGAGGGATGGCTCTTTCAAGAGGGCCCCCTGGCTAGATCTTAATTGCCGGGTAGGTTCATATGGAAGGAGGCGGTCCTTCAGGTATCTAGGTCCCAAGCCGTTTAGGGCTTTATATGTCAAGACAAGCACTTTGAATTGGGCTCGGGCAGCAACTGGTAACCAATGCAGGTTATGTAGAATCGGCGTGATGTGATCTCTGGCGGCCCCACCACTCACCAGCCGCGCGCCACGATTCTGAACCAGTTGCAATCGCGGACCGTCTTCAAAGGCAGCCCCACGTAGAGCGCATTGCAGTAATCAATACGGGATGTTACCAGCGCATGCGTAACTGTCATGAGGCTCTGCTCGTCTAGGTAGGGGCGGAGCTGGTATATTTTCCGCAGCTGAAGGAAGGCGCCCCTGGCCACCGAATCCACCTGGGCTTCCAGAGTTAGACCAGGGTCCAGAAGCACCCCCAAGCTGCGGACCCTGTCCCTTAGGGGGAGTGCAACCCCGTCCAAGACAGGGAAGTGGCCCTCTAACCTGTCCGGCGAAGCACCCACTAACAGCACTTCCGTCTTGTCTGGATTGAGTTTCAATTTATTAACCCTCATCCAGTCCATTATCTGGCTCAGACACGAGTTCAGGACAGAAACTGCCTCACCTGGATTGGTGGAGAATGAGAGGTAGAGCTGAGTATCGTCAGCATATTGCTGACTCCTCAGCCCAAACCTCCTGATGACCTCTCCCAGTGGTTCCATGTAGATGTTAAACAGCATGGGAGACAGTATTGAGCCCTGAGGAACCCCATGACGTAAACGCCACGGGGCGGAGCAACTGTCCCCCAGCACCACCTTCTGGACACGGTCAGCCAGGAAGGAGCAGAACCACTGCAAAACAGTGCCTCCAACTCCCAACCTGGCCAGCCTATCCAGAAGGACACCATGGTCGATGGTGTCGAAAGCCGCTGAGAGGTCCAGGAGTATCAACAGGGTTGCACTCCCCTGTCTCTCTCCGGCAAAGGTCATCGTACAGGGCGACCAAGGCAGTCTCTGTTCCAAAACCCAGCCTGAAACCAGATTGAAATGGATCCAGAAAATCCGTTTCATCCAGCAGCGCCTGGAGCTGTCCGGCCACCACCCGCTCCAACACCTTGCCCAAATAAGGGAGGTTCGCTACTGGCCGGTAGTTACCCACCAGCCCTGGGTCCAGGTTGGTTTTTTTTAGGAGTGGCCTAATTACTGCCTCCTTTAAGGCAGCAGGGACCACTCCCTCTCTTAATGAGGCATTTACAGCTTCCTGGACCCAGGTGCGAACCCCCCTGGCAGATCTTTCAATTAGCCAGGAAGGGCAAGGGTCGAGCAGAGTGGTGGTAGAACGGACAGATCCAAGCACCCTGTCCACATCCTCGGGTCTCAATAATTGAAACTCATCCAATTTGGCTGCATTGAGAAATGTCTGCTGTTCAAACATAGGTTATGTCCTTCCTGGTTTGTCATCTGAGTTAGGGCTTATATTTGGAATAAATATATATTGCTTTAACACTTGGGGGTTATCTTTTCTTTATTTTAGACTATTAATGGATGTCCTCTTCTTATCCATACCATTCCTAGCCGGTAAAACATGAAGATGAAAAGATATGGAACATGAGGAAGAAAAGTGTGTTAGCAGTAAAGGTTGAATGAATGAGAATCCCAAGACCAAACCAAGGAACATAGAACTTTACCAGGGCACTTCCAGATAAAGCATTTGTTTTATCTCTGCCACTAGCTACTGGAGGAGAACAGGATTTATTAGACATTTAGAGAACTTTTGCACTTCTTTTCAAGAAATCTCTAAGAAATATGCTTTTCAGCGACAGGCCTTCCTTCCTTCCTTCCTTCCTTCCTTCCTTCCTTCCTTCCTTCCTTCCTTCCTTCCTTCCTTCTTTTGAGGGCTGATTAAAAGCTTCCATTGTCCCCAGAGTTTCAAAGTGGAGTGCCTTCATGCTAAACTCAATGTTCTTGATTTTGGAAAAATATCATAATATTTCGGCTGGGTTGCCAGATAGAACAATCTGCTCAGGCTACATTAGTGTTTCTCTATTTGGACCTCTATGCTTGCACTTCGATTTCCAACATTCATTACCACAGCCCATAGAAGCTGGAGCATTCGGAATTTGAACTTAAAACAACCAAAGGTTGAGGACCAGTAAGGTATACAGGACCATGAAGCCCAGTCCATTTATCCTGATGGTCCAGGAAGGATTATCCTAAAATACTGAGGGAGAAAGAAGACATAAATTTGAGGAAAATGAACTGAAGTAGCTCTCGAATAAGAAATCAATGCCAGTGGCTTAGTTTGAAAAGGTCAAATTACTCCATGAAATGCTTTGTTATAGTTTAAGAGTAAGAAGACCAGGTTGAAATTCCCACTCCCTAATGGGTAAGTACCTCTCAGCATGATAGACAGCAGTGCTTCTTGGACTATGGTAATGCAGCTGTTCTTGGATTGCAGTTCCCAGAAGCCTTCATCACCAGCTATGTGAACTAAGAGTTCTGGGAATGGTAGTCTATGATGGATGCAAGCCTGGGAAACACTGATTTACAGGAATAGAAATGGGACGGAGAACCAGGTAGTCTCCCTTTGGCCAGCAGGTAGAAAATAGTACCTCATTTAGTTCTTCTTCTTCTTCTTCTTCTTCTTCTTCTTCTTCTTCTTCTTCTTCTTCTTCTCCTCCTCCTCCTCCTCCTCCTCCTCCTCCTCCTCCTCCTCCTCCTCCTCTTCAGCACTACTTCCCAGCTGGATATTTCTCCATTTCCATAGTCTGTGCAATGAGGCAGCAGCTATTTTTTTAAGAACTGCATTTACAAAATTATGCAAAACTCAGTCTTGGAACTGCACCAATTCTGGCTAAAAATCAATAAATTGCAAATGCCTTCTCATGAGGAGGAATGGGGGAAATTGGGGTGTCTGTTTTCATGCATGGTGGTGAATCCAGTCACAACTGACATCCAGGAGTGAAGAAGGAGATGCTGCCTTGTCCTTTTCTTCAGGAAGCAAAATAATTTGGGACATCGCTTCCACCCATTACATACAGTACATCTGGATTTGATTTCTTGTGCTCAGCCCAATTTTCCATGCCCTGGTCTCTCTCAGATGACATTTAATCACTGGAAGAAAAAGAAGACAGGAATGGAGTGAATGTGTATTCACTACCTCTCTTAATGTGAGAGGCATCCATGCATTATGTTACCTCTCCATCCATCTAAATGATGAATCTTATGCCCTTCGAAGAGAAGGGCTTCCATTGAAATTAGTGCCATAACAGAAGTTATGTTCTTAATGGGAGCCTTCCCAGGACCGCAGCAGTAAACTTTTGAAAATTCTGTCATCTGCTAGCATATGGCGGAAGAGAAAATGCAAGAACAGGAAGTCAGATGCATCAAGGGCCCATTAAGAATCAATATGGTTCTCTCCATGGTACACCTTTGATTTGATTTTTGTTCAGTTTTCAATGGGGATTGTTGTTTTTTTTTGTTGTTGTTGTTGATGATGATGATTATGTCATTGTTGTCATCATCATTCCTGCACATCTACCAAGTTGCACTAAATAAAAGATGTCCTGCTAGAAACACAGCCTTCTGATTCCATCCCGCCATAAGTATAGTGTTAATTTTAATCATCATGGGCAGTCATGTGACACAAGAAGAGTGTGCCTGGAGGATGGATGGAATGCTATTATTTCCTGCCAGCTTACTGGCTTATCGACTGGGGTGTGGTAGCTCATTGGGCTAGAGTGCTGAAGCTGTTGGCTACAAAGTCAGCAGGTCGATGGTTTGAATCCCAGGTGCCACTCAGTGGAGCGAGCTCCCACTGTTAACCCAGGCTCCTGACAAGCTAGCATGTAAATGCAAGTAAATAAATAGATACTGCTGTAAAAAGTGGGAAGGTTAACAGTGTGCCATGCACCGAAATGTGTTCAGCCATGCTGGCCACATGGTCATGGACTTGCACAATACTGGCTCTTTGGCTTTAAAAAGTTGGTGAGCAGTGTTTTTGGTTCCTTGGATCACCTACAGTAGAATGTATGGACATAGCAACTTCAGGATTTATATATTAAAAATGATCCTCCACATTATTTAGGATGCTGGGTTTCTTCCTGGACAAGCTCCACCTCAAAAGGCATGTGTGTCAGCTGAAATGGGTGTTTATATTTTGTATTTTTAAAAACTCATTATTTTTAAACAAAGTGAGGGTTGGTTTTGTTGTTCTATCCAGTCTGTGAAGATTCTTAGTCATCCAGCTCCATAGCTATAAAACGGAGGACTTGCAACTAGCTTTTTCAGACTGATGAAGCTGTTTGGATGAGCAGTGAAATGTTTCAATCTCTCAGGAAAAAGAAGTCCAGTTGCCATGACTCAACTTCCAGATTATCTATCCAGTGTAGTACAGCTTCGTTTTTCTAACACAGGACAGCTTTATGTCCATGTCTTTAGAACTGAGGCAGCAGTTATCCTAGGGTTGTTGGGTTTTTGTTTGTTTTATATTTAGTTGCATTTAGAATATACCTAGAAAAAGGCTTAAATTCACCCTCATCAAGGCAGATTAGAAGCATGCACAGAATGATTTCTAGGATCTTTGAACCATGTTAGGATTAAGAGACAGATGATTAGGGGGACTTTATGTTGCCTGAAGCATCTAAGAATGATTACAGAGAATTCTGATTCCTTCCCTCCATTCATACAACTGGATACAATCTAGAGATAACTGGAATATGGTGTTTTCTGATTCTTGACACTATGGCTCAGTGAAAAACAGAATGAGACAGTTCTTTCAGAGCATTACTTGAATCTGGACAAAAAGTACCCCAATGCATTTATTGAAATACGTTTAAATTTCTGTGACAGTGTTTGCCCCAGTTTTAAGGAGGGGGGGACCTGTACAATTCTCCACTGTGTCTCCTGTGAGTAGAGCCAAGCTGTGTGAACTTGGGCAAACTGCACGGTCCCAGGGCACCCTCAGGGGGGGAAAAGGAATTGGAAACCACTTCTAAGTACTCCCTACTTAGAAAATCTTGAAAGGGGTCACGATCAGTCAATATTGGCTTGATGGCACATGATTATTATTAATCATGATGATTAACTTATTCTACAAATTTCCACAAGGTAATTGTAGTACAATTAATTCTGGATCCATCCCATTATGATGAACAACCACTAAGGTTCAAAGAACGTTTTTTCCCAAAGATGAAATCTGAGGGCTGCTGCCTTATGAGATATTTTTGCAATCCCCGTTTTCATACCCCAGACTTTTTTTAATTATAAGCCTCATTGGTTTTAAAACTAAGCTAGCAACATTTATGAGTTCTCTCTCTCTCTCTCTCTCTCTCTCTCTCTCTCTCTCTCTCTCTCTCTCTCTCTCTCTCTCTCTCTCTCTCTCTCTCTCTCTCTCTCTCTCTCTGTGTGTGTGTGTGTGTGTGTGTGTGTGTGTGTGTGTGTGTGTGTGTGTGTGTGTGTGTGTGTGTGTGAGTGAGTGAGAGAGAGAGAGAGAGAGAGAGAGAGAGAGAATCTAACCTCATCTCAGCAGTGTCCTTTAGGAGTGGAGATGAAGCACACAAAAAACAAGTATTGCAACAAAACAAAACAAAATCTGCAAGCACAGCACAGCAACTTGATAACACCATAAATCAAACCATGGGAAGAATGAGAAAGACATGTGTTCTTGTGAAGGTTAGAGCTGGCAAAAAGCTTATTTTAAACAGCCATATGGAAGAAGTGTCTTCTGAAGATTCTCCCTGGTTTGAGCAGGCCTCTTAATCCTTTTCCTCCTGTAGTGTGGGTACCAAGTAACATGGTACAAAAGGGCTCCATAGTGGATGCCCTTGTGTCCAACAGAGCCCTCTGAAGCATGGCTTTTGATCTATAGTAGCTTTTGGAAGAAAAATCAAACAAGACAATAAGCATCTCTGCGGCAATAAGGAAATCCATTCATTTTGAGATGTGTGTGTTCAGCTTACATACTGCCACATGTTGCTTAAAGCACTTTCTGGGCGGTTTACAATTTATTTATGCAGATTACACATTGCCACCCTCAGCGAGCTGAGTATTTATTTATTTATTTATTTATTTATTTATTTATTTATTTATTTATTTATTTATTTATTTTAGAGTATTTTTACCCCACCTTTCTCCTTGGAAAAGGACCCAAGGCAGTTTACAGTAATGAGGGGGAATATACAGTCAAGTACAATTAAGATATGTTCAAGTATTGAGAAGAGGAAATTGAGGGATATCTGACTTACAGCATTAATAGACACATTACATTGAAGCTACAAGAGAACGCGTTCAGTTAAAAGGAGAGTAAAGTCCCATGTAAAGTTACAGGAGAACACATGCAGTTAAAGGGAGAGTAAAGTTCCATGTAAAGTTATGAGTGATGGAAACTAACATTGAAAACATAGTGTCAATGTAATCACATAATATTATAAGTAGTTATAAACACAAAGTCTATGTGATCCTATAGATTCATATAAAAGACACATCATAGGTAGTCCATCATTCAGGGAAAGCTTGCCTGAAGAGAAAGCTTGCCTGTTTCCAGAAAAACAGCAGAGATGAGGCAGTTCTGGCCTCTAGTGAGAGGGAGTTCCAGAGTCTTGGTGCAGCAGCCAGGAAGGGCCTTTCATGTGTTCCCATTAGAGATGGGCACGAAACGAACAATTTTTCATTTCCATTTTTGTTTTTTCATTTCATTACGCAATGAAACGACAAACGAATTTTGTCTCTAAAATGAAATGAAATGAACAGAAACACTGGAAAATTTGTCGTGTGTTTCGTTTTCGTTATGGCAATACAGTGAACTGCTTTAAATGCTAAAAAAATCACAAAAATTGAAATAAATGGTAATGAAATGGTAATGAAACAAACAAAAACGAAAACAATTTTTGCAAAAATTCACAAAAACGGAAACAAACTGAAACGGACCCCCTAAATGACAAACGACAAATGAAACACCATTTTTTTTATTTGTGCCCATCTCTAGTTCCCATAAGACGTGCCTGTGAGGGTGGTGGGATAGAGAGAAGGGCCTCTCCTGATGACCTTAACATCCAATTTGGTTCATACTGTGAAATTCAATCTTTGTGGTAGCTAGGACCCATGTTGTACAGTGCTTTGTAGGTCAAGGTCAGCACCTTGAATTGTGCCCAATAGCTGATTGTCAGCCAGTGGAGCTGCTTAAATAGGGGTGTAATGTGGTCACTGTACCTTGCCCCTGTCAGCAATCTGGCTGCTGCATTTTGAACCCATTTAAGTTTCCTGAGACTTTTCATCGGTAGCCCCACATAGAGCACATTACAGTAGTCTAGCCGGGACGTCACTAGGGCATGTGCCACCATGCCCAGAGATGGTGGCAGAGAGTGCTTTAAGCACTATGGGACAGAATATAAGCAGCATGCTTTGCTCTTGTTTTTACTCCAGAAAGGGTAGATCAAACCACATTGAACTGAATTCAGAAGAGATGGGGATGAAATGAACTACAAATTTTTTAAAAAAGATCCCACAGATTAGACCATTTCATGGATCATTTCAGGGGAAATATGTCTGCCCAGAATGAAACAAACAGCAAGCTATTCAGTGTTGGTGATTTTACATGACATGGTTCGTGCTGCCAAAGAGCACTTTGCCAGGGGAACCTGCCTTGTGGGAATACCAAGCGGGACAGCAAAGCGGGACGAGAGGGACGTGAAGTAACGGCCTTTGTTCTTTATTCCTTTTGCTTGCTAATTAATTGTCTGCCTGGTGTCCCTCTTGCCTGGCTTTGAAGTTTGGTTTGTTTTATTGGTATTTAATGGAGGAGGGTAAGGAGGTGGTGATCATCTGGGGTGGGTGGGCACTTTGAACGTAACTCCCAACCCAGTACCTGGGATACAGTTATCTGAGAGAAACAAAGGTTTTGTTGCATGACAGTTGTTACCTCACGGTGTCTTGTCTCAGAACAGAAACCGGGAAAAGGAAATACCCTACCCCTGCCCCACTTAGCACCCATTCCGGGGGCATGGTTGAGACAAATTTCAACTGTTGCATGACAGATGTGAAGTAAGATTTATTTTTTTGTACCGCCCCAAAGTGCAACACTTAGAGGGACAAAACAGATGTGAAGTAACCACCTAAGTCAGACACCTCAAATCCAATTTTCACCAAACATGGAAGGAACAGGAATAAGAATCAGGTGAACACTTGCTGTGAGTCTGGCATCTCTAACTCACACTGAACCCATTCTATCTCTCCTGGAAGTCCCAAATCACACAACCACAAAACAATGCATTTCATCAGAAAGTTCATGAAAATGTGTGCTTTGTGAATCACAAAAAAACAGACCATCACAAGCCACTATTTTCCTATTTTGTGTCCATCCCCAGTTCCTGAATGTCTTTGTTCTAAGCAGAAATTGCAAACGTTACATCTTGGACTAAAAAATCCAAGAGATGGCATGGCGACTCACCACAGTGGCTGTAGATTGCTGGGAACTGTCGTTTCAAAAGGTAACTTATCCAAACACTGATTGTATGAACTACAACAGTAGGTCTGTTTCATGTGGCTCCACTGACGTTCCATCAGTCCTCCCTGATTCAAGAATGTATTTGTGACCAGCGGGAACAGTTTCTCAGAGACTTAAGAAAACATGTTCAGGAGCCTTGATTGGCCACAATTCTCTGATTGATATTTCCTGCATGTAAAAGTGGGGAGTTCCTTTTGCAAAGAGCCTTGTGTAACACTAGCACAGCCCTAGCAAACAGAACACCCGGGGGGGGGGGGAGAGAAATAGAAACTCTTGCAACCATCCCAAATGCAGACAGCTTCCGTCCCCTTAAGGGTTAATCTGAATATTTTGAAATGCATAGTGATGCTGCAGCAGCAACACCTCACTGCTTATCTGAGAGATGGGGAATAAATATGATAAATGCAGCAGCCAGCACCGGGGAAAGCTGAGCAGTCAAAGTGTGTCCTATTCATTTGTAAACTTTTATAGCTTTGTCCAGTACAGATCATAGAATGTGTAAATGGCTCTTTATCAGGATTTACTGACCTGGAGGGGGAAGGGTGAGGCTGACAACCACCCACACGGTTAATAAAACCCAGAGCAGGGGCAACCTTGCCTGCCAGCTCTTTGAATCATTTTATAGTGGTACCACACTTCTGCACTGAACAGATTATTGACCTGTGTTCTATAATTAAGGCAGCTCACAATGAAAAAGTAGCATTCGATACAGGGATGATTGCAGACCGCCACTGTGTCTGCAGTATATCTCTCTCTATTTCCGGAGCTTCTTTTTGACCTGTTATGCTGTGGTGCAAAGTGACAATCCCTTGTTGCAGCCAAGCTGCAGGCTTATTTAGCTCATTTGCGGTGAGTTTTATCCGCCAGTTAGAAGGATTCTGCAGCAGGTATTGGCTTCCAGGAAGCAGATCTAACCTATACAAACAAGCAATTCAATTGCAGAGGCGTATCTGGGGGCAGGGGAGACGGGTACATCTGCCCCAGGTGCAGCAATCTGGGGGCGCCTGGAGGGGGAGCAGGAGGAGGAAGCCATGCACTCTTCTGCCATGCAGCAGTCCTCCTTTCCCCTAAAGCTTGATGATGGCACCACCTCCACCGCCTCCACTGCCACGCGCCAGGTGAGCAGCATAGCAGCTTGCCTGCAGCAGCGCAGTAGTTGTGGCACCCTCCTCCTCCTCTTCCTCGGTTTGGTGGGAGATGTGTAAGGTGCGCACGCACAACCGCAAATGTACACGCACATCCGCCCATGCACATGCACCCACCCCATGCCCACAGGGTTTGACCCCCCCATTGCTAGGTGGGTGCAATGTGGGGGGGGGGCAGGAAGGGCACAAAAATGACCTTTGCCCCCAGGTGCTCCAAATCCTGTCTACACCTCTGTTCAATAGAAACATGCCATTTGGATGTTTTTGGACAATCAAATTGTGTTTTCTGGGAATTCCAATTGAGAAGCAGGTACTGATAGACAACTACATGGGGCCTGAACCATGCGGTAGTTTTCATTCTGAATAGGGTGGACCTAGGCCTAGTTAGGCCCACAAAGCCTTTAAGCTTAGGTCTTTCTCCTAGCTGATGTGCTGTCACTTGCATATGACTGTTGGTGTCTATCTCTCAGGTGGAACTCCCAGAATGGAGAATTATGGGATTTGTAGCTTCCAAATTTCCAATGTCATGTTCTTCAAACCAAAATCAGTGTAAGGTCAGAACTTACAGGACTATGGACAGCTACCAGCAGGCAATTTCCAAATCCTGTCAGGTGCTCTTCCCCCTCTATTCACCACTGGTTAGGCCTCACCTTGAGTATCATGTCCAGTTCTGGACACCACACTTCAAAAAAGATGCTGACAAATTGGAACGAGTTCAGGAGGGCAAAAAGGATGAACAGGGGGCAGGAAACCAAGCCCTATGAGGAAAGACTGAAAGAATTGGACATGTTTAGCCTAGAGAACAGAAGACTGAGTGGCGATGCAATAACACTTTGCAAATATTTGAAGGGCTGTCATAGAGAGGAGGGGCAGGATATGTTCTCGATCATTCCTGGAATACAGGTCACACAACAATGAACTCAAGTTAAGAGAACCCAGCTTTTGGCTGAATATCAGGAATAACATCCTAACTGTTAGAGGAGTATTGCAGTGGAACCAATTACCTCAAGAGGTGGTGAGTCTCCAGCACTGGAGGCGTTTAAGAGAACTTTGGACAACCACCTGGCAGGTATCCTTTTATTTGTATTCCAGCAAGGTGTGGGGAATGGACTTGAAGGCCTTGTAGGTCCCTTTCAACTTCACTATTCTATGATTGTATGATTTTTAGGAAATATAATAGGCAACCTTGCAGTCCTGGTTCAGGGGCACATTGTGTGCTTTATATGCCCAACATCCTTGTGAAATTCCTCTGACATCTTCAGATAAGGCTGGAAATATTCATGTTTGAAATCGTGCTCCCACACCTGCACAAACACACACACACAGGCACAAGCCATTTCCTGTCCTGCTTATGATAGCCAGTATGTGTTACTGTTGTTTTAAAGGGGGGGGGTCTTCACTCCCAAGATGGCAGGGCACAAGAGGGCAAAAGCCTGTCTTCTTCTCATTTGCTCTGAGGTAATTCTTACACTACGTAATGGTTTTAACAGAGCTAGAAGCAAAAGCAGAACACTTTGCTTCATGGGAAATCCAAAGTGAATTTGAAAGGTTTGCCACAGGAGAAATACCTGCAAATATGTTCAAAGGAAGCCAAAAGGCATTTGACCAGGCTACCAGTCCAGCTGCATTTATTTTATTTAACAGATATTTAAATTTGTGCAGCCAAAACCAGAAACCTCATAACTTTTGACTATCTGTTCTGGGATTGTGTGTGTTGTGTCATTACATTTGTGATGGATTCTTTGTGACTCCATGTCCATGGAGTTTTCTTGGCTGGGATATTGGAGTGGTTTGCCAGTTCCTACTCCAGGCGCCTGCAGCACCTGGCATTCCCTGTTGGTCTCCCATCCAAGTACTAACCAGTGCTGCCCCTGTTTAGCTTCCAAAATCAGTTGAGATTGAATGTACTTAGGGGGCATCTAGGCATCTGGGCTTGGACATACACAGTTGTATACTTGGTGGTCTGCTCAGCTGACTCACGACCAGCCAGGTGATTGTGAAAAGTGCTTGCAGAACTTCCCTTGCTTTAATGATATTTTTCAATATGTTATGGTTAGAGATGAGCAATTTGGCAGTTCGGGAGCTCATGCTGGTTCTTCCATCAGATGAATGGGGTGTCCAGCACTTTCCACCCTGGCTTGTCCTTCAGCAGCAATGCCTTTGAATGTTCATTCACTGGATAATGCAGGACTGAGAACCACCCCAAACCAGTTCATCCAAAGGATGGACTGGCATGACCAAACCAGTAATTTATTCCCATCTTTTGCCTTTTAGCCAAATGACAAGCAGGCAGTTTTGGAAACAGTAGGCAATTATGGCAAATTATGGTTTATTTAAGATGGCTAGATAGCTCAGTGTCTTAAGTTTCCTGGAGGAAAAGTCCATCACAGGTTACAAACCATGATAGAGATGAGTATTTTCCAGGCCTAAAACCAGGGTACCTCAAGGGCCAGATGCAGGGGAGATGGTATCAGGAGACCGATATCTAGTCTCATGCGCTCCCAGGGCCATCTGGTGGGGGCATTGTGAGATGCAGGAAGCTAGACTAAATGGGCCTTTGGCCTGATCCAGCAGGGCTCTTCTTATGCTCTTATGTTCTTATGTTCTTATTTAGTATCTGGTTGTGGAACCTGAGGCTTGGAGTCTGATTCCCCCCTGTTCCTCCTGAGAACACAACCAGCCTGTGTAGCATTGGGCAAGCTACACAGCCCCAGAGCACCTCCAGAAAAGTACTTCCTACCTAGAAAATTTTAAATAGGATCAGCATCCATCAGAACTGACCTGACAGCACCTGATTATGATTTTTTATTATGGGTTTTTGAATGGCAGCTCTGATAATCTGTCACCACTAGCTGTGCTGTTAGAGTTAATGGGAGTTGTAGGCCAATGACATCGGGGGAGTCCGCTGCTCTCTCTCCCTTAGGCCAGCTTTCAACAAACCTTGCCATGGGTCACTTGATTGAAATGTGCTGCCAAATTCTGTCCAGCAGGCTTGTTTGCCTACCATCCCATTTTCTGCCCATTTGCTGCAAAGTAATTCGCACACAATGGAAAGCCTGTAATGGTCTTCAACGCAGCCTTCTGTGAAACGCAAAGTGCATTTGAAAGGTCTTCCTCAGGAGAAATGTGTTCAAGCATTTTCAAAGGACACCAAATGATATTTGACAAGGCTACATTTCTTTAGTTAATCTCAAGCCTTGACCCACCTTCCTGGTTTCTTTGTAAACATCAGTGGGGGGAAATCCCTCCCCCCCCCAACTACAAAGCTCAGAACACTAAAAAGTTGGTTTCCTTTGCCACCTATTAATAATAAAAACAAAAAAGCAACCTGTCCTGAAAAAAAATAAATCTTCAAAAGCTCCTCCAGCATTATTTTCCTAAGCGCTCCAGATAAATGGTGGTGGTGGGGGTATTTGTTTACAAAAGTTGAAGAGCTGGACTAGGCTGCAGGGCTGAACAAAGATGCTTTTAGCTTAGTGAACCATATTTAATGTGGTGGGAAATGACAGCCCTCAAGCTCACCTAAGTCTTGACTCTTTTGGCCTTCCATATACTTGAGCACTCCATAATTAGTGCTTGTAGCTAAGTGCATGCCTTCTTTCAAATATTCAGAATTAGATTCAGGACACCACTGAGCCATGCTGGTAATTTTTAAAAAAGAAGAAGAAAAAGAAATGGAGAAACTGGATAAGGAAACACAGTGATAAAACCACTACGGACCCACAAGCAAAACATTACTTCTGAGGATCGCACCTCCTGATCCAGGAAAGACTGCCCATGCACACTGCAAACACCTCGCCACACTTCCTTCCACTTCCTAGGAAAGCCACTGCAAGGAAGTAGAATCTGTCAGAGCAGCTCCTCACATAAGGAACTACCCAGATCCCTCACTCATCCCAGGCAGGGTATTTGAGGGTGCTGACTCTGAGGGAGGCCCAGAAGTTAATGACGAGGAACCAGGACTTCTTGCTGGTCGTCCCTCATTTGTGGGGCCAACTCCCTCAAGAAATATGCCTGGCTCCATTTACTTAAACCAGGCATGTCCAAACTTCGGCCCTCCAGATGTTTTGGACCACAACTCCCACAGTCCTTTGTCATTGGCACTCTAAGCTTAGAATTCTGGGAGTTGTGGTCTGAAACATCAGGAGGGCTGACGTTTGGACATGCCTGACTTAAACCTTAAGTGCCTCTTAAAAACACAGCTATTTCAATTGTCCTTCCCTGATTTTTTAACCAACAGTCAAGACGCCCGATGATTTCCATCTTTTCCACCTTGGTATTGACTTTGTCTCAATTTCATACTTAATATTTTTTATTATTTTGTTGTTGTTGATTTCCATTTTATTGTTTTATGTGCAACAATGTTTGAGATGGTGTTTAAGATGGCTTATTTGAATATACTGTTGTCAATGTATTCTCTGTATTTTGGTTTGCTGCGCACCACCCTGAGTAGCCTTCAGGCTAGATGGTTTGAGGTATACAAATCAAATCAAATCAAATCAAATCAAATCAAATCAAATCAAATCCATCCATCCATCCATCCATCCATCCATCCATCCATCCATACATACATACATACATACATACATACATACATTTTATTTTATATTTATTTTATTTATTTATATAGCTTGTATGCTGCCCACTACCCATACATACATACATACATACATACATACATACATACATACATACATACATACATACATACATACATACATACATACATACATTGGCCAGGCTTTCCATTAGATGGAAAAAGGTGCCTGTCTCTGGTGATAGAATGCATGGGAGCAATGAACAGTGCTTATACACATCTGCTAGGAGGGTCCCCTCCACTGCCCTGGAGAGTATCACTGGCTTTTCAGTGCCATTTTGGTTATAGCAAACCCAATAGCAAACCTTCCATATGAACCTACCTGGCAATTGAGATCAAGCCAGGGGGCCCTCTTGAAAGAGCCATCCCTCAAAGGAGTGAGAGGGATGCCTTGTAGACATAGGGCCTTCTTGCCAGCTGCCCCCAGGCAATGCAATGCCTTCCCAAGTGAGATCCGCCTGGCGCCAACATTAATGACATTTCGGCACCAGGTAAAAACCTTCCTGTTCCAGAAGTTTTTTTAATTGACACAATATAGATTGTGGGTCCTCTGACGGCAATTTTAGTGTAATGATTTTATAATTGTTTCAAATATTTATTGGTATTTTATGTTTTAACTGTTTTAATGCTTTTGATTGTAAGCTGCCCAGAGAACTTTGGGTGGTGGGCAGCAGATAAGTTGTATAAATAAATAAATAAATAAATAAATAAATAAATAAATAAATAAATAAATAAATAAATAAATGTGACCTGCACTTATTATCAATCAATCATCTTCACTGACTGACCTTGAGCTCTAGTTTTACCGGAAAGGAGAAGGTCCCTTTAGCTCAGAAGCAACAAACCTTTTGGGCACACCATAAATTTTGGGCTTCTAGAATCCTATATGTGATAATAAAGGTTTGTGGGAGTTGCCATCCAAAATATCTGGAATGCCAAAAGTTCACCACCCCTGCCTACCACTTTCTCCACAAGCTATTCCATGGTAAGGCCTCAGTTAATTTGTTTTTGTTTTGATAGCTGTTGTGACTGAGATTTATTGGGTGTTTGGCCATGTTCTGGAAGCTTATCTTCCTGATGTTTTGCCAGACTCTGTGGCTGGCAACTTCAGAGGGCAAGGAGCTCAGGGAACTAGGAGTTCTCTCTGTGCTGTTGTCTTTTTCCAGATTTTGACCTCTCTGAATATAAATGAAGTGTAACTTTCAGATATCTAAAGTCTCTAAACCAGTGGCTCTCAACCTTCCTAATGCTTCCTTTAATACAGTTCCTCATGCTGTGGTGACCCCTTGCCCTGCTTGGTAGAGACCACAAGCCCCCTTTGGCAGGCCACTGTCGCAGGTGCCATAGAGATCTTTCTTCTACAGGCAACCTCAACCAATTACAGCCTCCGGTGCCATTGACTGACATCCCCTCCAACCTATCAAGTTGTAACTCACTCCTTTCCCCCTTTCCTCTCCCTCCTCCTCCAGACCCAAGCCGTTTGTGCCTTTTTCTTCACTGGATCATGGTGACCCCTGTGAAATGGTTGTTTGACCCCAAAAGGGGTCCTGACCCCCAGTTTGGGAACCACTGCCCTAAACTAAGGGGTACATGGAGTTACAAGCATACTCAGTTCTTACAGCTACTGACATATCTACAGCTTCACTCCATCAAATGATGATACTATTATTGACCTTGCGAACAACTGTTCACTCTGGCTTAAGATATCTTTAAACAATTTTGTACTCTGTTTTTAACTGAAAACTCTGGCCACACCACATCTGGCATAACATTGCATGTCTTGAAAATATGTCAACGTGTTGTCATTCTGCAATATCTCTTCTCTCACTTTCTCTCTCTTGCGCACACATGCTTTTTCTCTGCCTTTAGTTATGTGACATTCTGCATTCTATAATTGACAAATAATTCATCCAAAAGTGTGCTTAAAACAGAGAATTAACTGACATAGTTCTCCTATTACTGGATTGCACGTTCACTCCAGTCAACTGAGAGAGATTTCTGAATTTCTTTTTTTATATGATTTTCTACTTTGGGGGAGGTTCTTTCTAAGAAGAAATTCAATCAATGCAACACATCCATTATTGCAGTTCATGCCCCACCACATTTACAAGCTTGATCCTGGACTCGGGTAGCTGGATTGAGATTGACTCAGCCTTTCTTCCTCCCAAAGTTGGTGAACTGAATATCCAGCTCACTCTGGTGAGCAATGTGTAGCCTATATAATTAAATTGTAAACTGCCCAGAGAGAGCTTTCAGCACCATGGGGCAATATTTAAGCAGTCCACTTTGCTTTGCTTTTCCCAAAGAAGATCTAGCAAATGGCTGAGATAATACTATTAAAGTATTCTGCTTCTGGTTTAAGACAGCCTAATTATCTTAGCATTTTAATGTGTTTTTAATTTTGCCTCTATCTCATATGCATCCAAAGTTTTAACTTGTGCGGTGCTCTGATACGAAGGAAGGAAGGAAGGAAGGAAGGAAGGAAGGAAGGAAGGAAGGAAGGAAGAAAGAAAGAAAGAAAGAAAGAAAGAAAGAAAGAAAGAAAGAAAGAAAGAAAGAAAGAAAGAAAGAAAGAAAGAAAGAAAGAAAGAAAGAAAGAAAGAAAACTAGAAACACAAACTTCCATCTCAGTTTCAGACAAGATAGAGGCATAGTTTGGAAAATATGGATATTGAATTCTTTGTAAGGATCCAAGCTACTCAGACAGACTTAGCAATGCTGTTTGTAGTGTCCGAGAGAGAGAGAGAGACAGAGAGAGAGAGACAGAGACAGAGGCAGAGACAGAGAGACAGAGAGACAGAGAGACAGAGAGACAGAGAGACAGAGAATCAGCCTCATGCACTGGAAGCAAAATACCTACACCTCTGTTACTACTCCTGCTATAATCTTATGTCAAAGGCTAATGAGCTGCCAATCACCCTGTAAAAAGACACATACATCGCATTCCCTTTGGAGCATAGACACAATTAATGTTTAATTTGTAGCCATAGCATCTTATTTTCTTTCAGCAAACAACTTTGCCATGCAAGTCACACCTGCCAAACACAAGCTGATTCAAGCTGTATTTATTCAAATCCTTAACGTCCAGAGTTATGGTATATCCCAGATTATAGGCTTTGTTTACATGAGGAGAAGTATTGGGGCCAGCAACAGAAGGATCCTCTCCCACACAAGGACATCTACAGCTATGTAGGCCTCCTATATATCCAGCTAGTGCTCAGAAGAAAGGAAGGAAAATCAATATTTACCTCATAGCACAGTGCATCTTCGGTAACCCTTTCTCCTGGCCCAACCGTTGTTATGCTGTGTGTCTGTGTACATATTAATGTCAAGGAATGGCCACTGGCAAAACCACATGCATTAAATAAGGCCTATTTTAAAGTCAACATGCCGAACATATTCTCATCATCAGTAAAAGGTTCCTTTAGGCTCCAATGCTTCATTGACTTTCCTGGGATTAAACTCAGTGTCACTTATTTCTAAGCAGATGTGTGAAAATCTGTCATTTTCATTTTAGTTGTGTTTCTCGTAATCCTGAGCGCATTCTCTTTCCAGTAAAATTTTCTATTGGATTAAGAAACAAATTCACATATTTTTCTATCTGAAGGAATGCATTCCTGTATACATTTTTATTAAAGTATGCCTTTTAAGCAGGCACATTTTTCAAATATACAGCTACCTTTGGGCTGCATTTTCTTTGCTTAATGTACACATATATTTGTAAAGATATATTCATTGTGTTCCCAGTGTGGGAAGGTATGAAGTACACATGTTCATTGAGAAATATAAGAACAGTGATTTTTTTTCCTATACCCCACCTTTGGAAATAGGCATGTATAACATTACAAGTAAGTTAGCATGCACCACTTGAATGCTTGTTACATTTAACTACAGTACTCATGTCACATGTCAAACGTTTTAGGACATATTCAGCAGAGCTTAGATCTCTCTCCCTCTCTCTCTCTCTGGCTGATACTTCACGTCCCTCTCGCTGCAGTTCGCGGCCCCGCTGGAGACCGGTTCAAAGGAACGTAATCTCACGTCCTTGTGGGGTTAATCCGAGTTCGAAGGAACGTAACCTCACATCCTTGTGGGGTCAATCCAAGTTCAAAGGAATGGAACCTCACGTCCTTGTGGGGTCAATCCGAGTTCACCCCAACCACGCCCCCTGAACTGCGCTCCAAGCGGGGTGAGAGATTCCCATCCTGGAGCTCGGGAATCTTTTCAATCCACTTCTCAATCCATGTTGAAAACCGATTTCAACACGGAGGCAAGTTCACCTCGGCTCGAGGAAGGACTTGAAGTAACCATCTCTCTCTCTCTCTCTCTCTCTCTCTCTCTATCTATCTATCTATCTATCTATCTATCTATCTATCTATCTATCTATCTATCTATCTATCTATCTATCTATCAACACCACTTAGAAACACCCACTCATTAAAAAAAAACAGATTTAAAAACTCATTAAAAAAACAGATTTAAAAACTAGAAGTCCATGGCAGCAAAAATTGCTTTTAAACTTCAAGTCCCCCAAAAATTCTCACCAGTATAACCACTGGCCACATTGACTATCTCCTTGGAAATATATCTGTGTCTTTGTTTAATGCTATTTTAAAATTACAATTTTTGTTGCATTTTTTCATTTTGTTTTAACTAGATGATTATGGCTTTTTAAAAACATATGCTGTAACCAACCTAGGGCACTAGGAGGCAAAGAGGTAGGATAAATTAGGTTTTTAATAGCAATGAATTTTTAAAAATAGGCCTTGTTAGTTTGGTTCTCTTCTCTCTCTATCTATCTATCTATCTATCTATCTATCTCTCCTGCAATTCATTCATTAAACAAATTGGTTCTCATTTTTCTTTGTTCAAAGAATGCATACATGAGTTTTGTGAACGTGCACAACACATATGTTCTGCCTTATTGATAATGCTTCCACTTAGATCCCTTGTTTCTGTTTCTTTTCCTTTGCAAAAGGATTTGATTAGCTTTTCAATCTAAGCCCCCACAGAACTCTATCAAAACGTGCACCTTTTATACATATTTTTGTCTCCAGGTCAAAATGTACAGTGAACCTGCCAGGTTTTATTGATAGCAAAAGATGTCAGGTTTGGTATTCAATTAAGGCTTTGAAACTCCAGCAGCCTATCAAGCCCCAGGAGAATAATTGGAATAAAACTTTAAAAAAGAAAAAAGAAAACAAGAAATAGCTGGTTTGATTTTACAACTAAAATACTGCTATGCAATGGGCTATTACAATAAAAGGCGCCAGCTATATATTCAGTGAAACAATGCAGATGTTCAGCAATGCAGTGTGAGTTTCGGTCAGTTCCAGAGCATAAAGGGAAAAGTTTTAAGTGGTGTATTATCAAAGTTTATAACACTACTTTTGACAAACTCTTTCCTTTCTACTTTCCGTGCTTCCTGTCCATACAGCTCTCATCTGCTATCTTGCTGAATTCCGTGCCAAAATCCAACGTCCATTGTCCCATGGCAGGCCTGAAGTATCTCAGCAGGCTCTCCTGTTGGTGCTTCCTATGAGATGTCCTTAAAAATAAGATAAAATAAAATCTGCTATGAGTCACCATTTTAATTTTGGATGTTCCCCAAGCTAGGGAGATAAAGCTTAATTAGACGTACCCTTGTGCATTTGGAAGAAAAACTGATATATTTTCTGTGTTGTCCTCATCCGTTCGTCATCTTGAAGTGCCACGTACTTTAGAACATTAGTGATCAGAAGCGTGGTCTGATTTTTATCTAAACCTATTCTAAATAGAGAAGCTTGGCCCACTGCAAACCACTGGCTTAAATTCAGTTCATTTGTGCCTTTTTATGTGTGCATGAAGGCAGGTGCTTAGCTCACACTAGGAAAAGATGCTAGTTTTATATGGAGTTTTTTTAAAAAGGAAACTGATGTCATGGTTAAATTTCTTCACAGGCATACAGTAGATGGAAGTCTGAGCGGGTCATGGCAGGGTATGATGAACAGGGTATTCTGGGATCTGTCATCTTAAATAAGTAATTTCTCCAATGTCTGGGGAGAAAATGGTGTAAGACAATAGCATTACACATGCTAGAGACAAGGAGTAAAGAGAGGGAATGAAGAACAATGCAGAACAAAGCATGTGAAGTCTCTAGACCTGAAGGGTATTAGGAGTTGCCAGATGACAACCCTCTGCCCCGCAACATCGTATCTGCCATCAATACCACACCCAGTTGCTGGGTAGTATCATTTGTTGGGTGATACCCAATATCCAATGGAACATACACATTTCCATGGCATGCAGACAGCACTCTACACATAAGACCATAAGAAGAGCCAGAGCTGGATCAGGCCAAAGGTCCGTCTAGTCCAGGGGTCCTCAAAGTTTTCAAACAGCGGGCCGGTCCACCAACGGGGACCTTGCTGTAGCCCTCCCACTTTGAATGCCCCACTAGCCAGCATGATGATCATCTGGGTGGTAGTTGGGGGGAGTGGGAGAAGTGACATAGCCCACTGCTTTGAACTGTCTCAGCAATAGAAGCAGCTGTGGAGGCTGGCTTGCTCGCAAAGCAGGGGGTAGGTGGGGGGGTTGCAATTGGTCCCGGGGGCCGGACTCAGGACCTTAGGGGGCCACATCCAGCCCCGGGGCCTTAGGTTGAGGACCCCTGGTCTAGTCCAACTCCCTGCAGTGGCCTCACCAAATGTGTCTGGGAGCACATGAGACTAGATATCTGTCTCCTGATACCACTCCCCTGCATCTGGCCCTTGAAGTACCCTAGTTTTAAGCCTGAAGATTATACATCTCCATCATGGTTTGTAACCTGTGATGGACTTTTCCTCCAGGAATCTGTCCAATCCCATTTTGAAGGCATCCAGGCCATATGCCATCACCACAGCCTGTGGCAGGGAGTTCCACAGACTAACAACACAATGGGTAAAAAAATATTTTTCTTTTCTTGCATTGTTGCTATCCAGCATCATACAATGCAGCACCATACAACCCTTTCAGGGTTTCCCAGGTAGAGAACACTTAGAAGTGGCTCACTGTCTCCTTCTTCTAGGAGGCATCTGGGGAGTGTGTAACTTTCCCAAGGTCACACAGGTTGGCTGTTCTCCCAGGAGGCACAGTGGGGAATCAAACACTTAACCACTGGCTCCACAGCGGGTACATAAACCACTAAGCCACCCGGCCAGCAAGGCAGATGTAAAAGCACATTCATTTGCAAAAGTATCCCTTAAGAGTCTCTGGATTCTGAAAATCAGGCCTCCCACTTCTCTTTCTAATTTGATAACCACTGACTCGTTTGAAAAGAAATGTGCCAAGCTGAACAACTACAACTCAGCCACAGTTTAGAAATATTTCCTTGTATCTTTCTGTAACAATAAGGGGTTTTTTTCGGGGTGGGGGGGTGAAAAATGGATTGCTGAACACAAGACACCAGAGGACAGCCTTCTTCTGAACTTGTACCCTCCAAACAAGCTGGACTACAAACCCCACCATCCCCAGCAAGGCCACGCCGATGAGCATGTTGGCTGAGGATGGTGAGGTTTGTAGTATAACAAAAAAGGAGGGCATTCTGGAGTTAAGAATTAAATGTTACTTAAATGGAGTGGGGGTTGGAAGTTGATTAGCTTTGTTACTTTATAGCTAGGAATAAAGCTGCATAAAGGAAGGAGGAGAAGGAGAGGGCCTTTCCCCTTTTATTACTGGAACATTAAAAATGAAACTGCAGAGCTGAAAGAAACCATTGCATTAAAAGCGATATCTGACTTCATTTGGGGGGGGGGGTAACATATGTTGGACTATTTACGGATATCAACCAGGATGTGAAAACAGTAGGACGTAATGTCACCCCATGAAGCATCAGCGGTGAGAAATATTTTTATTTTCAACGCTATTTTCAATTGACTGAGTCGTCAGTTTAATTGTGCAAAACAGAAGTTCACTGGCAGGCTGTTAGTTCCGAGAAGTCTATTGTATTCCCGCAGCCAGGAGCGGGCAGGTCTAGCAAGTTGATTGCCTTCTTGCCTTTCAAAGCCTTTCTCTTTCTCCAAGTCTATTTTATTCCATGATCGCTCTGCGCAAGGTTTTCCTTAAAATAATAATAATAATAATAATAATAATAATAATAAGTAAAGCGCACATTAAATGTTCATACATGGAAATTAAGAGGTGGTAGGTTATCCAATCAAGGAGGCAGGGGAGGAAAGAAAAATCCCTGAGACCATCTTCCTTTATTACCAACCTGCTTGCAATTTCATCATCATCATCATCATCATCATCATCATCATCATCATCATCATCATCATCATTAGAGCTGTAGAGCTGGAAGGGAACCTATGGATCACTGAGTCCAGCCCTTGCTAAGGAGACACAGTAGGGAAGTGAACTCCCAACCTAAACCACTTGCGGTAATACCTCGGATAACGAATGCCCCTGATAATGAATTTTTCAGATAACAAATCACAATTTTCAGGTCTAGGGCTGCCTTGGATAACGAATTTTCCCTATGGGCTGCCTCAGATAACGAATTGCAATTTCTAGGTATAGGTCTGCCTCAGATGATAAATTTTATCTATGGGCTGCCTTGGATAACGAATTTTCCTATGAGCTGCCTTGGATAATGAATTTTCCTATGAGCTGCCTTGGATAATGAATTTTCCCTATGGGCTGCTTCGGATAACGAATTTCCAGCATGCATGGGTAAAAAAGAGTTATGCCTGGCTACATCGCATCTGTACCTTTAAGGTGCACTTGATAAAGAGTGTTGCGCAAAAACCCAGGTGTCTGTGGCTTTTTCCTAGGCTCGGGAACAGATTAATTGGTTTCCCATTCATTCCTATGGAAAGCCGCATTTCGGATAACAATTTTTTTATAACAAATTAACAAATTAAAATTGTTATCCGAGGTACCACTGTATCTGCTCATTTCAATAGTTTTTCATTTCAATTGCTTTAATAGCTTTAATAGCTTTTCATTTCAATTCCTTTGATGCTTAACTCCTTGGCTACTGGATGAGCACAATCTCAGGGAGCAATCATGGCGGGGGGGGGATTTTGACCACCTCTAGAGAAACTGGGTGCAATTCCCAGGGATCATACAACATATGGGGAAATGCGCTCCAGCCTGAGCCCAATCCTTGCCCAAGCTGGACCTTTTTCAGTCCAACTCTAAGGCCTCTACTTTGGGGGACCAGGCTGGAGCAATTTCCCAGCAGACAGAAGGGCTCCTGCGAGGGGCTGAGCATTCCAGATAGCCAGCATGCTTTAAGGTGGCTGAAAGAACTCAGCCAAGGGACAAGGAAGGAAGGAAGGAAGGAGGGAGGGAGGGAGGGAGCCAGCATGACAGCATGGCCACCTGCCAGCTGACACTGGAATCTTGCCCAGTGGACAGGCACAGACCAGGGGGAAGGCTCTGGCTGGTCAACTGAAGTGTCAATCAAAGACAGTATAAACCCTAATTGAGCTGGGCAAAGACCTGAACCATGGGGACACTCAATGAAGGTAACTGAGGGTCCTACTGAGGGATAGATGGTGCCCCAAGGACTGATGATTCCCCCTCCACCCGCACCTCCCAAGGCAGCAGGGATCCTGCAAGACATGATTGCAACTGCAGATAATGCACCAACGTGTCTATACCCTGAAATTGTGCCCGTGGAGTTTGCGCCAGGGAACCCAGCTGCAGCCAGCTCCATAGTGCCAGAGGCTGCCATGCCCACAGTTGCTTTAGGGGATAACTGCTCCCTTTAAAGCAATCTTTTCTAGGGCAAGCAGACATGTGCCTTTGCAGCCTTATGGTTGTACCCATAGTCTGTGTTTTGGCTTGCTTTCTGCGAAAAGCAAAGCAAACAAGCAGGTTATGTGCCGCCCCACAAAACTTAAGGCACTCTCTGAGTGGTTTACAAGTAATTAGACAGGTTACACATCCCTCCCTCCTGGCGAGCAGGCGCCATAATGTCCCCTTGTGGGACTTGTCTTCTCGGGCGGCAGTTCGGCCATTGGCCTGGGGGGGCATGGGCCCCGGTTCTCGGGCGGCAAGCCGGCAGCCGGCGCCACAATGTCCCCTTGTGGGACTTGTCTTCTCGGGCAGCAGCTTGGCCGTCGGCATCATCTTTGGGGGGCCAGGCACGGCTACTCCACCTTTCTCGCCCAGTCCTCTGCCCCCCGGGGCCAGGTGTGGATTATTCCGCCCTCCTTACTGTCTGCCCCCCGTGGGATCTGGCCCTCGGGCGGCAGGGCGGCTGCCGGCCACTAGGTGGCAGGTCGGCCGCCGGATTCATCTGTTCTGCTGCCTCACCATCGTGTTGGGGGATGCTGGGCGCGGCCATATCATCACTCCGTCGTCGTATAGCCTCCCGTGGGACCTTGCTTTGGGTGGCTGACCGATTGTCGGCATTTCCATCATCGGAAGGAAGACTGATGTCACCGTAATGCCATGGGAGTCTGTGCCGCCCTCTTGTCCAACTTGTTCTGGGTCTTGTCTGCTCTCACTGGGCTCTGACTATACCTATGGTGCCAGTCTGTACCCACCCTTGGCACGCTTCCACTTACGGAGAGATAATTGAGCAGGTGCCGCTGTCTTTGGCTGTTGGGAGGCTCCGACAGTCTTCGTAGGCTGCGGATCAGCCTCCGTTAATGGTCACTGCTGTCGGCTATTATTCCCTTCCCCCCCCCCCGCTTTCCATCAGTAGCCCTTTTGAGAGCTCAGTATGTTGGTTTCTTTTTATTTTTGCTTTGCTTACTTTGTATCTTTTTATTTGTTAGTTGTATTTTGTATTTTGTTGTTGTATATCTTATTTTTGTATTATATTTACGTTTTTGTATTGTTTTGGATCGGGTCCCTGGCCATTTGAGATATCATGGAGCCTGCTGGGTGCCCCATTAGGGTTTTGTCGGGCCATGGGAGATACGCTTCGGGTCGGCGGGTCGATTGGATAAGGAGAACTCGGGACAGGCAACTACTGCCTGTCCCCTGTTCTGACCCGTCAGCTCACCGCCAGATAGCAGGGATCCAATCTGTCTGTCCCCCTGTCCTGTCCTGTCTGCTGATTAATGCCAGGTCGGTACATAATAAAATCCCACTCATCCACGATTTGATCGTGGATGAGCGTGCCGACCTGGCTTTTCTCACGGAGACCTGGGGGCTGGGGCTGGGGCTTCTCTCGCCCTGCTTCGCCCCCAGGGTTACGTGTGCAGCAGCTGGGCAGGTCGGACGGGTGGGGGTGTGGGGGGCTATGGTGTATAGGGATTCTTTTCATGTCAGTAGATCCGCAATGTTGGTGAGTCCATGTTTGGAATGTCTCCACCTTATGGTGGGCCAGAGGGACAGGTTTGGGGTAGTGCTCGTGTACCGTGCTCCCCGCGACCCTGCACTCTCCCTTCCAGAGCTCTCTTGAGTTCATCTCGGTGGCACTTTTGAGGTCCCCTCGCCTACTGGTGGTGGGGGATTTCAACGTGCACGCCGAGGTTGGGCTGTCTGGAGCAGCTCTGGAATTCATGGAGTCCATGGCCTCCATGAACCTGTCCCAATTAGTCATCGGCCCTACCCACAAAGGTGGACACACCTTGGACCTGGTTTTTGCCTCCACACCGCGGGGTTTTGATCTGGGGGTAGGGAGGTTGTTGGCCCGGCCCGTGTCATGGTCAGATCATCATCTGCTGACCTTTTCCCTTGCGGTAGCCACCCTGCCCCACGGGGAGCCGGACCCTTCCATCTGGGCCCACCCCCGGGGGCTCCTGGACCCTGTGCGGTTCTCGGAGGCCCTCGGGAGTGTTCCAGATGGTTTGGATGACGATCCGGCCGACTCCCTGGTCAAACGGTGGTTTGAGGAGGTGGCTGGGGTAGCTGACCGGATCGCCCCCAAGCACCTGATCCGATGCCGAGCCCGCTCGTCTCCTTGGTTTACTGAGGAACTGTGGGCGATGAAGCAAGAGCGGAGAAGGCTAGAGAGCAGATGGCAGAATGCTCGGACGGCTCAGAATTGGGCTGCGGTTAAGGCGTTGACCGGTCGCTATTCTCGTGCGATAAGGGCGGCTAGGAGATCTTTTGTCGCCCTGAGAATTGGTGAGGCCTCGAATCGCCAAGCGGAGTTGTTACGGGTGGTCCGAGACCTCACCAATCCTGGTCCGCCAGGGCCTCCTCCTAGTGATTTCACTAGCAAGTCTTTCGCAGCCTTCTTTAAATCTAAGATAGAGGCCATCCGTTCCGAGCTGGACGCCGGTTGCACTGATCCTGCCCCCGCCATGGCTAGTGTCGGGCCGCCTTGGTCGCCCCAGTTTGTTGAGTTTGGGCCTGTTACACCTGTGGATGCCTCCAGGGCCCTGGGACATTGCAGGCCTGCGGCCTCTCCGTTCGACCCTTGCCATTCCTGGCTGATTAAGACCGCAGGGGGGAGCATGCCGAAATGGGCTTCATTAATTGCTTCAGCCTCCTTCAGTGACGGGATTTTTCCCAGTCTTCTGAAGGAGATGGTGGTGAAGCCCATTATTAAAAGACCCGGCTTGGCTGTGGACGATCTGTCCAACTATCATCCTATAGCCAATGTTCCCTTTTTGGGCAAGGTGATTGAGCGAGTCGTCGCCCTGCGCCTCCAGTCGTTCCTGGAGGAGAACCACGTCCTGGATCCCTTCCAATCTGGGTTCAGGCCGCGTCATGGGACCGAGACGGCTCTGGTCGCACTGCACGATGATCTGTTGAGGAGGGCTGACAGGGGTTGCTCTACCCTGCTGGTCCTTCTCAACCTGTCAGCGGCTTTTGATACCGTTGACCACGGTATCCTGCTGGAGCGGCTCTCGGAGGTGGGGATCGGGGGGCAGGCCTTGTGCTGGCTCCGGTCCTTCCTTGAGGGCCGCACCCAGCGCATGAGCTTGGGGGGTGAGTTGTCGGCTCCCTGGACACTCTCTTGTGCGGTGCCTCAGGGGTCGTCCCTCTCCCCAATGCTCTTTAACATCTACATGAAGCCGCTGGCTGAGATCATCCGGAGTTATGGAGTCTGCTGTCATCAGTACGCTGATGACACGCAGCTCTATCTCTCCTTTTCCACCTGTGCAGTGGAGGCCGTCCAGACCCTTGATCGTTGCCTGGCCGCGGTTTTGGACTGGACCAGGACTCACAGACTCAGGCTCAGCCCTGGTAAGACCGAGGTTATGTTCTTCGGGGGCGCCTCAGAGGGGTACTGTGGCCCTCTTCCCAGTCTGGGAGGGTCCGCCCTCCAGCTGGTGCAAAGAGTGAAGAATCTGGGCGTCGTCCTGGATCCGGATCTGACCCTGGAATCTCAGGTGTCAGCCGTGACCAGGTCGGCCTTTTACCACCTGAGGCTTATCGCCCAGATTCACCCGTACCTCAATGAGGGCTCCTTGAGGACAGTGGTACAGGCACTGGTCATGTTGAGGCTGGACTATTGCAACGCTCTCTACATGGGGCTCCCCTTGAACCTTGTCTGGCGATTGCAGCAGGTCCAGAATACGGTGGCCAGGCTGGTGGTTGGTGCGCGCCGCTATGACCGCGCCACCCCCATCCTGGCCCGCCTACACTGGTTACCCGTTGCCTCCCGAATAAGGTTCAAGGTGTTGGTTTTGGTTTACAAAACCCTCCATGGCTTGGCCCCTGCTTATTTGGCGGAGCATCTCCCCCGACAATTAGATCTGGCCCGACCCACCCGATCCTCGTTTACCCTTTTGCTGCAGACCGTTACTCCGAAGGAGGCCCGTAAAATGAGTACTCGCAGACGGGCCTTCTCGGTAGTGGCGCCAACCATCTGGAATAAGCTTCCCAGTGAATTATGGCAGGCTCCGTCGTTGGCGTTGTTTAAGAAAAATCTTAAGACTCTTCTATTTCGGGATGCCTTCGGCGATGTCTAGGGATCTAGTCGGGTTTTTTTTTTTTTTTTTGTCACTCCCGCAAATCTATTCTTGGATACCACTGTTTTAGCTGCTTTTATTGATTTTATCTGTTTTACCTTTATTGTTGTGAACTGCCCTGAGTCCCCCATGTGGGAAATAGGCGTGGTATATAAGTGTGAAAATAAATAAATAAATAAATAAATAAATAAATAAATAATAAATAATACTCATTTTACCAGCCTCAGAAAGATGGAAGGCTGAGTGAACCTTGAGCCAGCTACCTGGGGTTGAACCCCAGGTCATGAGCACAGTTTGGCTTCAGGACAGCATTTTAACCACTGTGCCATGAGGCTTTTGCAACTCTTGTTCAGTGTTTGTTTCCAATTTTCAGCAATGGGCTCACTAGTTGGCCTTAGAATATGAACTGCTGGATAAATCGGTGGTTTAGGTATCTGCCTCAGAGTTCGTTTCCCCATGTCACCTCCCTGACACAGGCTGGATTTGATGATCCATACTCTCCCTTCCATCTCTGCACTTCTAAGTGGTGGTGGAGGAGGAGGTGGAGGGGAGGAGGAGGAGGAGAAGGAGTCTCATTTGTTAGATATGTGGCATGCGGCATTGCAATGCCTTTTTAAAAAACACAGATATTTCAGCAAACTCATCATCATCATCATCATCATCACATAACTGCAGAGCTAGAAGGGACCTTATGGATCATCACATCTAGGCCCTGTCAAAGAATCACAGTGTGGAACTGAACTTCCACAGCCAGACAGGTAAACCGCTGAATAGCTATCAGCTGTTCTATAAAGGATTTTACAGTCAGTGTGGCCTTGTAATCCATATATTCCCCCATCTTTTTTGTGCATTAAAAATGTTTGTGCATTTGAGATTCAGTACTTAGGGAAATAGGATCTGCAATGCACAAGCTGCAAGGGGAACCCCAATGGATGCCATTCTCAACCTTTCAAACACACCTATCACAAAAGTCTGCACCGGGCTTTTTGTTTATTGCTGCCGGAACTCTGGGAGCTTTCTGCTTTCTGTAAACCAACTCGCTTCTATTATTTCCCCAAATCCCCTTCTCCCTTTCTGAATTCTTGATCATGCCAAATTAATACCTTTCCCTTGTCAATCACAGTCCATTCCTCCACTCTGACAAGTTGGACGGTTTGTAAATGCATTTGATTTACGGCCGGTCGCGTTCTCTCCCATTAATTTCCGTCTTTCCAATTTCAAATCCTGGCTTTTGCCCAATTTCGGCTAACAAAGTTGTGAAGGGATTATTGTTTTATTTTGAGGTTCTCATTCTTCCTTAATGCTGTTTCCTACCTTCCAACTTTTACATGATGGATAGAGCTGTCAAAAATACCTGGGTATGATCCTGGGACGAAGCTTTCTTACATCAATTACATTTGAATGCTGTTTGGAATCACCTTTACAAAGCGTACCAGATGCCAGTTCTCATTCATTACCAGCGAGGCTGAGATAAAATGGGAACCCTAATTAGAAAGAAAGCTGGACTTATTCATTTTATTCAGAATGACTTTTTCCAGATGTACTATTTGCCATATTTCAGCCGTCTCCAAGGTCATGGATGAAGTCTGTCTTTAACCAAAACCAATTTATTTATTTTATCATATTTATTTAGATTTGTCACCGCCCATCTCCCCAGAGGGGATTCTGGGTGATTTACAATTATTGCTCAACCATCACCATCACCACCATCAATAACAACAAGAAATTCACTGAAGCCAAATGTGGATCCCTCCCCCCACAGGCATATTGTGTCCTAGTATCATGAAAGTGCAGAACCATAAACCTGAATTCTGTTGGTAGTCTCAAACAGTATATAGTTGGATTTGCTGCAGCTCTTGGTCCCCAGATCCCTCACCCAGAGTTTACCAATATCCTTTTAAAAACAATGAATAAATTCATATGCTGAAGCCGTTTAGAACTCAGTATTGATCGCATGAGATCCACACACACGTGCACATCACATCCTGCCACCACCGAGTGATGGGTGGCTTCATCCGTACCATTGTATTAATTCTTCTTGAAACTAACTTCTCTAGTTAGTTTCCATCACCATCTTGGGTGCTGTCCTGAGGAGCCAGTCTGGCAATGTTTAAAGGAAGATTTAAACAAATTTGTTGGTTTAGCCATTTTTTTAAAATGTGGAGCATACTAGTGGTGGTGAACATCTGTCCATCCATCCATTTATTTCAGGAACGTTAACCTGAGCGCACACCAAAGGTCCTGGTCTAATGGCCAACCCATGTGTGCATGTAGGTCACAGCAAGTTCTGGCGCTGGTATCCCCACTATAAAAGAGTTCAGATAACAAGCAATGGAAATAAATTTGCTTGAGATATTAGATAGCCACTGTCTACCAGAGTAAACATGATTAGGCTAGATAGGCAAATGATCTTTTCTTTTACCATTTTCTGTTTCAGGAAAGGGTCACCCTTATTATTTAAACCAGGATGTTGTACACTTATTTTTATTGCATTAGTAAACTGCCCGGAGTTCTGTTAGAAACCGGGCAGTATAAAAAGGTAAAGGTTCCTCCTGCACATGCATGCTACTCATGTCCAACTCTAGAGGTGGTGTTCATCTTCGTATTGAAGCCAATGAGCCAGTGCTGTGCAAGTCCATGGCCATGTGGCTGGCGTGGCTGCAAGGAAACACTATTTTACCTTCCTGGTGGTACCTATTTATCTACTTGCATTTACATACTTTGAACTGCTAGGTTGGAAGGAGCTGGGGTTATGGGGTTATCAGCAGGAGCTCGATCTGCTGCGTGGCACCCGGGATTTGAACCACCGAGCTGCCGACTTGCAGCCAACAGTTTTCGGAAGCCTTAATCCACTGAGCCACCACGTTGTTTGTGCTCTTATTTTTATTGCATTATTGTAAACTGCCCTGGGTTCTGTTAGAAGCCGGACGGTATATAAATATAGAAAGAAAGAAAGAAAGAAAGAAAGAAAGAAAGAAAGAAAGAAAGAAAGAAAGAAAGAAAGAAAGAAAGAAAGAAAGAAAGAAAGAAAAAAAGAAAGAAATGGTTCAATAAAACTGCTATTTGGTTTCATCAAATGGAATCTTGAGTCACTCAGTATTAGTACAGTGGTACCTTGTATAAAGGAATTAATTTGTTTCCAAATGAAATTATTTTAATCAAATTTTCCTTTATACAAATTTCCCATAGGAATGCATTGAAAACAGAGTGATCCAATTTTTTATGTTGTACAGATTTGCCCCATAGGTGATTATGTTAAGCAAATTTCCCCTATCTCCAGAATTTTTTATGTTATACAAATTTTATGTTATACAAACCGTTTGTTATACAAGGGTCCACTGTACTTGATCGGCAATCCCCAGATTCCAATGTCTGGGTGACAACATATTTCAGAAGATCATTCAGCTACAAATAAACCTGCCTGGTTGGGAGGATTTTGGAAATGCTGTTTATACACCACCCTTGCTGCTCAAAGGATGGGGACACCATGTTGATTTCACTTTATAGCCCTAGCCAAAAATGTTTTTATTGGATAGTCATAGAATCATGAAGCTGGAAGGGGCCTACAAAGCCAAAGAGTCCAACTCCCTGCTCAAGGCAGGAATATGAATCAAGCCATTTCTGGGAGCTGGTTGTCTAAATTTGTCTGGAATGGCTCCCGCGTTGGAGCACTTATCAGGTCTCGAGGAAATGTTTCCTGACATTCCACCCAAATCTGGCTTCAACCCCACTTGAACCCAGTGATGCAGGTCTTGCAATCTGAGTTGAATGAGAACAGGTCCTCCCCCCTTCTCTGTATGACAGCCTTTCAAGTACAGTGGTACCTTGTTAAAGGAATTAATTCATTCCAAATGAAATTCTGTAAAGCAAATTTTCCTTTATACAAATTTCCTGTAGGAATGCATTGAAAATGGAGTAATTCCCTAATTGCGGCCATTTTTATGTTGTACCGATTCACCCCATAGGCGATTCTGTTAAGCAAATTTCCCCTATCTCCAGAATTTTTTATCTTGTACAGATTATATGTTCTACAAACTGTTTGTTATACGAGGGTCCACTGTATTTGTTTCTTTTGCAGGACACAAACGTCCGTCTGCAGTTGAAGTGATACCTCAAACTCATGAATGAAACACAAGGAGTTGATGAACCTCCATAGTTTCATTTTTTAAACCTCCAGAATGGCACAAATGCCTCTTTTACTCCACCTTTTTAACCTGTTTAAAAGGACATTATTTTCATTTTTTTATATTCTCCATTATACTACTGTGATATTCTGGCTCTGAGTTTAGAGGCTTGTCCTTGGATCTTTGGCTGGGATGTCATTCTCTGAGAAAGGATGACCATTAAATGGGGGCCATTCTCTTTGTGTAGATGGCTTTTCATCTTTTGATAGCCCAGCTGCATGAAAAGGCAAAACCATTATTGTAAACCTTACCTAAGATGCTTTTAGATGACCAGAGTCCTTGAAGGTCTCCAAAGGCAAGGGAGGAAGAGATCTGGAATTAAGCTGTTATTATTTTTCTCAGAGTCAGAAGCCTGCTCGGAGTCTGAGGAAAAATAACAACAGCTTAATGCTCATTTATTCCTTCCCTTACAGCAAGCCAGAAAAGCCCCATAGGCTCAGTGGGGCTTTATCAGATTTGCCAGCAGGCTAAGGGGCATGCTCTCAATGGGATTAGGCTAAAGTTGGAAGAACATGGCTAAACTCAATGGGCTTCTATGGAAGTAAGGGGTTAGAGGAAGGTTTTAAGAAACCTCCAATAGCATTGAAAAACTGTTTCTTACCATTTATTGGAAATAATATATTTGCCGATTCCAGCCACTTTCTTGGGATTTTTTTAAGAAAGAGACACAATCAGGACCACACACACAAAATAGTCCCCAAAATATTTTTTTTCTCTTCCTTATTTAAGCACTTTTTGCTCTAATATATGTAACAGACTAGCTGCCTAGATGCCCTAAGCACGTCCAATCTCGCCTGATTTCAGAAGCTAAGCAGAGTTGGCCCTGGTTAGTACTTGGATGGGGACCATCAGGGAATACCAGGTGCTGTGGGCACATGAAGTAGGAACTGGTAAACCACTCCAGTATTCCTGCCAAGAAAACTCCATTGACATGGAGTCACAAAGAGTCGGTCATGACTATAACGACACAACACACACAAACATGTAATAGACTGGGAGAGTGAATGTCCCATGCCATTCCAGTAACTTATGATACAGAGAAACATAAACAATGTATTCCAGTTCTCAAAAGTGTTTTTGCATGAGAGATGGTGGCATTACATCCACCATTGGGTTAAAAAAAAACCTCAAATTATGCCACTATGAAATAGTGAAGATGGAAGGGGCCTATAAAGCCATCAAGCCCAAGCCCTTACTCCATGCAGGAATGCAAATCAAAAGATATCTGTGGTTCTTCAAATTTATCTTGAATGCCTCCAGTGCTGGAGCACTCACCACCTCTTGAGGTAATTGGTTTTATTGTCCTACTGCTCTAACAGTATTACATTACATTACTGCTCTAACAGTCAGGAAGTTTTTCTTGATATTCAGCCGAAAGCTGGGTCCTCTTAACTTGAGCCCATCGTTGTGCATCCTGCACTCTGGAATGATCAAGAACAGATCCTGTTCAAGAACAGATGGCAGCCCTTCAAAAATTTGGAAAATGCTATCAAATCGCCCCTCAGTCTTCTTTTCTCTAGGCCAAACCTCCCCAGTCCTTTAATTTACTCTTATGTTGCTTTAATTAAAATTTATATACTGCCAGCTAGAGACAGATCGGTATTCCCCCGTTTCCGTTTTACTCGTATCCGTTACTATGACAGCCCTTTCGAACAATTTTGGTCTGATTTGTCGTGCTCGTTACATTTGCATTGCGGCGATCGCGCAATGCCAGCCAAGCAATGCCACAGAGAAAAAAGTTTTCAAATCATTCCCGGCCATAAAAGCAGGCGAAAACTGTCTGAGGGCACCTACCAGGCCAGAAGGGTGTTTTATTTGGGGGTTCTCTCCTTTGCTACTGCTGCGCTGCTGGTACCAGGCGGGGGGCATCGTCTCGTCTGCCTTTGCCATTGCGGGCGGGGGATCAAAATGGCGACCGCAATATTTTTTTGAAATCATGGTTGCGAAAATTAGCTATTTTAAATGCTTGAATTTTTACAGTAGCAGCAGTGGGTTTTTCTTGCAAAAAAAGTATCCGTTGATTTTATTTTATTTTATTTTATATTATATTTTTACAACTGCACATTCGCAATGATGGGCTCGCCCATGGGAGTGGACCATGCAAATTTTCCACCAATCTCATGACCACTTGGCCAGGTTGACCACAAGGACTTCTGGGATGTGCCAACCAGGCTGCGCTGCTGGTACCAGGCTGGGAGGGCGCATCCATTTGCCATGCAGTGCGGGGGATCCAAAATGGCGACCGCAATATTTTTTTTGAAATCGTTGCCCAAAACCCCACCAAAGCACCACAGAAACATGTGGAAATTAGCTATTTTAAATGCTTGAATTTTTACAGTAGCAGCAGTGGGTTTTTCTTGCAAAAAAAGTCTCCGTTGATTTTATTTTATTTTATTTTATTTTTTTACACCTGCGCATTCACAATGATGGGCTCGCCCATGGGAGTGGACCATGCAAAGTTTTGGAGCCATTCCACCAATCGCATGGCCAGGTTTTGCTGACTGTACCAGGCAGCATCCATTTGCCATGCAGTGCGGGGGATCCCACCGCCTTGCCCAAAACCCCACCCACCACAGAAACATGCGAAAATTAGCTATTTTAAATGCTTGAATTTTTACAGTAGCAGCAGTGGGTTTTTCTTGCAAAAAAAGTCTCTGTTGATTTTATTTTATTTTATTTTATTTTATTTTATTTTATTTTATTTTTTTACACCTGCACATTTGCAATGATGGGCTTGCCCATGGGAGTGGACCATGCAAATTTTCCACCAATCGCATGGCCACTTGGCCAGGTTGACCACAGAGACTTCTGTATGTGCCAATTGGGCATAAACAGCCCACTAATCGTAGCCCAAACCCGAACCCTAAGCCTAAGCCTAACCCATCCGCCAGTACACTGTCCTTCTAAGTGGGTCAGAGAGGCACCCAGAGGTGCACCCCAACACTCACCCTAACCTCACCCGTAACTAGCCTAACCCTAGCCCTTGTGCTAACCCGTCTTAACCCTAAGCCAGATCTACTTGCATTGCACTACATGCAAGTACGTGAGACACAGCGGGTGCAAAGAGTCTGCCAGTCCGTCACTTGTGGCTCTGGCTGACTCCTGCAGCTCCCTCCAGGAGCCCACTACCCCCCCAAAACCAGTACTAACGACAATGAAAAAACGAAAAAAACGAACCGACTAATTTTTGCAAAATTTCGCGAAAAACGGAAACGAGCCAAAACGGACTGCCTCCGACACACGACAACTCGAAAACGTCATTTTCCCTAGTCGTGCCCATCTCTACTGCCAGCTAATATAAAACAACTCATGGCGGTGAACGCAGACTAAGTAGAGCAGGCCTGCCCAAAGTCCGGCCCGGGGGCCAAATCCAGCCTGTCAGGCCATTCTGAGAGGCCCGCAGCTGGCTGGCCCACCCCTCCCTCCCCATCCTTTGCCCCATGTTTTTTTTTTAAAAAAAAATCTTTTGCCAACACTGACACCGCTGGGAAGCTTGGGCAGCTGGGTGGACGGGCGGTCTGCCACCACCGGCACTGCAGGGGAAAGTGTGGGGCTGGGCAGGCCAGCGGGCCTCTGCCACCGCCAAGGAGCTTTGGGGTGGGCTGGTGGGTGAGCCGTCGCCACCACTGGGGAGCTTGGGGGGATGCAGGGTCGCACAGATCACCTCTTCCAAGGGGCGACCTGTGGCCATGGCTCCCTGTGCTTCCTTTGGTCCCCACCTTCCTTCTTTCCTCCCTCCCTTGGTCTCCACCTTCCTTCCTCCCTCCCTCCCTCCCTTGGTCTCCACCTCCCTCCCTCCCTCCATTCCTTGTTCTCCACCTTCCTTCTTTCCTCTCTTGGTTTCCACCTTCCTCCCTGACACAACCGGCCAACTGGCCCCTGACACATTCTCAGCCACCAAATCTGGCCCTCCTTACAAAAAGTTTGGGCATCCCTGAAGTAGGGTAAACAAAGAGCATACTAAAAAATAAGCAAACAATAAAACAATACATAGCAAAAATAAGCAATAAAACAAACATAAATGATAATATTGGCATATTTCAGTCTTTCCTCACAGGGCTTAGTTTCCAGCCCCCTGATCATCCTTATCACCCTCCTCTGAACATGTTCCAATTTTTCAGCATCTTTTTTTGAAGTGTGGTGTCCAGAACTGGATATGATACTCAAGGTGTGGCCTAACCACAATGCTTAATAGAGGGGGAAGAGCACCTCACAGGATTTGGAAATTGCCTGCTGGTAGCTGTCCATAGTCCTGTAAGTGCTGACCTTACACTGAGTTTACTCCAAGTGAGGCCTAATAAGTGGTAAACAGAGGGGGACAAGCTTGCCTGCCTGCTGAACTAACTAACTAACTAACTAACTAACTAACTAACTAACTAACTAACTAACTAACTAACTAACTTTCACCTGGTTACATGAGTTAAGTGCTGGATCATTCTATCAGCTATTTAGCTTATTAACATTTATCGCAGACTTCCTAGAAAATTCTGTCCAACTTTGTCTCTTGATGAGGGCTATTGAGATCATCTATATTTGATAGATCCTCTTTCTTTACTGCAGAAGCTCCATATCCCATCATACCAATATATTCCTTAGCAAGTCCACCTGAGCTTTCTCACCTGCTTGCATCAGCCCTATAGTTACTTCAGCTTCCCCTCTGAAATAAGAAAAATCAGCAACGGCTTTGATCTGACAATAGTTTGTGCCCTCTGTAGTATTTCCATGCTTTGCCCCCGGCCCTTTCACAGGCTATTGACAAGCACTGATTCTAATTTTTCTCGTTCGCTGCCACCAACTAGTTTCTCTAGTAAATCACTGCCTGCAGACTGGTTTTAAGTTGAATAAAGATAAAAGAAGTTTATTTATTACAAAGTAGAATTAAAAGCATCAAGGGCAACATGTTCAGGTACAAGCTAAAGGAAGAATATAACTCAAACACACTAACGTTTGGTTACTGACAAATTTGATCACATGCACACCCTGTTCTTAAGTTTAGAGACACTCAACACTTAGTTTTCCTCATAGAAGTACTAAAATCCTATCTCTTCTCTCTCTAATCTTTAACTGTCTCTCAGTGAGTGCAGGTTTCTATCTGACCTTCTCTCAGACAGTGTTGGTCCCTATCAGTAAATGTAGGTAGTTCTGACAGTCCCTATCTGACTAATTCAGTGCTGGGCTGAGCCTTAAATCCTCTCAGGCTCCTCCCCAGACTCTCTTATTGGTCCACAAACAACCAATCAACATATACACTTCTAATAAATTCATCACCAAGGGATAAACACCACACACTCATTAGGTTGTTGTTTTTCTGGAACTATTTTCTCATATTGATATTCACCCCTAATAAATGAGAGCCTGTGCAGAAAGTAGTTACAGACAGATCGAAGGCCAAATGAAAGATGACTTTGGAGATCTGATGAAGAATCTCCCAGCGTTGTTTACATTGCAACCACACAGAGGCAATAAAGGAGGGAGAGGCTATCTGGATGTCACCCACAGTGCTAGCTAGGCACAGGTTACAAACATATGTATATGTAATATACAGGTGGATGTGTTTTCAGATTTCAAGGACATCCAGCATCAGAATTCACCTAGAATCCACCAGGCAGAAATATGGAACTGGAAGAGAAGAGACCAGAAAGAAAGAAAGAAAATATGTCCTTCATTTCTCACAGAGTTTTGACTTTCTCGTAAAAAAAAATTCTCTGTGCAATAGTACAGAGATGCAGAGGAGAATGTCTACATGTTCCTCAGATAGCCACATCCCTTCTCATTAACAGTCACTTACATTCTCAATAACTCACTCTGACACATTTGTAGGATGAATATTTTTTTTTAAAAAAAGCATTTTAACTTCCAGTTGTGAACAGAGCCAATGAGCAAACACTGCTTGCAGCAGACTAAAGACAGGGAAATGAGTGAAGGGAACACTCAGCAAAGAGGTGGGGCTCTCTTAGCATTCAGAGGCAAGAAGGAACAATTGGCTGGTGCCGGATAGATTGACAGCCCCCCTCCAGCCCAGAAAGGCCCCTCCCAGCTGTACTTTCTACGGGCAGCATGCAAGGTTGTAAAAACTTCAACAGCACTATTGGTAAAACAGAAGATGTCCTTTTACTCACTTAATGTTCTATGGGCAGCAGAGAACTAGTGATGCTGCTTCAAACCAGCTTTATTTCAAATTCACTGCTATCTGCACTGGGCAGGAAATTTCTGCCCATGAACATTTATTTGTTAGAAAATAAATGGTTTTCAAATAGAATAGCAAAAGATGAAAAATTATGGAGGAATTATCATAGGAAACATTCAGTATTATTGTGCTTTCTTTGCTTACAAAGCAGTTGAAGAGTGTACAGGTACACCGGTACATGTCTTAATAAAGTGGTTCCCAACCAGCGGGTCAGGACCCATTTGGGGGTTGAACGACGATTTCACATGGGTCGCCATGAGCCAGTTAAGAAAAAGGCACAAATGGCTTGGGTCGGGGGGGGGGATAGTGAGTTACAGCTTGATAGGTTAGAGGGAATGTCAGTCAATGGCACTGGAGGCTGCGATTGGCTGAGGGTGCCTGTAGAGGGCAGTTCTCCATGGCGGTGGTCCCCAACCCCCGGGCCACGGACCGGTGCCGGTCCGTGGACCGGTCAGCACCGGGAGGCCGGGGAGGCTCCTCCCCTTTTCCTCCGCCGCCCTCCTCCTCCTCCTTTTCTCTCCTGCGGGCGGCCGGTGGAGGAGGAAGGCTGGAGGAGCACAGGAGGAGCCGCCGCCTTTGCCTTTGCCTTTGCCTTTGCCTCCCTCCTCTGCCCGCCGCCACCGGCAGCGGCGGTGCATCCTCCTCCTCCTCCACCCTCCTCCTCCTCGCCCTCCACCACCACCAGGAGCAGCAGCAGCCACGGCGGCGGCGGCGCATTCTCCTCCTCCTCCTCCGCCCTCCACCTCCTCCTCTTCTCTCCCACGGGCAGCCAATGGAAGAAGAAGGCTGGAGGAGCGCAGGAGGAGCCGCCGCTGCCGCCTTTGCCTTTGCCTTTGCCTTTGCCTCCCTCCTCTGCCCGCCACCGGTGGCAGCGATGGCGCATCCTCCTCCTCCGCCGCCCTCCTCCTCCTCGCCCTCCACCACCACCAGGAGCAGCAGCAGCCACGGCAGCGGCGGCGCGTCCTCCTCCTCCGCCGCCGCCCTCCTCCTCCTCCTCTTCTTTCCCACAGGCAGCCAATGAAAGAAGAAGGCTGGAGGGCACGCGGGGGCCGGCGGGGAGGAGGGGGCGCACAGGGGAGGTGCGAGGAATGGGGGAGGGATGAGGGAAGCCCCCGCCAGGGCCCGCTGGAGGAGAGGAGAGGAGAGGAGAGGCCGGGGTGGGGGCCGGGAGCCGGAACACCGCCGCTGCCACCACCGCTCCGCTGGGAGAGGGAGAAGGAAGGAAGGAGCGGCCGCTCCCGTCCCCCGCCCCCACCCCAGAGAGAGAGAGAGAGAGAGAGAGGCCGGGCCTCCTGAGCCCCCCCCAACCGGAGTGTGCGCGCGCTGGCCGTCCGGCCAGCCAGCGCAGAGACGCCACCCCCCCACCGGCCTCCCTCCCCTCCCCCCTCCCGCTCGCCTGCCCGAAGGCCGCAGCCGGAGGCAAGGCGATACGGCGGCGGCCCCGGCCTGAGGGTGCCACCGAGACCGCCGAGCTGCCGCTGGCACCACCGCTGGCAGCGGCGCAGAGGCGCCCCACCAAGGCGGGCAGCCATGGCCACCGCGGCCGCCGACAGGAGGAGGAGGCGGGGGCCTGCCCGCCCAGGAGCCCCAGGCTCCCCCCCACCCCACCCGTGTGCGCAGGGGGGAGCGGCAATCCCGACGCCCCCAGCCGGCGAGCGCCGCTGCCGCCGCCACCGCTCCCGTGGCCCCCCGCAAGGCACACAAGCCAAGCCCCCACTCCCCCTCCTCCCTGCCCCCATCCCCCGCCCCCCCACACACACTCCCCTGCCCCCCCCCCGCCCAACTCCCCTGCACCCCCCATCTCCCCCCTCCCCACCCCCAGCCCCAGCCCCGGGCCACAGTAAATCATCAAACATTTACCGGTCCGTGGGGACAAAAAGGTTGGGGAGCACTGCTCTATGGCACCTGAGTCAGTGGCCTGCCAAAGGGGGCTTGTGGCCTCTTTCAAGCAGGGCAAGGGGTCACCACAACATGGGAAACTGTATTAAAGGGTGGTGGCATTAGGAAGTTTGGGAACCACTGTCTTAATATTTCATGGTACCATTTTCTGTATGTCACATGGCAGCCCAGCTTTTTACATTTCTTGTGGAAGAGGTCATAAATCCTCCCATCAGGCTTTTTCAAATCAGGAAATGTGGGCAGCCAAGGGAACTATGGAATGATGAAGAGATTTTTTAAAAAAATTGAGAGATTTTTACCCCACCTTTGCCCTTGAAAAAGGACCGAAGGTGGATTACAATAATGGGGAACAATATACAGCCCAGAACATTTAAGACAGATTCAAGTTAAGAACAGGGAATTAGAAGAGGCATCTTAGAACATTAAAAGGTAACATTAAAGCTACAAAAAATGTACAAAGATGTACAATAGCGGTTAGAATTGAATACAACAATGGCTAAATGGGCTCAATAAGAAATCTAAAGGGTCCCATCATGGGGGCAGAAAAATGGAAGCATCTTCCATTGGCAAAGAAACCTTTTGAGGAAATTGAAGGAGAGAAGGGAGGTTCGTATAGACTGCATTACAGTAGTCAATTTCGGAGACTGCCAATGCGTAGACCAGTCTGTTAGGGACCTGTCATCTACGTAGGGACACAGCTGGTCGGTTCTTCAGAGTTAGCAAAAAGCAGAGCACCTCACAGCTGATTTTAATTTAATTTAATTTAAACCAGAGTGGGTTTATTGGTTTTAAAGTTTTCCCTGTTCCAGTTGGTGGATTCCCTGCACATTGAACTTATGGCAAAGTTTTGGAGGAGATAGCAATCTGCATTCTTGACATTACCATCTTAGTAAAATACAACCCCTGCCAGTCAACAGCACGAAATCTTCCTGACTGCACAAACAAACATTAAATCAAATTGCTCATCTCTTTAGCACAGAAAATAGTTGCCTATTTTGTAGGTTTGATGTTCTGTGATTCAGGCAAGTAATATCAGGCTATTACTTTTAAAAACATGTGGTGTTGTTACTAATTCCTTTGTAAATTAACCCAGCATCTTTTTTAAATGAAAAGGGTTTTCCCCACCTCTTTTTCTCTCCCCCTCCAAGCTTTTAAAAAGTGATGGGGAGAGATACAGTGATGCTTAAATTTTCACACTGCCATGGATACTTTAAGTTTTCATTAACAAGTTGTTCCTGTTGCCTCCAGCCAAAATTCTAAACAGTACTAATGTGGTGCAATTCAAGGCGCTGTAGCAGAAAACCCTACTTTTCTCAGTCCTTTACATAGCTTATTTCTAGGAGTTTGTATATATCGGTTATAAGTAGTTAGTATGAGATGAAACTTTGCAGATTATAAGAAATATACATTAGGGTGCTGTATTTGCCATAAACATGGAAATGTCTTGTGGAATAAAGCCAAACCAAATGAGTTTTCTGATGTGTTAATGCCTGAATAAACTGCACAGATTAAGTCCATGGGTTAGACCAAAGTCTCAGCATGGATAAAACTAAGACCAATGTCTCAGCATGGATAAAACTATATATAACTTTATTACCATTTAAAACTGCCCAGTGCCTTTCAGCCTCAACAAGTTATGGCCTTCTTCAGCGACAGTAGAAAGACAACAGCATGAATAAAAAAGAAACAACACATAGCTCTTAGAACATAAGAACATAAGAAGAGCCATGCTGGATCAGGCCAAAGGCCCATCTAGTCCAGCTTCCTGTATCTCACAGCGGCTCCACCAGATGCGTTTGGGAGCGCATGAGACTAGATATCTGTCTCCTGATACCACTCCCCTGCATCTGGCCCTTGAAGTACCCTGGTTTAAAGCCTGGAGATTACACATCTCCATCATGGTTTGTAGCCTGTGATGGACTTTTCCTCCAGGAATCTGTCCAATCCCCTTTTGAAGGCATCCAGGGCAGATGCCATCACCACATCCTGTGACAGGAAGTTCCATAGACTTACAACGCACTGGGTGAAAAAATATTTTCTTTTGTCAGTTCTTACTCTCCCAGCCCTCAATTTGAGTGTATGTCCCCTAGTTCTGGCATTTTGGGAGAGAGAGAAGAGCTTCCCTCTATCCACTTTACTCATACCCTGCATTATTTTGTATGTCTCAATCATATCCCCCCTCAAGCGCCTTTTTTCCAGACTAAAGAGGTCCAAATGTTTTAGCCTTTCTTCATAAGGGAGGTGCCCCAGGCCAGTAATCATTTTAGTCGCTCTCTTCTGCACCTTTTCCAGTTCCACTATGTCTTTCTTGATATGCGGTGACCAGAAATGTACACAATACTCCAGGTGGGGCCTTACTATTGTTTTGTATAAAGGCATTATAATGTTCGCTGTTTTATTTTCAATCCCCTTTTTGATAATCCCTAGCATGGAATTGGCCTTCTTCACCGCTGCCACACATTGGGGAGACACCTTCATGGATCTGTCCACCAACACACCAACATCTCTTTCCTGATCCGTCACAGATAACTCAGAGCCCATGAGTTGACAGATGAAGTTTGGAATTTTTGCCCCAATATGCATTACTTTACATTTGGTTACATTAAAACGCATTTGCCATTTCTCATCCCATTCCCGCAGTTTGGAGAGATCCTTCTGGAGCTCTTCACAGTCTTCTCTGGTTTTTACCACACGGAAAAGTTTTGTGTCATCGGCAAACTTGGCCACCTCACTGTTTATCCCTGTCTCCAGGTCATTTATGAACAGATTGGAAAGCACCGGTCCCAGGACAGAGCCCTGGGGCACACCGCTTTTCACCTCCCTCCATTGTGAAAATTTCCCATTGACACCTACTCTTTGTTTCCTGGAACTCAACCAGTTCTCAATCCATAAGAGGACCTGCCCTCTTATCCCCTGACTGTGCAATTTTCTCAGCAGCCTTTGGTGAGGGACGGTGTCAAAAGCCTTTTGAAAATCCAGATAGACTATATCCACCGGTTCACCCAAATCCATGTGCCTGTTGACCTTTTCAAAAAATTCTAAAAGGTTTGTCAGACAAGATTTACCCTTACAGAAGCCATGCTGATTTTCTCTCAGCAAGGTTTGTTCCTTTATGTGTTTTAAGATTTTCTCTTGGATGAGGCTTTCCACCATCTTCCCTGGGACAGATGTAAGGCTAACTGGCCTGTAGTTTCCCGGGTCCCCCCTCCTTCCTTTTTTAAAAATTGGTGTGACATCTGCTATCCTCCAGTCCTCCAGCACTGTGGCCGTTTTAAGAGACAAGTTGCATATAACTGTTAAGAGATCTGCAATTTCATTTCTCAGTTCCCTAATAACCCTTGGGTGGATGCCACCTGGGCCCGGTGACTTGTTAATCCTCAATTTATCAATTAGTCCTAAAGCCTCCTCTCTTTTAACCTGTATTTGATTTAATTCTTTAGTCAAGAGGGGCGGCTCAGGCAGCGGAATCCGCTCAAGGTCCTCTGTCGTGAAGACAGACGCAAAGAACTCATTCAATTTCTCTGCAATGTCCAAGTCCTCCTTAACCTCCCCTTTTCCTCCCTCACCATCCAGAGGGCCAACTGTTTCTCTGGCAGGTTTTCTACTTCTAACATATTTAAAGAAGCTTTTATTATTACCCTTTATATTGCTAGCCATGCGTTCCTCAAAATCTTTCTTTGCCTCCCTTATCATCTTCTTACATTTCTTTTGCCAGAGTTTGTGTTCCTTTTTATTTTCCTCATTTGGGGAGGATTTCCATTTACAGAAGGACCTCTCCTTGTGCTTTAGAGCCTCTCTAACTCCACTCGTTAACCATGCCAGTGTCCTCTTGGACTTAAATGAGCTCTTCTTTCTTTGTGGTATGCACTTGTGCTGGGCCTCTATTATTGTTGTTTTAAAGAGGCTCCATGTGCTCTGAAGAGATTGGATTCTTCTAACCTTCCCCTTCAATTTCTCTCTAACTAGTTTACTCATCTGAGGGAAGTTTGCCCTTCGAAAATCAAGGGTTTTTATGTCTGATTTGGTTGACACTCTTCCTCCGACATGCATGGCAAAGGAAATTGCAGCATGGTCACTGTTCCCCAGAGGCTCAGTGACATTCACATCCCTGACCAGGTCCTCAGTATCGCACAGTATTAGATCCAGAGTTGCCTGTTCTCGGGTGGGCTCCATGACAAGTTGCTCTAAGGCACAGTCATTCAGCAAGTCGAGAAACCCAGTTTCTCTTTCTTGCCCGGAGCTCGCATTGACCCAGTCAATGTGGGGATAATTGAAGTCCCCCATGATTACTATCCTATCCCTCTTAGCCACCTCCATGATTTCTCTCCTCATTTCAAGGTCCCCCTCACGTTTTTGATCTGGTGGACGATAGAATACTCCAACTATCACATCACTCCTTGGACCTGGTAGTTTAACTCACAGTGATTCTATGGTGGAGTCAGACCCTCTGTCCATCTCCATTCTGCTGGATTTTACCCCTTCTTTGACATAGATGGCCACAATCCCTTCTATAGAGTTTATAGCCTGGGATTGCTGTATCCCACTGGTTCTCCTCATTCCACCAGGTTTCTGTTATGGCTATTATATCTATGTTATCCCTAGCTGCCAAATGTTCAAGTTCTCCCATCTTTGCTTGGAGGCTTCGAGCATTGGCGTAGAAGCATCTGTACAGTGGGTCCCGCAACAACCGCTGCTGCCTTGTTCTTTTTCCCCGACAGCTTTTATTTTCAGTAGACAAACTGTCACATTCCGTTATTCTCCCAGTGCTAATACCTGCTATGTCTTCTCTATGTGATTCTCTACCATCTCCAACCTCATTCCCCGAGGATGAGGTGTTCCGAACCGGATGCCACTCAGCTCCTGTCGGCTTTCCCCCAGTTATCAGTTTAAAAGCTGCTCTGCTGCCTTTTTGAGGTTGAGTGCCAGCAATCTGGTCCCATCATGATTCAAGTGCAACCCATCCCTCCTAAACAGGTTTGGCTTGTCCCAAAATGTTCTCCAGTTCCTGACAAATCTAAAGCCCTCCTCTCGACACCATCGCCTCATCCACGCATTGAGGCTTCTGAGTTCTGCCTGCCTTGCAGGTCCTGCACGAGGAACAGGTAGCACTTCTGAAAATGCTACCTTGGAAGCCCGGGACTTCAATCTTCTACCTAACAACCTGAATTTGGCTTCCAAGACTGACCGCTTGGCCTTCCCGACATCATTGGTACCTACGTGTACCATGACCACTGGCTCCTTCCCGGTTCTCTCTAACAAGCTATCTAGATTTCTGGTGATGTCTGCAACCTTTGCACCTGGCAGGCAAGTGACCATACGGTTATCATGCTTGTCACAAATCCATCCCTCTGTATTTCTAATGAGAGAATCCCCTAGTACAAGAAGCTTATCTCCTGCAGCCTGCTCATCTACATGTACCTGATCATGTATCTCATCAATAGTGATGAGGGAGAGATCCTCCGGTGGAACCAAATCATTCTCTGTGTGTGCCTCATGAGGTGTGCTGAGGGAAAGAGCCTCAAACTGATTGTGCAATATGAGACTCTCTGAGCGATCCCTTGGCCTTCTACTCCTTTGAGTCACATTCCTCCACCCATCTATCTCCTGAGTTGGGGAAGTGACTTCATCCTCAGAAGTGTGCCCTGTCTCTTCTTGGACCTGGATAGTCCGTTCCACTCTGTCCAAGAACCGCTCAAGCTCCTTAATATGTTGCTGGTCTGATATGCGAGCCTCTAGCTGCTGGACCTTCTGTTCCAATAGCGCAATCAGCTTGCACTTGCAGCAGATGTAGTTCTGCACACGCTCTGTCAAGATGACAAACATGGCACAAGTACTGCAGGTAACTACAGCTGCTCCCTCCAACTCCATTTTAACGAGTGCAATAAAATGTATTCAAGGTCTCAAAAATGTAAACTTACACTAATTTATTTTTTAATCTAGTAAGACTCTTTACTTCTTTTGTTGTTTATTCAAAATCTAACAGTGTAGGGGCCACTAAAGCACCTCTACACCAACTGCAAGCACGTCAGGAAGTTTCCAGTGCTAACTTGCTAATGTGTGTAGGATCTCCTCAGGAGTAGCTTGGCTTGGGAACTCAAATATACCCAGAAGTTTTGTTGTTGTTTTTTAGTTTACACGCGCCGTTAGGCACGTGCTGCTGGGAGCAGCTATTTAAGGATAAAACTCCGCCCCTTACCTCCTGCAAAAACAGGAAGCAATCTCTATGCCCTCTGGCCGTGTGCTTCCTCTATAGCCGTGTGCTTCTCCTCACCACCTCCTTCCTCTTTGCTGCTCTGTAAGAAAAGGACTGAGAGGCAGCTGGGAGCAGCTATTTAAAGATAAAACTCCACCCCTTACCTCCTGCAAAAACAGGAAGCAATCTCTATGCCCTCTGGCCGTGTGCTTCCTCTATAGCCGTGTGCTTCTCCTCACCACCTCCTTCCTCTTTGCTGCTCTGCAAGAAAAGGACTGAGAGGCAGCTGGGAGCAGCTATTTAAAGATAAAACTCCGCCTCTTACCTCCTGCAAAAACAGGAAGCAATCTCTATGCCCTCTGGCCGTGTGCTTCCTCTATAGCCGTGTGCTTCTCCTCACCACCTCCTTCCTCTTTGCTGCTCTGCAAGAAAAGGACTGAGAGGCTGCTGGAAGCAGCTATTTAAAGATAAAACTCCGCCCCTTACCTCCTGCAAAAACAGGAAGCAATCCCTATGCCCTCTGGCCGTGTGCTTCCTCTATAGCCGTGTGCTTCTCCTCACCACCTCCTTCCTCTTTGCTGCTCTGCAAGAAAAGGACTGAGAGGCTGCTGGGAGCAGCTATTTAAAGATAAAACTCCGCCCCTTACCTCCTGCAAAAACAGGAAGCAATCTCTATGCCCTCTGGCCGTGTGCTTCCTCTATAGCCGTGTGCTTCTCCTCACCACCTCCTTCCTCTTTGCTGCTCTGCAAGAAAAGGACTGTTAGAGCAGTAGAACAGTGGAAACAACCACCTCAGTAGGTGAGTTTTCCAATCAAGGGAAAGTTGGACAACCGTCTTTCAGATCCGCTTTGATTTGGATTACTGCCTTGACTTGGAAGTTGAACTCAGTGGCCTTACAAGCCCCTTCCAACACATGAATACCCTCTCTGCTGTGTTTTTCCCCCCAATGTGGATGTATGAGCTCTTGTAGGCTTCACTCTCATCATGTGCGTTTCTGTCGTTGGAGTCTCCATGTTGTTGTTGAGCTTTGTTAAATCTAGACCAGGGTGGACCACTGCAGCCTTAGACTGAGGCTGTCATCATTGTCCTAGCCTGCGTGGCCAATAACAGAGAAAGATGCGAGTTCCAGTCCAAACCCCTAATATAAACCATTGCTAGTAAATGGATAACTTTGTTGTTGTTGTTGTACTTATTACAGTATTATATCTTCAACTTCTCTGCAACTTTTTTGGTTGATACAATAGCCCTATGCAGTTTCCCCCATCGGAACCCATACTGTAGCAAAAAGGTGACTGACATTCACATGTATAAAAATGGTTTTGAATAAAAGTCTTGGCATTTCTCACTGAAACTACCATTATATGTAGTTCGCGTGAATAGGAGGGACTTTTCTGGGCTCCATTCAACAATCATTCCCTCCAGCCTTTCAATTCATAGAGAGCCCCACCTCTCTGCTGAGTATTTCTTTCCTGCTCTTTAGTCTGCTGGAAGCAGGTGTGTGTTTGCTGCTAATCTGCTAAATGTGTGCACACACAATTAAGAAAGAAGCATACAAAGTAACTTCAAGTAACTGTAAATAAAGACAAGTTTTCTTTCTCCTACAAATACCTCATAGTGAGTTGCTGAGACTTGAAGTGCCAATTAATAAAAAGGGGGTGGGCACTTGTCTAAGTGGAGGGAGGTAAAGAGCAGGGTCCTCCAAGGTTCAGTACTGGGAACCCTGCTTTTCAATCTCTTCATAAAAGATCTAGAAGTAGGAGTAAATAGCAAGGTAGCCAAATTTGCCTACGACACTAAATTATACAGGGTAGTAAAAACTGAGAGAGATTGTGAGGAGCTCCAGAGGGATCTCTTAACACTGGGGGAGTGGGCATAACAGTGGCAAAGGAGCTTCAACATTAGTAAGTGCAGAGTGATGCACATTGGGGCAAAAAACCCAATTATATCTATAAACTGATGGGCTCTGAACTCTCTGCAACAAACCAGGAAAGGGACCTTGGTGTCCTGGTGGACAGCTCAGTGAAGGTGGTGGCAACCCAGTGTGCCGCAGCAGTGAAAAAAGCAAACTCAATGCTAAGGATCATTAGGAAGGGTATAGAAAATGAGTCAGCAAGTGTCATTTTGCCTCTTTTTAAATCTATGGTAAGGCCCTATCTGGAGTATTTGTCAAGATATGTAAAAGTTGATAAAATATATGTTATGTATATTTAACAGATAGTAGAAAGAGAGTTGTAAAATGGAGGCAGTTAGATTCTGCAGTCTCATGATGTTAATCCACAAGTGTAAGAGATAAGTAATCACAGTCATGTTACATGATGAAGCACAGGTGAAAGAATTTATAACATTATGGTTGCATCAGATTGCATCAGATTGTAATTAGTGATGACTCATATCTGATGGGTGCTGAACTGTATAAAAGCACTAGCTTGCCATATGTTAGGTGGGTCTGTCTATGGTGAGAGACAGAACCCCACACTCTGTTGTTTGTATATATTGCTTGGATGTTATGCTGTGTATATAATTTTAATGTATATATGAATATATGAGTTTTTACTCTACCCATTGTCATTGTCTTCCGTTAACCTAACTCTGCAATACTTTATATCAATACTGACATTTTATCTGCACGCTACTGCTGCACTGCTCTGTGCCAAACACATTTAAATATTATATTTTTTACATAAATCTTGATAGGGTTATGGGCCCAGCTGGGTCAGCTGCCTGATAGGTTTTGTTGTACCTGTATAGATAAAGTGTGTGTTGTATAAAGTTGTGTTTTTGCAGAGGAAAAGCGGTTTGGAGTTGGAATGGAGACAAAAGCAGAGCTGCAAAGTTTTTTCTCTCTGAGACTTGGAAGCGAACAGGAGAAAGCAGCTGATAAGATAAGCCAAGCAAAACAGAGTGTTGTGTATGGAAGCGGAGGAGGCTGAAGAAATATTTGCTGAAGACGCTGAAACAAGTGTTGCTGAAAACGGCGGAGTGAAGCCGGCACTTTCAGCGAAGATGGCAAGTATTAACTTATCTTCAATGCCTCTAGTTAAGCTGTCTGACAGTAATTACCTGAACTGGTGTCTGCATATGAAGCATTATTTAATTTTCCATGAGCTGTATCAGTATGTAGAAAAAGAGCTGGAAGAAGACTCAGATGAGCAATGTATCAAGGAGGATGCACGGGCGCTGGCTATAATCATGTTGTCTTTGGAGGAGTCACAGTTTATGTTAAAGAAGCAAAAACGGCTCATGAAGCGTGGATGGCCTTGAGAGCTGCCCATATCAAAGAAACAGCTGGGACCAAGATATCCTTGATGAAGCAATTATTCCGGACAAGGCAAAGCCCAGGTGAAACTATTTCTGACCATGTAAGGAAAGTAAATAATATTTTTCACCAGTTATCTGAAATAGGCATTCAACATGATGAAGAGTATAAATGCCTTGTGATATTGTCAAGCCTGGATGAATCATATGATAATTTAGGAATGGGGATGGAAGCTTTGAAAAGTGATGATTTGTCTGTCTCATATATCCTGTCAAGGCTGCAGCAGGAGGAACAGAGGAGAGCTGATGCTAAAGTAAATAAGAAGCCTGTTCAAGTTTCTGGAGACACAATCCAGGTAGTAAGAAAATGCCACAATTGTGGGAGTGACAAACATATTTTGCGTTTCTGTGACAAGTTAAACAAGCGGCAAAAGCAAAAAAGAGTTGCCGGCACACGCTCGAAGAATGAAGGACACCAGCTGTCTGTAATTAATGATAACAATGAACAGGAGTGCTCAAAGCAAGAATTACTCATTGTAGATTCGGGAGCCAGCATTCATTGTATAAACAAGAAATGTTTGTTTGAAAAACTAATTTTGTTTAACTCTAGAACTGTAACCTTGGCAGATGGAACTCAGGCGGAAATTTGTGGAGAAGGTAAAATATTTTTTAAACCTCTCAAGTGTGTTTTTGATAAGGTCCTGTACATACCATCTCTAAAAAATAATTTGTTGAGTGTGCCTATGCTTGTAAAGGAAGGATTTAATGTACAGTTCAATGAGAGCAGTTGCAAAATTGTAAAAAAATGGGAAAACAATTGCAACTGGACGGCTGCAAAACAATTTGTTTGTGATTAGCACATCTGAGAAATCTTTGAACATGGTTGAAAATAAGCCTCTACATGACAAATGCATTCATCTGCTACATAGAAGATTAGGGCATCTAGGTTTTAAGAACATTAGAAAAACTCTGCAACATGTGGAACATGGGTCTGTGCAAAGCTGTGACAAGTATTTAGATTGCCATGTTTGCAAAAATACGAAAATTAAGTCTGCTCCCATAGCAAGAAAGAGTTTGAGAAAGTCACATCATCCTCTACAGCTGGTACATATTGATGTAATTGGACCCATGGCAAATTCATTTGGTGGTGCCAGATTCTGCCTAGTAATAACAGATGATTTTTCTCGATATTCTTGGGTCTACATAATGAAGCACAAAAGTGAAGTGAGTGCTATGTTTAGGAAATGGTTTGAAATGGCAGAACGTCAGTACAAACATAAGATAGTAGCTGTTCAAAGTGACAGGGGCAGTGAATTCTTATCTAAAGAGTTTGTTGACTATTTGGAGAAAAGAGGGGTGAAACACAGATTGACTAACACTGCTGCTTCTGCCGAACATGGTCTGGCTGAAAGGAAGAATGGGATTCTTCAAAACATAATGAATGCAATGTTGGCTGATTTGAAACTTCCCAGAAGTTACTGGGCTGAGGCAATGAAGTATGCAAATTATGTGTCTAATAGAGTATGGAGTTCAGCTGTTAATGAAGTTCCTTATACTCTGCTACATGATAAGAAACCTACAATCAAATATCTTCATTTATTTGGCTCTGAAGCCTGGGTATTGGTTCCAAAGAAATACAGACACAAGAATAGCCCAAAGTCAAGGAAACTTATGTTTATTGGTTTTCAACCTGCTGCAAAATCCTGGCGTTTTTGTGATAATCATGGGAAAGTTTATATTAGCAGATCTGCAACGTTTTGTGAGCAGAGAAACTGGGAAGATCTACATGCAAACAATGAAGTGTTTTTGCCAAGTATTTGTCCCCACACTGAGTCTGCTGAGGAAGATTCCAGTGATGGAGGGGAGTCGACATCATTGCATGATGGAAAGGTTGATGAGGAGCCAGTGTTGCTCAGAAAATCTACAAGATCCAATTTTGGAGTGCCACCTGAAAGATTTGTTGTAAATTTTGTATCCCATGACCCACAGTGTTATGAAGATGTACTGCAAGCGCCTGAAGAGGAAAAGGAAGCAGTGGATGATGGCCATGGAAGAAGAGCATGTATCTCTGAAGGAACGGCGAGTGGTTGCACCAGTGGATGTCGCCAGAGAGCAATGGACATTTGCATGAGAAATTGACTAAAATGGGTTTTTCTCAAAGTAGGGCAGATCCTTGTTTATACACAAAGGGTTCTTTGATATTGATTGTTTTTGTTGATGATTTATGTTTAATGGTGCCCGATATCTCACATGTGAAGTGGTTTATGTCTTCATTAGGCAAAGAAGTAAAAATGAAGCATCTTGGTGAGATACAACATTATTTAGGGATTGATGTCACAACCAATCCTGAAGGTAATTTCTATCTGTGTCAAAGTGACAAGATAGAGCAGCTAATACAGAAGTGTAAGATGGGAGACTGCAACATAGTCTCTACACCTATGGAAGTGGGGTTCAACAGAGACCCAGATGATGGGGATTTTGGAAATGTTGAACTATACCAATCTGTATTGGGCTCACTAATGTATTTGTGTTCATGGTCTAGGCCCGATATTGCAGCAACTATTAACATATTGAGCCAATATGCTGCAAAACCATTGATGAAGCATTGGAAAGGTATAAAGCGTGTTTTGAGATACCTTAAAGGAACAATGCATGAAAGGCTGAAAATATCCATATGTGATAATCTTGATTTAATTAGCTACGCAGATGCTGACTGGGGTTCAAGTCCAGAAAGGAGGTCATTGTCTGGATATGCCATTTTCTTAGGTAACTCATTAATTGTATGGAAAGCCCTAAAAACAAAGGTACATTTCATGCTCTACTACGGAGGCAGAGTATGGGGCTGTGAATGACTTGTGTTGTGAGTTAACCTGGGTGGTGCAGTTGTTAAAGGATGTAAATGTAAATGTTAAACTACCAGTCAAAGTGTATAATGATTCTTTTTCATGTATCCAATTAACACAGAATCAGAAGGTCAGATCCAGAAGCAAGCATATTGGTATCCGTTACCAGAATGTCAAGGACTGCATAGAACAACATATGATTGTATTAGAATACTGTACTAGTGTCAACAATTATGCTGATATATTTACAAAGCCTTTATGTAAAGATAAACATGTATGTTTTAAGAAAAGGCTAGGTGTTGAAATCTGTTAAATATAGGAGGGGTGTCAAGATATGTAAAGGTTGATAAAATATATGTTATGTATATTTAACAGATAGTAGAAAGAGAGTTGTAAAATGGAGGCAGTTAGATTCTGCAGTCTCATGATGTTAATCCACAAGTGTAAGAGATAAGTAATCACAGGCATGTTATGTGATGAAGCACAGGTGAAAGAATTTATAACATTATGGTTGCATCAGATTGCATCAGATTGTAATTAGTGATGACTCATATCTGATGGGTGCTGAACTGTATAAAAGCACTAGCTTGCCATATGTTAGGTGGGTCTGTCTATGGTGAGAGACAGAACCCCACACTCTGTTGTTTGTATATATTGCTTGGATGTTATGCTGTGTATATAATTTTAATGTATATATGAATATATGAGTTTTTACTCTACCCATTGTCATTGTCTTCCGTTAACCTAACTCTGCAATACTTTATATCAATACTGACATTTTATCTGCACGCTACTGCTGCACTGTTCTGTGCAAAACACATTTAAATATTATATTTTTTGCATAAATCATGATAGTATTGTATACAGTTCTGGTCACCATGCCTCCAGAAGGATATTATGGAAATGGAAAAAGTGCAGAGGAGGGCAACCAGAATGATTAGGGGACTGGAACACCTTGCTTATCATCTGAGGCTGCAATGGCTGGGCCTCTTGAAAAACGGCACCTAACAGGTGACCTGACTGAAGTTTATAAAGTCATACATGGCGTGGAAAAAGTATCACGCAAAGTATCGCACAACACTAGAACTAGGGGGCACTCCATGAAACCTTTGGGTGCTAGATCTCAAACAAATAAGAGAAAGTGCTTTTTCACCCAGAGGATCACTGGTCTATGGAACTCCCAGCCAGAAGAAGTGGTGACAGCTGTCAGCCTTGACAGCTTTAAGAAAGGATTAGACAAGTTCATGGAGAACAAGGGTATCAATGGCTATTATTATGGATGCCTAAAGACAACCTCCGGGTTGGAGAGAGAGGCAGGATATCTCTCAATGCCATTTGCAGGGAATTGTAAGCAGGTAAAGAGACATCTGCTTGAGAATACCCTGAAGCAAATGGTGAGCCACTGTGTGAGACAGAATGCTGGACTGGATGGGCTGTGGCCTGTTCCAGAAAGGATGTTCTTATGTTCTTATGTTATTCATGGTAACTTGGAGCTATTATTTTCTATAGATCCATTCCCTGAACTTCTACTACAAAAGAAGAATTTTGCCAAAACCTCAAAACTCTCGAACAAAAAACTTCAACCTGTACTTATTTCCTCAGAAGAGAAACATGTTCACGGCCATGCGATTGTCTCAAATGCCAACAAAACGATTTCCCAACAAGCTGCTTTTCCAGTTTATATGACTTTTCTAGTCAGAAAAAAAATGAGGGCCTTTTAAACTGTTGAGAAGAAAACATAATCTGAGGTAAAGCAAGCAACTTTCAGACAGACGGCTACCTTATTTATTTATTTATTTATTTATTTATTTATTTATATGCCGCCCACTACCCAAAGGTCTCTGGGCGGCTTACAATCCAAAGAATAAAACAATTTAGAATAGTTAAGAGTAAAATATCAATGAATCATCAATAAAAACCTTACACTAAAATCATTATTCTAAAATTGTCATCAGCGGACCCACAATCTATATTATATCAATTAAAAACCTTCTGGAACAGGAAGGTTTTTACCTGGCGCCGGAATGTAATCAGTGTTGGCGCCAGGCGGATCTCGATCGGGAGGGCATTCCATAGCTTGGGAGCAGCTGCCGAGAAGGCCCTGTGTCTACAGGCCATCCCTCTCACCTCCTTGAGGGATGGCTCTTTCAAAAGGGCCCCCTGGCTAGATCTTAATTGCCGGGTAGGTTCCTAAAGGAAGGAGGCGATCCTTCAGGTATCTAGGTCCTAAGTCGTTTAGGGCTTTGTATGTCAGAACAAGCACTTTGAATTCAGCTCGGGCAGCAACTGGTAACCAATGAAGGTTACGCAGAATCGGCATGATGTGATCCCTGGCGGCCCCACCACTTACCAGCCATGCCGCACGATTCTGAACCAGTTGCAATCGCCGGACCGTCTTCAAATGGAGTCCCACGTAAAGCGCATTGTAGTAATCAATATGGGATGTTACCAGTGCATGCGTAACTGTCATGAGGCTGTGCTCGTCTAGGTAGGGGCGAAGTTGGTATATTTTCCGCAGCTGAAGGAAGGCACCCCTGGCCACCGAATCCACCTGGGCTTCCAGAGTTAGACCGGGGTCCAGAAGCACCCCCAAGCTGCGGACCCTGTCCCTTAGGGGGAGTGCAACCCCATCCATTAACAGTACTTCCGTCTTGTCTGGATTGAGTTTCAATTTATTAACCCTCATCCAGTCCATTATCTGGCCCAGACACAAGTTCAGTACAGAAATCGCCTCACCTGGATTGGTGGAAAACGAGAGGTAGAGCTGAGTATCGTCAGCATATTGCTGACTCCTCAGCCCAAACCTCCTGATGACCTCTCCCAGCGGTTCCATGTAGATGTTGAACAGCATGGGAGACAGTATGGAGCCCTGGGGAACCCCGTGACGTAAACGCCACGGGGCAGAGCAACTGTCCCCCAGCACCACCTTCTGGACACGGTCAGCCAGGAAGGATTGGAACCACTGCAGAGCAGTGCCTCCAACCCCCAACCTGGCCAGCCTATCCAGAAAGACACCATGGTCGATGGTCCGAAAGCCGCTGAGAGGTCCAGGAGTATCAACAGGGTCGCACTCCCCCTGTCTCTCTCCCGGCAAAAGTCATCATACAGGGCGACCAAGGCGGTCTCCGTACCAAAACCCGGCCTGAAGCCAGATTGAAATGGATCCAGAAAATCAGTTTCATCCAGCAGTGCCTGGAGTTGTCCGGCCACCACCCGCTCCAACACCTTGCCCAAATAAGGGAGGTTCGCTACTGGTCGGTAGTTAACCACCAGCCCTGGGTCCAGGTTTGGTTTTTTTAGGAGTGGTCTAATCACCACCTCTTTCAAGGTGGTGGGGACCACTCCCTCTCTTAAGGAGGCGTTAACAACCTCCTGGACCCAGGTGCGAACCCCCCTGGCAGATCTTTCAATTAGCCAAGAAGGGCAAGGGTCGAGTGGTGTAGTGGTAGCACGGACAGATTCAAGCACCCTGTCCACATCCTCAGGTCTCAATAATTGAAACTCATCCAATAAAACTGGACCTAAGCACGGCACACTGGATACATCCCTTGAATCTGCATCAATAGTGGAGTCCAATTCCCTGCGAATCTGAGCGATTTTCCCCTCAAAGTTAGTGGCAAACTGGTCACAACAGGCTGATGAGTTGTCCAGAACCTCCACCATATTTCTTGGTTGAAGAAGGTCCTGGACCACCCGAAACAGCTCTGCTGGACGGCACTCTGAGGAAGCAATACGGTTTGCGAAATAATGCCTTTTCGCCAACCGTATCGCCACGGAATAGGCCTGATAATGGGCTCTAAGCCGTGTTCAATCGGACTCACAGTGATATTTTCTCCACTTGCGCTCCAGCCGTCTCCCCTCCTGCTTCATTGCCCGCAGCTCAGATGTATACCAAGGAGCTGTCTGGGCTCTGCGTAAGGGGAGGGAGAGGGCTAGTTGCGATCGTGTCAACCGCCCGGGACATTTCCCTATTCCACAGGGTGACCTGAGCTTCGACAGGAGCGCCGACCATATCAGACGGATAATCCCCCAGAGCTTTCAGGAAACCATCTGGATCCATTAGTCTCCGAGGGTGGATCATCTTAATAGATCCCCCACCCTTGCAGAGGGTCGGAGTAGCCAATAGCCTAAACTTGACCAGAAAGTGGTCTGACCATGACAATGGAGTCAGAACGAACCCCTCCACATCCAAACCACCATCTCCCAGTCCCGTTGAGAATACTAGGTCCAGGGTATGGCCCTTCTCATGTGTTGGGCTGATGACATGTTGAGACAGCCCCATGGTTGTCATGGCAGCCATGAAGTCCTCAGCATGGACGTTGAGATCCCCCAGTACCAACAGTCTGGGGTCCTCAACACCAGGTCCGAGACCACCTCCGTCAGCTCAGGCAGGGAGACTGTTGGTACGCAGCAGGGTGGGCGGTACACCAAAAGAATCCCCAATCTGTCTCGTGAGCCCAACACACAATATAAGCCCTCCAGACCTTTTCCCAAAGAGACAGGAAGTCTGGTCAAGGGGATAGAACTCCTATAGACTATGGCAACTCCCCCTCCCCGGCCCTCCGGGCGACACTGGTGCTGAACCGAGTACCCAGGTGGGCATAGCTGGGAAAGGGGGATTCCACCCTCCTCTCCCACCCAGGTCTCGGTAATACATGCCAGGTCAGCACCCTCATCCAGAATAACATCATGAATGAGGGCAGTTTTATTCTGTACTGACCTGGCATTCAACAGCAGCATGGGGCTGATATGGTCACCTGATTCCTTTTGGCTAGGGTGGAACCAGAAGAGGGGATAGGTATAAGATATCTAACCCCTCTTCTCCTATGCGGGCACATTCCACTCCTACCGCCATACCTTCCCCTACCCAGCACAGTTTCAATAGCTGCTCCCTCCATTGCCCTCCCCCCTTCCTGTTCCCTTAGTTCTATTTTGGGTTCCTACTGTCAATACCTGATGACAAGAAAAAGAAAAAACAAAGCAAAAAGCAAAAAACAGGACAGAATAGAACAACCATCCGCCCATTCTGCTCCATAAGCACTTCACCACCTCTACCTGGAGGGGGGGTAGCAGCACAGTATCAAAGCTTAAAATTGATCAGGTGTCCCTCCCCCATCCCCACCCCGTTGATGGTACATTAGCTGGCTGCCTCTGACGTCTGCCACACGTTCAGAGACAGCTTCTGCAGGCAAGTGAAAACGAGGGGCTGCTTCCTGAAGCAGAGTCCGGCATTTGCTGGCAGATGGCAAGGCTTCAGCAAGGCTAGGAGGCAGCCAAAATAGCTGTGAGACCAAGTCCCTCCCCTGTAGCCACTCCCCTTCAAGGACCGGCTGGCTGTCTGTCTCCAACTTCTCTCACCAGTTGAAGACAGACATTGCAGGCAGGTGAGAACAAGGGGGGTGCTCCCTGAAGCAGAGTCCGGCGTTTGCTGGCAGATGGCTCTTCCTCCAGTCCTGACTTGCCTCAGGAGTCCAAGAGGCCAAACTCCCCCAGAGAAGCCACAGAAAGGTCCCCTGTCTCTCACCCAGGGGCGGAGGGAGCGGCAGATGGCACTGGACTCTTGGTTCAGCAGGAACGGTGGTCTTCTAGGTCCCAGGCAGCTCCCAGGCCGCTCCGCTTTTCAAGCCTTCCCTCCCTCAGGCAGGTGGTGAGTGTTGAGGTGGAAGGCAGCTTGAGCAACAGAGCAAGGGGCCCAGTCCTGACTTGCCTCAGGAGTCCAAGAGGCCAAACTCCCCCAGAGAAGCCACAGAAAGGTCCCCTGTCTCTCACCCAGGGGCAGAGGGAGCAGCAGATGGCACTGGACTCTTGGGTCAGCAGGAACGGTGGTCTTCTAGGTCCTTGAGTTCAGTGCTTCTTTTTTGCTCATTGCCAGACAGAAATGCCATGTTTTTCTTTAAGATTCCAAAACTTATTAAACTAATGTTTAATATCATGGTCAGTTTTGTGTTGTGATTATGGTCTCATGGGTTTGCATTAATTAACAGTTAGACCTTGATCTGATCATTTTTATTGTACATCCAACTGCCTGCTGGCTATGCAGTTCTGGGAAATCTGTATGTATGTTTTTATTTTATTTTTTAAAGCCTTCCCAGTCTCTTATTTTTTATTTATTTTTGCCCGCTTAACTATGGTAATTCTATATATGATATAATTTAGATCAGAGATGTTAATGCAAGAAATAGCATCTATAATTATTTCTATTTAATGTGCAGTTAAATCTACAGTGATACGTATACAGTATATGCATGCATTGCGTGCAAAAAAAGTTTTTAAGAAGCAAAGGGTTCTTCTTCTATACCACCCCATAGTGCTTAAAGCACTCTCTGGGCAGTTTACAATTTAATTATACAGACTACACATTGCCACCCTCAGTGAGCTGAGTACTCATTTTACCAACCTCAGAGGGATAGAAGGCTAAGTGAACCTTGAGCCTGCTACCTGGAAATGGACCCCAGATCGTGCAATTATAGCTGCAGTACAGCACCTTTAAACCAATATGCCAATGTGTGTGATTAGATATATACACGTGCATGCACATGTATCTATAGCTACAGACAAATGAGAAAAATATCTAGAATCTTATGTCCAGGGTCATTTACTGAAGCTAATCAAAATGACGGATGGAGGCGCTTCTCTTTCCGCCTGTATACCATGCTCCCTTTCTTTCCCTCACACTGTGAAGTCCAAAATAAATCAATTGCCAATCAGGAAACAAAAAACCCTTCACTTGAAATCCACAGCTGGAACAGTCTCTTGAAGCAGTCACTCCTTCCAGTGGAATCTATTAAATAATAGTGCTGTGCATGTGTAACGTAGAAAATGTAACTTTCCCCCTGAAAATAGGGGGAAATGATGTATGCGTGTTATACCCCGATATGCAGTCTGGGACCTAGGGAGGAGGCAGGCAGACAGGCACAAAGCCAGCCAACCCCCAATTCCCGGTGTGGGGCGGGGGAAGTCCTAGCAGTGGAGGCGGCACTGGTGCTGGAGGTGGCGCGGGTGGGGGAAGCGCTGAGGGAGGCAAGGCAGGAATGTAATCCCCCTCAGTGGCTTGCCAGACCCAGAAGCGAGGACACCCTTTTTCCTTTCTCCCCCCGCCCTTCCCGGTCGGGGTGGGGAGTCTCTCTCCCTCCCTCTCTCTCCCCCTCCCTCCCTCTTGAGCCCAACTATGAGGAGGAGGGGGTGGGGGGGAGGCTCCCGGTAACGGGGCGGGTCTTAGAAGGAGGCGTGTCCATGCTTCCCTTTCCTCCCTCCCACCTCCGCTCCCTACAAAACGCAGTGCGTGCATGCCCGACGGCACCCCCTCCACGCGCCCGCAAATTTGCGAACAGGGTGAAAACTTTCCCGGCAGCTGGGGTGGGAGCCTCTTGGGCGTTGGCCCAGGGTGGGCAGGCAGGCAGGCATGGGACCAGAGGCAAAAGTCGCTTGCCACCTGTCGCCTAGCTGTACTTTTAGAGGCCCCTTCCTTCCGTTTTTTTCCCGTGGGAGAGGCACCCGCCACGGGGTGCCTTCAAAGGCACAAAGGAATCTTCGGCGGCAGGTGGAGGAGGTGATAAAAAATGAGTTAAAAAATTAGATGCAGGTAGAATTTGTGCAGTATCCTCAGGAAACCTCCCGGTTAAACGATAAAAGGAAATGCAGTCTGTCCGGTGAAAAGAATGAAACATTAATAAAAAAAGTTCTGAGCTACCCTTATTTTGCTTCAAAGTTCTTTATTTGAAATTTAATTTTTTTCCTGAAATTTCCCTCTTAAAATGAGGGTGCGTGTTATACGCCTGTGCGTGTTATACGCCAATAAATACGGTATTTATCTTTCACAATCCAACAGAAGGACCTGAGGAGAAAAAGTAATGTAACTGAATTGCAATCAAGCTCTGGAGAAATATAACACAAGTCAAGGTTTTTTAATCACTCAGCTTATCACTAAATCAGTTGTGGACTCTGTTGGGATGAAGTCTTTGTTCTAAGAAAGAATACGACTGCAGGTGTTTATTGCAGAAGCGAGAAGAAGGTTGACAAAAATTAATGCAGGGAACCTTTAGGCCACAGGTTTCTTGATGGACTAACCATTTGCCATCCAAAATGTGAGGAAAATAGCATCCCAGTCACCAGAACCCTTTGTCCAGAGCTTTAACCATAATTTACTGTATGGCAGAAGTGGAGAGTGTGTTGACCTCAGCTCTAGCCAGTATAGCCAAAAGAGAGATGATGGCAGTTATAGTCAACGTCCGGTCCAACATCTGGAAGGCCACAAATTCTCAACTCCTGGCTTGTAGGTCAGCTGTCCAAGAGCCACAGGTCCAAAATCTAGTTAAGGACCAAGGTGAAAGGACTGGAGCATCCACAGACAATTGCAGTATGGGAGAGAACACTCTCAGGATGCTTGTGGAAAGTTTATTCAAAGTTTATTAAAAGAGCCCAACGCGTTTCGGCCCAAATGAATGCACCTGCATGGAATGGGAAGAAATCTGCAATTTACATAAGAAACTGATAAGAAGCGAATTGCATGCCTCCACACTAATAGAATACTGTCGAGTACAAAGAATCCCCAGAGGATTAAGAATACTAAAAGAACCAGGCATGTATAGAGACAACAACGAGTTCATTAATAAATGGAATGCCATCCTCAACAAATGTTCACAAGACCTTATGCTCCTTATCATCGACACCTCTTCCAAAAACAATATTGAAATGAAAAAAACTTTAGATGAAAATATGGACAAATATAAACAACATCTAACGAAAGATAAAGAAAAGAATTTAGAGAACTTGGATGAGGAACTGAAGAAATTCCATGAGGAACTAAAAGCATTCAAATATAAAAACATTTTAAGAGATGAAGGAGATTATGCTTCTAAGAAAGTTTACCCATGGCAATACAAAAGATCCAAAAAAGTATCTTTCCACATAGAAGACAGCTCCTTCTCATCACACACAGATTGGGAATCGGACATAGATGACAACAAAGATACAGATGTTAATCATAGGAGTTTTTTAGACACAGATACAAGACACAACAAACAAAAAGGACATCCCTACACCTCCATGACCAAAAGAAGACCACCAAGGAACAACTCCTCCAACGGAACCAGGAGAAGAGCACGGTAGTGAACCTTTCTCACAGAACTCTCAACGATACAGAATGTGAGGTATTAAACAAAGGTCTATCTTTTGTTCCCACTCCCAAACATGACCCCACCACCATTAGGCTTGATCTTTTTCATTTTATTAGAAACATAAGATTACGGCAGCATTTTGGCACATCTGAATCCTTCCCCCGTACATGTCATCATTTTTTTAAGGGCAAATCTTCATTCATGCCCTCTGATCATCCAGATCCTTCCATTATCACTTTTGAAAGACTAGTTTTACAAGATTTAGATAGATTAGAAAAATCCCACAGGAACCCTTGGCACAATATGAGTAAAATAGAAATGGACACTTTAAGGTCCCTCTCCCAAGATCCCACTATTATCATAAAACGAGCAGATAAAGGCGGAGCCATTGTAATTCAAAATACCTTAGACTACAAAGAAGAAGTCCTTAGACAACTGGCAGATACATCCACATATACAATGTGCTCCAAAGATCCCACACAAGACATCTCAAAGGAGATTAAATTCATATTAGAAGAAGGACTAACTCTAGGATATATTACCAAATCTGAATATAATTTCCTATTCAACAAAAACCCCAGAATACCGGTCTTTTACACTCTTCCTAAAATCCATAAACAACAATATCCAGTTAAAGGCAGACCCATTGTTTCAGGCTCTAATTCAGTTTTAGAGCCTATTTCAAAATTCGTTGATTATTTCTTAAAACCCTTCATACCTATAATCCCCTCTTACATTCAAGATTCTAGGGATTTCATTAATAAAATTGAACCCATACAGATCAAAGAACACGACCTCCTGATTACTATGGATGTCAACTCTCTTTACACCAGCATACCTATAGAAGAAGCTTTATCCATTATACTTGACACTTTGCAGAAAAGAACAGAAGAACCCCCCCATTCTTTTTACATGATTTAGCTGAACTATCTCTTACAAAAAATTACTTCAAGTTTGACAACAAATTTTATTGGCAAATTAAAGGGGTTGCCATGGGTTGTCCTATGGCCCCTGAAATAGCCAACTTATATATGGAAATTTTTGAAAGACACATCCATTCCCCCACCAATCCGTTTTTTAAACATATTGTCAAATGGTTCCGATACATTGATGACATTTTTATTATTTGGAGGGGAGGATAAAACTCATAAAATCCTTTTCTGAATGGATAAATTCTCTAGATACTAATCTGAAATTTGATTTAGAATACAACCATTCCGAAATCCACTTTTTAGATCTTACCATCAAAATACACTCTGGACGATTGAACACCAGCCTATATAGAAAACCTACAGATTGCAACTCTCTCCTTAGATTTGACAGTTCACATCCAAAATCCCTCAGAGAAAATTTACCATATGGACAATTCCTAAGAATTAAAAGAAATTGTACCAACACAGATGATTTTCTATCTGAATCTCATCTTTTAAAAAAACAATTGTCTAATAGAGGCTATCCAAATCACATCATTGAAAGAAATTTCCATAAAGCAATTAACTCTAGAAGAAAAGATCTACTTTTAAGTCAACAGAGAGATACCCATAACCGCATTAGTTGTGTGTTGACATATAATCATATCACCAACAAACTACAAAATAGCATTAGAACACATTGGCACATCCTTAATAACATACCTGGGTGCTCAGAAAAACCTTTAATTACTTTTAAAAGAACAAAAAACCTAGCTGACTTTTTAATCAGGAGTGAATTCAAAGAAGAAAAAAAACAGATAAAAGATAACATTCTCAAGACCAAAAAGCCACCTACTGGTCATCACCCATGTGGGCATTGTATTTATTGTAAACATACCACTAAAATGACTGATTTTACAGACATAAAAAATAGGAAATATACTTTAATGCAATTCACAAACTGCAATACTCAGGGTGTCGTATATGTCATCAGCTGTCCTTGCCCTAAACTATATGTAGGAAAGACTTCCAGACCCTTAAAAAAACGGATAGGGGAACACATTAGCAACATCAAACATAAAACATAGTAAACCATTTCATAGAATGCAAGCATTCAGAAAAAGACCTTAAATTTTGGGCAATAGAAACTGTGAAAAATAATGAAAAAATCCTTCTAAAAAAGAAATAGATTGGATCATTAGGCTAAACACCTTATCCCCTATGGGCTTGAATGAAGAAATAGACTTTTTACCATTAATATAAGTCTTTGTCAAGGCTACAGCTACAAATGAATTTCACTTGCATGCTACATCAGCTGGGTAACCTTACCAACAATTATAAAAGTCTTCAGCTGTAGCTAGCAACAGACTGAGAAGTAAGACATTAAACCTTCTCCAGAATTTCTTTGAGCACAGGTTAGTGATGTGTATGGTAGTATAATATTGCAGTTATGTAGAACAAAAATAATTTTTATCCTACTAAACAATGAAGTGAGAATACTAAGAAAGACAAGAGTATGTTTGGCAACAAGTGGAACACAGAGATAAATGCCCGAAAACTTAGCTTTAGATAAGATGTTTGGAAATAGTTGTGGATAACACCCACATACATGCAAGCAGATGTATAATACCCTATATATGGAAATAGTGGGGCAAACAGTAAAATACCCATGTATCTGCTATCATCACTTCTCTTTTGAAGCTATATATTTTTAAGATTGTATACACATGCACACCACGCCCTATATGGTTGTTCTCCAGAATGTTATTATGTAAGTCAGTTAGTAGTCTGAGACAGCAGGCCAGACTGTTTTTTTAAAAGTATACCTTTAACACTCAATGATTTTCATATTGACCATCATGTATACTGTTTTAGCATCCAAAGTTTTCCTGTATTTGATATGAAATGTTTCTGTATGTTTGGAAGTAGTTGTGAATAACACCTACACATATGTATGCTATCTCATATGTTAAGCAATGGGACAAACAGCTAAAAGGTCCATGTACCTGTCAATATCACCCCTCCTTTTAAAACTATACCTTTGGAGTTGTATGAAATATGTGCACACCATGTTCCACACGATTGTTTTCTTAGAACAGCATATTTGAAAAAAAAAGCCTAGAATGATATGGGTGCCAGATAGTTAGTGGTCTGAGACAGCAAATCAGTCAGTCTAAAAATATCCCCACAATACTTAGTGTTGACTATCATGCATACTGTTTCAGCATTCTAAGTGGTAAATATGCATTTGATTATTAATGCTTCTGTTTGTTGTTCATATAAAATTCTCTGACTCTGTCTTTTAAATGCCCCCCCCTTTTTATAGTGAAAAAGTCCCTGAAGAAGGCCATTTGGGCCGAAACGCGTTGGGCTCTTTTAATAAACTTTCCACAAGCATCCTGAGAGTGTTCTCTCCCATACTGCCAAAATCTAGTTAGACAAACAGAATCAACTGCTTCCCAGGCACAAGGCACCATGGTCTCCATGTTTGGGGTGGTTCTCAGATACGTCACCCTAAAGGCCTCATCTTAACATGTCATGAGAAAGGAGTGGGGCATACTTTCAACCATTCCCAGATAATGGTTGTATATGGTTTGTATAACATAAAATCTGTACATCAAAAAAAATTCCAGAGATAGGGGAAATTTGCTTAACAGAATTGCCTGTGGGGTCAATTTGTACAACGGAAAAAAATGGTCGTGGTTAGGGATTACTCCATTTTCAATGCATTCCTATGGGAAAGTTGTATAAAGAAAAAATTGCTTAACAGAATTTCATTTGGAATGAATTAATTCCTTTATACAAGGTACGACTGTAATTCATACAATAAAAAGATAAAAATACAGTAACATAATAAAATAGAAATAAAACTTTTAAGTACTCTTTACCTAGGAAACCCTGGAAAGAATCACCATTATTAAGGTCAATGGCATAACCAAAACCAGACCCTTTCTGATGAGGAGGGTTAAGAGGTCTCAGACTTGGTTGCAAATGTATGGGGATCATTTTAGAAAAGAGAAAACATTAGTAGTCCATTAACTACCTCTTCCTCTTCTTCACCCTGTACAGTTTGATCAGGGTTTCATTTTTAGGTCTTGTTTAAACTGCTTTTTAATTCAATAGGGTTTGGACATAGCATGTTTAATTGTGTTTTAACATTACAATTTATGTGTGTGTTTTTCTGGATTTGTTTTTAATCTTTTCCTGAGCCACATAAACTCCCATTTCTGGGAGAAAATTATGCTATTAAGTTAAACAAACAAAGACACAACTGGGATGGGAAGAACCTGATATGTAAGCATTTAAATATGAGAGGAATCAAAACTAATTCACCAATCCAAGAAAAGGTCCTGATTCTTTAAAAAAAACTATTTTTCATTCCATGTTTATTTAACCAGGAGAATGTTTCTGAAAGCCAGCTGCTCCTTCTTTATGACAGGCTCCTCATCTCTAGCCATTAGCAGTGGCCAGGTGCAAAATCGTCACCTGGATGCTGAAAATAGTAGTACCTATTGAATTTGGCCAGGACAAATGATGGAAAATTTCATTTGATTCATTTCAGATGAGAACTTTGCACACCTTACCAAGTTTGTGAATTCAGTGGAAAGAACTAAAGATTCTTTTTTTAAAAAAAATGAGTGTGGCAAAAGTAAAACTGACAATCCTTCCATCAGTAGCTCCAACCTCACAATCAATATTATATCTAAACAGAGAAAGAGGATTAAGTGGATGCTAGATGCTATGCACATCCAATCTCGCCTGATTTCGGACGCTAAGCAGGGTCGGCCCTGGTTAGTACTTGGATGGGAGACCACCAGAGAATATCAGGTGCTGTGGGCGCCTGGAGTAGGAACTGGCAAACCACTCCAGTATTCCTGCCAAGAAAACCCCATGGACACGGGATCACAAAGAGTCAGTCATGACTGTAATGGTGCAACACACACACACAAACACATACAAACACAGACACACAGGAGGTGTTGCAAAGGGCGACAACTAGCTCTGCTGTTAGCTTATTGGCTGCAACCTCAACATAGAGAGAGAGCAGTATTATGAGGCACTGGACCTTTTCATCAGTGGTCAGAAGTTAGTGGTAAATGGACGGTTGGGTTCCCACAGAACCTCCACTATGCCTGCCAGTGGCATTATGAGAACCACTGTAGAATCTGTTCCTATCTCACTCCACAATTAAAACTGGCAAGAGAAGCTGATGGAAAAGTCATTTTGACAGATTTAGCTTCAGCTTTCTCCATTGATGAACCATAGAATAGCATGTTGAAGCTGGGAGGGGCCCATAAGGCTATCAAGTCCAACACCCCACCAGCGGCGTAGCAAGGGTTTGGAACACCTGGGGACAAAGTTATTCTTGCACCCTGTCAGACTCACACACTCATCCACAGATGAAAGTCAATGCTTTTACTGAAACAGCACCAATACAGATTTAACAGAGTTTCAGCAGCCAGCTGTGGAAGATAGCAAGGTGAAGTTCCAGATACACAGTCCAAGGTCAAATACCAGTATACAAACGTTGCTTACGTCAAATCCAGGGGGCAGGAGAATGAGTCCCAACCGTGATTCAAGGTCGAGCCAGGGTTCAGAGTGGAATCTCAGGAACAGCAGGATCATACTACTGGCGTGAGAGCTAGCCTTCCGACTTGTTGCTCCCACAAGGTAGCCTGACCCCAGAATACCTGCTTTATGGCTCCAAGAGAGCAACGCCCATTCTCTCTAACCCTAACTCTGTCAATACTCTGTGCTCAGAGAATGTAACCGTCTCAGAGTTTCTAGCAGTTTATCCCTTCTCTGCCTGACTGCAAGTCTTTGCTTTCTAACAGCTTTCGGAGGAGGAAAGGCCTCTCTTGATACAGATGAATCACTATCAGTTGCAGGAGGATCTGCATCTGGGACTTCCCCAGCCCTTAACCCTTCAGTATCTGGATCTGATTCTGGCAGGGGCCTGACACGCCCCTCTGGTCCTCCCCAACCCCATCACATCCACCCAGCACGGGAGACAATCCTATGGGCGTGGGGAGGGCAGGTGGGCATTAGTGTGTGTGTGCACGCATGTGCTATCTCTCCCGTGGAAGGCCCAGAGCAAGGCAAGGAGGAGGAGGAGGAGGAGAGCACCACAGCCCCCGCACTCCCAGCATGCCTGCCTGCCTGCCTGCCTGCTTGCTTCGCCACTCGCCTGGTGCACGGAGGAGGAGGAGGAGTCTGCGGCAGAGTGGGTCCTGTCGCCAAGCCTTGGCCGGGGAAAAGGAGAACTGCTGGAGGGAGGGCACAAAGCTTCCTCCTCCTGCTCCCCCTCCAGGCGCCCCCAGATTGCTGTGCCGGGGGCAAATGCACCCTTCTGTGAGTCCCCCAACAGACACTTGCACCTCGCTCCATGCAGGAATACACATCAAAGGATATCTACCAGGTGGTTCTCCAGATTTCTCTTGAATGCCTCCAGCTTCCTAGAACTCAGCACCTCTTGATCAAATTGGTTCCACTGCTGTACTGCTCTAGCAATTAGGAAGTTTTTCCTGATATTCAGCCCAAAGCTGGTTTCTCATAACTTGAGCCCATTGTTGCACATCCTTCACTCTAAGATAATCGAGAACATGTCCATCCCCTCCCCTGGTTGACAGCCCTTCAAATATTTGAAATGTGCTGTCATATCATCCCTCAGTCATCTTTTCTCTAGGATAAGCATGTCCAACTCTTTCAGTCTTTCCTCATAGGGCTTGGTTTAATGTATTTTACAAAACGTATACATTTATACACACTGTGTACTTGATTTATGCTTTTCTGCTTGACTAAAGCACTGTTACAAATATTCCTTTCAGCCGTGAATATTTAAATTGTTCACATTTTAAAGTGTATCCAGTTTTACCTGGTATTTTATTTTGCCAGATCACCTTGTAAGATTAATAAACATGCACATTCTCGAGGTGTCTTTCCCCGTCGACCTTGGAAAGTACAAAAAATGCTATTTTAATTGAAACAGTTGACTGCAGCAATGTTATTTTCCATCCCTACTTTGATCTGATCCAGCATGACTGCTCTTGTGATCACAACAGGCTTAAATTGATTTAACAGCATTTCCTCTTCTGAGGGAATCTTTGGAATACAGTTTTCTAAGGTCAGGGGAGAGGAGGTTTCACTAACAGTATTATCAGCACATCCCCATACTACTGGCCTGAGGAATAAATGAGTATAAAACCCAAACAGATTTGTAGTCGGGATATCTAATCAGAGACTTTTTAAGAAGCATAAATTGGCAAAATTATTAAAATGCTTACAGCCTCTTTCTGTCCCACCAAAACTGTCTTTTCAGTTACCATACTGACTATATATACATCCCCCCGCCGCCCCTCAATAATCCTTTTAATGTTCATTTCCAGCTGACGACAACACAGCTGCTGTCTTTGTCATCCTAGCAACTGGTAGAGTTAGTGATTGCAATCCCTATCAAACATTCGCTTCTCGGGGAACTATAATTTCTAAGAGATGTGGACAAATTAGAGCATATTCAGAGCCAAGTAAGTGGAAGGAGAGGGAAAGGCCAAAGAGTGTGAGTTATGGGGAAAGATTAAGCTAGCTAAATATGTGTAGCTTGTCCAAATGATGAGCAAGGAAAGACTAGCACAACAGCATATATTCTCTGAAGGCTGTTGACAACCCAGTGGTTGAGAAAAATGTACAATATATTTGGCTCAGGAGGCAGGATCATAACCAGGAATAAAGAGAGAAAATGGATGCAAAACATGGGAGCACTCAAGACATCCTGAGAGTGCGATCTGTTCAGTCGTAGGACGGATGCCCAATTTTCCCGAAAAATGACCAGAGCCATTTATTTATTTATTTATTTATTTATTTATTTTGGCACAGACAACTTGAAGCTAGGTTTGACAGACATTGGGATGCAGAATGGGTGACACTTTTTCGTTCCTCTTCTGGGTGAGCTGATAAATCTTCCTTCCCAATGTCAGCCTTCCTGTGATAGAGGATGATTAATTCATGGCAGAAGGCACTAAGGTAGGAAGCGAGGGAGGGGAAAATATTCCACCAACATTGTTCATCGATTTATTTTTACATTTTCCTCTCGCATTTTTGTCTCCCAAAAAGGCTAAACGGACATAAAATCCAGTCCCAAAACAAAATCTCAATTAAAATGCCATATTAAAATATATAGATCAAGTAGGATATTGTGGCCAGCATGGCTAGTAGGCAAGGCTTCTGAAAGTTTTAGTTCAAAAACATCTGAGAACCCAAGATTGAGAACCACTGATCCAGGTCATCTGCCTCATCCAAACATCCTTGGAGCTGAGATGCTGTGACAAATTCTGCCGCATGGACCTGAAAACTATTAGCACGCAAATAGATCTACAGCTGAAATAGTTCTGTGTTCTTCTACTGAACTATTATTATATGGCCTTCCCAGAAACTATGGCTGGCTATCCTGTTAGCATGAGTAAGACACATGTATTTCTAGGGCTTTCAAAATGAACACCACACTGCCTCTCACATGCTAAAGATATTCACATATGGTTACATGATGGATCCAAGCAGAGTACATTCTTGAGTTTGGGTCACTAGGTTTCTCCAGTCGCTGAGCACGGTACACCTGGCACACCTACTTGCCCGTCTACCATGTCAGATTTTCACTAACACATTGTGAAATGTTCTTTTAGACAAAGGTGGAAGGTGGGGATGGGGAATCAAGAGAATTGAAAGCATTGGCCCCCCCTTTGAGGATGGGTACATCACCAACAAAAGCCCAACTGCATACTCATTCACTGAGGGGCAGCACTGCAGACTCATATTAACAGAATATTTGCATGTACATAATATGAATTAATGCCCCTGGTCTCTCAAGTATGTATAATTCAACCCTTTTCCTTGGAAACATGTATGTGCGCGACACATTGTAGTGAAGCCAATCCTTATTTTAGAATCGTAGAATCACAGAATAGGTTGGATGTGGCCTACAAGGCCATCAAGTTCAACCCCAGAGTTTAAAGGAAGAATCCAAGGTCCAGCTGAACATCTTTGACTCTCCCATTATGTTCTCTCAATGTGATCTTGTAAATGTTGGCAGAGCTTGGGAAATTCGTTTGAATCTCCTCTTCATATGCAACAGAAGTGTGGTTTTAGCTTACAAGTTGATCAACCAGAAGATCCCACCTCTCTACCCTCCAGCAAGCACTAGCCCTTTAAACAATAAACACACACGAGAAGCTTGTTTTGTTGAAGAATATAAAAGTAAAGAGTTTACTTACATAGTTTCTCTAGCAGGCACTAAATACAGCTCAGATTAAAATGCAGGTTGGAAGAATAAAGTAGAAAAGTATCATTCCCGAAAAATGGTTTGGGCTGTGTCCTTTCTGCCCACGTGCTGAGGTAGAAAGGACCACAACAGAGAGTCACATCCTCTCTCTGTGAGTTCAAAACGCATAATAATGGTGGCTGGCCTCTAGCCAACTCTTTCCATGTGGGAAGAAACAGGAAATAGAAGGGTGTGGTTAGCAAACCCCGGGAAATACAAAACTCTCTAATTGGTCAACATGCAAATAGACCAGCTAGGTTGTGACATGCATCACCCTCCCATCTGCAGTGAAATCAAGCATGATGGATTGATTTATCCAACACCCCTTCTCAAGCTATCATGCATTGATTTCACACCATTCCCATCATGCACCGAAGATTCTGGAACTGGTCTCTCGGAAGAGGTTTCGTGAGGATGTCAGCTGTCATGTGCTGAGTGGGACAATAGTCTATCTTCACGATGCCCTTGTCTATCAGGTCCCTCACGAACTTCAGCTTCACGTCGATATGTTTTGTTCGCTTGTTGAGCTTCCTTCCTTCCATTACTTTGATGCAGCTTTGATTGTCCTCTAGGAGTTGTATCGGTTCTGGTACTGGTTGTTCTATCCCAAAGTCCTTCAGAAGCTTTCGGAGCCAAAGCATCTCTCTGCAGGCTTCTTCTGCGGCTATCAGCTCGGACTCTGTGGATGACAAAGCTACAATTCCCTGCTTACGACTGCCCCATGAAATTGGCCCATTGCCATAATGAAACAGGAAACCACTGGTTGATTTTCGGTCCTGGGAATCCTCAGCCCAATTAGCATCTACCCATCCCATGAGTTGTGGGTTTTCATCTGCTGGTAGCCTTAACTTAAATTCTAGGCTTCCTTTCAAATATCTGGCCAGGCGTTTCAACGCAATCCAGTCATATTGAGTTGGGCAAGTAACCTTTCTGCTTAAAATACCTACAGCTGTAGCTATGTCTGGTCTGCATGTGGTTGCAAGATACAGCAATTTCCCTATAGCTGTTCTGTATTGATTGTCTGGAGGTAAGGGTTCACTTTCTCCTTGGTTCTTAAGAAAATCAGTTTGCATGGGGGTTGCAACACTCTTTGCTTCCTGCATCTTTAACAGATTTAAAAGTTCAAGTATTTTCTGCTTTTGGCTAAGCAAGTATGAACCATCTTGTTCCTTTTCAATTTGAATCCCTAAGTAATACGTGGCATCCCCTAATTCCTTGATTTCTACTTCTTTGCTGAGTTGTTGGACTATTTCAGCATATTCCTCTTCTCGGCTTGTCGAGATAATTAAATCATCCACGTATGCCAGGATAAATGAAGAGGACCCATTTCTAGTCCTGGTGTACAGGCATTGATCTGCTTCTCCTTGCATAAAGCCTTGCTGTTGAAGCATGGAATGTAATTTCTCAAACCAAGATTTCGCCGCCTGCTTCAAGCCATAAAGACCTTTTTGGAGTTTGCAGACATGTTCTGGGTGTTTCTTGTCTATAAAACCATCTGGCTGTTCCATAAATATTTCCTCCTGGATTTCTCCGTGCAAAAATGCTGTTTTGACATCTATGTGCTTAACCAGCATTTGTTTGGAAGCTGCAATGCTCAAAAGCATTCTAATTGTGCTGTGCCTCACAACAGGGGCAAAAATTTCATCATAGTCCTCCCCATATTTTTGCATAAATCCCTTTGCTACAAGCCGTGCCTTATAGCGCTCTACTTGGCCATCAGCTCCTATTTTCTTCTTGAACACCCATTTGCTTTTAATAGCTTTCTTCCCTGGTGGAAGTTGTGTCAAAGTCCATGTCCCATTCATGTGTAGAGCTTCAATTTCCTCCAGTGCTGCCTCCCTCCACTTGTCACCCTCATGTGTTGACATACCTTCAACTTGTTCCCAGGTCGCTGGTTCATCCATGTGTGATGATGTAGCAAGGTATGACAGACGAGGGGGTGGTACGCCTCTGTTGGGTCGTGATGAGCGTCTGACTGCTGGTTCCGGAACCTCTGGTGATTCAGTCCCTTGTTCAGGTTCCTCAGCTGTCTCAGCTGCTTCATCTTTGTCCCCTTCTGAAGGTGTACCTATTCTCTCTTGTTCATCTCCCTTCACTGTCTTATTCTCCTCTATGAATAAGAGATCAGACACGACTGTGTCCAGGAGAGACTGGCTGTCTTGTTGTGTTTCAGGAGAAATGTCTAGCACAGTTCCGCTCTTGTCAGCTTTCCTTTCCTCATCAAAGTGGACTACATGTCTGATGTTGACTTGACCAGTGTTTAAGTTCATTACTCGGTATCCCTGCATCTGTGAGGCATATCCAACCATGATTGTTGGTTCAGACCTAGGGTTCAATTTGTGCCTCTTTTCCTTTGGAATGTATGCATATGCAATGCTCCCAAAGACTTTAAGGTGGGATACATTGGGTGTTTTTCCATGCCATAACTCAAATGGCGTTTTTGCAGCACCTTTAGTTGGCAATCTATTCTGGAGATATGTTGCTGTCATGATTGCTTCACCCCACAGACGGTTTGGCAATCCAGCATCTGACAGCATGCATCTGGTCATTTCTACAAGGGATCTCAGCTTTCTCTCTGAAGAGCCGTTCTGCTCAGGAGAAAATGGCACACTTCTGATATGTGAGATACCCTGCTCCTCTAAGAATGTCTGTATGTCATGCCCAAGGTACTCACCACCACAATCTGAGAGTAAAGCTTGTGGCTTGCGCCCAAATTTGTTGCTCACCAGGGCTACGTATTTCTTGAGAAAACTGGAAGTTTCACTTTTGTGCTTCAGTAGATAGGTGGTGCAGTACCTGGAAAAATCATCCAGAAAGATTAGTGCATACCGATTTCCACCCATTGAATCAACACGGAATGGCCCACACAAGTCAGTATGAATTAACTCCAGCACCTTTGTGCTCCTCTTCTCTGGGTTTGAGTGAAATGAGGGCCTTACTCCCTTTTGTATGATGCAGTTTACACACCTTGTTGTGCTTGTATCAGGCTGCTTTACCTCAATTCCTCTTGCCATGTTTTTCTTGTGCAGTTCCAGGATAGCATTGGAGTCTCTATGTCCAAACCTACGATGCCACAGATCCAGGGAGATTTCATCTTGAGTCATCCGTGCAGTATTGGCTTGGACCTGTTCATCTGAGAGATTAACTTTGAAAATGCCATTAGATTCATATGCCTCCAAAACGACAACACCATTTTTCTCAATTGTTCCCTTATTTTCATAAAAGCACACCTTAAATCCTTTCTTTGCAAGAGCAGATGCACTGAGGAGACTACACTGCAATTCTGGCACATATAGGACATTCCTCACATCGTTTATATGTATGGTATCTCCTACAGGACAGATCAAAGATCCAGATCCTGTCCCCTGTATTTTCACATTAGTCCCATTTGCCACCCGAATTTGTCCATCAGCATTTGGATCAAAGCTTTTGAAAAATTCCCTGCGATTTGCCATGTGATGGCTTGATCCACTATCTAGAACCCACACATCACTGTGGTCATTCAGATTGAGAGTGGCTTTACATGCTATAAAAACACTGCTTTGAGTCTTGCTTCTTTGCCCTTTAAATTTGCTCTTCTGACCTGAAGGTATAGGCTGCCGTTTGTGCTCTCTTTGTTCAGAGTTGGGGGAGCTCCCATTGGCCAGAGACTCTTTGCGGGCGTAACAATTCTTGGCTCTATGCCCTGCCTTCCCACAGAAGAAGCAAGCATCACGTGATTGGCCAGGAGGCGTGGCCTTGCTATGGCTTCTTTGTGTTAGGTAACCTGACCCACTTGGCTCTGGATCAGAGAAGGAGGAAGAAGCTGCATTGTCCTTGCATTCCTCTCTGAGAGCTGTAATGCATGCATGAAAAGGATGCTTCTGAGCAGTCATCACAGAACAAAAGGCGCTAAATTTTTCACTGAGAGATGCCATAAGGAAAAGGCGCAGGAGGTCATCAGTGAATTCAATCCCTGTAATATTCAGATTGTTCACTAGGTCTAGAAACTCGGAGATATGTCTCTCGGAATCTCTCTTATGATTCAAGCGAAGCCCGATTAATTTTCTTAAAAGAGCGATCTGAGACAGTTGGCTGGAAGCCCCATAAGCCTTTTCTAGTTCACGTATCATCTCTTTTGCTGTTTTGCAATTTTTAATGTAATGCAACTGGGCATCCCTTAAGCTGCGAACAATAACAAACTGTGCTTTAGCGTCTTGTTTCTCCCATGCAGATTTAGGACCTGCCTCAGTTGGCTTTTCATTAGTTACACAGGCCTCAATATCCAGGGCTCGCAATGCAATCAGTAATCTCAGCCTCCATTTTTCAAAATTATTAGCATTCAGTTCAGGTAACTTTCCTGTAAAATCATTATTCTGAGCAGTGCCTTCCATGCTTAGAGAAAAAAAAATAGCAATACTGCTTCTCTACTTTTAAACAAACAACAGTAGCAACAAACAAAGGAATATCTTCAGCTAGGTTGCATATATGGAGGGGGGGGAAACAAAAGGAACGCAATCACTTGTTAAAATAACAAACCACGAACAATGCTTCTTTGTTGATCTTTCTTTGGTAAGCCTAAAAAAAACTGCCCTGGGCCCATAACCTGTTGGCAGAGCTTGGGAAATTCGTTTGAATCTCCTCTTCATATGCAACAGAAGTGTGGTTTTAGCTTACAAGTTGATCAACCAGAAGATCCCACCTCTCTACCCTCCAGCAAGCACTAGCCCTTTAAACAATAAACACACACGAGAAGCTTGTTTTGTTGAAGAATATAAAAGTAAAGAGTTTACTTACATAGTTTCTCTAGCAGGCACTAAATACAGCTCAGATTAAAATGCAGGTTGGAAGAATAAAGTAGAAAAGTATCATTCCCGAAAAATGGTTTGGGCTGTGTCCTTTCTGCCCACGTGCTGAGGTAGAAAGGACCACAACAGAGAGTCACATCCTCTCTCTGTGAGTTCAAAACGCATAATAATGGTGGCTGGCCTCTAGCCAACTCTTTCCATGTGGGAAGAAACAGGAAATAGAAGGGTGTGGTTAGCAAACCCCGGGAAATACAAAACTCTCTAATTGGTCAACATGCAAATAGACCAGCTAGGTTGTGACATGCATCACCCTCCCATCTGCAGTGAAATCAAGCATGATGGATTGATTTATCCAACAGTAAATACCAACAAAGAGCAATTTAGCCAACTCTTGGGCAAGGAGACTATTTGTGTGCATTTCCATGGGTCAGATTAGGCCTCTGAGTCAGAGATTCCCTACACCTACAGTGGTCCCCCGCCCTTTCGCGTTTCACGTACTGCAGTCTTGCTATATCGCTGGACTGCAGTGCCCCCAAAGGGCTTGAGGGAAATGGGGAAAGGTTTTGTCTCCGCGGCTGAGAGCCCTTTCTAAAGTTCGCATGCCGCTCACCCACACTCCCCTCAGGGGTGCGAGCGAGCGTCAAGCGATGTTTAAAAGGTTCTTGGCCGCAGAGACAAGCGCTTGTCACCCCAGCCAGGAGCCCTTTCCAAAGATCACTCACAGCTCGTCTGCAACCCCCTCAGGGCGCTGGCAAGGGTGTGTGATGTTTAAAGGGCTCTCGGCCATAGAGCCTAGAGCTTCGCTCCATGGCCGAGATCCCTTTTTAAACATTGTGCACCACTTGCCTACACAACCTGGGAGTGGCGCACAATGTTTAGAATTGTTCCCACCCACCTGACCTGCATCCACATATTGCGGATTTTCAATGATCGCGGGTCGGGTGGGTCCCTAACCCCCACTATAGCTGGGGTTTACTATATTCTAATCTGGAGAAGATGCTAGACACTTCCAAGCTGCTTCTCTGCAAATGCTTCCTTCTCCAATTCTCTCTTGGCTATTCTATCCCCTTTTTTGCTCCTGATTTCCACTGGTAGACATTGCCCAACAGCTACTTACCAAGCCGTGGAACTGAATGCACACTATTAGTTGTACACATGGAAATTCCCAACAGTGGCTCATGAGACTAAAATATGCTCACCCCAGACCTAACATACACAGGCTGAGAGCAGAAATAGGTCACCCGGTTGTCCATTGTTTTTAACTCAACAAAGATTAAATGGAAACAGAAATCATTGTCTCTTGGATTTCATGTCTGAACGTTTTAAACCATTATCTCTAACAATTGCTATTTCGAGGTCGCAGCTGAACCCATCATAAGCAGCAAAATGTACCAAAAGCACAGCAAAACCACTGAGATCATAGCAGGCAGGCAGGCAGAAAGTGGAAATAAAGGCTATTACTTGTTTATTGGAAAATCCACCACTGATTACAAGTGTGAGGCAATCTTGGTACAGTACAAATAATCCCACTTTTTCTTACTTTCATTAACGAGAGCAAGTATGACCAGAATTAAATTGTACCACATATGTTACACTTGGGTAGAATTGTCCTTCCTTATTACTGCTCTGAGAATTTCTCCGCTGTTTTAGGCTCGAAACAGATGGCCATTCCCACCTCCCACCTCCCACCTCCTGAGACCTGAATGTGGCAGGAAAGAGGCACCATTCTCACACTGGCTTTTCTGGTTGAAGCAATTTAACAAGTTCTCAATGCACTGCAGAAACCTACAGGTCGGTTTCAACTGGGAGTGGGGGGGGGAGTGAAATGACAGCCTGCATCAAAGTGACAGTGGGGTCAATGACCTGAGAAAGAACGGCAGCTCAGAGGCAGGGCACAGGTTTTTACACACACACACACAAAAGAGGTTTGCAGCCATGCAGCCATTAAAACAAACAAAATCAAAACTAGGCTATGGGTGATACCTTCACAGGCTGTTAATAGGAAAATAAAAAAAAGTTGCTGAGATTTCCAGAGCAAACTCTGTTTTTCAAAGCAGGTATAGAAGTCCAAACATGGCAAGGGATGCCAGGCTTCTTCTTCGAAGGCACGGAGCAGCATGGTCCGATGGGGATGGACCTTACAGGCCAAGATAGCATGAAAGAGCTGCCTCCACCATGAAGGCGAAAGAAACATCTACAGCAACAGGACATTAACCTCCTACTTCTAACCCATTGGCCTGTAAAGTCTAGCCCCATCAGACCATGCTGCTCTGTGCTTTCCAAGAAGAAGCCTGGCCTCCATCTTGCCAAGTGAACTTTTAAGAACGCTCTCCTAGCAAATTACATCCCTTGCCATGTTTGGACTTTTATACCTGCTTTGAAAAAGAGAGCTTGCTCACAAAAGCTCAGCAACTATTTTTTTTCTACTAGCAGCCTATGAAGGTATCACCCCTAGTCTAGTTTTTACACAAGTCGCTCTAAACAATCTCTGAGGTTCGGTCATCAGCAGCTTTCATTAGGAAGGGGGGTCCGTGTGTGTGTGTGTGTGTGTGTGTGTGTGTGTGTGGTGTGGGGATTCCTGTTTTGAAACTCGGAGAACTGTTAACCGAGTGCTGTAAGTCAGCAGTGGCCAACGCAGGAGTAGCAGACTGCATCCCGTCGCCACCTTTTGTGCTGCCCTCCTTAAAATTGCTCCTTTTGCCTCCGTTCCCTCTCATCTCAAAGGAGACCCGCTGTGCTTTCCATCTGTAGGGCTCTTTGCTGAAAGGGGTCAGAACATTCATGCTAACTCTAATTTTCAGCAAGAAGGTTCTCAAATGTAATTTTCCAACGTTAGGTTGCTCAGGTCCCTTATCAGTTAGCAAGAGAAGCAGCCTGGGTTCTGTTTCCTCAGGCTTAGCAGAGAACCCCAACAAGTTAAAATAGCATTCCTGTGATGTTTGTCCCAAGCATAGCAAGACAGAGTAACAAACCAAATTTTGGGGACATGATTGAACCATAATAATAATAATAATAATAATAATAATAATAATAATAATAATAATAATAATAATAATAATAATAATAGTTTATTTTTATTATTTATTTATAATTTATTATAGATAGATAGATAGATAGATAGATAGATAATAAATTAATTATAAATAAATAATAAATAATAAACTATAAATATCAATAGAAAAGTATTCAGAGGACAGATAAAGTGGATACAGGAAAGCTCTTTTCCCTTTTGCACAACACCCAGAATCAGGGGTCATCAAATTCATGGTAGGGACAGAACAGACAAATGAAAATATTTGTTAGTCTGTGGAACTCCTTGTCAGATGATGTGGTAATGGCACCAAAAAAGTCCATCTCACTTTGCAAACCATGATGGGGATACATGTTATCTCCAGGATTAAAAGTAACAGATGCAGGAGAGTGGTATCAGGAGACAGGTGTCTAGTGGTCTCATGTGCTCCCAGAGACATCTAGCAAGGCCACTGGGATATACAGGAGCCTGGACTACAGGGCTTTTGGCCTGTCTAGCAAGGCTCTTCATGAAGGAGGAGTTACAGAACAAAGGGTTTGAAATTGATTGGCCAACACTGAGATTGATGGAATATTGATTTACAACTTGGTGCTTGGCAAATGATTTAATTGCTTCTATCCTAACACTTTTTATGGCATTTTACTTGTTAGTTGTAACTAAAGAAGGTGCCTAGCTGCTTGGCTACAGTACATTGGCTACTCTGATGTATTTGGGAGTTTCCTACCTGCCCTGGTTGCTCTGCAAAGGCTAAAAGTACACAAATAGAGGAATTTGGTTTGAAACTAAGCTGAATGGTAAATCTAGGCTTGAGAGACTTACTCATGGTTTTCCTCATGGGTTTTAACCTTAGCCCAGGCTGATGGGTGCAAATCAGAGAGGCTCCTTCGCCTAGTGGAAGATCTTCCACACACACCCTCACCCTCTCTGATCTGATCTGGTTTTTGTCTCTTGAGGAATTTACCTCTGAACCATAATACCACACTTAAACATACAAACAGATCCTGGCCTCAGAGCCATAAAACTATACTTTAAAGCTCTACAGACCCTGGCCTAATCTTCCCAGTCCCACCATCTCTACTAATCAACTCTCCCTCCTCTCCCTCCTATTTGTCCTCTCTCCCTTCCCCTATCCACCCCCAACTCTATATACTACAGCCAATGAATATCTGGTATGAAACATATATCCCATCCCATATTATATTCCACACCTTATTCTGCTGCTATATGTCTGAAGAAGTGGACATGTAGTCCACAAAACATTACAATGAAATATGAAAGTTAGTCTTTAAGATACCACAATTTCTGTGTCTTTTGTTTTGTTTTGTTTTTCTTTTATTTTTGCCTGAAATTCCTGAATAGGGGAGCTAACATCGGAAAAGAACCAGGGAGAGAGACTCTTTGGTGGTTACTTCACGCCCTTCCTTAAGCCGAGGTGAACTTGCCTCCGTGTTGAAATCGGTTTTCAACACGGATCGAGAAGTGGATTGAAAAGATTCCCAAGCTCCAGGACGGGAATCTCTCACCCCACTTGGAGCGCAGTTCAGGGGGCATGGTCAGGGTGAACTCGGATCGACCCCACGTGGACGTGAGGTTCCGTTCCTTCGAACTCGGATTAACCCCACAAGGACGTGAGGTTCTGTTCCTTCAAACTCGGATTGACCCCACAAGGACGTGAGGTTCTGTTCCTTTGAACTCAGATTGACCCCACAAGGACGTGAGGTTACGTTCCTTCAAACCGGTCTCCAGCCGGGCCGCGAACTGCAGCGAGAGGGACGTGAAGTATCACGTCCCTCTCTGTTACTTTTATCTTTTCCCTTCCAGCTATCTGCTCCAAATCACACTCTCTCAACTGCTCTTCTTTTAGCCCAGAGGAAAACAGGATCTTTGGCTACAAGGAGGTCCTTTTCAATGCTCTTCCAGTCCAGGTTTTGCAGCCTCTCAAGACTTCTGGTTGTTTGGGAAAACAACCTGAAAACAGCAGGAGAGGGGAAAACATGTGACTGTCAAGTCATAGTTTGGTCCTCCTTTTGTGTGTATTCCTTCCGGTTAAGCGCCGAGAAGCCCCCCCCACACACACACACTTCATATCACAAAGTCCAATTGGAATAGCTTTAGAAGGTCCTCAAACACCATCCAAATGTGGAAAAATCATAAAAAGGAACCTGGGCCTCGATTCAGGCAGTACATGTTTTTGAAGTTTCCTCCTTAAAAAAAAAAATAAGTGCGCAGATGACTGTGAGATCTACGCCAGATTGAAATGCATTTTGCAACCCTCATCTCTGCTGTTCTCCTCCTATTTTGGAGATATCAGAATTTGTTTAGTGCCAAACAGCATAAATTTTAAACATGCCTTTCAGCCATTTAGATACTTTTCTCATTACTGGAGACGAGTTAAATTCATTGTCAAGGGAATAAGTACGTTGGGGCAGTTATCTCATTTACCCAGAATATTAGTTTGTTACTTTGCCGTTTATATGCAATAATGCAGCTGTGCTAAGCATTTGACAATAGTTAATTGTGGGGTGGGTTTTTTTCTCAAAAGAAGAAGAAGAAGAATGTATATGCTAAGGGCTCTGAGGACTTAACCATCCAAAAACCCTATGTAATGAAGCATATGCACCAAAGTATTTCAAAAAGACCAGACCAGGGCTATCCTCCAACGATGCACTTCTTTTATTTATTTCTTGATATTAAAATCTTCTATCCTGCCTGTCTAGGCAAAATATCAATTCAAGGCAGCTTACAGCTTAGAGACAGCAAAACAATATAAATATGTCACAGGATCAGCAAAACCAATAAAAACAGTGGAGGCAGAACAGTGGGTGTGAGAACAGGAAGAGAAGAAAAATGCATTAAAAGGGTCCCAGCCAAAATAAAACAGTAAAACCATCATGGCAGACAGCCACTAGAAATTTGTGAGCCCTGGGTTTAAAAATGGGCCCATTTTCTCATGCTCAATAAAATAAGCTCTCCTGGGTGTGGGTGGATCTCTCCATCTGACTTCCAAACCTTAGTCATTCACCTACTAGACCACAAGTATCTCCACTCAGCTACAGATGCTACTTGGGATGCTTAGCACAGTGATGGAGGAGGTGCTTTGTACACAGCAGTTCCGTTTCCTGTCCTTCTTGTTTTAAGGAGCAGCCAGCATAGGATGGGAAGACCTCTATTTGTAACCTGGGGAGCTACGGCTGATTGGGATAGCCTCCCACTAGAAGGTTAGATGGAGAGATAAAGTGACCTGATGTGAGCAGATTCTTAATCTTTTTCTCACTAGAAAAAGTGAGTGGAGGTGCTATTTGCTTACCCGTAATGAATCTTGCAAATAGACATGGGCACGACTCGGCGAAATCCTAGTTTCCGTTTCCGTTCGTCGTTTCCGTTACCTAACGAGGAACGGTAACGACAATTACTCCGCTCCAGCTCGAACCCGAACCGATAAAGATAAATTGGGTCTGATTTGTCGTTGTCGTTCATGGCATCACGGCGATCGCGCGATGCCAAGCAAGCAGCACAGAAAAAAAGTTTTAAAAATAAATAAATCCCCGATTCCCGGCCATAAAAGCAGGCGAAAATATGCCTGCCTCAGTGAGGGCACCTACCAGAGAGGGGTGGTTTCTGGGGGGGTCCCCGGCCTTCCCCCCCCTCCTGTCCTGGGCTGCTGGTACCAGGCTGGGGGGGGGCATCCTCGTTGTCTCCATTTGCCATACGGTGGGGGGGATCCAAAATGGCGACCGCAATATTTATTTTTAAATCGTGGTCCAAAAACCCACCAAAGCACCACAGAAACATTTGAAAATTAGGTATTTTAAATGCCTGATTTTTTATAGTAGCAGGCTAGCAGCAGTGGGTTTTTCTTGCAATAAAACATCTCCATTGATTTTATTTTATTTTATTTTTATTTTTATTTTTATTTTTATTTTTTTACACCTGCGCATGCGCAATGATGGGCTGGACATGGGATGGGACCATGCAAATTTTTGGATCCATTCCACCAATTGCATGGCCAGGTTTTGACTGAGACTTCTGGGTGTGCCAGAGAGGGCATTAAAAGCCCACAAACCCTATCCCTAACCCTAACCCTAACCCTAACCCAACCCTAACCCATACACCAGTACACTGTCCTTCTTAGTGGGTCAGAGGCACCCAGAGGTGCAGCCCACTAACCCACCCTAACCTTAACCGTAACCCTAAGCCTAGCCCTTACCCTAACCCCAACCCTAACCCAGATCCATACGCAAGTACACTTTCCTTCTTAGTGGGTCCCAGGCACCCGTAGAGGTGCCTCCCACAGCCCACCATCCCCTACCCCTAACCCATCCCCTAACCTGTACATCAGTACGCTAGTACGCGCCCCTTAGTGAGTCAAAGTGAGGCCCCCAGAGAGGTGCCTCGCAGAGCCCACTATCCCCTATCCCATTCCCTAACCTGTACAGCAGTACGCTACTATGCTTCCCTTCTTACTGAGTCAGAGGCACCCAGATAGGTGCCTCTGCCACCCCACCCTAACATAATGTAATGTAAATGTATGGTACGTGGCGGCTCCGCAAAACGCTTCCCTTGCTTCCCTTCTTAGTGGGTCAACGTCAAAGAGGCACCCAGAGAGGTGCCTCCCAGAGCCCACTTACCCCAACCCCAACCCCAACCCAAACGACAAATGACAAACGGAATCGACATATTTTTGAAAATTTCCTTGACAAACGGAAACAAGCCAAAACGGACCCGTCCCGACAATCGAAAACTCGAAACATTTTTTCTGGTCATGCCCATCTCTACTTGCAAACACAAAATGTGTCTCTTCTTATTTGCATTCATATAACAGATGACTTATTTTTTCTTAGCGTTTGTCGCACATTTATTTATTTATTTATTTATTTAAGATATTTCTATCCTGCCTTTTCCCCCAAAATGACCCAAGATGGCTTGCAACATAAAACAGTATTCAAAAGCTAAACATTAGAAATATACAAGATAGATAGATAGATAAATCTTTATTGTCATTGTCCTGTGCAGAACAACGAGATTGAAAGAATCTACAGGATGTAACAATACAACCATACAAAAATATCTATCCCCCACCCCACATACACACATTTAACCCCCTAACACACTTAAAAACTCTAAAAAGACTCTTAAAACTCTAAAAACTCTAAAAAAACTTTTTAAAAGAGTTAAACAAGTACAGTACTATATTAAAATAGTAATAAGATCAATATTAAAACAAACATTAAAACAGAGCACAATGGTCTATTTAAAAACCCGCTCAAACTACTAGTCCTTTAGCAAAAGCCTTTCTGAAGAGAAAGGTCTTTGCCTGCATGGGAGGGACGGGACCAGTTTAGCTTCTCGTGGAGAGAATCCCAGATTTGGGGACAGTAGCAGAGAAGGCCCTCTTCCAAGAACCCACCAAACGCACCTTATGAGGTTGATGGGACTGAGAGAAAGGCCTCCCCTGAAGATCTTAAAGCCCAGGCAGGCTCATAGGGGGAGATGCAGTTATTGAAACAGCTTGGACTCCAGCTACTATAACCAAGCCATTATACCCATTCCATTATTCTAACAAAATGCTACAATTGGCAACACCGCCAATACAGGAGTTGCTTGCAGATTTTGCAAAGTCCAAGTGTGTTTTTTACTTTCCAAGTCAGAAATCCAGTGTATCTTCTCCTCCCATAACAGGAGAAATCTTCAAAATCTTAAAATGAAATATGAGTACAATTGTATGCAATTCATGAATTCACTATGTATGTAGATTCATCCCTCCTACGCGGACATATAAACATTATACCTAAACCAAATTGCCAAGGGCCTTAGAAGTCCAACTGCCAGCAGTAGCTTTGGTCTCTTCTGTCCTCCCACTCTTTCTGAGATTCAAACCTCTTACTCATACCACTTCTCTTTCTCAGTCCTGCCCCTTTGGGCTGAACCAATCTTTCATAGGGGTTGCAAGAGCACTGTACAATACAGTATACTCTGCCGAAAGCCTCCATATGTACTGAGAAGCAGTTGAGATTCTGCACTGAGCAGCAGTTGAGGTTCTCCCTCAGTGTCTCTGCAAGATAATATGCAGCAGAGCAAGTGACACAAGGCCAGCAGCTACAGGTGGAACTGGCTTCCAAGGTCTGCACGCTCTCCCACATGTTATTGTCCTCACACCATTGGCTGAAATGTTGGTACTTGTTGTTGTTCAGTTGTTCAGTCATTCAGTTGTGTCCGACTCTTCGTGTCCCCATGGACCAGAGCTCACCAGGCCTTCCTATCCTCCACTGCCTCCCGGAGTTTGGTCAAATCCACATTGGTTGCATCGACGACACCGTCCAACCACCTCATTCTCTGCCGTCCTCTTTTCCTTTTGCCTTCAATCTTTCCCAACATCAGGGACTTTTCCAAGGACTCCTCTCTCCTCATGAGGTGGCCAAAGTACTGGAGTGTCCGCTTCAAAATCTGTCCTTCCAGTGAACATTCGGGGTTGATTTCTTTCAGGATGGATACTATTGCAAGGTTAAAAACCACTTGGATGGACAGTTTGAAAAGAGCAGGAAAGTTATATTTCCAAATGTATGTGATGCTACCACTCCCCTTTGCTCCGTCTAGTGCAAAAAGCCATCAGGAAAAAGAAACATTAGCAGGTGATAAAGTTTCCCATGCACTGGTGGTATTTTTCTAAGCTCCCCTTGGGTGCGTGTGGTGGCTTGCACCATACGCTTTCTTGCAGCACTTTATGTCAAAGTCTTTTTTCTCCTCCCATGTATTCTCGAAGGCTTTCGTGGCCTGGATCTGTTGTGGTGAGTTTTTCGGGCTGTTTTGGCATGTTCTGGAAGTTTTTCTTCCTGACGTTTCATCAAACTCTGTGGCTGGCATCTTCAGAGGGCAAGGAGCTCAGGGAACACTCACTTATTATACCTCATTTTATTTTGTCCTTGGAATTCTTCTGCTCTACTCTTGTCAGTCTCCAGTCCGAACCATTTTCCTTGCTTGTCCTATCCAATAAGGATAGTTGTATCAGTCCTATTCTGGCATTTGAAAAAGGAATAATTTTTAAGTGTGAGCAGGTAAAGTGTTCTAACCCCATCTCTTCTCTGTCTCTACGGCAAGATGAACTGTCTGTAAAGGAAAAAAGTTTGCTACATATGGAAGCTTTCCATGTCAGATCAGTGCCAAATTTGGCACAGTTTTAGCAGACAGCCTGCACTATGCATGATGCCAAATTTAGGGACTTTGGGCAAAACAGCTTTTGAGTGATTTTTTTAAGTAGATTTTTTTCTCATCTCCAGTTCAGAAATAGCCAACCTTAAGCTGCCACTGTTTTTAAAATAGCTCATGTAAAGTGAAAAGACCAGTCTTGTTTATCTTGAAACTTTATTTATTTATCGAGGAAAAAATCCAGGCTTTAGGGTGGTAGCAGACAAACCGGGATCACCTAGGAGGATGAGAGGAGTGGAAATTAAGCCCTGTGAGGAAAGACTTAAAAAGGCCTAGCCTTGGAAAGGTAAAACTGAGGGGAGAAAGGATAGTGCTCTTAAAATATGTCAAGGGTAGTCCTACAGAGAAGGGGCAGGATCTGTTCTCGATCATCCCAGAGTGCAGGGCATGCAACAATGGGCTCAAATTGCTGGAAGCCAGATTTCGGTTGACTATTAGAAAAAAACTTCCTGACTGTTAGAGGTGCGTAAGAATGGAAGTTACCTCAGGAAACTGTGAGAATGCAAATGCTGGAAACATTCAAGAGATAACTAGACAAGCTATCGGACTTGGATTCCTAAAGGCCCCTTGCAGCCCCATTAGTCTATGGTTCGAAGATTCACTGTGACAAATGACCTTACAGAAGCACCAAAAGAATTATTGCCAATGGTCACAGCAGAAGAAACCAGAGATCTTTCTACTGAATGTCAGACTTTTTTAAAAAAAAACCTACCTCTAGCTCTAAATTTCACATATTTTTAAAGGCAGGAGAGGAATGATAAGAAAAGCAGTTGTGCAAGCACTACTTATATATTAATCCTTATATTGTTGTTTTATTTGGTTTTTGTTCTGCTTTGGGGTTAAACTGCAGGTCTGCAGTCAAGACGTTGCTCATGACCTGAATTTGATCCTGGGCTCAGGTGGCCAGCTCAAGGTTCACTCAGCTTTCCATCCTTCTGAGGATATTAAACTGAATGCCAAGGTCAGTGGGACAGAGCATCATGTAGCCTGAAGAATTACATGGTAACACACATACCCCGATAGTGTTTTAAGCACTACAGTGTGGTATATAAGCAGTAACCTTTGCATTTACAAAATCAGTCTTCTTGGTTACTGGCATTCTACATGCAAGGGGATTTATCTATATTTTTCTGTCTATAAGATGTGCCCCATTTATAATATGACCCCTACTTTTCCGACCCAAATTATAGTTTTGCAACCGCACAGTTCTCTCATTGGCTTCTGTGAATAAGACAACCCTCAATTTTTAGTCTAACAATTTTAGACAAAATTATAGACAAACACTGTGGTTCCCACTTGACTATCAGTCGTGTTTTCAGGATGGTTTTTGAGACATTACTTAAGGGGGAGGAAATAAGTTGAGAGAAAAAAGTGCGGCAAATATTTTGTCACACCTCTTCATTCCTAAAGTGCTAGAAGGGCCATAGAGGGTCAGCTTGCAACTGAAGTGTTTTGTTATGAGCCTCATCTCTGAGGTGGCTTCTGGTCACTGTGTAGGAGTTAGTATGACAACCTTCTTTTCACAGATAATAACAGCCACAGACCTGTTGTCTGGGATGCACTGCTTTCTTTGACAGGCAGGTCTGCACACACATTTTCTGTCAAGCCGGTACAAGAGGCTAAAATGAAATTCTGAGAAAAATAATTAGGCACCAAAACTGTAATTTTTCAGCTCTCTCCAGGGAAATGTAAATTAGTGGTACAGACTGAGGAACAAAACACCCTCCTTCACAAAAAAAAAAAACTTCTTTTATTCTGTTGAAATTCCTCAGCTATTTCTCCTGAGAAGGAAGACTCAAATTCATTTTTTTCCTCATTTAATGATCAGACCAGTCCTGTCGTATGCCTAGTTATGCCACCTAACCTCCGACAGGGGTGTTTGGCTCAATGGGAATTAGGTGGAATAAAAACTTAAGATGGGCTTAAAATAAACACACTTCGTTTCTGTAGCATGACAACAGCGTAGAACACCAATGCCTCCACCTAAAGGCAATGGTAGCTATTACCTAGGGTAGATCTCAATGCACAAATCACCTGCTTGGACAACTGTAAAGTAACTAGGTGCCCTCATGGGGTGAACCAGATCAATCTGTCTTGCAAACTCTATATATTTCAGCCAATGTACATGTTCTACTTTAGGAATTGGCAACTCTGGCCAGTCTGGAAGCCAATTTTACCAGTCCAGCCCACTCCCAACCTGAACATTTGCACCATGGCGCTGGCATGGCACTTTTAAACAAGGAGTGAAGGATCTACATAAGGGGTGTCCAAACTTTTTGCAAGGAGGTCCAGATTGGATGAGGCAAAAATGTGGGGGGGGGCATCCATTCAGCTGCATTTGGCCCCCTGGGCTGGACTTTGAACATGTCTCTATAGCAGTGATGGTGAACCTTTTTAGAGACTGAGTGCCCAAACTGTGATTCAAAACCCACTAATTTTTCGCAAAGTGCCAATACAGCCATTTCACCATATTTTATGCTAGAAGATTTTCAGGAGCTTATAACATGAAGGAGCCCTTGAAATACCTTGGGGGAGGCAGAGGTCCTAGACAGATGTTGCTTGAAACACTGCAGATTGTTGGTATCTGGATAACAGTATTTGTCTGCAAAGCCAGAGTTTAGGATGATATATTTTTAAGTACTTTCTATACTCCCAGGAGCTGGCTGGATAGCTTAGTAATTGAGGTATCTCACTGTGGAGCCAGTGGTATCTCACTGTGGAGCCAGAGGTTGGAAGTTCGAATCCCCGCTCTTTCTCCTGAGATAGAGTCAGCCTGGTGACGCCAAGGGAGGCAGCACAGTCCCAGGGCAGCCCCAAAGGAAGGGAGTGGCAAACCATTTCTGAGTCTCCATTCCCTCTAAAACAGTGGTTCTCCACCTGTGGGTCCCCAGATGTTCCTGGACTGCAACTCCCAGAAATCCTGGCCAGCTAAGCTAGTGATGTGGACTTACGGTTTGTATAACATGAAATCGTACAACATAAAAAAATTCCAGAGGTAGGGGAAATTTGCTTAACAGAATCACCTATGGGGCAAATCCATACAACATAAAATGGTCGCGATTAGGGATTACTCTGTTTTCAATGCATTCCTATAGGAAATTTGTATAAAGGAAAATTTGCTTAACAGAATTTCATTTGTAACAAATTAATTCCTTTATACAAGATACCACTGTAATTGAAATTGTATCTGGCCCAGCCTTTTTCCAGCCCTCCATCAGTTTCCATCTGATTTGGGGTAAAGGCACAGCTGTTGCCTCATAATTTTTTTTAATTGCCCCCCAAAGCCTGTTTGCCATCAGTGGCACACTCACTCCCTGCTCTGAGCAGTAGGTTGCTTTATTAGCAAGGAGTGCCTTGTTTGTTTGTTTGTTTATACCACTTATAAATTTATTTATTTATACAACTTATACACCATCGGCAGCAAGGGCTTGGAAATGCATCTCCATCTAGCTTTTTTTTTTTTTAATTGATGGCCAGGCACTTTCTTTGACTTTGTCTGCAGGGTTCTGGTTTCTTTCCAATAGGTTTATCACTTGTACAAGGCGCCGGGTTAATGACTCTGTCTGGAGACAGAAGTCTTCTGTTTATCTGTGCTGCCAACGCCACTGGGCAGGCTACAGCCTTATGCAATGCCTGCCGTTTGACCTCCTGAGCTTGAGGGCACCACAGGGACACCTTCTCAAGAAACCTTGTTAAGATTCATTTCGCTGAAAACATAACAAGTATCCACTTCCCATAGCAAAATTTCTCACTTACTCAGTGGATAGATAGATATAGATATAGATATAGATATTAGATATTGATATAGATATATAGTTATCTCACTTATCTTGAAAGCCCGATTAGTGTTGCTACAAGTTGAGTATCACTTGACAGCACATAACAAACTATGCATATGCATATACATATGTGTGTGTACTCCAGTTGCTCTGATCCATTGAGTCTCTTCCAATTTATTGCAACAACAACAGGGTTTCTGAACTATGTGTCATGTTCAAGGGAAGTTCTGCCATTGCCCCTCCTCTCCCAGCTTCCATGTCTGATTTGAACCCAGGTATCCTGAGCTGCCTAGATGCCCTAAGCACATCCGATATTGCCTGATTTTGGAAGCTAAGCAGGGTCGGCCCTGGTTAGTACTTGGATGGGAGATCACCAGGAAATATCACGTGCTGTAGGCGCCTGGAGTAGGAACTAGCAACACACTCCAGTATTCCTGCCAAGAAAACTCCATGGCCATGGAGTCACAAAGGGTCAGTCATGACTCTAAGGACACAACACAACATCCTGAGTCCACTACATTCTTCACTACACTGCACTAGTTCCTAGATGGTGACAGAGAGAGAGATCAAATAAATGATGGCCAGAATCCTGTTGGTATTCACATAAGGTTGCATAGCTTTGCACAATTAATTGCAGCTAATTGATAGGGTGCCTGGTCATGTGCCCAATTGTGCAACTGTGATACGCTCCAGCACCTTTCCGATTAGTTGCAACCGGCAACTTATGCAAACTGGTGTGCTATCTCATACACGTATAAAAAGATTTTCTACCTTCCTACTGCTGCTCATTCTGGGAATCTTCTCCCTCCTCCTCTCCAGCAACATAGAAAAGGGATAGCGGTCCCTTGAGACTTCAGCCAGAGAGATCTTAAATCTACCTCTATGACTAGCTCAATGAGTTGAATGGGAGGTCAATTTCCCATATGTTGTAAGAATGGCCATCTCTCCAGCCTTGGGTCAGCTGCACGGTCCTAGAGCATCACCCAAAGAAAATAACAGTCAATCTATTCCGAGTCCTTTATTATTGGTTTTTAATTTTTTAATTTTATTTTTATTTTTGAGTATTTTACCCTCACTTTCTAGAGTTTCCAAGGCCTTGAAAACATCTAGAAAGCATCTCCATAAGTCAGAATCAACCGGATGGCACATTATTAGTGGTAGTCGTATTGCTACTGCTGCTATTTAAAAATCACTAAGTTAATTGCTGAATGGGAATACCATTTTGAAATCTCATTGATTCAATAGACCTACAAGGGGAACCAATCATTATGCTCAAGTCATAATAACGATTATTGATATAAGGACATATGTAGTCCCATTCCTCCCAAATCAAGTCAACTCTCAGAGGTGAAGGACAGTGAAAGAAGAAAACAAAAAGCAACTCTTATTTCAACTTTCCACAATGTGGTTCCCTGCAGACGACCCGAGTTACTGTTCTGAGCATTCATGCAACATAACAAGGGTAGCAGCTGGAGACTCTTGGTGAGAATTCACTCCAGGTTTAAGTCCAAATTACAGGTGAGCTCTCCAAGGTGCTAAATCCAGTTCAGTGTCCCCCTGCATCTAGTGCAGTGGTTCCCAACCTTCCTAATGCCGTGACCCTTTAATACAGTTCCTCATGTTGTGGTGACCCCTTGCCCTGCTTGGAAGAGGCCACAAGCCCCCTTTGGCAGGCCACTGCCACAGATGCCACAGACAACGTCCCTCGACAGGCACCCTCAGCCAATCCCAACCTCTGGTGCCATTGACTGACATCCCCTCCAACCTATCAAGCTGTAACTCACTCTTTACCCCCTTCCTCCCCCTCCCCCTCCAGACCCAAGGCGTTTGTGCCTTTTTCTTCACTGGCTCATGGCAACTCCTGTGCATTCCCAGGTTGGGAACTACTGCTCTAGTGCTATCAGCTGAAGCCCAATACATCTGTGGGGCATTAAGATGAAGAAAAGGGAAGCCGTGTGGCTATTACAAAATGCAAATGCAAGGATAGGCTATAGGGCAGTGATGGCGAACCTTTTAGAGACCAAGTGCCCAAACTGCAATTCAAAACCCAGTAATTTTTTTTTTTTGCAAAGTGCCAATACAGTAATTTAACCTGAATACAGGTGGCTATGAAGAGGAGATGTCGAGTGCCCACAGATAGGGCACCAAGTGCCACCTTTGTCACCCGTGCCATAGGTTCACCATCACTGCTATATGGAATACCTTTATAGACCATTAATATGTGGCATGCACTAAATATAGGTGTGTATGACCTATTCCACTTTAGGACTGGAGTGTGAAACCCAATCATCTGATTCAGAAGCAACTTTATGATTACAGCTAACAGACCTGCTGCTTCTTGCACCATCTAAGACAGAAGTGCCTGACAAAAATCATCTTGCCAAGAACTTTACACCTAAGAGTGATCTCCTGGCAAATCACACTTTTTCCATGTTTGGACTTTTGGTACTTCCTTTGAAGAAGTGGATATTTTCCAGGAAAGCTTGCAATGATTTCTTTTTTATTATTATTATGTTTAGTGATCCATAAAGGTAGTGCCTGTAGCCTAGTCTTGCATTTGTAGGTTGAAAGAATCTGCCTTAAATAGTAGAAGACCAAAGAAATATAAGGGGCGGGTCAAATGGGTTAGGGCTTCGAAGGTCAAAACCCATATTTTGAAGTCTGCCTTGACAGCAGTTTTATGGTAGTTTTATGCCAAAGAAACAAGTGCACTAGAACAGAAAGGGCAGTCTTCATATCTTTAGGAAAAACTTATTTTCACATTAAAGAATGTGATTTTTAAAAAAAAAAATACTGCTCTTATTCCTTATCTTTGTTTCTTACCATTTTGGGAATAATGAATTCATCTGCCCTAAAGACTGACATTATTAGTTGATAAAGGCATTTCCCCATGCTGTGGTAAGTCATTTTTATGCATTAAGGCAGAAAATGTCATTATAACTTCAATTCCACCTTCTGGTTTTACCTTTACATTTGAAAATTATGAGCTAGGGTTTTTACTCTGCTCTGATTTTCATAACTTATTGACTCAGAGTTAATATATTTGGTCAAGATCAGGTTGGATCTATATTTTTAAATTTATTCATCATAAGTAAAATGTGGAAGGAACTGGGAATCTTCACAAATGATCAACATTCCATCATCGTGTAATGTAATGGTCAGAGGGTCAGATCATTGCCTAATTCCATATTTTACTCTCAACTAGAACAGAATTTTTGAAGCAATGGGATCTTGGTAAATCAACAGGGATGTTAATTTCCATTGAGTCAATAGGTCAACTTTAAGTGAAAGTAAGAACTGGGAGTAAAACTAACCCAAAACTTTTTTCAGTTAATTTGCAATGCACAATTGTTGCAGTTTAAATAAAGTGTGAATATATCACAGTGAAAAGGGATAGGAAGATTTATTTTCCCCTGTTGCTATACTTTTGTGCACAGATCGTCCCGTTTCTTAAAATAGTACATTGACTGGAATCTAGCAGTGTAACTTACATCACCAGCTACAGTGTTTTCCTCTTCTTTTTGTGAACTTAGAATGTTCTTATTCTGCTTCCTGCCCCCACCCCAAGGTTCCAAGGCTTCCTTCGTACCCCTTTCACTGTGGGGAAGCTGGTGGCGGTTATAGGATAGGGAGGACATTTTTAATTTTCAAATATAGCTGCTGCATGTTAAATCATCCCACCCTCATTGATCTGGGGGGATTAAAGACAGAAGACTTTAAAGACTGCATCCTGTAACCCCCAGAATCTTCCCAAAATGAAAGGGTTTGAAAGAGATTTCTGAGAATTCCCCACAGCTGATGACATCATCAGACTTATGCAGCATGTATTAAAGCCATTTAGCCATGGCTCCATAAACTGAAATGGATATCAATACTATATTTCACTCACTGACTGGTTGATTGATTGATTGATCTGATTAATATCCCACCCATCTAGCCAAGGGCTACTCTGGGCAGCGAATAACACTATACTAAGTATAAGCATAATACACACACAAAATATATTCTCAAACAATATAGCCATTAACAACAATAAATGGAATATAAATTAGAAAAAGCAAAAATAAAATAATAGGTAAAAACACATCAAGGAAACTGATATCAAATCCTGTAGTTATAAATATACAAAAATAACATATATAAGCTACAGTAACTATAGTAAGAGGCATGCAATACTTGAATAAAATTGAGACATAAATTGTAGGAGTCCATGGGATTCAGCCGAGGAGGCATTTCCATTTCACAAGAGGGAACGCACTCCTGATGGTATTCCTTCTGCCTAAATCCACATGCTCCAGAATCCAGACCCTGGAATCTAAACCAGCCTGGGTTATGTCAAGCCCCACACACAGAGCACACACACAAACAGGGTTCAATTCTTTGCCAAGATCTTTAGTGGAAAGCCAGGCAAGTTCAAGTCTGTTGCTAACAATCAAATGCCAGATAAATAACAGAATCCAGCTCCCAGCAATTAACAGTCCAAATCAAAACCAGAATATCTCACGGAAAGCAGATGCCAAACCCAAGGGAACAGATCAAGCTGTGGTCCAGGAAGCCACTCTGAAATCAGGAAACAGAGCCAAGGTCACAGACAGGAACATGGTTGCAAGTTCAAATGACACATTGCTCTCACAGAGAGCTCAAGGTGAGCTTACCAGCTTTATCCCAAAACAGGGAACACACCCTTACTCCTGGAAAGGCTTCTGTGAGTACTCAGGGCTTGCTGCCCTGATTCCCCGTCTAGCATCAAAGACCCTTTCCCTAGCCCTCCTGGTAGCACATCTTTGCAGAATCCTGCTCATGGCCCTTCTAGGGGGAGAAGATATGTTTTCAGCTGAGTCATCAGACCCAGCTGCCTGCTGATTTGAGCTGCAAGGCTCCTCCAGCAGCTCTTCACCATTTAACCCCTCAGAATCAGGTTCTGTGACAGGCAGGGTCCTGGCAGGTTACCTATTATTTGCCTTTAATTTACTCTGCCTGTTTATTCCTGACTTGGCACTGCCTGCTCATCTTCCACTTATTTACTCTTGGTTAATGGTCTAATTCCACTTACTTTGCATTTACCTCAGCTATTCTTGTCTCCTTGTCTCTTTCCCATTAACTCACCTATCTCATTAACTCACCTTCCATCTGCAAACAGCAAGGACATCAGTTATAGTAATCAATAACTGGGCAAGACATGCTCTGTTCATGAGGTGACCCCCTATACAGCAGCCATCCAACCAGCATATGTAACGTGTAACCAATCACTGATTCTGTGCATACTGTGAGATGTAAATGATATGTAATAAAACCTGCGAATAGCAAGGGGCGAGAGATCACTCCGCTGGTCAGACAACTGGACTTGAGTCTTTCTTCATCAGGATCCTCCCACCTCCCACAATAAATAAATGATTAAATGTGAAATATGATTATATTGAAATTATCAATACCTTTAGTATTAGCAGCGTTCAGAATGCCAGTCCCAACATCTCCCAGACAGTATGGTTATAGAAGAGAATAGTGAGCAGGCGTGTATAGGACTGCAGCCTAACTGGGTCAGTGCCTTCATTTTTCTTCTTTAAAAAGTTAAAAAATTTCTTGTCTCCTGTTAGTTTTGTTATCAGCCATTTGGGACTCTTATACTCAGTTCCTAGGCAAGGAGCAGGGTATATTTTTATTGATTTCAGCTGAAAAGCAAATAACAAAGCAGTGCCAGTAAAACCAAAAATGGATATATAATCCAGCAGGATTTGGCAAACTGCTAGCAGGGGGGGAAAGAATATACTGAAAAAAATATCAAAATTCTATTAATGAATTGTTTTTCTTGTTTTCATAGAACCATAAAATCATAGAATAATTGAGTTGGAAGGATTCCATTGAGTCCAACCCCATGCTCAGTGAAGGAATCCAAATCAAAGTAGATTTGACAGAGATTTCACTATTGCTTTCATTGAACTTGGTCTCCTTTTTTGCTCCTATCAATAAAAGAAGGTCCCCAAATTCACCTCCAGAGACTCAAATACTTTTTTTGAGTAAAAATCTTATAGTACTAGTAGAGTATTCTGTAAGGTACATTTGGTCAGATCACCTACTTACATCTGCATGATTTCTGGAAAGAATAGACTAAAGGCTTAATTTTTAAAATACAGTGGTACCTTGTATAAAGGAATTAATTCATTCCAAATGAAATTATGTTAAGCAAATTTCCCATAGGAATGCATTGAAAATGGATTAATCCCATTTTTATCTTGTACACATTTGCCCCATAGGCAATTATGTTAAGCAAATTTCCCCTATCTCTGGAATTTTTTATGTTGTACAGATTTTATGTTATACAAACTGTATGTTATACAAGGGTCCACTGTATATGTGTGTATATAGGTATTGTTTATACTGCGTTGCATCTCACACACACTTAATAGTTAGGAGAACATTTATACATATGAATTTTTCAGAAAAGGAGAAAGGTCCAATAGGTTGACTCAATAAAGGAACCCATGGCCTTGAGTTTGCACACAAAACACAAGTAAAGGATACATTCCATGATGACAACAACTCAAATGTGAGGCAAGTCCCAGGATGCATAAAATATTTAAATGAACTTTATTCTGATTTGAAAAAATACTTAATGCATTTTGGCCTTCGTCAGGAGCTACATATAAAAATAAAAACAATTTACTTTATAAACGACAAGCTCAGGACAACTGTAACTATACCATACAGCATTGGACAGTATTGAACCAGATGTTAAACAAGTGATGGATCTTCACGTTTCCTCAGGATCCAAATATATGCCCCAAACTTATAGAATTCTATATGCATCAACTGAACCATACCAAGAGTCCTATACTTACATGTTTGTGCTGCAATGCCCACTTCAGCAAGGTAGAAAGAAGTGGCTCGACCCATAGAATCATATAATAGAACCACAGAATCATAGAGTTGGAAGAGACCTCAAGGGCCATCCAGTCCAACCCCCTGCCATGCAGGAACCCCCATCACAGTATTTCCATCAGGTGGCCATCCAGCCTCTGCTTAAAAACCTCCAAAGAAGGAGACTCCACCACCCTCCATGGCAGCATATTCCACTGCCGTGATCCACTCACCTATGTTTGAGAAACAGTGCCATTTTAAAGTGCAACATGTTACACTCCTATTCAGAGCAAATTGCTTATTTTCAGCTGCTTATATACATCATAAGCCTTTAAAGCAATTGGCTTAAGATTCCAAACACTTATCTCAGAGCTTCACACTTATTGAGTATATCAGTTTTTAAGCCCTCTGGAGTTGCTCAGTTTCAATTGCAGCTTGACTGAAGTGTTGGGAAAAGTGGCAAAGAAAGATTAGCTTGAGAAGGAGGTAGGGAGCTTTTTTGGAGTCCTTTTAGTTTACTTTTAATTCCTTTTAGTTTTGAGCATGAGCAGTTTTACAGTTACTGTACAGATTATTTACTCATTCACTCCAAACACTTTCATTTCTTTGTTGTTGTTGTTTTGTCGTTGCCTAGCATCGTAAGCAATAAAGCTACTCCAAATGAAGTAAGGACAGGTTGTTTCCCTGTAACTGTAGTTCTTTGAGTGGTCATCTCTGCATCCATACATACCCACTAGAACATTGCAGGCGCTCTCACTTTGGGTGGCCACCCCTAGGGAGGCCTGGAAAATGGTAACTTGAAACCGGGCCTTCCCGGTGGCTGCCCCAGAGTTTTGGGAAAAGCTTCCAAGTGAGTTCCACCTTTATTTGATGGTGCATGGTTGTTATTGCAATATTCCCAGGGCTGGAGTTGACTGAAAGCTGGAAGGAAGACAAGGAGGGGGCAACCTAGCTTCCCTTAGTAGGGCATTTCATAGATGAAGAAGAAGAAGAAGAAGAAGAAGAAGAAGAAGAAGAAGAAGAAGAAGAAGAAGAAGAAGAAGAAGAAGAAGAAGAAGAAGAAGAAGAAGAAGAAGAAGATTTAAATCCTTAGGTGGTTTTGAATTTTTTTAAGTTAGACAGTCCAAACAACAGTTTGCTTATCTATTCTCCTGTGAAGATCTTATTTGCTTACAAAATTGTACTATCTTCCATTTGCAAACGCAAATGTGGCACCAACAAATTGCCAATAACACAATTAGCAGTCGCCTGTAAATGTACTTCAGATCAATTAGAGAGGAGCTGAAAAAGGCAACAGTGTTGTCAACATTTCAAATTCCATTTGGTCTTCTTGAAACCATAGATGGGAGGACACTAATAAGACATGATAAGAATGCTGTGTTTCCAGGTCACCATGGCCTTCTGAACATGCCTGTATCTGAACTTGTGACTGTAAGATTCTGGTAACTGAATGGGTTGTGTTTAACCAATAAATTCACTGGCTGGGAAGAATTATGTTAAGAACATGGTTTAAATCAGAAAATACAAACTCAGGACTGCTATATTTCCTCATGATCTCATTCCAGATGCTGAGTTATTTATACTCTCTTCCTAATATGTGGATTTTTCAGCTGTGCTTGGATTTTAGAGGGAGTACAAGGCTATCCTCAGTTGTGCATTGTAATGGATACGTACTAGGGATGGGCACGAAATGAAAAATGAAATGGCTTTGTTATGTAACGAAATGTAACAAAACAAAACAAAACGAGGAGGCAGCATTTCATTTCTTTCCATCTGTAAAATGCCTCCTTTACCTGATGGGCTCAGGGACCCTGTCACCTCCTCTGCTACTGCTGCTGAAGAGCCACCACTGTGGCCAGGGAAGCGAAGCAAGGCCTCTGGGAGGCCACACGGATGCCACCTCTGTGGCTGAGTACCCAGGCCGGGGAGACCGAGCTGGTGCTACCATTGCCGCTTCTGCCAAGGACCCAGGCCTGGAAGGGCGACAAATGCCTCTGGGACGCCATACAGCAGGCATGTCCAACCTTCAGCCTTCCTGATGTTTTGGACCACAACTCCCAGGATTCTAAGCTTCGATTGCCAATGGCAAAAGACTGTGGGAGTTGCGGTCCAAAACATCTGGAGGGCTGAAGTTTGGACATGCCTGCCGTACAGGCATCGCCGCCACCGCTGCCACCAAGAATCCCAGCCGCTGAGGGCGAAAGAGGCCACCAGGAGTTCCCACAGCCACCACCGCTGCAGCCCAGAAGGAGGAGGAGGAGGGGTGAGTACAAGCCCCCAGAGGAATGAAACATTTTGTTATTGTTTTGTTTTGTACATTTTTTTTCAAAAATTCATATGAAATGGAAAAACAATGAAATGTGGGAGGATGAAACGGAAAGAAATGAAACACAGTTTTTCCATGTCATGCCCATCCTTAATACATACTGGCTGAAATCCAGCTGCTTAGCATTCTAAGTCACAACTGGTGTAGGCCCACTGGAGATGTATAGGGATTTCCTGCTCAGGATGCTGGGAAACCACTCTCAAGCATAACTCAGGGCATGCCGGAGTCGTCACCTTTTGACTTTTGGGCAAACCCTAGTCCGAGGCATGCGACCCCCCCCCAGGCAGAAGCCAATTGTAACTGGAATTCCATCGATACCCTATCTTTCCCCCCATAACCATCTCAGCCTCACACCCCTCGTGAAGGGGTGTGAGGTTGAGATAGTGGGTGTCCCAGAAAGACAGGACGTCTCCAGTGTATACGTGAGGAGCTGCTTGTCTTCTGTAACTCCTGTGATTGATTTACTGGTCGTGTTTACCCCTGACCCTGAATAAAAGCAGGGATGCCTCTCCCTTCCAGAGCACACTTCCCACCTGAGAGAACACCAATGCTGTCAGATTTCTTCATTGCAACAGAGGAACTGACTTACCAAATCCCCACTGACACAATGGAACTGCCCTGCTTTCAATGTACTACGCTCAGCAACAGGAGTTCAACCATTAATTTCAGTACCGTAGCATGCCTGCCTCTCCGTAACATGATCGAACGGGTGCCGTTGTGCTCATCATCTGCTGGTAGGCTGCTAGTTGATGGAGGAGTAGAAATACAGGAGTAAATCAACCTCTGGCCAGCTTCAACATAGCTGCCCTGGCAGTCTCATGCTGGGCAGCATTTTTGAGAGGTTGGAAATTCAGCTCAAATTGGGAGGAGGACGCGATGGAGAAGGCTGTGAAGTCAACCTCTCTTTAGAGATTTCCAAAGTGTTGAAACTTCTGAGGGCAGCTTTTCCTGTAGCTGCTTCTTTCTTTCCTGCTGCCCATAGGCCTCAGCTCATTCCCCAGGGTGCCATAGAACAGGCCTGTCCAAAGTCCGGCCCGGGGGGGGGGTCAAATCCGGCCCGCCAGGCCATTCTGAGTGGCCCGCAGCTGGCTGGCCCGCCCCTCCCTCCCCCTCGTTCACCCCATGTTTTTTTTTTTAAAAAAACTTCCGCCAACACTAACACTGCCAGGAAGCTTGAGGGGCTGGGCGGGCCGGTCGGCCGGTGAGCAGAAGCTTGTGGGGTGGGCGGGCAAGGTGGCAGGCCAGCACCACCAGCACCGCCGGGAAGCTTGTGGGGCTGGGCACACGGGGGTGGTGCGCGGGCGGGCCGCCGCCACAGGTATCACCGGGAACCTTGTGAAGCTAGGTGTGCACGCACAGGGCAGCACACGGAGGGGCCGCCACCGGCATAGCCGGGAACATTGTGAGGTTGGGCGCATGCACGGTCAGTGGGTGGGGCTTATGGGTCAGTGGGTGGGGCTTGTAGGTGGGTGTCAGGGTCGGGGAGCAACCGGCCCCTGACACATTCTCAGCCACCAAATCTGGCCCTCCGTACAAAACGTTTGGGCACGCCTGCCATAGAACAACACTTTGAGATGTCATTTCAGGGAATGATAGGAAGCTATAATTGCACTTAATAATGAACTCAAGAACCACCAGTAGTGAGCACTTGGACAGTAGACTTGTGTTTTTAAGGGGGTTGGTGTTTTTAAGGGGGGTTGGTGGGTGGGGGAGTGCCAGGATTTTTATGTGTGTGTGTTGAAGGGTTTTTTGTTTTTGTTTTTAATTGAGAGTGTTTGGAGGTTTCCGTGTTGAATCTGGTCTCTGGGTGTCTGAATTTCGTTGTATGTGTATACTGTGTATATACACACAATGACAATAAATTAAATTATTAATTATTAACCAAATTATTAAAAACAGCCACTGCCAGTAACAAGGAGCCAGGAGAAGCGTTACTGGTTTCCCCTCTCTCGCCTATGAATCAGGGGCATATCTGGAGAGGGTGCAGATGGCTACATCTGCCGCAGGCGCAGCGATCTGGGGGTGCCTGGAGGGGGAGTAGAAGGAGGAAGCTGTGCACCCTCCCATCGCCCAGCAGTCCTCCTTTCCCCTAAAGCTTGGCTAAGGCACCCCCTCTGCTGCCTCTGCCATTGTGTACCAGGAGAGCGGCGAAGCAGGCAGGCAGACAGGAGCACAGTGGCTGCAGTGCCCTCCTCTTCCTCTTCCTCACCTTGCTGGGAGAGGTGTAAGTGTGCAAGCTACCGCACACGTGTGTGTGTGTGTGTGTGTGTGTGTGTGTGTGTGTGTGTGTGTGTGTGTGTGTGTGTGTGTGTGTGTGTGTGTGTGTGTGTGTGTGTGTGTGTGTGTGTGTGTGGGAGGCTCTCTTCACCACAAATGAAGATGAGCAAGCAGACAGGCCAAGCAAGGAGATGAGTGGGCAAACAAACAGGGAGGGTTGGCCAGATGGGGAGGCAGGCGAAGATGCAATTTACATTGACAGAAGGATTTACACATGCCAAAACAATTTGTTTTGCAAGTGATTTAAAACAAACGACCTGTAGCAGAAGAGTGTTTTACCTCGATTTCCAACAAAGCACACTGCCAAGCAAAGTGTGTGTGTGCAGGTACACACACACACACACACACACCACGCCCGCAGGGTTCCCCCCCCCATTGCTGGGTGGGTGTGATGTGGGGGGGGGCAGGAGGAAAAACCGCAAAAACTAGCTTTTTCCCCAGGCGCTCCAAATACTGGCTATGCCTCTGCTATGAAGCCCACCCTTTTCCGAGCTGTTTAAAACGCAGGGAGGGGGTCTCTACAATTTTTTTCAGCTTATGAATTATGATGCTGAAAATACAGGGTCAGGCATATTTTCTCTGGCCTGTCCCAGAGGATTGGGTATGACAGACGGCCCTAACTTCTTTGCCTAAAGATACCTTTGGCAGATAGCACTGTGATAGACACAGTGGCCTGCTTCTCTGCCTCTGCAAACCAGGGGCGTTCACATCCAAAGACAAATGAATGCCATAATCAGTCTTGAAGTATTTGAATGAGAAAAGGGGAAATATATCAGAGGTTTTTTCCCCCTCTGGGATTCAGAGGATTGTTTTAATGGCTTGAAGTTCTTTCCATCCTCACTATCAAGAAGTTTGCTGATATAGTGTTCCCAACAATCTTTGCCAGCTGGTGTTTTACTTGGCTGCCAGATAAGTGTTGGAGATGAAAAGCTTCTTGCCTTGAACTGTAACTAAAAGAATGATTGGGAAATGGCATTACAACTTACATTCACAACAAATATGATAGGATACATGTTGGGGTTTGGTTTGCAACTTCACGTGCTATCTGTAGTTTGTGTGCCTGGGAAGGTCTTTTCTGGGATGAGCTAATTGTAGGTCTTGTTGGAGACTGATGTTACTGCTGTTAATCTGTTCAGTTGGTTACTGATAATTGTGCGATAAAGAAATGGTACTGTATATGCAAGTCTGCAATTTCAAGCAACTGTAAGCAAAGAACTTTTTTTGTTTCTCTTACAAATGTCTCAGATTGTGTTACTAAGACCTTCCCCCACCCCCGCACATGCGTGCTAGTCATGTCCAACTCTAAGGGCAGTGCTCATCTCCGTATTCAAGCCAAAGAACCAGTATTGTGCAAGTCCATGGCTGTGCAGCCAGCATGGCTGCAAGGAAACACTGTTTTGTCTTCCCACTTTTTCTTACGGTGGTACCTATTTATCTACTTGCATTTACATGCTTTCAAACTGCTAGGTTGGCAAGAGCTGGGGTTAACAGCAGGAGCTCGCTCCGCTGCATGGCACCCGGGATTCAAACCACTGAGCTGCCGACTTTGTAGCCGACAGTTTTCAGCGCTCTAGCCCGCTGAGCCACCATGCCATACTGAAACCTTAAGTACCAGCTTATGAGCAAGGAATGGACTCTGGTGAACTTGTAACTATTATCCTCTGCAGATAGGATCTCTTCGTGTGTGTGTGTGTGTGTGTGTGTGTGTGTGTGTGTGTGTGTGTGTGTGTGTGTGTGTGTGTGTGTGTGTGTGTGTGTGTGTGTGTGTGTGTGTGTGTTGTGTCATTACAGTCGTGACCGACTCTTCGTGACTCCATGTCCATGGAGTTTTCTTGGAAGGAATACTGGAGTGGCTTGTCAGTTCCTGCTCCAGGTGCCGACATCACCTGGTATTCCCTGGTGGTCTCCCATCCAAGTACTAACCAGGGCAGACCCCACTTAGCTTCCGAAATCAGGTAAGATCAGATGTGCTTAGGGTATCTAGGCAGCTCTCTGCACTTATACTGCTTAGCAAAAAAAAAAAGGAAAAGGAAAAGGAAAAAAAGAATTTTATTAGAAATATAAATCTCTGCAACAAGAAATACAAACCACAACCTTAAGAGTGAAGCCCTGGGTCTAGAAGGATGAATCTCAAGTCCTATTCGTGCTAAATACAGTGGTACCTTGTATAAAGGAATTAATTCATTCCAAATGAAGTTATGTTAAGCAAATTTTCCTTTGTACAAATTTCCCATAGGAATGCCTTGAAACTGATTAATCCCTAATCATGACCATTTTTATGTTGTATGGATTTGCCCCATAGGCAATTCTGTTAAGCAAATTTCCCCTATCTCTGGAATTTTTTATGTTGTATAGATTTTATGTTATACAAACCGTTTGTTATATGAGGGTCCACTGTATGGAGAAATTTGCCATCTCGGGTAAAGTTTTACAAAGCCAAAATCAAGTTAAATCTATGCACATCAGTAGTTTGTTTTAATTGGTGAAACCATGGCCAAAACAAAGTCTATTCTAGCTTTTGTAACTGGGCAAATGATTGATCACGGCAAGCCTTGTCTAACAGTAAAAGCCCTGAGCCTACTTTAAGACATTTATAGAGGCATCAGAAACCAAAAGCATAATTATGGAAGCTAATATATTATCCTTTTAGATGAAAATTGCATGAGATGGGCCCTTCTTGATTCAATGTTCCATTTATCCCAGAACAAATGAACTCAACTTATGCAGCATAAAGTAGAAAGGCAGTCTGGACTACAGGCAAAATAGTATTCACAGGAAAGGCAAACCATGCTAAACAGTTGTACAAATTACAAAGACCACATCTTTTTCCTAATATGTCTAGGGTTGCACATATCTGTGAAGATTCTCTGTTATCCAGGTGAGGTGATCCAGAAGTTGAGTCAAGGCAACTGGACTTCTTTTTTTGTGAGATCAAAATGTTGTGCGCCTAATGAGCCCATTTAGGCAGTGGTGCAGATGGAGTTTAGAGCGGCTAGGGGCAAAGTCACTCTCTCCTCCCCCTCAACCATGTCTCACCCACTCAGCAAGGGGGGGCAGATCCTGGGGGAACAGTGGGGGAGGTGAAGAAGGGTCTCTCCTTCTCATGCGCATTTTGTGGGTCTCCTTTCCAGTTAAGGCTCTCTTGTGCAAACTGCACAGCGTGCGGATAGCTCCAAGCAGATGATGCCCCCAAAAAACATCACCTCCGTAACATGCTTCCCCCTCCTCCTTTCCCCCAGCTAAGGCTTGGTGATCGTTAGCCCAGGGAAAGGAGAGGGAAGTAGGCAATGGGTTTTTTTCCAAGCAGCACCTCTGTCGCACGCTTCCCTCTCCTCCTTTCCCCAGGCTAACAATCACCAAGCCTTAGTGGGTGGAGGGAGGAGCTGCTTGGGGGGGAAATCACCTGCTTCCCTCTCCTCCTTTCCCCTGACTGAGGATCGCCAAGCCTTAGCAGGGTGAAAGGAGGACTGCTGGTGGTATGGCACATGGCTTCCTCCTCCTTCTCCCCCTCCAAGCACCCCCCAGATTGCTGCACTCCCCAGGGAAATGTACTCTTCCACCCCTCCCTAGTTACATCAGTGTATTCAGGCCATTGTCCAAGTAACCAGCCTATTCAGGCCACTGCCCACCTAACGTGCCTCTTCAGATCAGGGGTGTGTGAAACCAAGGGGAACTATAAATTGGAGGCCTTGCACCAACTTTCCTTAGACTGATGAAGCTACTTGGATGAGCAGTGAAATGTTTCGAACTTACAAGAAGTTTAGTTGCCATGACAACCTCCGGATAAGCAAAATGGTGCAAAGAATGCCAAGAAGCCTTTAACACAAAATAACAAGGCCTGCTGCTTTGTTATATGAATCAACCAATTATCCTGTGCTTTCAGTGGTAGAGTCTGTGATTATGCTTCTGTTGACTTGGCTTTGTTTCATAAAAAGTAAACAACACTTGCTTTGTGTGGAGATAGCCTGCACAAATTGTAGAGATCACAATGAGAAAAGAAATACAACTCTTGGTCCTACTCACACCAAAAAATGTTACTGGGCTTGAAAAAAATCATTGAGATATCTCATCAAACTGAGGTTGCAACCACACTGACAAGCCGAATCACTCCAATTTATTTGCAGCCTATTTTATGCTTCTGTTCAGATTAAGTGATCATACGGAGATTGCAGATTGCTTCTGTGCTGTTATCCACACTGACTCCTCTATCTGACGTGGTTTGATGCATGCCACAGCCGACAGTCTCCCTTCCTTTCACTATGCCCTCTGCTGATTCCCAGCTTTCCATTTATGATCCATTGTAAAGCGGGTGGACTCGTAAGAAGAGCCATGCTGGATCAGGCCAAAGGTCCATCTAGTCCAGCTTCCTGTATCTCACAGTGGCCCCACCAGATGCCTCTGGGAGCACACGAGACTAGATATCTGTCTCCTGATACCACTCCCCTGCATCTGGTCCTTGAAGTATCCCAGTTTTAAGTCTGGAGATTACACATCTCCATCATGTTTGTAACCTGTGATTGACTTTTCCTCCAGGAATTTTTGCAAACAAATTTACAAAATGAAACAATAAGGAAACGGTTCATGGGGGCGGGGACTGGAAAGTGGCCCCAGAAGCCACCGAGGCCCATTCCCCCTCCTCCTCCAGGTGCTTGTACTCACCACCTCCTCCTCCTCCTTCTGGGAAGCACGGGGTCTTTGGGAGTGGCAGCAGTGGTGACAGGGTGTCTCGCCACATGCATACTCGACCTCTTGCGGCCCCAGCTCGGTGGCAACAGCAGTAGTGCTTCTCCCTGCACAGGCTTGCTCTCTCCCAGCCCAGGCTCTACAGCGGTGGTGGCAGGGCTTCTCGTTGCATGCACTCGCCCTCTGCCAGCCCACACTCTGCAGCAACGGGGGCAGGGATTCTCATTGCACACGCTTACCCTAACCCAGCCCGGCCTCTGCGGTGGTAGCGGCGGTGGCAGTGGTGAGCTCAGCAGGTAAGGGAGCCATTTTACAGCAGAACAAAATGGTTGTTTTAAAAGGGGGGGAAACAGTTTTGTTTTGTCTGTAACAAAATGCTGCTTCCTTGTTTCATTTTGTTTTATTTTGTTTTGTTTTGTTACCTAATGAAATGATGAAACAGCATTTCATTTTTCATTTTGTGTGTCCCTAATCTAATTCTATTCTGTGCCTTGTGGTGCAGTGGTTAAATGTACTGCAGCTAAAACTGTGCTCACGGCCTGGGTTTCAATCCCAGGTAGCCGGCTCCTGGTTGACTCAGCCATCCATCCTTCCGATGTCGGTAAAATGAGCTTGCTGGAGGTGGGGGGCAATGTGTAGCCTGCATACTGTAATTAACACTGTAAACTGCCCAGAGATTACTTGAAGTGGTGTGGGGCGGTATATAGGCACAACACTTTGCTTTTTTGCTTTTTTATTTTTCTTCTCCTTTTGTCCAGGAACTGGAACCAAGGTAGTTTAAAATAATATTTGCTGTTGAATTAATGTTGGCTTATGGTGACCATTTTCAATGTTTTCCAGGTACAGAATACTAAAAAGTGGTTTCCCATTTCTTTTTTTCTGGGGGAAGTCTAGGACTGTGCAGTTTTCCCATGACCACACTGGCTGGCTCTACTCACAAAAGGCACAGTGGAAAATCAAACTCCTAACCTCTCACTCTGCAACCAGCCTACAATACAGCTAAAAACAGTTGTACAGAGATATTTTATTCCTTGCTTGCTTGCTTGCTTGCTTAATTAATTAATTAATTAATTAATCTGCTTTTCTCCATGAAAATGATCCAAGGTGGCTTCCAGAATTGAAAGACAATACACAAACGTTGGGGACAATAAGTGTGCAACAGTTACCAAGAAACATACAAGGCAATATTCAAAGCCATGAACAATGACTGTGAAGAGACAACTTATATAATTAAAAGGGGAATATTAGAGCTAAGAACAATAAGCAAAGAAAAAATGAAAAATGACACAGAGATGGAAAATTAAAAATAGAGTAATACAAGTAGTATTGCAATTTTAGTCCAAGCAGTAATAAATATATGAAAATGGCATTCAAAGCATGAATTCAAACAAAGCAAAGTGCTATGCTTATATACTGCCCCATAGTGCTTAAAGCACTCTCTGGGTGATTTACAGTTTAATTATGCAGTCTACACATTGTCCCCTGCCCCCAAGCAAGCTGGGTACTCATTTTACCGACCTCAGAAGGATGGAAGGCTGAGTGAACCTTGAGCTGGCTACCTGAAGCTGAACACCAAGTCATGAGCACAGTTTTAGCTGCAATGCAGCAACTTAACCACTGTGCCGTGAGGCAAATTCAATACAATTCAATACAATTAACATGCAATTAGTTCAATTTGGAAAATATAAAACAGCTAAAATTCTGTTGTTTGAGACATTAATTGCAAAAGGCTTGCCTCTCTATAAAACATTCTTTGCCAGGCAGAAGAAATCTTATCCTCTCTCAGCAAAGAGCATCAGAACATTGGAGCAGCCACAAGGAAGACCCTCTTCTGAATACCCATCAAACAAGCCTCTGAAGCTTAGAGGAACCTGAGGAAGGATCCTCCACCAGATCTCAAAACCCAAGTACTCCTGTATGGGACAATGTGGTCTTTCAAGATTCCTTGAACCCAAATTATATGAGGCTTTATCCGCCTGGAGTGTGGTGGAAATACGCAAATACCTCCTTTGCCACCACAACCGATGTGACCGATACAGTTCTCTTTTGCCATCTGATAGCTGTGGAGGCTGGGGAGCAGTGGCAGAAGAGCCAAAAATGGGGAGGGGGGAAAGAGAAGGAGAGGAGTGGTGGAGGAGCTGAGTTATGCCAGATCTTAATGTATCTCACCCCAAACTCACAGCCACTATGCCATCACCATGTTAGGTCCGGATCAAAATAGTCCTAAATCAGTGGCTCCCAACCTTGGCTGCCCAAATGTTCTTGGAATGCAACTCTTGAGAAGCCCTTGCCAGCACACCTAGTGGTGAAACCATCTGCGAATTGCATCCTAAGAACTAGAGATGGGCACAAAATGAACTTTTAGTGCGGGCCACTTCCATACGAACCTACCCGGCGATTAAGATCGAGCCAGGGGGGCCTTTTAAAAGAGCCATCCCTCAAGGAGGTGAGAGGGATGGCTTGTAGACAAAGGGCCTTCTCGGCAAAATGGAATGCCCTCCCTTTGAGATCCGCCTGGGCCAACACTGATTACATTTTGGCACCAGGTAAAAACCTTCCTGTTCCAGAAGGTTTTTAATTGATAAAACAATATAGATTGTGGGTCCGCTGATGACAATTTTAGGATGATGATTTTAAAAAGGTTTTTATTACTGTTTGATGATTTATTGATATTTTATTTATAACTATTTTAAATTGTTTTAATTCTTTGAGCCCAGAGACCACATATGTTGTCACCGGTCTGGCCCCAGGGGTGGCTGGGGTGGTGCCCTAAAATAAAGAAAAAATATAAAAAATAAAACCAGCATCGACCCGGTCCCAGGGGCTGTGCAGTCAGAACTTGAAAAAAATTAAAATAAAACAATTAATTAAAAAGGAGCACTAACCCAGCCCCTGGGGTCGCACAGTCAGCGCCTGGTGGGGGAAAGGGGGCGCTTCCCCAAGCCAGTGCCTCAAAAAAACCCTGCCACAGGGGCCAGGATCGCCCCACTGCTGTGGCCGCCCCCACCGTAAAGATGTCTGAAGATGATGTGGATGATGAGGAGGATGAGGATGAGGATGCTACCAGTCCAGTGTGTGTAGTTAAGGTCTGTGGGGAGTTTTTTTAATATTTTTAATTTTTTTCCCTGCTTGTGCTCTCAAACAGATTAAATGGCACAAAGCAGGGGGAAATGAACAATGAATCAACAAACCAACGAAATGGATTTTTCAAAAAAAAATCATTAAAAATGAAATGAACCCAAACGAACCCTAAAACGAAACAAACCAAAATGAGTCACCATTTTTTTTGGTTCTTGCCCATCTCTACTAAGAACACTTTGGGGGCCCAAGGTTGGCAACCACCATCCAAAATGATCTCCACATCCCTAAGATATCTAGCAGAGATAGAGATGCAGGAACAATTTCAGCTGGTCTAGTGTTAGCTCGGCTACTCATCCGTTTTACTCACTATCTGGAGCTGCATCTTCTCAGTCCACCCATCCCCACATGCTTCCAGATGCCTCTGCCTCTGGCTATGGCTACTGCTTGGGTATGTGTGTGAGAGAATGGAGAGTCAATTTCCCTCCATCCTTCGCCTAGCAGCCTGTGGCATGCATACATGAAGCAAGCTAGATTCAAGTAGAGCAATGAGAAGTACATGGTTACAACCATGCGAGTTAGCACACATGCACTGCAAATGAATGCACCATGTGGCATAAAAAAATTCCTGATGTTATTCCTGACCTTCAACATGTGCCGTCACTCAGTCCTTTCCACCCTTTCATTTCTGATATCTGCATAAAATGACTGGCTGCCTGGTTGTTTTTGGTTGGTTGGTTGGTTTTGTTAGTTCGTTAGTTTGTTTGTTAGTTAGTTCATTTGTTCGTTCATTCATTCATTTGTTTGTTTGTTCGTTCAAAGGCTGGATGGATGAATGGATGGTTGACTGGATGGCTAGCTGAGTTTATACAGTATACCACTCTATTAGTGAGAAAGCCCTATTCTGGACAGTTTACAAGTGTTTAAAATGCAAAAGAATACTTATAGGAGGTGCCATACATCGAAATATACATGCCAAAATAACACCCCTGGTGTCAGGCTCCTTTCTTCTTCCTTGCTGTATTGCTAAGGAGGACCTCCTTTTCAACTCACACACACTCACACACCTCTTAATGATAGGAGTATGAAAATGTACACTGCATTTCCTAGAGGGTAAATCACTGCCTGTGGCTCCCGGCTGGTAGGTGTATCACGTCGCCCAGCTCTGATTTCATTGAGAGGAAATTGTTTTTCATGAAGGGAATTGAATTATTTGTGCGTGCACAGCCACACACATGCACCTGGGAAAATTTCACTAGCTCATGGACTCTCTTTTTAGCTTCTCTTGACATTCCTCATATGTTAATGTACATTTAGGTTGAGCTGATTAAACAGCGACCAGGCTTTTGTGTGGCGTTTTTCGCGACACTGCTCTCCACCCACCAAGAGCGTCTCCTTCCAGATTCTCACACTGTCAGAGGCATGAAAATCATCAGAGAGCTCCAGCTGCCGGGATGACATGAGGAACATCTGTCCAAGCAAGCGGCCATTTTTCTTCCCCTCGTGGCCTACAGGGCAGCTGCCATTGGTGCCAGTTCATATTAATCCTCTCTCTTATTATGCCAGTAAGAGCCTGCCAATAAACACGGGAGACAGAGATGGCTTTCTCTGTGTTTTCCCATATCGGCGTTTCTCAGATCCTTGTGAGGCCAAGGCACAGAAGTCATTTCCACACCTGGCACCAAAGGCCTCCTCTGTTGTGTGGGGGGGGAGCTGGTGGTTTTTGTCTATCCTGGGACCAAGATAATTAAGCCATCGATCAAGTGGGAGCAATGCCGGGCCTAAGATGTTTCCTTCATTGTCTCGACCTTGGCTTCTTGAAAGCTCCCTTCAGAGCTTTGATGGATATTGTTAGCTCTAATCATTCTCTCAAGGTTGTGGGCCTCTATTTCGGCCCGGAGATTACAAGAACAACATTTGTACCCTTCAAAATATGCAGCATGTCTCTCCCTTTTGGCCACCTCATCCTCACAGCTCAGTTCCAGCTGAACAATCTGACATGTGGCCTAAATCGACAGGCTACAAAAGAAAGACCAATATATAAAAATGAGGAAGAAGTGGGAAGGGAAATTAAATGCATGTTGGAGTCTTAGCAACCTTTGTATGCTGCCTTTTTGTTGGCTGGGAGGGATATTTCTGGGCTGGGTTGAGTGCGGTTATCAATCCAGCAGTGTCCTCCTTCTGCTTTGAAGAGAGCCAAGCCTCTCTAATTCAGAGATTTTCACCTACTGTTTTTCAATTTGTGGTCAGCTCACATTATGTCAGCATTCAATATGTAGAAACAGTATACAGTCAGTATTCTCTCAGTCTTTGGTGCTAGTCATGTAAGCAGACCATGTGACAGTTAATCTCTGTACATCTAAGCAGGTACCTCGGATAACAACTGCCCCGGATAACGAATAATTCGGATAAACAACTGCAAATTTCCGGGTATAGGGCTACCTCTGATAACGAATTTTCCCTACGGGCTGCCTCGGATAACAAATCGTAACTCCTAGGTATTGGTCTGCCTTGGAGAACGAATCTTCCTATGGGCTGCCTCAGATAATGAATTTCCCTATGGACTGCCTCAGATAATGAATTTCTAGCATGCATCAGTAAAAAAGTTATCCCAGGTGAAATTGCATCTGTACCTTTAAAGTGCACTTTTTAAAGAATGTTGAGCAAAAAACCAGGTGTCTGTGCCTTTTTCCTAGGCTCCAGAACGGATTAAACGGTTTCCCATTCATTCCTATGGGAAACTGCGTTTCAGCTAACGACGTGTTTCAGATAACAACTAACCTCAGAGAACAAATTACCGTCGTTATCCGAGGCACCACTGTGTGTGTGTGTGTGTGTGTGTGTGTGTGTGTGTGTGTGTGTGTGTGTGTGTGTGTGTGTGTGTTGTAATTATTGAGTCACTAAGTGCCAGTGGAGGACAAATTTAAAAGGAGCAGCTAACTCTTGGGAGAGTTCTTGAAGCTAATTCTGTTCCGTAGGTCCTGCATTTATTTGCTGGCTAGTTAAAGGTTTTAGTCACAAAATTTCACACTCTGCTAATAATACTTGCTGCCCTTACCTACTCCTTTTCCTTGCTTTGACTGCTCAGAAATTCATAGGCAAAAGAGAAAGAGGATGTGAGCCATATCTATGGATCATTTTCAGTGACAATCCTAGATCTGACCAATATTATGGCAAGTTTCTTTTTATTATTTTTATTACATAACATCCTTGGGCATTGACTCCAATTGCTAGTTGCAGGTACAATGCACACAAGGGATGAGAGACTGAAAAGCATATAAATGCATATTTAAATCCCACTGATCCAAAGATCTTTTTCTAATTGGATTTAGGCCTTGGTTTTTCTGGACACATGGCTGAGTGATGCAAAGTAATAACTTTATGGATAAATATTATATGGGATAAATATGATACTAACCTGTCTAACAGGGTTGAAGCAAGACGCAATTTGTGTGAAATCTTTCAGGAACATCATCTCCCTCATCATAATTACTATTACTGTCATGACTACTACTATTACACCTAGTAGCGGCAATATAATACTACTTATAATAACCTTAAGCACTATACTGTGTAATGAAAGGAGTGTGATGGTCTTTTCTTTTTGTCTCCTCTATATATCTTATTTCAGATGATGAACCTGGAGACCAAGCTTTTTTGTTTATGAAAAGTCTCCAACTTATTTCTTGGGGCATAAGTTCAAGATCATCATTGGCATCCTTCAGTCTCGAAAAACTATGGTATCATGCCTGGAGTAGAGATCCTAAAAAAACACCTAGTGTGACTAAATAGACCAATTCGGGAATGGCAGTCTCTACCGCACTGGGGACAGATGTATTCTGTTTCTTGCCTGGTCCTCGAGTTTCGTTCTTTCCGTGCCTGCCTCTTTTCCTCTGCCTGTTGGACAAATGCCTCTTCAAATTTATGTAGACCATGCTGTATCTCTTGCCTCAAGAACACTACCATGAACTCTGTGAGATATTATTAGTCAAATAAAATATATTACTGATATTTGATAATCGCTTAGTGGCTGCCAAGCATACTTAAAATGGGAATATTAAACTAAAACAGTACCTTTATTGCGCTGTTCCTATCAATTCCTTAGGGAAAAGTAAATTATCTACCAGCAAATGCATTTTTCAAGATGTCATTAAATTATTCATATTTGGAAACAAACATTGGGGAGTCAGTATTCAGAACACCTGACCTATTCTGCATGAAGAAGCAAAATGTACTTGAAAATTGTCTGTTTCTTCTTCTTTCAAAAATGTTAGGGATTTTTTCCCTCCCAGAGTTACAAGAAATATCTGAGATTACCATATATAAAAGGAAAGAGAGAGAAATCCACTCAGTTTTGTTGTCAGCAGTTTCAGTATTTACTTCAATTTCTCTCCAGCTAAAACAGCCCCTGGAAAACAGAAACAGAAAAGAAAAGCTCTTAGCCTTTCAATTTCAGGACACAATGAGCTGTTTGTCAACAGGAGTAAATTCATTGCAGTCAATATAATTGTGACAAAGAGCTGTTCACGCCTGCCTAAGTACAATTCTTACATTTACAGCACTGAGCCTTCTCTGTCGTTATCAGCCCTCCAATCATTTTGAAAATTTTGCATGAAATCTTGTTTATACTGGCGTAATGAAAAGTTGCACCTGAGGAAATGTGCCAGGGTAATGTGCCTGGCAACAGAATTATTTAATCTTTGTACTTGTTTATTTAAAGTATTTATGCTTTTCTCCAAAGAAGGAACCCCAGGTGGCTTACAGTACTAAAAAAGAAACAATTTCAAAAGCTGAAAATAACCAATTTTAATTTTTAAAAAATGAATTAAACAAATACAGTCGTCCCCTGCCATTTTGCGTTTCATATACTGTGGTCACATAGTGTGGGACCGTAGTATATGAAAGATCTGGTTGGGACTGAAAGAAATACTTCACCGATTTTAAAAAACAACAACAAGCAGGCTGATAAAAATACTTGAGTCAGCTGTTGTGAGTTTTTCAGGCTGTTTGACCGTGTTCTGGAAGTTTTTCTTCATGATGTTTTGCCAGTCTCTGGAAGCCAGGCTTTGTTGGTCTCTCAGACCAAAAAAGCCTGGCTTCCAATACTGAAAACTAGGGCCTGCAAAAGATCCAAGTTCAATGATTCCCACCCAGCCACAAGCACCCGTGATCAGTTCACAGCTAACGACCCCCATCAACCACAGAGAAGGATCACCAACACCAACACCCCAATTGCAGTGAAACTTCTTAATCCCTCCACATCACAAAACAATGACTAAGACTGATACTTCACGTCCCTCTCATTGCTGTTCACCGTCCCGCTTGGGACCGGTACAAAAAAATGTTACCGCACGTCCATTGCGTGACGACGGAAGTTCGTCCCGACCAAGCCCCCTGAACTGGGATTTAAGTGTGATGAGCCATACCTCTCCTTGGCCTCAGGAATCAGCTTGTCTCATTTCTCGTTTCGAGATGAGAGCCAGTGAAGTAAGGCTCGTCACATTCTCCATCTAGTGGCAGGAGTGTGAAGTGCCATTCACCATTACTTTCCCTATGGCATTAGAGATGCACTGCAGAGAGATAAAAAGACATAAAACCTCGAACTTTGCTTTTTAACGCATGGAAGGCAAAGTTATGGATATTTGAAATATCGATAAACGGAAAGGCCTGTGGGAGTTGTGGTCCCAAACGTCTAGAGTGCTGAAGGTTCGCACCACTGCTTTAGGGTATAGAATGAGAGAGATTGTGGGTTTTTTTAAGTTGTGGGAAAGGGGGAACTTGTCCTATTCAGGAGAATAAGTGTTAGATGGTTACTTCACATCCTTCCTCGTTCCAAGATGACGTTTGTTGCGTGATAACATTGTTCACGGTCACGTGGTCTTTTCCCGGTTCTGTCCCTGTTTCTGTGTACCCATGGGTGTGATTGATGGTATCGTGATGACTGTTACTGCACATCCTTGTTTCGTGATAACATCTGTACTTCCCTGCCTTCGTTTGTCCCCTTTTTTGTCTGACCTTCCGTTTGTCCCCTTTTTTGTCTGACCTTGTCACTGGCAATCTAGGCTTGGAATTCTGGGAGTTGTGATCCAAAACATCTGGAGTGCCAAAGGTTTGCCACCACTGCCCTAAATCATGGAGAGAACTCCTAGTTCCCTAAACTCCTTCCCCTCTGAAGATGCCAGCCACAGAGACTGGCAAAACACCAGGAAGAAAAACTTACAGAACATATGGCCAAACAACCTGAAAAACTCACAACAGCTGTCATATCTCAGCCATGAAAGCCTTTGAGAATAGTCTTGAGTTAGCTTGGATACAAACCGGCTAAGCCTAGGTCAAAATTAGACCAGCACTCAGTCACACAATTCCCTTAGTGGAGAGCACTTTTGCCTTCATGTTTATGTAGCTTCTGTGGACAACGACAACTTATATAGCTGCTCAAGAAGATTTTGCCCACTAAGTCGGAACAAAGCAAAGCAAAAGCAACGTGTTCTGCTTATATACCGCCCCATAGCACTTTAAGCACTCTTTGCACGGTTTACAATTTAAATATGCAGGCTACACATTGCCACCACCACCCCGAGCAAGCTGGGTACTTATTTTACCAACCTCGGAAGGATGGAAAGCTGAGTCAACCATGAGCCGGCTACCTGGGATTGAACCCCAGGTTGTGGGCAGTTTTAGCTACAGTACAGGCATTTAACCACTTTGCCACTAGGCTCTTGGGGAAACAAGAGGAATCCAAACAAAAATAAAGGGAACTTCCAGAGACATTGGTTCACCCAATCCCTGATGAATCAATGGGCTACTCTAGGTGTAACTTACTACTGGATTTCAGCCATGGTCACCTTGTGAATTAAGGACCTCCAGGTTTCTCTCCTTAATGTCTTGTAAACTTGCTACTGCAGCTTCCTTCTGCTACTAGGCAGAGGCTACTCAACTCTTACTAGAAGTGCACAGAAGGCACCACTTCTAAAGTTTTTTTTTTTTTTACCTCAGAAACCCTGTGTTAAAACAATCCAGAATGAGACAAGCCTTCTCTAACCACTGACTTTCAACATCCTGGACCAGGCTATCAACATTCTATCTTTCTCAGGCAGATTAAGGTCTTCTTCTTTCTTAAATGACTCTAGTCATTTTCCTTGCTGCCCCTCAAAGTGAACACTTGCTTTTTAAGAGCACCTTGTGTGATGGATGATTCCCAGCGTGGTGTCCTAGAGTGGCAGATTAGGACTATAGACAGCAGGGCTCAAATCCCCACTTGGCCATGGAAACTCACTGGGGGAGTGGAACCTTGAAAGCCTTGTTAGGTTTGCTGTAAGTTGGCAGCATAGAATGCACACAGTGTGATGTCATGGATGGAGGAATCAAGAGACATAGGTTCAAATCCCCATTCTGCCAGAAAACTCACTGGTGGGCAGCAATGGTAAACCACTCTCAGGAATAGTCCACGTGTCTCCAAAACCCTACTAAGGCTACCATGAGTCAGAATTGACTTGACACCATATAACAACAAAGCAAAGAACAGAAAGACTGAAACCATCCAACTCTCATCATTACTCATTGATGAGTGAGGCCACTGTGAAATGGAGTCCTAAAGACAAGTTGGCCAGGCTCCCTGGTTGGTCACAAAATGGTGGGGATGGTTAACTAAGCAAGGGTGGGTGACACTGGAGTCATGGTCTTGACTACCCATTAAGCTCTATGGCAGGCACCTCTCAAAGAATTATGACTCCCAGGATGCACATAATACCTCGACATCAGAGGTAAACAACCTGAAAGCCCTTCGCTGGAGGGGAAATTTAGAGCTCAACAAAGTTGAGCTTTAGGGATGCTGTTCTCAGCATGCTGCCCGGCGAATTCTTGAAAATTTGGGAAATTTGTCTTCTACAATCGCAACAAGAGCACACCCCATGACCACACAATGTTGACATTGTCACAGTACGCCTGTCCCATCTCTATGACTTCACAATTGCCTGCTCCTTATTATTGGCTTTTAGCCCCTGAAATTTAAAGAAATTGGAAGCTGCTAATAAAGGACTTTGACTGGAGGTTCTTCTGCCCAAACTTATCTCCAGCATCTGCCTGCTTTTGCACAGCAGTCTCCTTGATCACTTCCTGCTTTCTTGAGCCTTCTGCTGAAGCAGTTTGTGCTCTTGGTGATTTGCAAACCATCAGGTGGTATAAATTAGGAACTGTAGTGAAGGCGCAGTGATGCCGTTTTATATCATAAACAGAGAAACCCAGTCATGTGTAGAGGTGAAGCTCTTCCCTCCACTACTTCCTCTCCTCCCCTTTCTCATCAGCATACTTTCTTGCATAAAATCCCAGTTATTTGTGCATAAATCACTGCAAACTGGGAATAAGAGTCCCTTCCCTATAACACAGAGTTTACTGCTCCATATTAGTCTGAAACATCCTGTATCCGACAGCTCTGTTGGCTGCTCCTGTGCAAATGATGCTCTAAATCATTGAGCATGGCAGAGATCTCTCTGCATCAACTTTATATACTCCCTCGGCTCCAAGACAGGTTTTTCATTTTGGATAGCGTTGATAGCTATGGGCAATGAATCTACACATTTCAGGGTACCTCTGTATTCCACCCCTTGTCTTTTATTTTCTGTTGCCAGTTTATCCTCCTCTTTTGAATAACAATTTCCCTGCTTTGTATTACTTACCCTTGGTATGTCGATCTATTAAGGCATTAATTTGATTAATCAGTGCAGGCCAGTTTTAATTTGCAAGGGCACATTTTAACTGGCGAGGCAGGGCCGTAAGGGCACATTTTGTTGTTCCTTTGCTTTTTGTTTTTCCCCTGGGCAATTTCTGTTTTATTTTCTTTTGTTCGGTTTTGGTTTTTCTGGAATACAGAATACAAAGTATGGTGCAGCTTCTCTAGAACCTTCCAACCCTCAAGCAATTCTGCACATAGCCACTCTGATTTCTCATTGGAATGCAGCTGTGACGTAGGGCCAGCTTAAAGTTCTCCATTGCAAATGGTTTCAGAGTGACCTCAAGTCCACTTTCTCTGGCTGATACTTCACGTCCATCTCATCACTGTTCACAGTCCCGCTTGGGACCGGTACCAAGTAATCTTACCGCACGTCCATTGCGGGGCGAGGGGAGTTCATCCCGACCACGCCCCCTGAACTGTGATTTAAGTGGGATGACAGATTCCCCTCCCTGGCCTCAGGAATCTGCTCGTCACGCTTCTCATTCTGAGATGAGAACCCGTGAAGTCACGCTCATTCGTTGCAGAACAAATGACGATAGGAGCAGAACCCATCTAGTGGCAGGAGCTCGAAGCAACATTCACCAGTAAATTCCCTATGGAGTTAGCAATGCAGTGCTGAGATTTTAAAAGACAAATGCATCGAAGTTTGCTCCGTAACGCATTGAAGGCAAGGCTTCGGAGAATCAAAACATTGAAAAACGGAAGGTCAGGCCAGGGGAAAAAAACAGAGAATGAAGGAATGAAATTTCACATCTCATCACAGAACAAGGACATGCGTCAACAGTCATGCCAGTATCATCAATCATGCCCATGCATACATGGGAACAGCGACAGAACCAGAAGAAGACCATGTGACCATGACCAACATCAACACACAACGAACTTCCTCCCGGGACAAAAATGGATGTTAAGTAACCGTCTCTGTCTCCTGCTCACCAAGATGGGCTACTCCTAGGAAGAGTCAGCATGCCGTGCAAGCTCACGCAAGCCAACCTCCCATCAAGTGTGTCCATAACAGACGCAGTCCAGCTCTTACCTATCATTCACGTCTAGATGTTAGGTGACCCTTTAAAACTTCTTCACATATACGAAGTTTTATGTAGCACCAGCACAATTATGTGAGCATTCTGGCTAGATTGGATGCCCATTTCATTCTCAAGACTTTAAAAGGAATGAGATTTATGAGGGTCTGCTTCTATCAAAGAGGTGAGAAAACGGCAAAAGAGCTGCCTCCTCAAATTACCTGCCTAAGACAGGTTATGAACGTTCCTGTAAGTGGTGCAATTCAGCACAAGGTCCATGACATTTAGAACTGGAAGACAGAACTGATATCAAGTTTGATAGGGGGGAGACAAAACACACTTCTAGCTGCGGCTTGGAAGGACGAAATGGTGAAACATATATGATCCAGGACATATCCAGTGATGTCAAAATACCAACAGAACGCATGTATTGGACCTCTGTGAAATCAGGGGTTTGGTCTGGCACACCAAGTGGAAGTTTTCTATTTATTCAGAACTTCTGGGAAACAGCAGGCACAGGTACATAGCATGGGCTTTTTACATATGTATTTTGCTATCTACAACCCTCAGATATCTGCTGTAGGTCTCCCCCACCATACTTCTAGGGCCTTTAATTAAGCAAAGGCCTGACAGGCCTTTTCATGCTTGTACACCTAATGAATTCAGATTCTGGCCACCATTTTCATCCCATGGAGAAGATTTGAGTAAATGGGTAAACTGGAGAAAGCTCCATAGAAGATACTTCAGTCCAGTAGTTTGATTTTGTTAGCATCTTGCTGTGTAGAGCCTAATGGGCAAATACTACCACATACATAATCCTTCACAACTCCTACAGAGCTTTGTCATGCCTATCCATTGCCTCTCTGTTCTCCACAGGACAAAATGGCTGTCATTAGCTGTGAGAACATTAGCTGTAAGACCTGTCAAGACTTGGATTGCAGGGGAAATTTCTGCAGACCTCTAGGACCGGTGGTCCACAAAATCATAACATTCCTTGCCTAGGTATGAGATCAGGGAAGATGAAGCAAAGCAAGTGGTTTAAATCATCCTGTCTATAAAGACCAAGGTGGCCCTAGAGATTAGAGTGGGAAGATCAAGTGGTTCATATCTTCAGATATCACAGCATCTTCTACATGCCTTTCATCTTGGAAACCAGACTCTCAAGCACTCCCCAACAATGCTTGACATTGCAAGTAATAAATAATAACACCCACACCAGCAACCAGTGGGTGACAAATGGCAACCATGAGAACAAAGAGCAAGCAACTTGCTTTTGTTTTTATGTTGGCAGATTGGCCTGAAGATGAAGGGATGTCAGTACATGAAATGACAGACTCTTCTTAAAGAGGATTCAAGTCTTCAAAAACCAACCCCTCTGATTTCAGAGTGTAGAATATTGTGGTTCTGTATCCACAATTCAAAAAGCTAGGAAGTCGTCCAATGTTGGTGCACAATATCATGCCCACATTAGAGGCAGAGGAAAGCTTTACATAGTAAAGGGCAGTTCTGAACGTTGACAGCACCAGTGGCAGCAGTCATGAAGGTCTACAGCAGGCATGTCCAGACTTTGGCCCTCCTGATGTTTTGGACCACAACTCCCAGAATTCCAAGCCTGTACTGCCAATGACAAAAGACTGTGGGAGTTGTGGTCTAAAACATCTGCAGGGCCTAAGTTTGAACATGCCTGGTCTACAGGATACCCTCTTTTGCGCACTGCCATTCACAAAATGACACCTTCTATTGATTCAGTTGGGTTCGACTCTTGGTCACTTGGTGGATCAATGCTCTCGATTCCTTTCTATCTCCTACAGCTTTTTTTTAGTCCCATCAAAGTCAATCCTGTGTCCCTTCTGATGGTGTGAAGCCAGTGAGTCCTAGGCAGCCCCTTCTTCATTTACCACTGACCAGTCCCAACATAATTGTCTTTACAAATGAGTTGGCTCACATGGCTGAATTAAGATGGTTTTTGTTTAGTGATCTTGGCTTCCAGAGATATTTTTGGTCTAGGACTTCCTTGTTGATAATCCCCACTATTTACAGGATAGGTAGTAGTTGTCTACAGCATCTATCAAATGCATCTGTCTTTTTCCCATCTGTCTTCGTCAATGTCCAACTTATTAGAAAAATGGTCAAATTAACTAGTCTACATTTGAGCCCAAAAGTTGTTGATGTTCCTACTGTCAATTTTTACCCAATGGCAGATTCTTCCAGATGTGCCTTTCTCATAACGAATTATGCATATGTGTTAAATATTCTGAAGTTCCAACAACATAATTAAATCGTAACCCACCCGCCCCCAGAGAGTGTTTTAAGCACTATGATATGAAGCAGTTATGTAAGCACCACAATTGGTCTTTTGCATTTCTTTATACATAAAACCAAAATATACCTTTAACAAACAATTAAAGAGAACTGTGAGGTTCTCCCTTTTCACAAGCTCCATGATCCCCCAGCTTTATGTGATGCTGGATGAGAACTTTGAAGATACCCAAGATGGCTAGAAGTAGAACAAGTAGCTCCCAGATCGAATCAAGGCTAAACTATATCTGCAAGCAAAACGGTTGAAGCTGAAGCTATCGTATTTTGAGCACATCACAGAACTCTCTGGAAAAAGACGATAATGATAGGAACGGTGGATGGCAGCGGGGGTGGGGGAGAGAAAGACCAAATACAAGCTGAACTGACTTCCTAAATAAAGTCAGAAGCTTGTGTTAGCAAGCAGTTGACAACAAGACTTTTTGGAGATCATTCATTCGTAGGGTCCCCATAAATCGGAGGCAACTTGATGGCACACAACAGGCATGCCCAAACTTCGGCCCTCCAGATGTTTTGGAAAGCAAATCCCACAGTCCTTTGCCATTGGCAATCTAAGCTTAGAATTCTCGGAGATGTGGTCCAAAACATCAGGAGGACCTAGGTTTGGACATGCCTGGCATACAACAACAAACTAGATGGGATAGTAATAGTAGACTCTACTGATTCTACTCAGTAGATTTTTTGCTTAAGCTGCTATAGCTCTGTGGGTTGGAGTGTCTGGCTGTGTAGCCAGAGGTTGGGACTTCGAATTCCTACCGCAGCTCCCAAGAGAAGGTCTATAGAGATATCCCCTTGGAAGAGATTAAAAAGCACCCCAGCTGGCTTCCTGGGCAAGGTCACTTGAGAAGCATTGAACCCCATCTGTGCGGGGAAACCGTGGATGAGAGGACAATGGAACCCATGGGGCCTGATGCACAGGAAGCCAGGCTTGCTCGTATCTCTTCCCCCACATTATCCAGCAAGGCCATGAGATGGTACATAGGAAATAATAAGCTGTCTGGTAGTCATTCATCAAGACCCCTGCTATGTGACACTGCTACACCAGATAAGCCCTTCCCAGGAATTCATCAGCCTACAACATCCTGACATGTACACCCTCGCTCCACCTCTGATGCCCTGCCTTTGCAACTAATAAAAGAGCCTGGGACTCATGCTTGCAGAGGAAGCTGTTACATGAGGCCTGGCTTGTTGAACCCAATAATGTGCCTATGTGGAATCATTCCTACAAAGGTCTAGCCAAGAACCCGTGCAGATGAAGGGGTTGTGTGCCCTTCTGCCATACAGGCATCTTGGGCTTGCAGCCTTAGAGTGGCATCGCGGCCAGAAGGGTGGTATAAGAATCCAATAAATAAATAAATAACTACATAAATACATAAGACAGTCTGCAGGGTGGTTCAAGAACACCAACTGACTACAGAGTACTTCATACTTAGCAAATGCTAGGAGAGTTACTGTGAGTCTGAAACAGTTTGATAGCACAACACCATTATTATTTGAGTTTGCTTATAAGTAAACATGCAGAAAAACCAGACAGCAAATATTATAAATCTGTACACTTTTCTTTCATCACAGGCACATTTTAGCATCCCAGTGTCTGCATCACACATTTTAAGCTCTCATATTTCAGTTCATCACGTACAGGTACGCGCCACTAGGTATTGGTGATTACATCTAATCTTTTATAATAATATATTCAAATTCCCAAATAAGTAAATCATGGCAAGATCTAATTAATGGCGTTTGTTAGCTTAGACCCTGCTCATGTATTTTTCCCAGCTCCCTGCTGTGCAACACTTAATTAATTCCACCCCAACAAAGAACTTTGGAAGCAGATATTAAACACATGGAAAAAAACTGACAGATACCTGATTTTGAAATACAGAATGAAATAGACCATAGAAATCAACAGTCCACTAAGTAGATGAAAGCTCTTATTTCTAGACAAAGCGTTGGAGTTGCTTTATTCTGGAAGAAAAGAGGAAGATGTTTTATTTTCTCCCAATGATGCATGAAACTTCCTTGTTTCATAATTCAGAACTAATAATTATGAATGTTTTGGGAAACCCATTATCCCACAAATAAAGAAAGAATTTATCCTTTGGGGACTAATGCATAGATAGGAATTTCTACTTCTTTGTGTCTGCAGACATTTTGAAACAGAGCCAGACCCTCATATCTGTGGGACAGGTATCCACAGTTTCTCTTGCCAGCAGTCTGAAAATGTTGCAAATACAGTGGTGATACTTCGTTCTCAGAGGCAATTTGTTATCCAAAAAGTTTGTTATCTGAAACGTGGTTTCCCATTGAAATCAATAGGAAACCAATTAATCAGTTCTGGAGGTTTGAAAAAGGCAAAAAAAGCTGGGTGAGGGTTTCCAGACCTCTATATAAAATGCACTTTAAAGGCTTGCAGTGCTGGAACACCCTCCAGAACAACCCCCTGCAGTGCAATGCAAACATGGAGAAGAGAAACCAGCAAGACTACCCCAGCCTGTTCCCACCCAAAGTGCCACAGGGAAAAATGCAAACAAACAAACATAAGCAGGAAGAAAAATCCAGCCCATTTTTTCCTACAGAGCAAGGGGAAAAGACACGGAGAAATGAAACCAGCAATACTACCCCAGCCTCTTCCAGCCAAAAATGCAAAGAAAAAGAGTGCAAAGACTAAAAGCTAGCTCCCTATCTTACCAAGTTCAAAAGGTCCAAATACCTCAGCAAAACATGTCCAGAATAGCTCTAAAACACCATGAAAAAAAATGCTCTAACTCCTCCCACCCCTCCATAAACTATGCATCCTGCAATGCATGCAGGGTTTTGCAAGGCATTATGAAACATATGTTATCCGAGGCAGCCCATAGGGAATATTCACTATCCGAGGCAGCCCTATCCCTGGAAATTTCCATTTGCTATCTGAAAAATTTGTTATCCAAGGCATTGTTTATCCGAGGTATTACTGTACTGAAAAAAACCACATAGAAATATATATTTACTCCATGTATTTACCAGAATTGGCCTCTAGAGGGAAACAAACACATCATATCTATTTTTCAAGAATGCATAGCATAGTATCTGGTTCCATCTTGTAGTAGGGTCTGGTAATAAGTGATAAAATACTTTTTTCTGGATTTTTCTTTTTTCACCATGCTATGATAAGTGTTTTCTATTACCCATGGTTTTCAACATCTGCAGGGGAGCTTGGAACTAATCCTTATCCCCAGAGAGGGTGGACTCACTGCCCCTCTTTTGAGAAAAAAACCACAATATTGCCTGGGGAAATCCCATTTTAGCCCTCTTTCCCACCATCTTCCCGGATTATTATTTTCCTGGAAATGTCCTGTATTTTTTAAAAACCTGGTACCCATCAGGGGGGTCATTCACAGTTGGAAGACTAATTCTTTAGCTATTGTAAAGATTAGCTCCCAAAACCTGGCAAACAGCTTTAGAAATACAAATCTCTGGGTGCCTCTGCCAGAGAAGGGCTATTGTTTAGACTGCCTGTGTGACAAAAGGAACAACCTGAGAAGATGGTTACTTCACGTCCATTCTCATTCTGGGATGAAGTTCGTTGTGTGTTGACGCCGGTCGCAGTCACGTGGTCTTCTCCCGCTTCTGTCCCTGTTCCCATGTACCCATGGGCGTGATTGATGATACTGGGATGACTGTTACCGCACATCCTCATTCTGTGATGAGATGTGAAAATCTATGCCTTCGTTCATTTTTTTTTTTCTGTCCAACCTTCCGTTTTTCGATGTTTCGATTCTCTGAAGACTTGTCTTCAATGTGTTACGGAGCAAACTTCGAGGCATTTGTCTTTTAAAATCTCAGCACTGCATTGCTAACTCCATAGGGAATTTACTGGTGAATGCAACTTTGCACTCCTGCCACTAGATGGCAATGAGCTAAAATCGGCACTCATTCCGCGACGAGGCTTACTTCATGAGCTCTTGTCTCGGAACAAGAAGCGAGATGAGCAGATTCCCAAGGCCAGGGAAGGGAATCTCTCAACTGGCCTAAATCGCAGTTCAGAGGGCGTGGTCGGGAAGAACTCCCCTCGTCCCGCAATGGACGTGCGGTAAGATTACTTTGTACTGGTAGCAAGCAGGACTGTGAACAGTGATGAAAAGGATGTGAATTATCAGCCTAAGAAGGAGGGAGAGGAATCAAGCCTCCTCTGCTTAGATAAAGCCTATTGCATTTGAATTCTGCTTATGCTCAGAGACTAAGACATTTTATTACAGAGAAACAACAGATGAAGTGTACATATGTTTGTGACTAAAAGAATAAAAGATTGTAGCAAGATGAATGTGGGCATAAGAACATTATAAGCTCTGTAAGGAGAAAAGCAGAATTTAGTTACAGCTGCCTGTTGAATTTATAACACATCAGGTTTCTTTACGTACTTACATGCAGTATTCAGATAGTTTGTACAAATCTTAAAATTTGAGAGATACTGGAGCTGGGTTGTGGTAGTGGGATGGCTTGCAGTGGGTGTCAGAAAACATACCTTATTTTGAAATCCAAAACATGACAGGTACGGGCAGGATTTAGAGAAGGTCCTCCCCCCTAAAGATCTCAAAAGCCAAGACAGCATGAAAAAAACAGGGTCATTCAAATAGTCTAGACCCAAGCCATGTAGGGCTTTCTAGATCATCATAGCCAGTGTTTTGGGTTGGGCCTATACACATAGTAAGTGTAGGTATTTTTACAAGGGAGTTACCTGATCTCATGGCAGCTACAAGCCAAATCTTCTTCAGACTGCCTGGAATGGTGGCTGTTGTAAGCTAGAAACTCAACATTTAGGAAACTACTGGAATTAACATAAGAACATAAGAACAGCCTTGCTGGAACAGGCCACAGGCCATCCAGTCCAGCATTCTGTCTGGACTGGATGGGCTGTCAAGTGGCTTACCATTTGCTTCAGGGTATTCCCAAGCAGATGTCTTCACCTGCTTATGATTCCCCACAAATGGCATTGAAAGATATCCTGCCTGTCTCTCCAACCCGGAGGTTGTCTTTAGGCATCCATAATGATAGCCATTGATACCCTTGTTCTCCATGAATTCTCTAATCCTTTCTTAAAGCTGTCAAGGCTGACAGCTGTCACCACTTCTTCTGGCAGGGAGTTCCATAGAGCAGTGATCCTCTGGGTGAAAAAGTACTTTCTCTTATTTGTTTGAGATCTAACATCCAAAATGTTTCCTTATGTACTTTGTCCACACTGTGTATGACTTTGTAAACTTCAATCAAGTCATATCTTAGGTGCCGTCATTAAAGAGGGAAGAGGCCCAGCCGTTGCAGCCTCATATGGCAAGGAAGGTATTCCAGTCCTCTAATCATTCTGGTTGCCCTCCTCTGCATTTTTCTATTTCCATAATATCCTTCTGGAGGTATGGTGACCAAAACTGTACACAGTATTCCAGATGGGGCCTCACCATAGATTTATAAAGAGACAAAAAGCCAACAATATCACTTCACCAAGGTTCTGGGCATTTGGGGACAGCTCACTGAAGAGAGGTTTAAATCAATAAATGTTATTTGCAAAACTTTCCAACAGTGCACTGTAGAGTGGGTGAAAAATCCCTGGTTCCTTCAATCAGACCACTTCAGGGACCAGATATATCTGCTCCACAGCATACCCTCATGGGTACTTAGATCATTTTGAAGACGTGATGCTCATTATGGTTTATTGCACTCTAGGTACAGTCTAACTCCTTCCTTTATATACAATAATCCTATCCCCTTTGATTTATATTGTATGGCTTTGGCACCTCTGTTTGCTTTCTCTTTTTTTCCCCCAATACAGATACACCACTGAAGTAAAATCCATAGGAATTTCTTCGTAATAACAGCCAAATTTATTTCCACCTCCACACAACTTGCTATGCCATTTGTTACCATGCCAGGGTCTTGGTGGCTGAATCTGGTTTCCAGCATCAGTCTTCTAGAGGGAAGGCATTCAGATGATTTAAGGCCCTCTGTGTCATATGTTGACACTCCTCTTGATGTATATAATATTTGTTTTGTTTATTTTAGTAATAGTCTGGCTCTGAGAGAGTCCATGCTTGCTCGTATGCCTTCACAGAGGCTCATGGAAATCAAACAGATGTGTTTTGATGTCTTTAGAAGATTGGCTTCTTACAGATCTCTCCTACTTTGTGAAAGTAGTGATAAATTGCAGGACAATTTTCCCGCTCAGTGGCTTTCGTTATTATGAAACCTGAGAAACAGTGGTTTCTAAGCCTACTGTGACAATAGGATGCATTTGGGGAAGTGGGGGTAGAATTCACATCAACCATTATTATTTTTTCTTGAATATATCCAACTTGTGGTCTCTGAGGCCCTTAAAATAGTCTTGCACTGATCTTTCCGTTTCCCTTCTGTGGGAGGAAATCACAAGCATTAGATTCTCGTTTTGTTGTGTCTCAAATGATATAGATCTGAAGAAAGAAAAGGGCGTAAATGTGAAAATAAACTGGAACACACTTTAATGAACACAAACATTAATCAATCCATACATTAAGAAAAGATGCATTAAAGGTGCATAGCATACTTTAGGAGCTGTATGTATGATGTGTGTGTGTTCAGTTGTTCAGTCGTGTCCGACTCTTCATGACCCCATGAACCAGAGCTTGCCAGGCCTTCCTATCTTCCACTGCCTCCCGGAGTTTTGTCAAATCTGTATTGCTTGCATCGATGACACCGTCCAACCATCTCATTCTCTTTTCCTTTTGTCTTCAATCTTTCCCAACATCAGGGACTTTTCCAAGGAGTCCTCTCTCCTCATGAGGTGGCCAAAGTACTGGAGCCTCAGCTTCAAAATCTGTCCTTCCAGTGAACATTCTGGGTTGATTTCCTTCAGGGTGGATAGGTTTGATATCCTTGCAGTCCAGGGGACTCTCAAGACTCTCCTCCAGCACCACAGCTCAAAAGCATCGATTCTGCGGCAATCAGCCTTCTTTATAGTCCAGCTTTCACTTCCATACATCACTACTGGAAAAACCATAGCTTTGACTATCCTGACCTTAGTTGGCAAAGTGATGTCTCTGCCCTTCAGGATGCTATCTAGGTTTGCCATTGCTTTCCTCCCAAGAAGCAGACGTCTTTTTATTTCGTTGCTGCAGTCACCATCTGCAGTGATCAAGGAGCCCAAGAAAATAAACTCTGTCATTGCCTCCACTTATTCCCCTTCTATTTGAACAGCAAAGTCATGCCTCCAATATGGAAACACGGAGAGAACAAAAATCCAGATGGGATTCAGCTGAAACCAGGAAACACATTTTCAATCCTCTAGTATCGGGCTGTGCCAAACACCATCTTGCCTACCATTTCTGGAATGAACCTTGGATTCTTCTCAGTTTGGGGAATCACACTGTTCAGACTGGAATCTGCATCTCTTTTCTATTTCCACTCAACTCTCAAATGTCAGGGGATCTACTCTACATGGATACAATCACAGGTGGAAAAGCAGCCTGTTTCTTACAATGCCTCTGCTGGATGCCGAGAATCAGTGGGTGCTTGTAGCAACCCACTGATTTAAACCTCCTGTCCCTCCCTACAACATTTGGGGCTCTTTAGTCTGGAAAAAAGGTGCCTGAAGGGGGATATGATTGAGATGTACAAAATAATGCAGGGCATAAGTCAAGTGGATAGAGGGACGCTCTTCTCCCTCTCACAAAATAACAGAACTCGGGGACATCCACTCAAACTGTGGGTTGGGAGAGTGAGAACAGACAAAAGAAAATATTTTTTTACTCAGCTTGTTGTTAATCTGTGGAACTCCCTGCCACAAGAGGTGGTGATGGCATCTAGCCTGGATGCAGTCAAAAGGGGATTGGACAGATTCCTGGAGGAGAAGTCCATCACAGGTTAAAAACCATGATGGAGATGTGTAATCTCCAGGATTAGGGGCCAGATGCAGGGGAGTGGTATCAGGAGACAGCTATCTAGTCTCATGCGCTCCCATAGGCATTTGGTAGGGCCACTGTGAGATACAGGAAGCTAGACTAGATGGGTCTTTGGCCTGATCCAGAATGGCTCTTCTTATGTTCTTATGTTCCTATACTGGCTCTTCCTTCTTAGGATGCGGGTTATAGCCCCTACCGTTAATACCTTGTCTCAATGTTTTGAAATCTTCCCATCACTGCCATCAGAAAGCGGGCCAATCTTACTTCAGAGCCCAGATAAGCTGACAGGAGATGAATGCACAGCTAATTATTCAGACAGACTTTAATTTGATCACAGGCATTCTTAAAGATGAAATAATGTACTGTTCCACCAAGCTGTTGCGAGTTGCCCAAATTCCCCGCCTTGTACTATAATTTAGTGCACCTGGAGTTGAGTTCTCAAGAAGATGGCCTGCCAACGCAGGTGAGGAAACAATGGGGACCACAAGCCATGCGACTGTAGAACAAGAAAGGCATCCTAATGAGCTGAGAGTAATAAAAAGCCAGGGGGGCACTCAAGAGCCCAAATAGGTCTGGAAAATATATGCCGCCAAAGTGACATGGTAACTTATGTTTTTCATAGGTAATAGAACAGTGAATATCACTTCTGAGCTTCATGTTATTACAATCACTCCTTTCAGGACCAAGAAGAATAAGTAGTTTCGTAGTTCACGCATCTCTAGCGTGGCAAGGGGTCTTTCCAATGTATCCAGAGAAATATAATAGATGGTGAACTCGCATCCCCAACAGACAATGATGCAGTGGAAAACGTGTGGGATTTTACAAGCTTCTTTTGCTCCTCTTTTTACAATGGCAACGCATTCCAGACATCTTTGCATCTCAGGGCTGGCAAGAAGATAATTTAGAAAGGGGAATCTTCAGTGATTGTGTGACCCTCTCTGGTTTCTACGATCCCAATAACAGACAGACATAAGTTTCTATTTAAAATAATAACAATTAAAGAATGTGTAAGCGAATTCAGAATGGCTTTTCAAAAAGATGGGTAAGCTTGCTGCAACAATGGAAGGGCACAAGACTCTGAATTTAATCATCACCCCTGTTAATCAACACTCTTAAAGCAATAATTAGACATGGGCACGACTTGGCAAAATTCTCGTTTCCGTTTCCGTTTCTCATTTCCGTTACGTAACGGAATGAAGAACAATTACTCTGCCAGAACCCGAACTCGAACCGACTAAAGAAAAATTGGGTCTGATTTGTCGTTGTCGTTCCTGGCATCGCAGCGATCGCGCGATGCCAAGCGGCACAGGAAAAAAGTTTTAAAAATTAAAAAAAAAAACCCGATTCCCGGCCAAAAAAGCAGGCAAAAATATGCCTGCCTGAGTGAGGGCACCTACCAGAGGGGTGGTTTCTGAGGGGGTCCCCGGCCTCCCCCCCTCCTCTCATGGGCTGTGCAAAGTGCGCATCCTCATTGAGTCACCACGCCAACTCGCCAAGCGGCGCAGCACAGAAAAAAAGTTTTAAAAATTAAAAAAAACGATTCCCGGCCAAAAAAGCAGGCGAAAATATGCCTGCCTGAGTGAGGGCACCTACCAGAGGGGTGGTTTCTGGGGGGGGGTCCCCGGCCTCCCCCCCTCTCCTGTCCTGGGCTGCTCTGGTGCAGGCCATGCGGTGCAGGCGGGGGATCCAAAATGGGGCGAAGGCAATATTTATTTTGAAATCGCGTGGTCCAAAAACACACCAAAGCACCACAGAAACATGCGAAAATAGCTATTTTAAAACTGTCTGAATTTTTTCAGTAGCAGCAGTGGGTTTTTCTTGTAACAAAACGTCTCCATTGATTTTATTTTATTTTATTTTTATTTTTATTTTTTTACATCTGCGCAATGATGGGCTGGCCATGGGAGTGGACCATGCAATTTTTGGAGCCATTCCACCAATTGCATGGCCACTTGGCCAGGTTTTGACTGAGACTTCTGGGATGTGCCAGTCGGGCATAAAAAGCCACTAACCCTAGCCCGAACCCGAACCCGAACCCTAACCCTAACCCATACGCCAGTACACTGTCCTTCTTAGTGGGTCAGAGAAGCACCCAGAGGTGCACCCCAGTAACTCACCCTAACCTTACCCGTAACCCTAAGCCTAGCCCTTGCGCTAACCCCTGACCAGTAAGCCAGATGTGTACTCGCATTGCACTACAGCAAGTACACTTCCCTTCTTAGTGAGTCACAGGGCGCCCGTAGGGGTCCTCTCTCACTTCGTTCCCCAGCCCAAGTGCACAGTATGGCGGCAGGCAGTGACTCACAGAGGCACCCGAAAGAGAGGTGCCTCTGCCTGCTACTGCAACTTAATGGTATGCATATCCAATTGGCTATGCATGCCATTTTGTAGCGGGCCAAAGGAGGCACCCACCCCAGAGAGGTGCCTCCAGCAGCCCACTTTCCCTTCATGGCGGGCCAGAGGAGGCACCCACCCCAGAGAGGTGCCTCCAGGAGCCCGCCCCCCCCAATACCAGTACTAACGACAGACGAAAAACTGACAAACGAAATGACACATTTTTGAAAAATTTCGCAAAAAACGGAAACGAGCTGAAACGGGCCGGCTCCGACACACGATAACTCGAAACGTAATTTTTCCTGGTCGTGCCCATCTCTAGCAATAATTAGTAGGGAAAATAGATTCTCGGTGACCCAGCTGCTGCCCAGTAATACACTCCTATCTTACACAATGAATCCTTTTAGTTCAGTCGACACTTTGAAAACATAAACAACCATCTTCTGATGACACTCTCCCTTTTAACTAAAAGACTAGAAATTTCAATGATATATAGAAATTTATTAGCAGCACCACAGGTGTGTGTAAATGGTCTTCTCTACAAAGAATGGTTACACAGGATAGGAAATGTGGTGTAGCTGATAAAGTTTAATTACAGTTCAGGAACACCGACAAAAAGAAAACCAACTGAAAAGAAAAAAAACCTCCCAAAAAAGAGACTATTCTGCAAGAATACATTCAAAAAAATTTTGACAACCCCCGATTTGTATTCCTGCATGGAGTGGGACTGAGTGGGTGGGGTGGACTTAATCACCTTGTAGGCCCCGTTCCAACTTCAATATTCTATAGAGACTTATTGTTTTTCTTGTCCTCAGCGGTGGTTGTGATGCTATCACCTCTCATGGGTTAAAACATGTTGATAGCTGGAATGTTTCTCTGCATCTTATATATTTATTTATTTATATTTGTACTTATGAACCGCCCAACTTCCCTCAGGAACTCTAGGTGGTGTACAACAAATTATAAAACAAAACAACTAGACCCCCCCCAAAAAACAACAACCCACAAACAGGGATAAATACAACAGCAGGATACAAGCAAACAAACAAACAAAACTCTGGCAAGAAAAAGACTGGGGTAGACAAAACCAACGAAACTAAAATATTGGCATGCACTCAGCAATCACCGAAGGTCTCCTTAAAGAGCCAGGTCTTTAGAGCTCTCCTAAAGGCCAGCAGAGACCCTGCCAGTTATATATTCTTATCTCCGGTGGCAGAGTGTTCCAAAGTGCTGGGGCAGCCACCGAGAAGGCCCAGTTCCAGGCCTCTCTTGGAGCGGCCAACCAGAGTGAAAGCGAGAGCATGGCTCTTGGTCAGTCAGGACGCAGTTGACCTCTGAGAGATCCACTCCACCAGATAGTCGGGACCCAGGCCATGGAGGGTTTTGTAAACCAAAACCAGTACCTTGAACCTTATTCGGGAGGGAATGGGTAGCCAATGCAAGCAAGTCAAGATGGGGGTGATGCGGTCAAACCTGCCTGCACCAACCGCCAGCCTGGCTGCTGCATTCTACACCCGCTGCAGTCGCTGAACAAGGGTCAAGGGAAGCCCCATGTATGTTCCTGAAGTGCCATGGAGTATTTCCTATCCCAGTCTTTTACACATATTGGGGCAAAAATGTACTTACATAGGGAACCAGACTGTCTTATGTGTGATTCTGGTTGCTTTTCTTTGTTTAAAAAAACCCAATCAGGCTGGCTCTGTACAGTGGAGGTGCAGTGGGGAATTGAGCTCCTAAGCTTTGGTTCTGCAGCCCTCTACTTAAACCACTGAACTGTCCAGATGGCTTGATAGTAAGGACCTAATAGCTGCAGTTGAGGCAGTTTGCTCCCTCGATCTGTGCCTGGAGGCGGTCTTGGAGTGGACAAGGACCAACAGGCTCAAACTTAACCCCGAGAAGACTGAGGTTCTGGTCTTTGGGACACCCTCGTCCAGGTACAATGCCCCCTCCCTAGTCTGGGGGGAGTTTCCCTCCAGCCTACGGACAGGGCCAGGAATCTGGGTGTGGTCCTGGACTCTGCCCTCTCCCTGGAAGCCCAGGTGATGGTGGTCTCCAGGGCAGCTTTCTTCCAACTCCGCAGGATTGCCCAGATTCTGAATGTATTTAGATGAGTCCTCCCTGAGAACAGTTGTGCAGGCCCTCGTGATTTCGAGGATTGACTACTGCAACACACTCTACGTGGGGTTGCCCTTGACCCTTGTCCGGAGACTCCAACGGGTACAGAATGCGGCGGCCAGACTGGTGGTGGGTGCTCGTAAATATGACCACATCACCCCAGTTCTGGTGTGCCTGCATTGTTTGCCCATTGTTCTCCGGATAATGTTCAAGGTCTTGGTTTTGGTCTTCAAAACCCTCCACGGCTTGGGCCCTGAATACCCGGTGGAGCATATCTCTCAGAGGTCAACCAAGGCTAGGCCCACTCGGTCACAGGCGCGCTCACTCAGGGTGGCCACCCCCAGGGAGGTGCAGAAGATGCTAACGCGAAGCTGCGCCTTCTCTGTTGTTGGCCCCCTATTATGGAACAACCTACCATGTCAGTTGCGCCTTGCACAGTCCCTGCCCGCCTTCAAAAAGGCTTTTAAAACTATGCTTTTTAAGGAGGCATATGGTGACCTTATTTCTACTTAAGTTTTTTTCTTTTTTTTTCTTTTTAATTGTGCCCGCCTTATTTTATTTATTTATTTATTTATTTATTTATTTATTTTTACAACTTATATGCCGCCCACTACCCAAACGTCTCTGGGAGGCTTAAAATCAAAGAATTAAAACAATTAAAACATCAAACATCAATAAATAATAAAAACAATAATAAAAACCTTACACTAAAATCATTACACTAAAATTGCCATGAGAGGGCCCACAGTCTATACTGTATCAATTAAAAAACTTCTGGAACAGGAAGGTTTTTACCTGGCACCGAAATGTCATCAATGTTGGTGCCAGGCGGATCTCACTTGGGAGGGCATTCCACAATCTGGGGGCAGCTGCCGAGAAGGCCCTGTTCCTACAAGCCATCCCTTTCACCTCCTTGAGGGATGGTTCTTTCAGGAGGGCCCCCTGGCTTGATCTTAATTGCCAGGTAGGTTCATATGGAAGGAGGCGGTCCTTCAGGTTATCTAGGTCCTAAGCCATTTAGGGCTTTATATGTCAGAACAAGTGCTTTGAATAGGACTTGGGCAGCAACTGGCAACCAATGTAGGTTACGTAGAATCAGCGTGATGTGATCCCTGGCGGCCCCGCCGCTTACCAGCTGCGCCGCACGATTCTGAACCAGTTGCAATCGCCGAACCGTCTTCAAAGGCAGCCCCTTATCTTGCTGAGGGTCTTCCCTGTTCAGTTTATTTTGTTGTTTATTTATTGATGTTTTTCCCCTTATGTCTTTTAATCTTGTAAACCGCCCAGAGTTCCCTATGGAAAATGATGTGGTATAGAAGTGTTACAAATAAATAAATAAATAAATAAATAAATAAATAAATAAATAAATAAATAAATAAATAAATAGAACCTATTAAATGGCTCTTCAACAAGTTTATGACCATGCGGTATAGCCCTCTGCCTGTAGGATCATGTCCACTGCTTCACCTATCCACTGTCTGAAAAAACTAAAGGGAAAAAAACAGAAATACAGTGGGACCTTGTATAAAGGAATTAATTCATTCCAAATGAAATTCTGTTAAGCAAATTTTCCTTTATATAAATTGTCCATAGGAATGCATTGAAAATGGAGTATTCCCTAATCATGACCATTTTTATGTTCTACGGATTCGCCCTATAGGCAATTCCATTCCCCTATCTCCAGAATTTTTTATGTTGTACAGATTTTAAGTTATACAAACCGTTTGTTATATGAGGGTCCACTGCATGCATTTCCAGGGTGTGTTTAACAAATCTGTCCACTAGGGGGAGTCAGAAACCACGCAAGGCATAGCATTTGCTAGGTCCGTGTTTTTGACATCTGAAAGGGTGGGAGGCTTGAAAGATCTCCCATGGATACCATATTCCTCCTGAATTTGTGACCCATAACATGTGCTTTAGGTTCCCTCTAAGGTGCATGCCTGCATGCACACACACACACACACACACACACACACACACACACACACACACACACACACACACACACACCTATGACTCCATCCATACAGGACACCTCTTCCCCTGTGTACCCACAGTGATTGCTTTCACCCCAATCCAGTCACAATGGAAACCATGCCAGGGGGGATCACCAGCATGTGGAGGAAGGCAAATTTGCCTACATGAAGGGCACAGCCCTGCCCCACGGGTCTGATTGCTTGGAGGGACCCCAATCCAGTCACAATGTTTGAAACCATGCCAGGGATCTCACCAGCTTACTATCTGTAGTAGAGAAGGCACGACTAGGGAAAATGACCTACATGAAGGGCACAGCCCGCCGTTTCCGTTTTTCTAAAACTTAGCAAAAATTTGTCGTTTCATTTTTCATTTTTTGTTTGTCATTAGTACTGGTTTGTTAGCGGGCTCCTGGAGGCACCTCTCTGTGGTGGGTGCTCACCCGCCAGCACTGCAAAAGGGCAGTGGATTGTATCCAGTCAGGCAGCACTTGCAGGCATGGTTTGCATGGCACACAAAACAGGATAGACTGGCAGACTCTTTCTACTTGCATGTAGTGCAATGCAAGTAGAGCTTAGGGTTAAGATGGGTTAGCCTAGGGGTTAGGCTAAACGGGTGACAGAGGGTATTGGGGTGCACCTCTGGGTGCCTCTCTGACCCACTTAGAAGGACAGTGTACATGGGTTATAATTTGGAAAATTTAATTTGTACTATATCTGGTTTTAGTTGTAAAAAAATAAAATAAAATAAAATAAAATAAAATTATCGGAGACTTTTTTTAAAAATTATATTGTTTCAAGCATTTTTTAGCTATTTTTGTTTCTGTGGTGCTTTGGTGGGGTTTTGCCCGGTCGCCATTTTGGATCCCCGCACTGCATGGCAAATGGATGCGCCCTCCCAGCCTGGTACAGTCAGCAAAAAATGCGATTGTGGAAATAAATAAATAAATAAATAAATAAAAAAATAAAATAAATAAAATAAAATAAATAAATAAATACTGCTGCTACTGGAGCATTTAAAACTATAAGTTCCTAGTTATTTGTGTGTTTTTGGACCATGATTTCAAAAAGCCAATGTGGTGACGTGGAAAGAATGCCATATTCTAACAGCAGCGCAGCAGTACCCTTCTGGCAATAGCCAAGGAGGAGACCTGGATTCAAAAGTTGCTCAGTCCAGGTACTGTGGAAACCTTTAATTAAAAGCCTTGTGGCGCTGTGGTTAAATGGCTGTATTGCAGCTAGAACAGTGCTCGTCAATGACCTGGTGTTCACTCCCAGGTAGCCAGCTCATTGTTAACTCAGCCTTCCATTCTTTATAATTTGTAAAATGTTTTACCCAGTATTTTTGTTTTAATAATTTTATTGTTTTGTTTTAAATAAAAATGCAAACTGCCCAGAGAGTGGTGGTTATATAGGCAGAAGACTTTGCTTTAAGTTCCTAGTAATCTTTGACAAACATGGAAAAACCACATTCTAAAGATTGATTGAAAGGTCAGCAATGGCTTTAATTAAAAGCCTTGTGGTGCTGTGTTTAAATGGCATTTCAATTAAATTGTTTGTCAATGACCTGGGGTTCAAAGCCCCTCACTTTGCCATTCACCGGGGTTGGTAAAATGATTACCCAGCTTGCTGGGGGAATGTCTAGTCTGCATAAATAAAATGCAAACTGCCCAGAGAGTGGTGGTTATATAGGCAGAAGACTTTGCTTTTGCTTTAATCTTTGACAAACAGCAAAAACTCTTGAAAGATTGTGATAGTCCTGGACTGCAACAACAATTAAATTGTAATATTTTGGCACCTTGGAGATTACTATTTTGGGGAAAATCATTCTCCCCCCCCCTTTTTTTTTTTGGCTCCAGGTCACTCCCTATAGTCCTGGCTGCCATATTTTCCCTTTACTTAGGTTTACGAGCATAATTCGTACCAGAAACATGCTTGTAAATCAAAACACTCTTATATCAAAGCAAATTTCCCCATAAAATATAATGGAAACTCAGATTATTCATTCTGGGGGCCCTTAGACCACATACCGTACACACAAAATGCACTCTCCTTTGAAAATGTTCCTGGCTGGTGCAAGGGAGACCTCCCTTCCTCTCTCTACCACCACCCCAACCTTTGAGGCTTGCCTGAGATAGAACATTCCAGACAATCCCTTACAATCCAGCAGGGGGAGATAGAGAGAGAGTGAGGCCATTGGCTCATGTGTGATCATGTGGCCTGCTCCAGTGCTTGTATTGCAAGACATTGCTCATTAATCAAGGCAGAATTTAGAAGAAATGTTTGCTTGTCTTGGAAAACACTCTTTTAAACCAAGGCATTATTGTAATTTTATCCACAGCCTCTTTTATTTTGATTTCATCTGATCTACCCAAATAAATGATCTTTCACTCATCTGTTACTGGGGCACGCAATAAATGGGGAGATTGATAGGCATGCATAAGTGTTTGCACCTTAAAGCAATACATTTTTATGCAAACCAGGGGGAGGGGCAGCCTTCAGTGAGGCAGGCATGTATTAAAACAGTCCCCCCCCCGGATGTTTGTTTGTCAGGAGACACATTTAAAATACCTTTAAGGGAAGATGCCAATTTCAGCTCTGTCATTAACTTCTGGAGCATATTCTAAACATGTTCAGTGACATTTACCATGAAGCAATGAGTGACTGAGAGTCATTCTGTGCCAACGGATGTGAGACAATAATCATTTTTATTGAACTGCCACTAAAGGGCCAGAAAGGCCCATAACAGGGCCAGAAAGAAAGAAAGAAAGAAAGAAAGAAAGAAAGAAAGAAAGAAAGAAAGAAAGAAACCAATCCCGACTCAGACCTTATGAAATGAAATAGAACTTGCAGCTAAATTGCTTGTTTGTTTATAGAATCATAGAATCATAGAATCATAGAGTTGGAAGAGACCTCAAGGGCCATCCAGTCCAACCCCCTGCCATGCAGGAACCCCCATCACAGTATTTCCAACAGATGGCCATCCAGCCTCTGCTTAAAAACCTCCAAAGAAGGAGACTCCACCACCCTCCGTGGCAGCATATTCCACTGCCATTAGGAAATAATGTTCAAATGGAATCTCTTTTCCTGTCGTTTGCAACCATTGCCCCAAGTTCTAATCTCTGAAGCCATGGAAAACAAACCTGTTCCCTCTTCAATATGATATCCTTTCAAATATTTGAGCATAGCTGTTCTATCCCCTCTCAGCCTTCTTTGGTGGTTACTTCACGTCTTTCTTCGAGCCGAGGTGAACTTGCCTCTGTGTTGAAATCGGTTTTCAGCACAGATCGAGAAGTGGATTGAAAATATTCCCGAGCTCCAGGACGGGAATCTTTCACCCCGCTTGGAGCGCAGTTCAGGGGGCGTGGTCGGGGTGAACTCGGATTGACCCCACAAGGACGAGGTTCTGTTCCTTTGAACTTGGATTGACCCCACAAGGACGTGAGGTTCCGTTCCTTCGAACTTGGATTAACCCCACAAGGACGTGAGGTTGCATTCCCTCGAACCGGTCTCCAGTGGGGCCGCGAACTGCAGCGAGAGGGACGTGAAGTATCAGCCTTTTTTTTTTTTTGAAAGGCTAAACATTCCCAGTTCCCTCAGCCATTCCTCGTAAGACATCTCTTCCAGACCTTCAACCATCCTAGTCGCCCTCCTCTGTACCCACTCAAGGTTGTCAACATCCTTTTTAAATCGAGGTGTGTGCGCGCACGCACGCACACATACACAAACCTACCAGGTCAGGCAAGAATGAGTTAAACTTTCATTTCCAGCCCCCCCCCCCCAAAATTTCCAAAGTTTGCCATTTATAGCACAGGGTATTGGGTTACCAATATTAATTGAGGGTGTCAAAACATGAGGTGTCCAAAGCAGATATCTGTATGTGTGTGTGTGTGTGTGTTGTTTTGTTACATTCATGACTGACTCTTCATGATGCCATGTCCATGGAGGGGTTTCCTCTTCCTATGAACGACACTCTCTTGCACCCAATCGAGCCATGCCAGGTGCTTGCTGGTGCAGCTCGAGCACGTGCAAGGGAGGTGTGTGCATGTTCGCCCAGATCGTCCCTTCCAAGGGGCAATCCATGCAAGGATGCACACACCTCCCTTGCACCCACCCAAAGGGAGGCGTGTGCATCCTTGTGTGGATTGCCCCTTGGAAGACCGCTCAAGCGGGTGCAAGGGAGGTGTGTGCATGCTCAACCTTCCCATAGGAATACATTGAGATTAGTTCTCTCCAGAACAGATTAACTGATATTCAGTGCATTCCAATGGGAAACCGCTCCTCTACTTACAATTTTTTCTACTTACAAGCACGCACTCAGAACATATTAAATTCATAAGTAGAGGTACCACTGTACTACTTGTATTTTCCATGTTTGTGTTTCAAATTTCTCAGAATGGCATTTTGTTTGTTTTCTTTATATATTTCTTTACTTATTGTTCTTACCTTTTTTTACTGACTTTTAATTACGTAAGATGTCTCCTCACATTAATTGATCTCGGCTTTAAGTACTGTCTTTTAGTTATGTAAACCATCATTGCATACTTGTTTCCTTTTTAAAGATGTAAGCTGCCTTCAATTCTTTTTAAGGAGAAAGATGGAGAATAAATAAATAAATAAATAAATAAATAAATAAATAAATAAATAAATAAATAGATAGATAGATAGATAGATAGATAGATAGATAAATAGATAAATAGTGATTTTTTTTGGTCCCTTGGCTGAAAAGCCAAGCTGGTTCTTTCAACTGTATGTCTCAAAATTTTGCATTTGGGTCAATAAATAAATAAATAAATCTGATTGCTGAAGGTACAAATTTTAATTTACAAATTAATGTTTAGATTTTCCCCAAGGAGCCAAGATATTCAAAATACCTTGAACGCCCATGGCCACGCTAGGTAGGAATGTCTGGGAAAAGCTGTCCAAAAAGGAATGTTTCCAAATTCTGAAAAACGAGTTATTTGTAACACTTCTCAAATCTGAGACATGAAAGCTTCCCCGTAATGCAGGACCGCACCCCCAGCACAAAGCAAGGAAAAACAACAGCAGACAGATTGTTTGGCTGCCCAGGTTTCATTTATTCCCTGTTTACATCAATCAGTCTTGGCAAAGTTTCCAATATCCACTAGAAATGTATTCCATGGTCGGAGAAGACAAAACATACTAATGGTGATGGAGATAAAAGATGGAGCTGAAAGGTTTAACTTTGTGCAGTGTATTTTCACCTCACAAACCCAATTTCATACAGGGCTTGGAACAGTCCATTTCAGAAGGAATCCCGTGTGTTATTTTCCATACATAGGGTGTTGTTAATCATTCACCACTCATGCAAGTAATGGTACACTGTCTATTATTAACACTTATGATTGCCAGCAGGCTGGAGAAAATACAGGGGAACCCTCTATTGTTCCTTTTGCAAGCCAGTTCTAATTATGCATCTTCAAAATATTTATTAAAAGACAAAACTGGAAAAAAAGACATCCCTTGCCATTTAGGATTGATACAAGTGAAAATGAATTTTAGTATTTGTCTCAGTGTAAGCAAGAATTAATGCCAGAGAAGCTATACACAAGAGCAATTAAGTTTAAGATGTGTTCGAAATGCAGCAGATAGAAAGGGAATGAATTACGTAAAATGAATCTTTTGTCCAAAGGTGAAGAAGAAAAGAAGAATGTGGAGGAAGTTTTCCTGTTCCAGGAAAATTCAGATGAGTAAATCAATAGCAAAACAAAGTAGGAAAGTTTGGACCTCTCTGGGTTATGTAAGTGAAGAGGTTGTTAGGTGGAATAAAATAAAAAAAGGAGACTGTAAGAGAATGTTATGAACTCATAATTTGCTTAGTACACTCTACAGGCCAAAAAAATCTAGCCCAGCTTCTCACCTCACAACCCCAATTTCATGCAAATATTACATTGTAGAAGGAATTCCTTGTTTAACTCGGTGTGGAACAGATTACGTCTATGGATTTGCTCCCCAAAGTTATAACTTTTTACACAACTTCACAACAGGTTTTCAGTTATTGCCCTAAAACCTGAAAAATTCCTGTCGAAATGGTTCTTAAAATGTCTTCAAGCACCCTTTAAAAGTAACTGTTGAAAATAGCTAGTTGTTACTTCCCGCAGTTAAGTAACATATGTGTACAGTAGAACCTTGACTTATGTCATTAATCCATTCCAGTGGTCTAGACTTAAGTCAAACATGACTTAAGTCAAATGAATGTTTCCCATAGAAAGTAATGGGAAAGCGGATTAATCCGTTCTAGATGATGAAAAAGACCCCCGAAAACAGCAATTTAACACAAATTTGACTGGGATAGGAGATTCCTTCTGGGGATGTAAATGAAATGTCTCTTCAAAGAGAGGAGGAGGCAGTGGAATTATAGTCCACAAGTTATATGCCTCCACTTTTTAATGTTCATAGCAACAATGTCTAACATTTAAGTTATACTGAGTTTTAACCTCACGTTCCAAGTTCTGAACAACTCTATGCTTACCATTAGAGTCCCACAACTTTAACAGCTCCCCAACTAAAATGCTTCCATTGTGGACCAGACTTCTGCAGCCAGATTTTTTACAAGACTGAGCCGACTGTCTAACCAGTGAGGCCAGCCCCGAGCTCCCGGCCCTTCTTCTCCTCCGGCAGCAGCGGCGGCTTCAGTGAGGCCGAGGACCAGCTCCAGGTGCTCTGAGATGGTCTCGCCGAAGCCGCCACTGCCGGAGGAGGGGAAGAAGGCAGGAGCAGTTTGGAGGCGGCAGCCGCGATGCTGGGTTGTGGCTGCCGCCCAATTCCGGTGCCTTGCGCCGGGGCTCCGAGATGTAAGTCAAAGCCTGCGACTCACGTCAAACATGCCCCTTCTTGCTGCAAGTCAAATATGATGCAAGTCAAGCAGTATGTAAGTCAAGGTTCCACTGTACTCATTATTTGTAACTATCAGTTGAAATGCTTGTTGCCCCCAGCTTGTTTAGTTAGACCTTACTATGCTGCTTGTAACTAGTTACGTCCAAGTTTTGGTTCTGTGGAATAGTAGTGAGAGCTCCCGAAAGGGAACCATAACAAAGCAACCTGTGGTTCCATAGTCTTTCTGTGGAGATGCAGGTAAGGATGTGAAAACCTCTGAATCTTTCTCAGTTTTTGCTTCTGTTTTTCACAATCCCATTGACATTATCACCCCGTTCTGATTCTATGTGAGTTCTGAGACTTTTTTGTTTCGTCTGAGGGAGATCTATGTTTTCAAGACGTACATTGGTTTATTTCCATTTTATTTCATTCAAACATTTAGTATGTATTTTATCTATTCATTGATGGATTCAAGTTCCACAAGACTTGTTCTGTGAGCCATCAAGTTGAAACTGACTTATAGGAAGTTGACAACTGGACTTCTTTTTCTTGTGAGACCAAAATGTTTCACTACTCATCCAAGTAGAGTAGGGAAACATGTTGATCTCACAAGAAAAAGAAATCCAATTGCCATGACCCAGCTTCTGGATAACCTCACCTGGATAACAAGGAATCTTCACAGACAGACCACTGTGAGATAGATACAGGAAGCTGGACTAGATGGGCCTTTGGCCTGATCCAGCATGGCTCTTCTTATGCTCTTATGTTCTTATTAAAATAGATCAATAAATTTAGGATCCGAGAGGGGCAGGTGCCCACCAGAATACTGGTAGATACATCACAAAGACCTTCTTGAAGTTCCCCTCCACACATTTCTTTAATGTTTTTGGAAAGGGTTGCATAGATGTGATTTTCACAAGCCTCAGGCCACTGTCTCCCTAATGAGCCTGTTCAGGCCATTGTCTACCTAACAACCCTATTCAGACCAAGGTGGAGTGAAACCAAGGTAAACTATAAATTGGAAACCTCCCACCAACTTTCCTCAGACTGAAGAACTACTTGAGCTACTTGGATGAATAGCAAATCCTGTGAGGAAAAAAGTCAGGTTGCTATTATTCAACTTGCAGATAACCTCAGCCGGATGATGTACGGCAACCCTTTCCAGGGTTTTCTAGATATAGAATGCACAGAACTGGTTTACCATTGCTTAATACCCCGGGGGGATGGGGCACCTGAGACTGTGCAGCTTGCTCAGGACTACACAGAATGGCTCTTCCACTAGGGTGGTTACTTCATGTCCTTCTTTGTTCTGTGACTAGTTTTGTACCCTGACAGCGTTGCTCGCAATCACGTGGTTTTGTCCCTGTTTCAGTGTTCCCATGGTCATGATAACTTGTCTCATGACAAATGTTACCTCATGGTCTTGTAGCGTGACAAACACTGAATTTGTCTAGCTTTCTTTTTCCTTTTTTTTAAGGAGGGGGGCTTAAAAATTCTTTTTCAATATTTCGCTTCTGAAAAGTCAAAATAAAAAAAACTCGGACACAGTTTTCTGAGAGAAATGAATGTTTTGTTGTGTGGTAGTCATTACTACATGGTGTCATGTCTCAGAACAGAAAGTGGGAACAGAGAGTGACAAGGGAAAACCCTACCCCAGCACCAGGTAAAGTATTGTCGCACTTAGCACCCATTTGGGGGGCGTGGTCAAGACAAATTTCAGTAGTTGTGCGACAGACGTGAAGTAACATTTTTAGTACCACTCCTAAGCACAACACTAACAGAGATAAAACGGACGTGAAGCAACCACCTAGGAGACACAGTGAGGAACTGAACTCCCAACCTCTGGCTCCACATCAAGATACCTAAACCTCTGAGCTATCCAGCAAGCATCCTGCCTACATACATGTACAAGTATGAAATAGCTAACTCTGGCTTCCAATGGAGCTGGACCAAGAAGAAAAAGAAGAAACGAATAATGCATCTGTTCTTCCTCCCCACCACCGCCACCCTTCAGACATGTTTCAATAGCACAGGAACAAAGTAGTTCACATCCAACAAGACCTTGAGCATAATGAACATCAAGGCCGTGGCGTTTTGACCTGCTGCTGCCCTTCCCTTGTTTCATCTCATTTCTATGACAATAATAACCCTGCAGCTCTCTTGGGTGTAATCAGACTGCCCTAGTTAGTGGTCAGCGTTTTCCGCTCACTGGCCTTACGAGGCAACTGCACAAAGAGCCATCTGTCAAAACTCAGACATTACCAGCTCAGGTAGAGTAATGGAGGGAGGTTTGAATTGTCCACGTACGTTTGAGAGTGCATTCAGGCGGTGCCGCAGAACTCAAGGCAAAGCATCCCCTAATGATCTGTTTCCATTAACAAACGCTCATTTGGGTGGTAAGTGACCTGAGACAAAGAGGAAATGCAATTTTGGCTGCCAATACAATAAAAAAGATGGCCACCATTACCGCCACAGAGGGGCTATAATCAATGTTACTTTTTATTGGCTCAATTCAGCTGCACTGTAGCCAATTAAAGTGGTGTTTTGATGACACAGAATAAAATAAAAGAGTTTTGCCTCTTCCACAGTGCTTTCTCCCCAATTACCTTAATTTCAGCAAGGCATAGCTCGCTTCCTTAATGTCAGCAAGTCAACACGATCACCAGACAAATAGACCTTATTTGCTGCTTTCAATGCTTCACTTCGGGGTCATTAAATCCAGTTACTCTCATAGTTTTTTAAGATTTTTTTTAATAAAAGCACTTAGTTTTGAGAGAGAATGTAAGTGTGTCTCTTTTCATCAATGGTAGCATTCTTCGCAGTCTGCAATACATCACAAGCTGCTTTCTGAATTTGAAGATTTTAAAGATGGGATGTCGGATACACAAAAACTCAGCTCATTCTAGGAACTGAGGGTGCACTTCTTAATAATAATAATCATGTGCTGTCAAGTCAACTCTGACTTACTTCAATCCTGTTTAAGATATTCCCAGGTAGAAAATGCTCAGAAGTGGTTTGCCATTCCCTTCTTCTGGGGGTGCCCTGGGACTGCGCAGCTTGCCCAAGGCCACACAGGCTGGCTTTGCTCACAAGAGGCACAATATAGGGCAGTGGTGGTGAACCTTTGGCACTCCAGATGTTTTGGACGACAACTCCCACAGTCCTTTGTCATTGGCAGTCTAGGCTTGGAATTCTGGGAATTGTAGTCCAAAACATCTGGAGTGCCAAAGGTTCGCCACCACTGATATAGGGAATCATACTCCCAACCTCTGACTCTGCAGCCAGATACCTAAACTAACCATCTCTATATAACTCAGTGGTTCCCAACCTGGGGTCGGGAACCCTTTGGGGGGTCGAACGACCATTTCACAGTGGTCACCATGAGCCAGTGAAGAAAAAAGCACAAACTGTTTGGGTCTGGAGGGGGGGAGGGGGAAGTGAGTGAGTTTCAGCTTGATAGGCTGGAGGAGGTGTCAGTCAATGGCACCGGAGGCTGTGATTGGCTGAGGGTGCCTGTAGAAGGAAGTTATCTATGGCACCTGTGGCTGTGGCCTGCCAAAGGGGGCTTGTGGCCTCTTCCAAGCAGGGCAAGGGGTCATCACAACATGAGGAACTGTATTAAATTGTTGCAGCAACAGGAAGGTTGGGAACCACTGATATAACTGTTTTAGGGAACAGGAGGGTGGCAACACTGTCAATGAATAGGACAGACACAAGCTTTGCTGACTCCCAAATGTCCCCTGTGGGACATTTGTGATGGGAAGGTACAAAGATAGAGGGACACTTTTCTCCCTCTCACAAAATACCAGAACTAGGGGACATCCACTCAAATTGAGGGCTGGGAGAGTAAGAACAGACAAAAGAAAATATTTTTAGTCTGTGGAACTCCCTGCCACAAGAGGTGGTGATGGCACCTGGCCTGGATGGCTTCAAAAGGGGATTGGAAAGATTCCTGGAGGAAAATTCCATCACGGGTTACAAACCATAATGGAGATGTGTCATCTCCAGGCTTAAAACCGGGGTGTTTCAAGGGCCAGATGAAGGGGAGTGCTAACAGGAGACTGATATCTAGTCTCATGTGCTCCCAGATGCATCTGGTGGGGCCACTGTGAGATACAGGAAGATGGACTCGATGGGCCTTTGGCCTGATCCAGCATGGCTCTTCTTATTCTTATATTCTTATGTTCTTAAAGAGATGATGGGGCCAGAAGAATCTTCCAACAAGGCCAACCTTGGCCCCTTGTTTTCCAGTGTTATCTCTTGGCCACTGAAGTTCTTCTAAGCCAAGAAAACAAAATTTAAAAGCAAAACAGGACATAGATGCTGTCCCTTTTCATTGAGACCTCTGCAGGTCTCTCCACCTTCCATGAAAAAACATCCTTACGCTCTCTCCAAGCAGACTAACCACTCGCAAGAATTACACTTGTGAGTCCTTATTTCCATTTCAGCTGGCTTCCCAGATACCATTAAGTGGAGTTACTCAAAATTGGGGGGGGGGGATGCCATTCTTTTAAGGATGCCAATCACACTGAACAGTGTATGCCTTGGAAATGGTAGAAGCGGAACACGGAGTCATCAAGGGGCATTCAAACAGGGTCCCTTTGTGATTCTAATGTGCGCCGGGACTCAATGGAGACCTGAAGGGCTGCAGGATCTCCTGTGCTTTATGTTAAATCCCTACTTCTCTCATGTGAATAGCTTTGTGTTGCCACAGGAACACTATAGGGTCCCTCTCTCCCGAGATAGCCCATTCATGGGAACATATGTGAACTGTTATTATGCAGCCCTTTGGAAGGAACTGGAGGAAAAGAGGCTATAGCAGAAAAAGATGGGGACATAGCAGCTACAGTTTGTACTATGCCGAAGCATGACAAGTGTAGGATACCAGCCTTCTTCCTTTTTGTAGAAAGAAGAATAGGGAAAGAAGCCCCTTTAAATGAAGCATTCAGCATAGGTGATTCCTGTCTTTTAAAAGAGACACTAAAAGAGTTACCTGCCATGATCTGGTTCAGCGGGAACTTTAACTGTGAGGCTCCCCGTTCAAAAATAAGGGAAAGGAATAGTAACCATAACAATGCCTGGCAAAAATTAAAGAAAAAGAAAAGAAAAGACAAAAACATGTGGCACCTTAAAGACTAACTTTTATATTTTATTGTAACATTTCATGGATGTGTCCACAAAAGTTACATTAAAATATGAAAGTTAGTCTTTGAGGTGCCACATGTTTTTTATCTTTTGTTTTGTTTTATTTTTCTTTGATTTCCCCCGGAATTCTTGCAGAGACTAACACAGCTACCTTCTACAAAACTTCCACAATGCCTGTCTCCCATAGCTATGTACTCACACTAGAAATGGGCACGAACCAGTTTGTCCCAGTCATAAAGGTGGCATCACAGGTGTTACTGCTCCCTCACCACACCCCATTGCCTCTTCTGGGTCAATGAACCACTCACCAGACCTGGAGTACTAGCTTCGTATGCCTCCTCATCTGAGCTTCCAGTCCAGGCAACAGCTCAGGCTGCTCTACTATCCTGTTTTCCCAGGGGTTTGTGGTGGCTCGTGATCCACGGTTAGGCACGAGCCATCACAAACCGCCAGTTTTCCAGTTCGTGCCCATCTCTGATCACCCCCATCTTGCTAATACAGATCTTCAGGCTGAAGTTGGTGAAGTTGGTACAGGTGGAGGAGAACGCCCATCCAGGCATTGCACAGTTGTCGGCAAATGAAAGAGCTCACACATGGTGCCAAATGAGATTTTAGTTACAACCTGCAGAACGCCACAGATTGAACGGCTTACCATTGGTCTGAGATCAAAGGTCAACACCAGCATCTCATTCCAGAGCATTGCAAGAAGGAAAGAACAGAGCTTTCTTTTACACCACTGGGGAAAGGGATCAGAGAGAATGCTGTGGCTGAGAACATGAGCTTCTGTACCATCAAAGAATTCTCAAACGCTATGTGCAAGTTTCTCAGGACATCCAGATTTCTTCCTGATTTTCCATAGACCTCTGATCAAAAGCTTTAATCAAATCAGTGAATGTTGCAAAGGGGTTGACATGCGGCTCGTAACACTTTCTTTCTAGCTGTCACTTTGCAAACATCATGTCAACAGTTCCTCATTCCTTCTGAATGCCACACTGAGTTTCTGGTAAGAGACCTCTCATCAAATGATGTACGAAGCAATTCAGAAGTCTTGCCAGACTTTTCCTGGCAGTATTTAGAAGGGGGACATTTGGTATCTCTCACAAACTTGACGGTTGCCTTTCCTTTTCTACAAGTGGTGACATCTTTGAGGTGCTGAGGGATTTTGCCTTTGTTCTTTGTTTCTTGAAACCAGGCACATCAGTTGTTGGATCAGTTTATTGCCTTTTATATAGATCTCTGCTAGAAGTCCATCAGCCTGGAACTTTTTTCTTAGAAACACAACCAGCATACAATCAGTTCCAAATCATCACTGTGAATTATACATGTTAACTTATGTATAAGCAATTCACCAGTCAGGTTTGTGACTGTGATTTCATCGACTCATAGAAGGATGGAGCTGGAAGGGTCCTATAAGTGTAACTTCTTGCTCAGTGCAGGGATTCAAATCAAAGCTGATCTGAACAGAAGACTATCCATCTTTTCAACTGTACTAAGTCTTTTGCAAGATACTAAGATGGTTACTCCACGTCCTTCCTTCTTCCGTGACTAGTTTTTTACCATGACAGCCTTGGTCACGATCACGTGGTTCTGTCCCTGTTTAGTCCCTGTTTCCATTTTCTCACGGTTGTGATAACTTGTCTCGTGACAACTGTAACTTCACGGTCTTGTTCCGTGACAAATTCTGAATTTGTCTTGCTTTCTTCACCCTTTTTTTTAATATCGTAAATAGAGATGGGCACGAATCAAAACAAGGCATTTTGTTTTTCGTTTGTCATTTAGGGGGTCCGTTTCGGTTCGTTTCCTTTTTTGTGAATTTTCACAAAAAATTGTTTTCGTTTCCGTTCGTTTTGTTACCGTTTGTTTCATTTTTTGTGATTTTTTTTAGCATTTAAAGCAGTTCAATGTATTGCCGTAACAAAAATGAAATGGACGACAAAATTTCTGGTGTTTCTGTTCGTTTCGTTTCATTTTAGAGACAAAATTCGTTTGTCATTTCATTACGTAACGAAACAAAAAAATGGAAACAGAAACGAAAAATTGTTCGTTTTGTGCCCATCTCTAATTGTAAATAAAACTTTTTCGATATTTTGATTTACTAGTCTTCCAGGATTTACACATCAATGCTACAGAATTTTCAGTACTTTCTTTCTTTAATAAACATTTCCACTGCGTGGTGTTTCCCATAGGAAAACTGATGTCGAATGTGCTTCAGCTGCTGACCACTAGGTGGACACTGGTTGTTGTATGACAGTTGTTATCACATGGTCCCTTGTCTCAGAACAGGAACCGGGAACAAACCGTGACAAGAGAATACCCCAACCCAGTGCCAGGTACAGTATTATCACACTCTGAACCCGGTCTGGTTGGGTGGTTGAGACAAATTTAAACTGTTGCATGATGGACGTGAAATAAGATTTTTTTGTACCAGTCCAAAGCACAACACTTACAGAGACAAAATGGATGTGAAGTAACCGCCTAAGTGTCTCTTCAATTGTACTCAATATCTAACTTGGAAAATGCTCCAGAAACAAAAAGCATTTGTTTTGTTTAGTGGCTGTCAAAGAAAATAAAAATGTTGGTATGGGGTATGAAGAAACTATGATGCCTGTGGAGCTGCCCCAGCAGAGCGCATGGTCTAAGAAGTCACATGGGTGCCATGAGGTTTCTCACCCAGCAGTAAACTACCTAGCAACTCCCTTTATAATTTCCTTGTTTGATCAACTTAATGAGAAAAGGCAGAGTTCAGAATTTCAATAGATACTTTTGAAATGTGTCACGGTCGTTTTCAGAAATGTTATTTGTTCTTTATTTTGGAAGGTCTGCTGCTTGATGACATGCACAGGTTTTCTAGAAGTGTAATTCCAGGAAAGGATGAGGGGAAACACGGATATGGAGTAGCGGTAATTTTAGAAGTGTACATGCTCATCATGGCAATCCTATATCCACCACCATAACCCAAGGAGAATCCAAAACTGGAAGCAGCTGGATTGGGTCTAACAACAAAGGAGAAGCATGTAAGTATTATCTAAAACTAATGGTTCTTAGCTGACCTTTCAAGAAAAAACTACCTTCACGTTGCATCTCAATAGGAAGAATGCAGTTAGTCATCAGTCACAACCATGCGGAAGATCTCAAACTAGGTAACAAATACTGTAATTATGGTTTATTTTTTATTCTGATATATATGAAGATTTGTGAGTAAAGGGGGGGCATTTTAAATTCTTTCTCAACACCAGAGTCTCTGACAGAATGTATTGAAACTATAATGGTAGTTGACATAAAACTAACCAACAAGACAAGGTAGTATATTTGAGAGACACTTGTATATAGTAATAATCTGCTCTGTGGGTCTCTGTCCACTGTACAGGCAGAGGTTTTAAACCAACAACTTCCATACAATGCCAATAGTGGATAGTGTGTCAGGCCAGAACTTAGAAGACCTGAGTTCAAATCCCTACTTGACCATAGAAACTCACTGGAGGGTGGCAATGGTAAACCATTTTTTAGCATTTCAAATGCCATCAGGGTCACCATAGCTTTTGTGTCCTTTCAGACAGAAGGGACTGTGAGATGATTCCCTGTTCTCCTGAGCCTCAGTTAAAGAACCACTTCTTCATTTTCAGTGTTCTTCCATTAAGATTCTTGGTTTGTTCTAAATAGCTGCCCACATTATGGCCTTGACACAGCCACATCATTGTCAACTCATTTGCTAGTATCAAGATCTGAGGCTGAGAACCATTAGAGTTAAACTGGAATCATGTTAATAATAATTTGACCAGTTGATATATATCCCCTAGCTTCTTAGAAATTTTATTTCTCTTCTTTTTGTCAAGAATATGCCATTTTATTACCAATGTGTCTGGGTTTGTTTGTTTGTTACTCTTTTGTTCTAATAAATCAGTCACCTAGACAACTCTAACAATAGAATATTTTAGGGGTATTTTGTATGGCAAGGAATTTAATCTCGTGCTATTGATCCTTCTTGTTGTTTTCAAATGCCCTCAAACGCCCTCATCTGCATTAGCTAAGCAGAAACAGGTAGTTTGCATCAATATTCCTGTTTTGTTTGATTAATACTGTTGTCTGATCGTGTTACATTCTGCTGGACAGAGCCTACAGGTTTTGTTTTTCCCTTTGACACACAATCAATCAAAACTGTGGTAATTGTTTGGTCTTTCGTGATTATTTTGATTGGTGCAACAAGAAAAACACCCAAAGGATATGGAGTCATCGTCTCTGGGGCGATTAATCATTCCACTAAGTAGGCAGAGAGTAAGGGCCCAGTCAACCAAAGAAAGTTCTCTGAGGATGATGTGTCCCTTGTTTGCATATCATATTCCAATTCTGCCAAACCTCCGATATGGTTACTGGTTTTCTAGTCACATGACAGAGGAATAATAACCACGTGAAAAATATTCAGCATATCAGTTGTTTCTGAAATGCATTTCTTAAATTGCCTTGACCATCTTTTTGGTTCTTGTTTGTGAGTTCAAAACAGATACAACACACTTGTAACCATGTAACAGGGAGTGAGCATCTCTGAGGTGAGTCTCAGGATTGCTCTTCTACGCCTGAGATCTACTTGGGGCCATCAAAAATGCCAGAATAGCAGAACTAAAGCAGGTGTAGCCAAAACGCCTCTTGGAAATTGAGTTTTAAAACACTACAAATAAGAGGGCCTGTTTAAAAGGTAAGACACCATTCTTGGACGCACGGAGGGGTTTCCTTCCTGGACATTTTTAATTCTTTTTTTGTGGCTTGTGTGTGTTTTACTTTTTTAAATTTTGGAAGGATAGAATCCAGGGATCAGAGACTACAAAAATAGCATTGGTAGACCACTGTTGTATATAGTTGCTACACAGAAAGATGAACTGATAACAAAACCTTCTTTCTTCAAAGGCTATGCTGGCTGGGGGCATTATGGGATTTTATAGCCCCCCCCCCCAAAAAAAGAGTACATTTTCTAAATCTCTGTACCCAATATCAAAAATTGCTTGGATCTACAGACTGCTGCACACATTTTGAATTCCTGAAATGGACAGAGCAGTTTTATAAGAGACCCTGGTTGAAGTCCTAAGACCTGAGTAAAAAGGTAAAGGTAAAGGTGTCGTTCCCCCCCTGCCGCACATGCGTGCTAGTTGTGCCCGACTCTAGGGGCAGTGCTCATCTCCGTATTCAAGCCAGAGAGTCAGTGTTGTGCAAGTCCGTGGTCATGTGGCCGGCATGGCTGCAAGGACCACATCAATGCAGTGGACCCTAATATTAGGTTCACTTGGGAAGACACCCAAGACAACAGGCTGGCTTTCCTGGAGTGTGCAGTGATCATCAGACCTGACCGTGGCCTGGGAGTAGAAGTTTACAGGAAACCCACCCACACAGATCAATACTTACTGTTTGACTCCCACCATCCACTACAGCACAAACTAGGAGTCATCAGGACTAGAGACAGGCTCGGAACAAACGTTTTTTCATTTCTGTAACCGTTTGTCGTTTCCGTTACGCAATGAAACGACAAACGAAAATTGTGATGAAAATGCAACGAAACGAACAGAACCGCGAAAATTGTGGTCATTACGTTTTGTTTCCGTTAATGGCAACGCGCAATGAAATGAGCTGTTTTAAATGTTAAAAAAACGCCCTGGACATCCATAAAAACGCAGCAATAATTATTTATATTGTTTGATAACCTACCACGGGGGGTTGGGGTCCTTAAAACGTTTGTTTTAGTCTTCTCCCATCGTGATGTATTATTCTTTTCCCTTTAAAATGGATGTCGCCACCAGCCACAAAATGGAGGCAAGCCATGTGATGGGATCATGTTCAACCAATAGCATGCCCAGGTTGCAGACTGGGTGGGCAGGTCTAGCAGCCACAGAGGGCATAAAAAGCTCTGACAGCCCCCGTCCTCCTTGCAGTCTCTGGTGGGAGTTAGGGTGGGATTGCTGTCTCTGCTGTGCCTCTAGCTTCATTCCTGCTGCCTCCCTGTGTGCGTGTGTGCTGCATACCTCTCGGTGAGTACCCTCCCTTGACCCGCAGTGCAGTCACTCTGCGGCTGCCTTGCACCCTGGGCAACGCCCGCCTCTGCCTTTGCAGCCTCCTGCATACCTAGTCTATACTGTGTCTCTGCCAGCATCCATTTTTTTTAGTGTTTTCCCTCTGGTCTGGGGCGTTGGGGGATGTCTGCGCACGGAAATGCTTTAAAAATTGCGCCAAAAGCAGGTAGAAATGACAAACGAAAAAACGAAAAACAGTAACGAAATTTTTCAAAAAATTCGCGACCAGCGGAAACGAACCGAAACAGACCTCTCAACGACAAACAAAAAACCAAAATGCCATTTTTCTGTTTCATGCCCATCTCTAATCATGACCCTAAGCCACAGAGCAGAGAGCATCCCCACCTCCACAGAAGCCAAGAAGAAGGAAGACAGGTACCTGAAGACAGCACTTAAGGCCTGTGGATATCTAAAGTGGACCTTCAACAAAGCAGTGGGCCATCCCAGAAGAACAAGGGATCAGTCTGAGACTCAGACCTGACAGAAGAACCTGGTCATTCCTTACATGGCTGGAGTGTTGGAGAAGCTTAAAAAGATTTTTGGCAAACACCACATCCCTGTTTATTTCAAACCCACAAACACACTAAGGCAGAGACTTGTCCACCCAAAGGATCCGATACCAAACCATAAAAGGAGCAATATAGTATATGCAGTCCAATGCATTGAGGAGTGTTCGGACCTCTACATTGGAGAAACTAAACAGCTATTAAACAGAAGGATGGCCCAACATAGGAGGGGTAACAGCTCAGGACCAGAATCAGCAGTACACCTCCATTTGAAGGACAAAGGGCACTCTTTCAAAGATGAGGATGTACACATATAGACAAAGAAGAGAGGTGGTTTGAGAGAGGAGTAAGGGAAGCCATTCATGTGAGCATTGAAAACCCCTCCCTCAACAGAGGTGGTGGGCTCCGGCATAGTCTATCTGCTACTTATCAGGCTGTGCTTTCCAAAGTACCCAGACAAATCAAAAAGCCTTCACCACCAAGGCCATAGCTAACGACCCATTCTTGATAGGTTTCAGCACCTTAGTTCATTGTTCACCTTAAGGCTATGGATACTATTGTCTCCCTAACGAGCCTATTCAGGCCATTGTTCATCTTATGAGCCTAATTCAGATCAGGGTGACGAGGTCAAAGCTGACTATATGATGGAGTACGTGCACTAGCTATATTCAGACCGATGAAGCTCTTTGGATGAACAGCGAAACGTTTCTACCTCTCAAAAAAAGAAGTCCAGTAGCCGTGACTCAACTTCCAGATAAACTCACCTGGATGACTGAGAATCTTCACAGACATACGGCTGCAAGGAAAAATTGTTTTACCTTCCCGCTTTTTACGACAGTACCTAAATATCTACTTGCATTTACATGCTTTCAAACTGCTCAGTTGGTCAGACCTGGGGTTATCAGCAGGAGCTCACTCTGCTGAGTGACACCTGTGATTCGAACCACCGAACTGCTGACTTTGCAGCTGACAGTTTTTGGAGCCTTAGTCTGCTGAGCCACCATGCCCCTAAGACCTGAGTAGGAAGGACTATAACACCACTTGCTACCCCCTTAGCCTCACCTGTTCCCTCTGAGCTTAGCTGCAGTCCTCACAGCAGCTGCGATACAAATGGATTTTCCTGGGAACAGAAGAATATCTTTGCCAGCTGTTCCTATTGTAATGTAGAGAATTTGAGCACAGGTTGATCTTCAATGGGTGATTAAGAGCCATTATCGTAACACAAGACCTGCTGCTGGAGTGTTGCTATGAACCAGTCCACCTGCCTGTATTTTTGGACTCTTTCAGTATGGAAGGTATGATTATGGGAATTGTATGACAATGAGCAGCTGTACTTTCAAATTTATCACTATACCGTATCACGGATGCTTAGAGACCCTACCGTAGCTTGCTCTACACACCCAAGCTTACCATTTGATCCTCTTAGACAAGGTGCCTTCCTCTTCTAGGTCATCCTTCCCTGAGCAACAAGGTTCTTCTCAACTGGCATATCCCTGTATCCCTTTTAAAGTCACTTAATCTTGACTTCTGACTTGTTTTTTAACCCTATCATGCAGTTTGCCCTGTGGTTCTTCAGGCTTTAAGTATCAAATTGCCCCAAACATCCAGTTCACATCACCTGTGTCACCTCAGATAGATGGCCACTCGTAGATCATCTGGGATTGGTCCTAAGAGATCACTCTATATAATAATTAATCATGCGCTGTCAAGTCAGGTTTGATTTATGGTGACTCTTTCCAGAGTTTCCTAACTAGAAAATACATAGAAGTGGTTTACAACATCAGCCAGGAAAGCCAATATGATTCTTGGTTGCATCAACAGAACCATAGTGTCTAGATCAAGGGAAGTGATAGTACCACTCTATTCTGCTCTGGTCAGACCCCACCTGGAGTACTGTGTCCAGTTCTGTGTTCCTCAATTTAAAAAGGATGTTGACATCCTTGAGCAGAGGAGGGCAACCAGGATGGTTGAAGGTCTGGAAGAGATGTCTTACGAGGAACAGTTTAGGGAACTGGGAATGTTTACCTTTTTTAAAAGAAGGCTGAGAAGGGATATGATAACTATGTTTAAATATTTGAAAGGATGTCATATTTAAGTGGGAACAGGTTTGTTTTCCATGGCTTCAGAGGTTTTTAAGCAGAGGCTGGATGACCATCTGTCGGAAATACTGTGATGGGGGTTACTGCATGGCAGGGGGTTGGACTGGATGGCCCTTGGGGTCTCTTCCACTCTGATTCCATGATTCTATGAACTCCCTTCTTTTGCCCTCCCCCAAAAAGAGAAGCTGGCACAGTGGGGAATTGAACTCCCAACCTCTGGCCTGGCAGATGGACACTTAAATCACTGAGCTATCTAGCCAGCTTAGATAACCGGATAGCTGATAGTATGACAAGATCTGAGTGGCGGAAACGTCTCATATTCACCTGCCCATTGGATACTTAAGCAGAGAACAGGAGGGTAGCCACAGAAACCCTTTCTGCCCCACACATGCATTTTGCCAGCCTCCCAAAGGAAATGTGCTGGCGTTTGCCCTGCTTCTGTGTTCTGAGCCCTCAGCCTCTGCTCAGAAGGTACTCTGGTGTCACCAGGGATGCTCACGCAAGAGCTGTGCCCTGTGAACGCAAGGAAGAACTTGGCAAGCCTGCCAAATATTCCCCAGAAGCGCAGACCTTATAAAAAAATGATTTACGACTCCAAATATCATCTTTGCTGGAACAGGAAGCTCAGCGGCGTGGGAGGGCTTTTATTTTTCATGCCCAAGGCAAGGACGCCATAAAAACCTATATTTATTTAACTCTCACCTACTTAAATGTTAATTGAAGACCTGCCTTGCTTAAGGTAGTGAAGAACAGAGCAGAGGGACTCAAAGGGTTCAACAACACATTACAGAATTCATAGTTAGGATTGACTTCCACTGAACAGCAAGCCCAGTGATTTGCACAACAGCAATTTAACCAGGGCACAGAAAAGTTACTTTCAGTTTTGGTTGCTATCTCCCTGACTGTGGGATGCCGGAAATCAAAAAGTAGGTTTTGCAAACCCACCAGCACAAACCCACCAGGAAAACAATGGGAGAACTTATTTGCTATTTATTAATGTTTTGCTGCATACATATGCTTTCCCTCAAATTATTTTCTGGTAGCTATATTCGGAGGTCTGAGGAAGAGATCTTAAAGCAGTGGTGGCAAACCTTCGGCACTCCAGATGTTTTGGACCACAGCTCCCAGAATACCAAGCCTGTATTGCCAATGGCAAAGGACTGTGGGAGTTGTGGTCCAAAACATCTGGAGTGCCGAAGGTTCGCCACCACTGTCCTAAAGCCTTTGGATCATAAGTACACACCCAAATCCAAACTTATTTGTCTAATATTTGTGACCAACGGCAATAAGAAAATTATATTATAATTCATTATTTATTATCTTTGATATATATTATCAAGGCCTTTAAGCTTACATACAGGCTGCAGTGGGAAATCCATGTCTCAAGAGGTGATTTCTGGGAAACTACAGGGACCTTCCTTGGCTAAGTTCCCCTCGGCCAAACCACAAAAGGGGAAAGCAGAACTGAGCTCTTGTGTGAGGCCTCTCTTCCCACGAAGTCACTGAATTGGAAAGTTACTTTTCTCTGCTGTTAGTATTCTTTCTTAACTAGATGCATGCAAGAAACATTTCAGTTCAAATGAGGAAGTTTCTTCATATGTGAGCAGTATATGTATATGGGAGTAGTATAGAAATGCAAAAATAAATAAATAAATAAATCATGTACAAGCTCAAACTGCTGGCATGTCCTTAGTTTGACAAGGTATATGAATGCTCTGTTTTTTCTTGGAATTTGTCCTTCCTTCTATGGAAGCACCCTTATGCGCATTCAAATAAACCTTTCCCAGAATCTGAAACTCCAATGTCTAACTCTCTATCTGTCTTTAGAAGCCTGCAAAGGCTAAACTTATTGCAATCCAAAATTGTTTGTGGGTGACATATCAAAGAGAAATGGATGGAGATGATGAACTGCTGAATAGCTCAGTGGTTTCAGTATCTGGTTGTGGAGCTAGAGGTTGTGAGTTCAATTCCCCACTGTGCCTCCTTGACAGGGGCTAGACTTCATCTGGCTATAAAATGGCCTCCAGGAACCTAGAGACACCAAAATGGCAGAGAACCTTCCCCTGACTCTCCTCGACAATACATCCATGTTTGAAGAATGGGTTTCCCCTAAACCATTTGCTAAAGGGCACTTTCCTAGGGGTCCTACTTTGTGGATGTATCCAATACCCAAACTTCACCAAATGTACAGGGCTTGTAGAAGAGAGTCAAGGGAAGTTTCTCTCCAATCTTGGTAACTCTAGGAGCTTTGTGGTATTTTACAGGGTTTTAAAGACAAAAGCAAAACAAATTGATTCATCAATTGATCGGGGGTAAAAAAGTAAATTCACCATCATGTTCATCTCTAATCATAAACCAACATGGCCTTGCTCCATGCCAGAGATGGGCCTTTTTTGGGTCCAATGGAAGGACTACTAGAATAGTTCCCTTAGGGACAGAAAGGTCACTTTAAAGAAGATTGCACCCAGAGAAGCAACTCTTTCCAGCATGATCAGATGTAATCCTTTCTCGTCTTCTGGTTATTCCACCTTTTTTTCCTAATATGAGGATTGCCATGTTTCTTGGTAATTCTTCTCCCAGCCAGCACAGATGCCCTGAGCTTTGACCAGATGATGAGTTTAATGAGTATCTATTGTCCATCTGCTTTTTAATCTTAATGCTAGAGAGAGAAAATTGATTCATTAAACCTCGCCATAAAACCTAATACCATTGTACCTTAAGCTGCTTCTTCAAATTTGCAGTCTCTGCCTTGGAATCCAATATTTATTTATTTATTTATTTATTTATTTATTTATTTATTTATTTATTTATTTATTTATTTATTGACTGACTGACTGACTGACTGACTGACTGACTGACTGACTGACCCATTTTTCATTCCAACCTCTGCAATGGACAGCCTGAGGAAGAATCATGAGAACTCAGACACTCTTATCTAATATTTTAGTGGCCTCATATTGCCTAATCCTGAATTTGTATTCAGTCCTGGTCCACACAGCTAAATTTTATGTGGATAAGCAATCACATAATCACCTTAACAGGCAGATTTGCTGCAACCCATAACTTTCTTACCAGCTTCCTTTAGTGGATCACGTTCAAGCTATCTCATAATACTAGCACCCAGGATAATCCAGCAAGGCTATGAATGTTGGAGAATTTCAGGGCAGATCAAAGAAATTACCTTTTCACCTAGTACATCATGGAACCATAGTATTTAGTACTCCAAAGGATAATGATGGCCACCTTTCTGAAGTGGCTTTTAAAGGGTTGAACTTGAAAACATATTCATGGAGTGTAAGGCTACAAATATCTACCAGTCAAAGCATCCAATTCACCATGAGATGGTACCTCTTTGAACAAGAGTCACACAGGAAGCAGAAAGTGCAGTAGCATGAATGGCAGAACTCAACGCAAGCATTTATTTATTTATTTATTTATTTATTTATTTATTTATTTATTTATTTATTTATTTATTCTTATATTTATATCCCGCTTATCTACTACATGTAGTACTCTAAGCAGCTAACAAAGCAATAAGTGCGAAATCAACAACAATGGGGTACATCAAATATAAAGCAAAGACAACATAAGACAATAAAACTACATAACATGTAAAATCCTCCTACATCCCAGTATGCGGAGAGACAAATCCTAGCAAAGTTAAAATTAGGCACACCGAATAGGCTGACTAATTTACAACAATGGCAATGGCGGGGGGGGGGGACCTAACTGAGATTGCCAAAGGCCTCTCGGAACAGAAAAGTTTTTAAAGCTTTCCGAAAGGCCTGCAGGGACTCTGCAGAGCGCACTTCGCTGGGGATGGCATTCCATAAAGAAGGGGCTGCCACTGAGAAGGCCCAGTTCTGAGTGATCGTCTTCCGGGCCTCTCGTGGAGTGGCAACCCGCAGCGAGTGCGCTCGCACCTGCCGAACAGGACGGGCCGAGGTGGATCGCTGGACGATACGCTCTGTCAGGTAGTCCGGACCCAAGCCATGGAGGGCTTTATAAACTAAAACCAAGACCTTGAATCTAATCCGGGCCACAACGGGCAACCAGTGCAGACGGGCCAGAACTGGGGTGATGCGGTCATAACGACGTGCACCAACCACCAGTTTGGCCACCGCATTCTGGACCCGCTGCAGACGCCGGAGAAGAGTCAAGGGCAACCCCATGTAGAGCGCGTTGCAGTAGTCCAGCCCCGAGATCACCAGTGCCTGGACCACTGTTCTCAGAGAGTCAACATCCAGGTATGGGCGGATCTGGGCGATCTGACGAAGATGGTAATAGGCGGCCCTGGTCACCGACGCCACCTGCGCCTCCATGGTCAGCGCCGGGTCCAGGACCATGCCCAGATTCCGCACCCTCTCCATTGGCTGGAGGGAACCCCCCCCCCCAGACAGGGAAGAGGGCCACCATACCCAGATGGTGAGCTCCCAAAGAACATGACCTCCGTCTTCTTGGGGTTGAGCCTAAGCCTGTTCGCCCCGGTCCAAGCCAGCACGGCCTCCAGGCACTCATCAAAGATCCTCACAGCTTCCACTGCAGAGGTGGAAAAGGAGAGATAGAGCTGCGTGTCATCAGCGTATTGATGGCAGCAGACTCCAAATCTCCTAATGACCCCAGCCAGCGGCCTTACGTAGATGTTAAACAGCATAGGGGACAGCGACGACCCCTGTGGAACCCCACAAGGGAGAATCCAAGGAGCCGACAACTCCCCCCCATGCTGAACGTACTGAGGACGGCCCTCCAGGAAGGATCGGAGCCAACTGCAAGCAGTGCCCCCGATCCCAAACTCAGAGAGCCGATCCAACAGGATACCGTGGTCGACGGTATCAAAGGCCGCTGACAAATCCAGGGGAACCAACAGGGTAGAGCAACCCCTGTCGGCCGCCCGGATTAGGTCATCTTGCAGCGCGACCAAAGCTGTTTCGGTCCCCCGACGAGGCCTGAACCTGGACTGGCAAGGATCGAGGCACTGCCGATCCTCCAGATACGACTGCAACCGAACCGCCGCCACCCTCTCGATCACCTTACCCATAAACGGGACGTTAGCGATAGGACGATAGTTCGCTAAATCGTCCGGACACAGGCCAGATTTTTTAAGAATGGGCTTTACCACCATCTCCTTCAGACGGGAGGGAAAAAAACCCTCGCTGAAGGAGGCGGTGGCGATGACCGAAGCCCATTCGGCCATAGTCCCGCTGGCAGCTTTTATAAGCCAGGCAGGGCAGGGATCGAAAGGAGTAGACGCCGGCCGGCAGTGAGCCATAGCCTTGGAGGCCTCGACAGCAGAAACAGGCCCAAGCTCCTCCGACCGAGGCGACGAAGGCGGACCAGCAACTGGGGATGCCGGGATAGTGCCACCGCAACCGGAGTCGAAGCCGGTCCGGATGGCCTCAGTTTTTGTTCGAAAGAAGGCTGCAAAGTTCTCGCTACTGAAATCAGTAGGAGGAGGCCTTGCCAGACTAGGATTGGTGAGGTCCCGAACCACCCGGAAGAGCTCCGCCTGGCGGTTCGAGGCCTCACCAATTCTCAGGGAGAAAAAAGATCTTTGGGCCTCCCTGATCGTGTTGGAATAGCACCTAGTCTGGGAAACAACGGCAGCCTTATTATTAACCGTCCGGGTTCTTCTCCAGCTGCGTTCTAGTCTTCTCCTCACCTGCTTCATTGCTCGGAGCTCAGACGTGAACCACGGTGAGGGCCGAGCTCGGCACCGGAGAAGACGCTTAGGGGCGATCCGGTCGATGGTATGGGCAGCTGTATCAAACCAGTGGTTAGCCACAACCTTGGTCGGCGTGCCAGCCAGTTCTCCAGGAAACGCCCTGAAGGCCTCCTGGAACCGAGAAGGGTCCATAAGTCTCCGGGGACGGGCCAAGACAGGTGGCCGATGGTCCCCGCGAGGAGGGGCCGGAATCGCCAAAGGGAAAGAGAGCAGGCGATGGTCTGACCATGACACAGGCAGGGAGGCAATGCCCCCTACCTCCAGACTCAAATTCCCCGACATGGAGGAAAATACCAGATCCAGGGTATGGCCAGACCTGTGAGTGGGGCATAAAACATGCTGGGACAGACCCATGGAAGCCATGGATTCCATGAATTCCAGAGCTGCCCCAGAAAGTTCACCGCCGGCATGCACATTGAAGTCACCCGCAACCAAAAGGCGCGGGGACCTCAATAGCGCAGCCGCGATAAACTCGGAGAGTTCCGGGAGGGATTGGGCTGGGTTGCGGGGAGCACGGTAACCCAGCACAATGCCAAATCTGTCCCGCTGTCCCACTAGCAGGTGAAGGCACTCGAGCCCCTGGCTAACCAATGTCGAGGCCCTGCAGACATAAAAAGAGTCCCGATAAACGATTGCAACCCCTCCACCCTTCTGGCCCTCCAGCCTTCCCACACCCTGAACCAGGTACCCGGGTGGGCACAGAAGGGAGAGCGAAGCCCCCCCTCCGCACCCACCCAGGTCTCGTTAATAAGAGCCAGGTCAGTCCGCCCATCTAAGATGGAATCATATATAATGGGGATTTTATTGTGGACTGACCTGGCATTCAGCAGAATGCAGGAAAGGCTGGAGGCACTGGAGAAGTGACTCCCGGACTCGTGGCAGCGAGCCGAGGGGTCAGAACGTGGGACAGGCACGAGATGCCTGACCCGGGTTCTTCTGATCGGACGAACCCCCCGGCTACAAGCGTACCGCCCACGGGCCGTCACAGTTGGTATGTGAGCCCCTGCAAACATGGCGGTAAAAAAAAACCCAACAAGAATACGGTTATAAAATACAAATCAGACAATTGACCCACTGAACAGGGCTCTAACAACCACTAAAAATAAATACAAATAACTGTAATACAATATAAGAAATGCTACAACGAGTTAAAAATAAGATAAAGTTTAAAAATATAAATAGAGTGCAAAATACAATTTACCCCGCCAAAAACCAGATGGGAGAAGCATAACTAAAGGGGAAATGGAGTCTAGGGATCAAATGGGATAGGGAGGGGATGCAGGTGGAGCAGGCTGGGTAGAATGATAGTGCCTCGGTAAGGCCAAGGATGGAAACAGGCAAACCAGCGAGCCCAGCAACCAGAACACCACCCGGTTGTCTCCGGCGGCCGACCTGCCGTCCAAGTGATAGATGAGAGCAAGGCACGCAGAGAACCGGCCCCGACAGCTGCACCGGCGGCCGAAAAGCCGCCCGAGAAAGGGCCAGCGGCCTGGACACAACCAGAGACGGCCCCCGGCTCGCCGCCATGTTGAACACGGCAGCCAACACACTGTCCAAGGCACCACCCGTAGCCAGCCGCTGCCTCCTCGGGCCAGAGGGGAGATGGAACAGAGTCACCCAGATGGAGCAGGGTAAGGCATAGGGACACACCCTGAGCCTCTCCGGCAGCCGCCCTGCCACCCGAAGGGATCCCACCAGCCAAGGCGCCGCCAAAATGGCGTCAGCTCCCGAACACCGGCAGTCGAAATGCTGCCCGAGGAAGGGGTCATCAGCCAAAAGCTGCCCCCTCAAGCCACAGGACCGAAGGGACGTTCCCGACCAGGTGGAACAAAGAACGGGGCACGGACGTACCCTGGACCACTCCGGCGACTGGCACACCGCCCAGCGATGAAACTCCGGCGAAGGCAGCGCCAGGGCGGCGTCAGCTCTCGGACGCTGGCAGCCGAAATGCTGCCCGAAACTGAAAGCCGCAGCGCACGGCCGCCTCCTCTCACCCGGCGGTCCGGGAAAGCTCAAGCGAGACTCGTGGCTGCAGCCGAGCAAAACACGGCAACAGCCACGGCCAACGACTCCCAAGTCCTCCAAACCATCGGGAGGGCAAGCCGGGCTACCAGCACGCCCCCCCCCTCAGGTAGCGCTCGCCGGGAGCGGGGCGCCGACGAGAGCAAGGGACAGCCCAGGTACGGCCAGAGGGCGGGATGGAAAAACGCCCCAAAAAAGAGTACAGGGAAAGGAAAAGTGGGGAGAAGGGGAAAGAAAAACGAAGGGGAAGAGGGGAGTGAGGGAGAGGGGAGGGAACACTCAGCCTTACCGGGCATAGTTGGATCAATTTTCAGCCAGACTGCTCGTCTGGCCGACGAGCCACGCTGAGCCCCTTTGAACCCCCTACAACCCCCCTAGAACCCTCAAGTCCCTGAAGCCCCTAGCTAGTTCCCCACCAAGTCCTCTGGCGGGACAAAAACTTTAAAAAAGAAAAATGTCCATGGCAGCGGGATCCCAGAGAGAAAACAAAGCCCTGGGACACCGGAGCAAATGGGAAACGCTGCCGCCTGTTTGGCTACTCACCAGGAGCAACTAGAGATGGGCATGATCCATCAGTTCACCAGTTCATGCTACTCTGCTTATTGGCAGAACAGATGTTCAGCATTTCAAAGTCTCACCTCCTCTGACTGGCGCCCATTCAAGGACAAAACCCTGAGGAACCAGAGCAAGGAAACCCGGCCACTGCCTCCAGGTGGGTGCTCACTAGTGGAGGCGGGGCTTTGAAGTGCCAAGCATCTGCTTGGCCAATAAACCAACATACATTGCTGAACCATTCTCTCACTAGCAACCTGTTTGCAGTTGAATACCGTCAACCACCATCCAAGGAAGTTTGAATGAAACTGGAAAAACTGGCTGGAAAAATCAGAAAACTAGATACATTGTGACTCCCATGAGAAAAGCCAGCCTGTGCAGCCTTGGGCCAGCTCCACAGTCCCAGTGTAACCCCAGAAGAAGGAACTGGGGAAACCCCTTCTGAGTACTCTATACAGAGAAAACCCCGGAAATGGTCACGATAAGTCAGCATCAACTGACAGGAGAGGATCTGTTGTTTATCCTATTATCTTGTTTATCCAGTCACTGAGGAACACCAAAAAGTCAATGCACATTTGGTATTTTAAAGGAACCTGTTACCTGCAATTGTCCTATCCCATTGGCCTCCTTTTATTAGGGTATAAATTTCTGATTTGATTTGGTGATGGACTGGTCTTGACATTGCCATTGTTTTTAAGAGTGTTTTTAATGAGATGTTCTAGATTTGAGAGATATTAGAATAAAATTTCACTTTGTGTTTCTCTTTTGCTTACTTTAGGTTTTTGCAATCAGTATACACTTTGTTGGCAATGCATTTGCTATAGATGTTATACAGTAGTAGCACCAAGGAATGTGGATGCGAGGGCAGCAACCTCCTTTCCTGCCGAGTCCTCTGGGCTAGTACCAGCTGGTACTTTTCTACCACTTTCTTGAACCAAGGACCAAGCCTTAGTCCACCTTCTGCTTCTTTGCCTGTGCTCTTTCTGGGGCTGTCTTAGAAGAGGGTTTGGAAACTTCAGCATGTCTATAATGCTGCAGCCAGGCTGTTGGCCAAAGCCCGTTACAGGAAGCATAAAACTCCCATGTTCCATCATCTCCACTGTCTACTGGTCCACTTCCAGCCCCATGCAAAGTGCTGCTGATTGTGAACTGTAAAAAACTAAATATATTAGGTTCAGGCAAATCTTGAGTGAAGGACAGCATTTTCCCATATGAGTCTACCCAGCTTTAAGAGGTCCAGGGGACATCTTTCTCTCAGTCCTACCATCCTTATAAACATGTTTAGTGACTAGATTTGTGAGAGGTAGCCGTGTTAGTCTGTGCAAGAATTCCAGGCAAAAATCAAAATTAAAACAAAATAAAAGACAAAAACATGTGGCACCTTAAAGACTAACTATTATATTTTAATGTAACAATAGCCAATGATCATTTGGTATGTAACTTATATTCCTTTATATTCCTTTATATATTAATTGCACACCTCATTCTGCAATTCTGCAATTGAGACGTACAAAATAATGCAGGGCATGAGTAAAGTGGACAGAGGGACTCTCTTCTCCCTCTCACAAAATACCAGAATGAGGGGACATCCACTCAAATTGAGGGTGGGGAGAGTAAGAACAGACAAAAGAAAATATTTTTTCACCCAGCATGTTGTTAGTCTATGGAACTCCCTGCCACAGGATGTGGTGATGGCATCTGGCCTGGATGCCTTCAAAAGGGGATTGGACAGATTCCTGGAGGAAAAGTCCATCACAGGTTACAAACCATGATGGAAATGTATAATCTCCAGGCTTAAAACCAGGGTACCTCAAGGGCCAGATGCAGGGGAGTGGTATCAGGAGACAGATATTTAGTCTCATGCGCTCCCAAACGCATCTGGTGGGGCCACTGTGAGATACAGGAAGCTGGACTAGATGGGCCTGTGGCCTGATCCAGCATGGCTCTTCTTATGTTCTTATGGATGTGTCCATGAAAGCTTACATTAAAATATAATAGTCTTTAAGTTCCTGCATGTTTTTGTCTTTTCTTTTCTTTTGTTTTGATGTTTGCCTGGAATGTTTGGTGAGAACTTAAAAGAGGGTGTTCTCCCTTCCCCAGACAGCTAGATTGGCATCCTCACCCTTGCCCTTCCATTGGTAAGCATAAACCTTTCTGCTGATGTTCTGCCTCCTGGTTCCCGATCATGTCAATGACACAACCCAAATCATTGAATAGTCACTTATCAGTGAGTCTCCAGTAGAATTTCTAGTCATGCAGCTCATCCGCAAGTAAGAATTCAGTGGAAGCTAATTAATTAACCATTGTGTATTAGTCAAAATTATGCCTTTGCCCTAATGCCAACATAAATATTCAGCTGAATTTTGACCTGCGTCTTCTTGTTTTTAATTTATATAAAGATTAATGACATGTTTATCAATTTAAGTACCTCTTGTCCTGCCTCATCTGTACTGTAAGCCATGTCAGGTCCTTGAACTGAGAGAAAAGTGTGATATAGATGAGATAGAATAAATAAACCATATGCTGCCAGTTGACAGTTTACCAAACATTATCTCACCACCAAGAGTTGCCTTCTCTCTCTCTCTCTCTCTCTCTCTCTCTCTCTCTCTCTCTTATTTCCCAGTACGGAGAATAAGAGGGAGCAGCTCTAGTTAATCATCTGAAGTACCACATGGAACTCTACTTTCTCTGTCTGGTTTCAGGGATGACGACGCAAGTCGCAAGATTCAGTGCAGTTGTCCCCTGCTATATTGTGGTTCATATACTGCAGTCCCAGTATATCATGGGACTGCAGTGTATGAAGGCAAGAGCTCCTGGGGCAAGCTGTGTGGGCCTGTTTGGGGCCTCTTGCACTTACCTGGCTCTGCCCCGAATGGATCTCTGACGGGCTTCCCGGGCCTGTCAGTTCGCCAGAAACCATTTCTGGAGCCTTCAACAGGCCCGGGAAGCCCATTGGAGGCCCGCTCAGGGCAGCATCATGCCTGGGGTAAGTGCAGGATGCCCCAAGCAGGCCCCCCAGTCCCAACCCGACCCAGCATCTGTATAACATGGATTTCCCTTTATTGGGGGTCAGGCCAGGTCCCTAACCCCTGCAGTAAACATGGGATTACTGTATAATGCCAAACTTAAGTTGCATTGGTGACTCTACTCAAACTCCACTCTGAGTTGTTTTTTTCAGTGACTTAGACTTGTAACTTGGAACAGAAACACACGCATCTCTTTATTTTCTTGGAGGGTGGGAAAGCTTTTTTTTAGACAGGGAGTTGGACTTGGGACTTGGGATATGGTAGCAAAGACTTGAATTCAGACTTAGGACTCTAACTCAAACAATTGCCAACACCCCTGCCTGGTTCCTTATGCATCTTGAAGATGGCAACCGCAGAAGAGGCCCCTGTAAGGATATGGGCCTCAGCAGGTGCCTAACAATTCCAACCCCTGACAGTAACCCTGATAAGAAAGAAAGCCCCGATGAAAGGCCCCATCTCCACCATTCCCCATTACTAACTGTACAACATACTCCATACGTGCACATAAACTGTGGTGCTTCCGGTGAGACATTTTCTTTGTTTTCCTACATTGCTTGGGAAGGTGAGAAATCATTCTTGATTGTAACTTGCTAAAATCTACAGAACTCTCATTTGTTTCCTTCTTAGCTTGTTGATGTGTTTGTTTGAAATTTTATTCCAACCCCCCAACCCCCATCTAGTAGCCAGGCCACTGCTCTGGGTGTCTTACAACATTACAGCATCAACATACAATAAAACTGCCATAATCTAATAGAACTTCATAGAAACAAAGTCAAATCTCTAAATCTTAAATTAGTGTTACAATATGTGTTACAATATCTATCTATCTATCTATCTATCTATCTATCTATCTATCCAGAGAGAGGAGGGGGAGAGGAAGAGGGATGGAGGGGGGGAAGGGAGAGGGATGGGGGAGAGAGATACAAAATTACAGAAGATGAAACAGTAAATCCCAAACCCAAAATTTGCTCATGATTTCTATCAGGATGTTCTAAAGCTCCCGAAATTTGAACTGGGAAGAAAGCAAACCTAACTAATTTTGCCTATCCTGACTTTCTCCCATGGCTTAAAGGCTTTATTCCCTTTTGTTTGAGCAATTATGAAATTTGAAACAGATAAGCTTCAGCACTAGTAAGATGAAAGCACAGACTGTCAAATTCTTCTGGAAGCCACACGGTCTAGAAGAAAATGTGGGTGACACTGTTTTGGCTTAAGATGCTGGGAGAAAGCCTCTAACTGATTTATTTTTTTCCTGCCAGCTGAAAAAAGGTCTAACATACACAACAGATATGGATGGAGCAGAGGTCATACTCGTAAACCTTCAGCAGCTGCCTACGAATCCCTGCAGATTTTCTTTTTATTCAAAAGACTCACTCAGGGGTGAATGGTTTTTCAAATACTGCTGTGATATTGTTATGAAAAGGAAAAACACATCAGACCACGAAGATTCCATCCTCTTCCAGTACCATGGCTCTACTATAAACTACTGTGGTGTCCAGTTGTTGCCAACGAAAGCTGACAGGGCTAAAAATGCAGAGATAATGTTTATCTTCACAGGCCACATATATCATGTGAGGTGCCAGACTTAATTCAGCCAAGACATACACACAGTAAAATAACTTACTCATGTAAAACTGCCTGTAGAGCTTCCAAACTGACCCCAATGCATGGAAATGAATCCTGCTTGTTTTAAAGATAAGCTATAGACTAAGCGGACTAAGGCTCCAAGAACTGTTGGCTGCAAAGTCAGCAGCTCAGCAGTTCGAATCCTGGGTGCCACGCAGTGGAGTGAGCTCCCGCTGATAACCTCAGCTCCTGCCAACCTAGCAGTTCAAAGTATGTAAATGCCAGTAGATAAATAGGTACCGCCATAAAAAGCAGGAAGGTAAAACAGTGTTTCCTTGCAGCCATGCCAGTCACATGGCCATGGACTTGCACAACACTGGTTCTTCAGTTTGAATACGGAGATGAGCACTGCCCCTAGAGTCGGACATGACTAGCACATGTGTGGGGGGAACTTTTACCTTTACCTATAGGATGTATAGCTTTATGGGCTCCTGATTTAAGAGAACTTACTTGTGGGAAGAAAGATGCATGACAATTTTGCTTGCTTCATTTTTTAATAAGAGATTTTCAAAACCAGCACATTTTTCTCTTTTCATCAGTTGGTCTGAGATTTAAAACAATCAAATGTGGAAGAAAGCAGAATCAACAGATTATTCCTTATTCAGGTTGCATAAATGTGTAACTTTCAAGTTTCTTGGTTGAGTTGCACATGGTGACAACCTAAAATGGCTGAATGAATCATGAAACTGTAGATCTGGTTCCCAACTCTCAATGGATCTGATCCTCTGACAAAGCAGAAAAAATCTACAGCTCAAGCATTCCTGATACAGTAGATGGCAATTCCACCTATGGAAACTCTACATATTTTAAAAAAAATTTCCAATGAAGTTGAGTCCACCATCTCCTGGAGTAATCCATTCCAGGGTCAAATAATTCTTAGCATCAGGATGTTGTTTCTGCTGTTGACTCTAAATCTCCTTACTTGTAATTTGACCCCATTGTAGCTTCTGGAATGACAGAAAACAGGCCCACATACAGCCCCTTCAAAAACCTAAAGATGGCGGCATTATCATCTCCCAACTATCTCTTTTCCAGATAGCTGTGCTCAATACTATAGAGAAGCACAAGCCAAACTTTGAACCCAGAAAACCCCCACAAACTGGGCTGGTTCATGGTTCAGTTTGTAGTTCATTTCAGAGATCCTGTTTTGCTGAAATGAAACAAACTTTTTTTTCCACGTTTTTGGCAAAATGGATGCCCCACGTTTCCTACTGCCTCAGTCACCTCCCTACCTGGTCCTGCCAAATCCTTCTCTTCTTTCTCTGCTTCTGCCATCTTAGAGTCAACAACCCATCTTCTCTTCCAGGAGCCCAGCTTATTGTCTCTGCTCATGCCCACTCCTATCCATGGAGAGCCATACACATGCACAGAGACAGCTGGACAGGCTTCTGGAAGTGACGCCAGGCCACTGTCTCTAAAGATGGTGACAGCTGAGAGTGAAAAGGACACACAACAAGGTAGGGGGACAATGCAGGGAGTGGGAAGGGGAAGAGTAGGTGGCGGAAGGGTTGGAGGTGCTAGGTTCCCCTCCCACATGCATGAACCAAAAAATAAAAATAGAAAAACAACCACAACCCAGTTCGTTCTACTGGGCTTCTTGAGTAGTTATTGGCTGATGGATCACAAACCACCCGGATTCATCATTTTTCCATTTTGAACCCATCTCTACTCAGTACCCTTAGCTCTTCTTCATAGAGCTTGATTTCCAGACCTTTTATCATTGTGACAGTTCTTCTCTGGATAGCCTTCATAAATTGTAGTTCCCAAAATTGGACAATGGTATTCCAGGTTAAACTTTAACCAAGGGAGGATAGAGTGATACTATTATTTTACTTAACCTGAGCTATATATTTCTATCCATGCATCCTAGCTCTGTGTGTGTGTGTGTGTGTGTGTGTGTGTGTGTGTGTGTGTGTGTGTGTGTGTGTGTGTGTGTGTGTTTGTTTGTTTGTTTGTTTGTTTAGCTACTACTGCACATGATTGTCTCATTGCTAGCCTGAGGTCTATTAAGACCTCTGATAACCTTTTCACTCATGCTGCTACATTTTCTGTTTGTGCAACGCAGGGCCTTCAAACTTGCTTGTCTGAATGCTCTGCCATCAGCAATACAAGAGGAAAAGTTCCAAAAGATCCCTTAACCTTTACATAAGTGCCTCTGTGGGTTGGATAGAATTGAAACATTGGCACATGTATTTCTGCACTGCCCCTTAAATCTCGGAATGGGGGGGGGGACTTATTGCTCCATACATAAAACAATTCCCTAGATGTCCTGAGGCATTTTACGCCTGACTTCTACTGTAAGGGCAAAATATATACCAGTACATCTCAGAGCATCTTACTTTAAATATGTTGTCCAGTGTAGCTAAATTCTGTGCAGAGTCAATCATAATTCGTGCACAGAACACTTCAACAAATGTTCAAGCAGCTACAGTTTAGTATGGCTCAATTTCTATGGTATCCTCCCTCCCCTGTTTCTCCTTGCTTTGTTTGAATTGGTATTATTTGTGTACATGCATTGTGGATACTGGTCACTGGCCACAATAAAGCTTTCATTCATTCTTCTGTTTGTGCATTTGATTTCCTGTCTCTAAATGTAGAAGAACTGAACTTTTTTCTCTATACCTACTCATTTTGTTTGTGTTTCAAGCAAACATGAATGGATTGATTGTAGAACAGGAAGAGACCACAATGATCAGTTTCCAAAGGAAAGGGAAATAGTTCAAAGAGTGATTTTATTACTAAGGATTGTTTTGTTCTTCAAAAGCAATGTGTGGTTTTTAAAAAAATGAAAGGATGGGAGTAGTTTTTACCCACGGTGAGCTTCATATTGAAAGCCCACGCTCTCAAGAGCAGTTCTGCCATATTCCGGTGGAAATCAAGAACCAGCATAGCATAGTGCAGTGGTTCCCCATCTTGGATCTCCAGATGTTCTTGGACCAGAATTCCCAGAAATCCTGGCCAGCACAGCTACAGTAAAATATGTTGTCTATGGTGGGGGTTAGGGACCCACCGGACCTGTGATGATTGAAAATCTGTGATATGCAGATGCAGGTTGGGTGGGGTCTGGGGGGGGCAGCATGCGAAGTTTATAGTGCCTTAAAGCAACAGAGCCAAGCACTTTGCTCTATTGCTTAAAGGCATTTAAACATTTGAGCAGCCAATGCAAGTGGTGGTGGTGAATCTGACCAACCACCGCCACTTCCCCGGGCTGCTGGAAGACTTTTAGACCCACCCCCCTGAGCAAGGGGAGCAGTGTGCGATGCTGTGGCTCCAGTTCATTGGTGCTGGGGTGGGGAAGGAAAACCTTTATTTTCCCACCCCAGCACCAATGAGCTGGAGCCCAGGGCTTGGGGAAGGGGGGGAAGGTTTTAAAAGCCCAGGCGGGCACTAATCAGCTGGAGCCCTGGCATGCCTTTCGGGTTGCACTGTACTGCGATCCCGCGATATAGAGGGATCGCAGTATATGAACTGCAAAAGTGTGGGGGACTATTGTACTAGCACTTCCATTCCAAAATACCTGATTTGGAATCAACGGTATCATGGACAGAAAGTTAAGAGTATTTAGAAACACATGACGTGGGACCCTAGAAGTCAGAATCACACACACAAAAAAGGAAATATATATTCTTTGCTTTCTTTACTTTTGTTTTTCACTGTCCCTTAGAAAGAGGTAAACAACATTACAAAATTGCATGTTAAGTTTCACATTAAGAAAAATGAGAAGGGAAAGAGACCGAAATTTGCAAATAACATGCAACTGTAGAGATTCAAGCAAAATGCAATAGGAATAACTTAAATAGAAATGCCATGCATCAAAGGAAAAGATTTTGACCTGATGATCTGTTTACTTTCCAGATGTTGTAGCTAAATGACATGAAGACCCCTCTTGCTGCTGCTGCTTGGTCCCTAAATTTAAATTAGGCTTGGACAGTTCTTCAAATAGATAATACTTTCAACCTACCTAAATTAGGAGATATGGCCACCAGCTACATATGTATGACTGCATAATATAGTGTATCTCCCCAATCATTCTCTGGATTTAGCCTCTCTTTGTCTCCAACAAGGAATCTGCATGTGCAATGGCCAGACACCCTCCATTCAGCAACTGATTTCAGTGGGTCTGCTCTTTGTTGGGGATACTATTAGGAATTAATTAACATTTGTTAATTAATTAAGCACAGTCCCATAATTAACGCACATTGGACAAACTCCTAATAGTAATCAGAAGCAGACTGCAGAACACTAATTAATTAATTAAGAGGGGGACACTGCAGGCTGAAGAAGAATCAGGAAGCACACTGTAAAACTCAGAGATGGCATCTGTCCTTTTCTCATATTTTTGGCAACATGGTCCAGCCTGAACCTTCTCTTCAGGCTGAAAGGAAGCATCCTTGAGTTTGTTGAGCAACTTTCATTTAGGCACAGAAAAGAATATTGTATTCAATACTCTTCACAGAAAGTTTTTCTGCACCTCCTGGGATCTTTTGTGAGATGAAACACAGCTTGCCTAGGCAATTGATGCATTTGTGAGGCTCAAACGGTATTTTAGAAAAATGAAGTATTCAGGAAACAACATGCACATACATACAATATAAGAATACGAATCCTGTGCCCTGATGTCAGTTTTCAACTAGAGATAGGCATAAATTTAAAAAAAAAAACCACAACTTGCAAAGTTCATTCAAAATGGCTAATTTGTCAAATTTTATTTGTACAAATCAATACCCCTAACAAACACAAATAGATAAGTTTTTGTGGGTTTTGAATCATCAATTTGTTGGGTTATAAAATGGCCATCATGGCATCTAGGGACACTGAACTTTCATACAATTCCACTGAGTTGAGTGAAGATTGGATGTCCAAATTAAAAACCTTGTGGGTATATTTCTTGAATGTCTGAAACCAATCTGCACCAAGCTTTGAGGGAGAGGGTGTTGGGGGAAGCATTTCATCAATTCTGGTGCTTCTAGCTGCCAGGGGTCACTTTCCTGAGATTCATCTTTGTGGGTGTTTACCTCAGACCTCCAAAACCCAACCTTCACCAAACATGCTACACTAGCAGAGGACCTTCAGAGGAAGTTTCCCTCCAATTCTGGTGTCTCTAGGTACCTTGGCAGCCATTTTAGAGTGTTTTGATTGAATTCACAAGTGAATTTGCAGGCTGATGCATTGATTGATTCATCAGAAGAAAATAATAAATTTGTTATTTGCAATTTCAATGAATCACAGTTCATAACAAATCACAATGTTTCTGATTCATGCCCATTTCTAGTTTTGACATACGGAATGAAATCACAGTGCAGAGGTGTTGTTCATCTCCTCGTTTTCACAGAATCTGTGGCATGTGGAGTGGGGAGTATATGCAGTCTCCTATGATCTGAAATTTAAGTCTCTGGGGCTTCTATTTAGAAAAAGGAGTTCTTAAGTGCAGGCAGGCTATTTAAGCATAAGTTATTTATGTCATAGAAATCCTGGTGTCCGCTTTGAAGTTCTCAGAGAGGAAAAGATCCACAGTATTAACTATCCAATTAAAGGGCCTTTTGCCCACACCCATTCCCCTCCATCTATCACCTGCATCCCACTCTGGCCTGCATCCTTCAATCACTGACTGAATGCCTTTGGGGAAGCAGCTGATTTTATGTGTGCATTATTTTTTGGGTATCAACCATGTTTGCAGACCTCAAAGAGAGCTGCTGCCACTTTGGGTGTTTATACACGACCCCTAAGTTCCGCCGCAAATGGCTGCAAGCTCTGGACCTTAAAAATGTTTCCCCACCAGCTCCGGAGTTTGCAGACAATTAAGTGCGACCCCGCCCACCTAAGTGCGACCCAGCGCACTTTTCTTGTACCTGCTCTTTGATGGTGAAAAATATTTGATGCGGAGAGTGCCTGAGCTCTCCTCGCTTCTTTCTGTTGTTTTTCTTTTGCCTCCGCCCCTTAAAGAGGAACCAGGAAGTAAACAGAGGTCAGAGCAACTTCCACCGGCACCGGAGGTAAGGCTTTATTCTTTTGTCCCTGTCTAAGGCTTTTTTTCCTCCCTCCCCTCACGCAAACAGAACAAAGAAGTGCGGAGCAGGTGGGGGCGGAGGAACAGCAATGAACCCTCAAGATCTCTGGTCCGAATTTAAGGGACCAGCGGATCTTAGGGGTCGTGTAAAAAGGCCCTTTGAGATGAAACCTAAGGGTCATGTTGAACAGTATCCTGCTCAAATTTCCACAGTTGTAAGAGGACTCCAAAAGTGTTGGAATATTTGGCAAGATTTACATTTCAGCCATTACAGGATTAATGTGAATGTAGAGTATTACGGGCTGGATTTAATCGGAAGAGTGAAGCCTATTGGTTGTTGAGATCACACCACTTGGAATGTTCTGATAGAAGTCTAGTTAGAGTGTGTGCCTTGCATTCTTAGAGTGAAAAAATCATGTTCCTGGCTTAGCAAAATGGCTGTTAGAATAGTTATAGTTAGAAACCTCCCCTGTACCCTTCCCTTCTAGTTAAATAGTTTACAATAGTTTACAATAGTTATAATAGTAACAGAAGAGAACATAAGAACATAAGAACATAAGAAGAGCCATGCTGGATCAGGCCAAATGCCCATCTAGTCCAGCTTCCTGTATCTCACTGCGGCCCCACCAGATGCGTATGGGAGCGCATGAGACTAGATATCTGTCTCCTGATACCACTCCCCTGCATCTGGCCTTTGAAGTACCCTGGTTTAAAGCCTAGAGATTACACATCTCCATCATGGTTTGTAACCCGTGATGGACTTTTCCTCTAGGAATCTGTCCAATCCCCTTTTGAAGGCATCCAGGCCAGATGCCATCACCACCTCCTGTGGCAGGGAGTTCCATAGACTTACAACGCGCTGGGTGAAAAAATATTTTCTTTTGTCAGTTCTTACTCTCCCAGCACTCAATTTGAGTGTATGTCCCCTAGTTCTGGTATTTTGAGAGAGGGAGAAGAGCTTCCCTCTATCCACTTTACTCATACCCTGCATTATTTTGTATGTCTCAATCATATCCCCCCTCAAGCGCCTTTTTTCCAGACTAAAGAGGCCCAATTGTTTTAGCCTTTCTTCATAAGGGAGGTGCCCCAGCCCAGTAATCAAGAGGTGTTTCTCATTAAGCAACTAAAAATCATCTGCAACCACTGATCCAACAAAGATCTCCAGCAAAAAGCAGCAGGTGTAAAGCAAAGAAGTCCAGTTAGATACCTGTCTATGTGCCCAAGCAAGCTGTTCTTACTGTTGAGTTTCTACCAGTTTAAACATTGCAAAGGCTTTTAGGGACCAGCAAAGCTACTAAGTGAGAATCATTATAGAAATAGCAAGACATTTGATGGACACTAATGCAAAGGAAGGGGGAAATGACCTCAAACCAAAGCCAGGAAGGTCTATAATTGAATAGTTTCTAAATGAAAAGGAAACCCAATAATTGTTTCCTTTTGACAGCTGTTGGATTCATGCCTAGTGCTATTTTAAACATTAAATAGCAGGAGTATGTAGCTCCTTTGTGAGTAAGCACTGCAGCTTCTGAGTGCAAGGCATCCCACACGAAAACAAAAGGATCAACGTAAGATTTTTTTCTCCCTTGTAATTTCTAAACAAACTAAAGGTGCTATTATAGAAACGTCTTACGGTATGGCGCAAACATGGAGCTCCTTAGGTCTCCAAATGTGAGCTTTAAGACCTCTGGGAAACCTCTCTCACATTCAAGCACAAAATTTAACTGTTAAAGAGTATTTTGGTTTTATATATCTCCATATGGTCTCTGTGGGGAAAGTAGACTTTAAAGCCCCCAATTCCAACAAAAAATTTTTTTAAAAAAATTGGTCTCAGGAAGATACATTTTTTTTAGTACTTTCCAATTTTATAAGAAAAAATGTAGGCAAATCTTTCCTTTTAAAATCCAGGGATGGCTCATTGCAGCCCTCTGCACACACCCAATTTAGGGCAAAGGTTCATGGGCCGTCTTCCTCCTCAAATGAACTATCCAGGGGCTGCACACACTCCCCTGGCAGAACTGGAAATTACCATAAGAGCAGAGACACTTTCAAAGATGGTGGTTTCGTCTTTCTACAAGGTGTGAGGGGGTTATGCATTACAGAGAACAATAATGTCCCCCCAGAAGCTTCTGGAAATGCAATTCTCCCAGATTTCCCAAGGAAGGAGGAGCTATGTTGCTGCATGGGTGGCCATTGTTACATGTGGCCCAACAGATTTGATAGCTTAACTATGCACTGTGCTTCACTTCATTTCCAGTGGCATCAAACAGAAAAGTTGGCTGTTGTTTTTTACTTTGATTTATATTCCACTTTCTAACAGATATGGCCCTTCTGCTCACAAGACTAAAGTAATTTATTATTTATTATTTATTATTATTTATATACCACCTGACTTTCCCAAAGACAATTGCAGAATGATGAGTTGGAATGAAAATGAGAAAAGGAAAAATAATTTTCTACTGGTTCTTTTGGTCTTCTGGTAAGGACCTGTTTAAAAAGGAGAAAAACCCAACAGAGACACTTGATGTTAATGTAAAGAGGGTTTATCTGACAAAAAAGTGAAAGGAAATAAAAGCAAAGGAATATTTTTAAAAAACAGAAGTACACTGGTACCTCGGTATACAAGTACCTTGGATTGCGAGTATAGTGTTTCAAAAACGAAGCAAAATTTTTGGTAAAAATTTGCCTCAGTTTGAGAGCATTGCTCCAGTTTGAGAGTGCAGGCCCAGTACTGCCTGGAATGGGCCTCCAGGACTCATTCCAGGCCATGCAATGGGCCTACATGGGGCCTCTGGAGCTCACCTCAGGTCTGGCGCTGCCCGGAATGGGCCTCCAGGCCATGTGGGGGGGGGGCTGTGCCAGGCTTCCCGGGTCTCAGCACAGACCAGAATTGACTTCCAATGGACCAGGTCTCAGTGCAGACCAGAACTGATTCTCCACAGGCCTGGTGATGCCCAAGCCATGCAGTGGACCTGTATGGGACCTCCACAGTATACCCCGGGCCCAGCACTGCTTGTCTGCAGCCTCCGCAGCATGCCCCAAACCCAGTGCTGCCTGTCCATGGCCTCCACAGTGAGTCCCAGGCAGCACTGAACCCAGGAGAGCTCCAGAGGCCACTGCAGCTACCAGACAAAGCAAATTTCCCCATAGGAAATAATGGAAGCAGGGACCCCAGAACGGATCAGGTAAGTTTACATTATTTCTTATGGAGAAATTTGTTTTGATATACAAGTATTTTGGTTTACAGGCATGCTTCTCGAACGGATTATGCTCGTAAACAAAGGTACCATGGTAATGCGAAATAATAGCGTCCTTGCAAGACGGGAGGCAAACTTTCCCAAAGAAAGGGCAGTCACACACTCAGCTTGCATGTTCACATGGACAGATTTTATAAGGTTTACAAGTAACATAGTTCAGCAGAAAATATCAATAATAGATGGGCTTTCTGCCAATGCCTGTCTGCACTTTTCACTACTACAAATAATAGGTCATTACTCCTTAAGTATATTTGCACACCTGCTGTTATTTTCATTATACAAAGGTTTGGATTAAGTACATTTAAAAAAGCTTTAGCCCTTATGTCTGTTCCATGTTTGTGACAGCACTGATTTTCAGAGTGCCAGTGATTCTCGGAAAATTCAGGGTCCCCAGCAATGTTGATGAAGTGCAACTCCCAGAAATTCTCCTACCAGTTCTCTGAAGTCTGTAATTTCAACCACAGAGAGAAAATCTGACAGTCAAAAGCAATCAGTTTCCCAATCAGTCACACTTCTCTTTGCAAGGCAAGTGGAAGCACAATTATGACATATGCATTTCTAAGAAATAGTCAAAATAACTTTCAGGTCAAATTGTTTTGTGTCAAGGATTTCTGCTCTTCAGATTGACAGCAATGGTAGCTAAAGAATTCCTGTTTAACCTATGAAAAGGATGCTCTTTTTAAAAGCTAGTACTCTGGTCAAGTTTAAGGAGAACATCTGAACTCTTTAAACTTAGTTATGTATAATCTTTGTTCATAGTACAGAAATCCTTATAGATACTGGCATATGAAATTTATATATTGAAATGATTTTTTTCTACACAGTGATTAAATTAAAGTGGGCAGTATAAAATGAATGAATGAATGAATGAATGAATCAATGAATGAATGAATGAATGAAATAAAAAACCAGGTTCAGTTGAGAGGCCTATTCTAAAAAGCCACAAATAAAATCATGGAGTCGCACAGAAAGACTATTCATATAGCCAAAAGAGAGAGACAAGACCTGTGGTGCCATCTGTGCCAGTTCTGACATGAACAGCAGCAGAGGTTCAAGTGTTCCCTACCCCCACCTTTTGGTCCCTAGAGATCAATGGATGCCTGATGGAACTCTCAAAAGAAGTAATGGCATGTGAGGCAATGATATAGTAAAAGATAATTTACAACAATTTTAAATATAGATTGCATACTATTTCAAAGACCCTAAAACTTATAAAACATTGCAGTTCAGCTGGTGAGTGGAAAATTATTTTGCCAATGCACCTGTCTGCACCATCTACTACAAGCTGACATGACATTTCCAAACGGAGGTTATTTGCACACCTGCTGTTATTTTGGTTATACAATGTTTTGAATTAAAACATTTATAAGACCTCATCCCTAGTGGTTCTGTTCCATGATTTTGGGAGCTGCACTGATTTTCAGAATGTCTAGGGACTCAAGGCGGAAAAACCAGCATGTCAAAGCAAATTGAAAAATCATCATACATTCCATTTTAATTCTCATCCCAGTTCTCTGAAGTCAGAGTTTAGGTCAGTGAGGTGTCCCACAGTCAAAAGCAATCAGTTTCCCATGATGGCACATGGCTCTTTGTGAGGCAAGTGGAAGCACAATTATGGCAAAGCTGCAAGGAAGGCAGTGTACAACACCCACCAGCATTTTTGTCTTGATTATTTAGCCAGATGCTGCTGGACACAAGTTGATCAGGCCCTCCACAGCAATTTTAGCTAAAGTCTTCTTTCACTGTCCCTCCCTATGAAAAGGATGCTCTTTTGAAAAGCTGAAGAAGCCTTGTCAAGTTTAAATGAGAGGATCTGAACTCTTTGAATTAATTTTAATAATCTTTTACAAGCTCCAGCAGAACTTTACTTCCTCTAGTTCTTTATTATGGTTTTCTATTATTTTCTTTTGTAACAGTTTGTTGTTATGTTGTTGTTTTTGCTACAGTGGTCTGGGCAAGTATGTAAAATGAATGAATGAATGAATGAATGAATGAATGAATATAAACTTGAACCTTGGTTCTAGTTGTTAATAGGCCTATTCTAAAAAGAGACAGAGTTCACAACCCATAATGGAAAAGTCCCTTTGTTGGGAAAGAGTGAAGGCAAAAGGAAAAGAGGACGAACAGAGAATGAGATGGTTGGACAGTGTCATCAATGCACAGCAGCAGAGGTGGCAAGTGTTCCCTTCCCCCACCTGGTGTGTGCATCTCTCCTCCATCCTCTTCAGCTGGTCAACCTGTGTCCAGCAGAAGCACGACTGAACTTGCCCCGCCTCCTTGACAAATGCCACTACCAGAAAAGAAGCTTAGATGGACCTACTTTCAGTTGCCCATGCAGTTCTTTCAGGGACTGTTCAAACAAGTAAAAAGGAGACAGAAAGGAGCATGCTTCAGCTGGTGAGTGGGCAACTGGTTTGAAAGGGAGTGTGTAGCACCTGTGGTGCCATCTGTACAAGCTGACATGAACTTCCAAACGGAGGTTCGTGCCCATCTCTACTCCCAACTTTTGGTCCCTAGATGTTCTTGAACTAAAACTCCTATAAGACCTCATCACTAGTGGTTCTGGCCAGGATTTCTGGGAGCTGTAGTCCACGAATGTCTAGGGACTCAAGGTTGGGAAAACCCGTCCTCCAAGAATTAAAAATCATCATACATTCCATCACATCCCATTCTCTGAAACCAGAGTTTAGGTCTGTGTGGTGTCCCAGGGCTGAGTGCTTATGATGGCACATGGCTCTTTGTGATATCCCTGAGGTAGCGAAGGCAAAAGCTGAAAAGGAAGGCAGTGTACAACACCCACCAGCACCTTTGTCTTGATTCATTGAGCCAGATGCTGCTGGATCGCTATAGCTGAGATCAGGCCCTCCAGCAGCAATTTTTAGCAGGTCAAGTCTTCTTTCACTGTCCCTCCCTATGGTTTCCCCATGGACAAATGACAACTTGAAGAAGCCTTGGAACCTTAAATGACAGGATAGGAAGCTTTGAATTAATTTTAATTCAGTTGTACAAGCTCCAGCTGATGACTTTAGCTTCCTCTGGTGTCAATTTAACCCAATAAGGGTTTTCTGTTTTTTCTTTTGTTGTTGTTGTTGTTGTTTTTGCTACAGTGGTCTGTTCAACTTCTTTTTGTAGACTGTACATAAAGGCAGACTTCATGAGAATATGTCAGTTTTAATTGCTGGTAAATGCACTCCAGTACTTTGGCCACCTCATGAGAAGAGAGGACTCCTTGGAAAAGTCCCTGATGTTGGGAAAGATTGAAGGCAAAAGGAAAAGAGGACGGCAGAGAATGAGATGGTTGGACAGCCAGTGGCGGGCGGATGAATTTGACAAAACTCCGGGAGGCAGTGGAGGATAGGAAGACCTGGCGAGCTCTGGTCCATGGGGTCACGAAGAGTCAGACACAACTGAACGACTGAACAACAACAACAACAACAAATGCACTACCTAAAGAAGACCTTAGATGGACCTACTTTCAGTTGCTCAGCAGTTCTTTCACTGTGGTTTGCAGTTAGTTAGTTAGTTAATCATATGCCGCCAGCAACCGTAACAGGGCTTTCCAGGTAAGTGAGATTTTTAAGGAGTGGGTTTCCATGGCCAAATGAGGAACCCTGGACTCCAGAGTCCTTGCCTGTCCCTCTATCCATGACACCACACTGAATACCTTGCAGCAGATCTGTGCATATCTGTGTTTTGGTCATAAAATCATCTGAATTCCTCAGGTACTATGGCCAATGGATGCTCTGCCTTGGCAATGCTGGAAACACTGGTATGCATCCTTCTTGCTTACAGAAACACTTCTCAGGCCCTTTGTACACGACCCCTAAACTCCGCCGCAAATGGCTTTAAGCTCCGGAGCTTAAAAATGTTTCCCCACCAGCTCCAGAGTTTACAGGAAATTAAGTGCGACCACGCCCACTTTAGCGCATCCCAGCGCACCTTTCAAGTACCTGCTTTCTGGAGGTGAAAATTCTTTGATGCGGTGTAATGATAGTGAGTGTGGGGCTCTCCTCGCTTCTGTTTGTTGTTTTTGGCTCCCGCCCCTTTAAGAGCTACTTAAGAGACTGGAATGTTGCCGCGGCAAGAGCGAGAGGCAGAGCGGAGGTGAGCCACGTCTCTTTTCTTCCTGTTTTTTCTCCCTCTCCTCACGCAGCCAGGAGTGCGGAGGGGGTGGGAACGCAGGAACAGTGATAAACCCCTAAGATCTCTGGTCCAAATTTAAGTGGCCAGCGGATCTTAGGGGTCATGTGAAAAGGCCCTCACTCACAGTTTATGGAAGCTAAAGGGTTTTCACAAAAGAGAGTGTCCTCTTGAAGGCTTGTGAGCAAGAAACAAGGCAAACATAGGCTAGGGCCTTGCTTACTTGAGTTCCAGAAGTCACCAGTGCTACCATCACCTACCCTAGGGGTGGGCAGCATTGGAGGGTCTGAAGCAGAGCAGGATCACAGCCAAACAACAGAAGTCAGGACAGAGATGGCCTGTGTAACTCCCTGAAAATGAAGACAGTAACATGCAAGAGAATCTAGAAACTGGATTTGAATATTAGCACCGTATGGAACTACTGCATGTTCTAAATACTGCTGTGTGGCATGGCGTCGTGAACTTTAACACTGGCTTCTGTTAGAAGAAGAAGAAGAAGAAGAAGAAGAAGAAGAAGAAGAAGAAGAAGAAGAAGAAGAAGAAGAAGAAGAAGAAGAAGAAGAAGAAGAAGAAGAAGAAGAAGAAGAAGAAGAGTTGGCATTTACTGGACCAGAGCACTAAAGAGAATGAGTAAAGGTGAAGATGTCATAAAACATAAAAATACAGAACGTTGGGATCAAATTACTTGGTTGTGTAATAAGAATTAAATAGTACAGATTGTTATGTTTATTATTAAAGCAATTTGTAAAGGGAAAAGAACATAACTGAACAAACAGCCTTTGCTGGCTGAAATACTGGGGGGAATTTGTTTCTATGCAACATAACCTCACTGTTTAGATGACAACAATCAAACTAACCAGTTTTTTCAATTAGAGACCATGAAGGTCTCTAACTTTGAGAAGGGGGAGGAGGGGTGGCAGTGTTTTTAGGACCCTGGTGCCTCCATTTGAGAGGTTAGGCTTGCAGAATCCACAATCTGCACAATCATCCTATTATGCAAATCCATAGTGCTTTGTCTAGCTCCCAAATGTGATGTATCTCTTGCCATCGCCAGCAGATCCAGGTTGCCCCCTGTGTGCATCTGCAGATAATGAGTCGTTGCTGATTAAAGAAAAGGCAATGGA